>CM053577.1:15364739-15548174 GCA_028646485.1 Cryptoprocta ferox
CCCCCATCCAAGTTCATGGACTCTTGAGTTCTATTCTCCTTTGTTTGAAGTGTAGCTATAAAAGAGCTTTTTTCGGGGGGAAGGTCTGTTTACTAACCAACTGTTCTACCACAGAAATCAACATCTGCAATGGACATGTATTATAGGTCTGTACAAAATGCTGTAACAATTGTACTTACCATTAGTTAACTTGCATCCCCATGTACATATACATTTATACAAATATACAAAAGCAATGGGCAAATGTGTGTATGTGGATTTTTCTGGAATAAGGTAAGTTTCATACACCCTCTTATTTATGGGTATGTGTAAATTATTTTATTTTTTATTTTTAAGTATTTTTTAATGTTTGTTTTTGAGAGAGAGCGGGGGAGGGGCAGAGAGGGAGACAGAGGATGCAGGGCTTGAACCTGCGAACAGTGAGATTGTGACCTGAGCTGAAGTTGGACGCTTAACCGACTGAGCCACCCAGGCACCTCAATTATCTTATTTTAAAAATGTTTATTTATTTTTGACAGAGAGAGAGAGAGAGAGAGAGAGAGAGAAAGAAAGAGAGACAGAGACAGAGAGAGAGAGAATCACAAGCAGGCTCCGTCAGCACAGAGCCCAATGTGGGATTTGAACTCACAAACTGTGAGATCATGAGTTGAGCCAAAACCGAGAGTGGAAAGCTTAACTAGCTGAGCTACCCAGGGTGCCCCAGGTGTGTGCAAATTATTCAAATAAAACAAAATAAAGCAAAACAAAACCCTGGCTAATGTCAGATCTGAGGATTTTAAAAAAATATCTATTGTGAAGAATACTCATGTATTGTTTTAATGGGGTCAGCACATCCTAGTTAAACAAAATAACCCCAGAAATAGAAGGATAAAAAGAATAGAAATGAATGGATTGGCTTGCCGCTACTTTCTGGAGTCCGCATTCATCTCTCCCACATTCATCTCCCCCTCGTTGTCACTTAATCCGGACGGTGTGTGTCCCCAGGGGGCTTTCGGAGGCTTCTTCTGATCTGAGTCTTTGCAGGTGATGCTACCACAGGACTGCGAGCAGAGAGGGGGCCAGCCCACTTGTCTGTGTGCCATGCTGGGTCACCGGGGCTCCCCACCAGTTCTGGTCTGTCAGTGGTTTCTGACATTTCAATTACAGAGGCAGAGAGAAATCAGCATCTACGCTTCTTGAGAAGATTTTTCACCTAAACCCAGCACGTCGAAGGTGGTGTGATCTTTTCCCTGAGGCCTTTGCCTCCGAAGAGATGGTAGGTAAGTAGCTCTTCCCTAAAGTAACACCTTTGCTAGTCTAGGAACGCCTCAAGTCATTAGGAGTTGATAAGCTCATTAATTACCCAAGTCGGTGGAAACTGCTTATCACTCAGCAGGAGGGTATTGTAGCGGGTGAGTGAGAGAAAACAAATCCATCAGCTGCAATGGTATCTAGAGGTAAGTGTGGCCACACGAGGGGAAACGTTTGGAGTGTCCAGCAACACCTGGATTATAGGCCCTTCAACGTGACCGTTGAAAAGCTCTCCCATGTCTGTGTTTGGGATGCTTTTCTTTTTTCCTTTTTGGTGAACTGGTGAACTGCCTGGTGAAAGGAGGTTAAGGAAAGAAGTTTCTGGTCTAAAGACCCTGGAATATAGGTTTCTAAAAATACCTTCCTACAATAGTTTCTTCAAAACAATTCTTTTTAATGTTTCCTTATTTTTGAGAAAGAGAGTGAGACAGAGCATGAGCAGGGGAGGGACAGAGAGAGAGGGGGAGGCACAGAATCGGAAGCAGGCTCCAGGCTCCGAGCTGTCAGCACAGAGCCCGATGCGGGGCTTGAACTCATGGGCCATGAGATCATGCCTTGAGCCGAAGTCAGATGCTCAACCGGCTGAGCCACCCGGGCACCCCCAAACACTTTCAAAAATAGGAAATAAAACTAAACAGCAGAGGAAAATTATAAAAAGTCAAATAGCAGAAGGCAGCTGCTTAAAAACTAACTCTCGATGCTCATTGAGTGCATCACAGAGGAACAAGTTTCCTGCGAACGCTTAAGATCTTCGAAGAGCACTATATATGGCAGACACTGGCTCATTGTATACTTGGAGAGGTGTACTCCCAAATAAAGGACGGGGTGGTGGGGAGAGCGGCACACCCCCTTCAGAAACACCAAGCAAAATCATTCTTGAGACACAGGCTTTGTGTGGGGAGGCTTTTTAGTTGTTTCAACCATGTTGTGGAACAAATTACATTGTGCATAAAGACACATTATACGCAGGGCAACTACTGAGCGGGGTCACTGAAGGGTGCAGCCCTAGAATGTGCAGGAAAGATCCGATGGCAAGGACTCTCTCCAGGATGCGCCGGGGGGGACATCTAAGATATTTATGGTGACTATTTTACTTATACTGCTTAGAGGACAATCCCTTCTTGTTTGTTCCTGAATCCTGGGTTTTGTCTTAACATTTATATAACTTTATGTTATTGTAGGAAAAAATGGAAACAGAAAGGGTCAGTAACTCCGGGGAAGGGGGTACAGCCCAGAGACCATTCTTTACAATGAATTATGGGCTGGACAAATGGAAAAACATCTGCCCAAACACCTGACCTTTAAGAGCCAACTTTTCTTTGCCCTCTGGGCCTTCGGAAGCTTAACAGCCGCTGAGATTCATTTGTGGGTGGATGAAACGAGCATCAACCCATTATTTTTTAGGTAAGTGATGTGCACTTTGCTCGCCCTCAAAAACAGTTCTGCGTATAAAACGCACGGTGTTGTAAAAGCTACTTATTACAACCCTCCAACAGTCCGAAGATTTCACAATGGACCAGATTTTTCTGTGTGCGTGTGCGACTTCTGTCTCATTATGTTTCTAAAAGCCCTGGTTTTATTCGGTTTTCCAGAAAATCTGTCAGGTCACAGCCCCAACGTGAACAGTTACCTCTAGAGAGCAGAGTTTTATCTAGGGTTGAAAACTTGCTGTCTGGTTTTCTAGATACATGTTTATTTTCAGTTCAAAGACAAAATAGAAAACTCCAGAGTGGAAAATGGTACCTTTTAGTTCACACTCTTTTAATCCCTCAGTCCCCATAAAATAAACATTCTACAGTGTAAGCAATGGGAAATAATGTAAACTCTGCAGAAACGGAAAATAAATTAGTTTCTTTCAAACTTGGTGGAGGTCCTTTTACTGGACACTATACTCTGTTGCAAACAGAATTCTTGAGCGAAGAATACATCTTTGGCCTATTTCCCCATTTCTCCCGCATTGTGTAACAGGCATAATTCAAATTCACTTTCTTCTCCGATGGCAGCAAGAAGGCAAAGAGGAGTCTGTTTCGGGAGCCTGGAAAACAAAACCATGTTTCAGTGGCTTAAGAACAGCTTTTCCCCCTCGTGATGCCAAACTGTTAATATAGTTCTAAAAAGCCAGAGTTGAAAAGAAAATCCACCCCGCAGATAAAGGCTTCTCTTCATAAGACAGGGCAGGGAATCACTGTTTGGAATGGTTTTACTTAAGAGCAGCAGAGAATCGGGTTCCACACCGCTCCGTGACCCAGTCAGCACGGTCACCGCCAGCAGCATTCTGAACCTCCTGAAAAGATGAGGCAGAAATTCTAAAATTCTGAATTTGGGCTCTACGGCCTCCAGCATCCTGCTGAGTGAGACCGCTCAGGATTTTAGATCAGGAATCCTGTCGCCTTGGATTTCAGTTTCCCTTTCAATAGCAGGCACAGAAAGCAAGGTCTGAAAAATGCATTTAGGGCGAGAATGGAAGGGCGGAGACCTTCTTCTTGATGTTAAAGCTTTATTGTTTATCTCTGAAGGAATATTAAGCGTCCTGGACACTGTTGGAACCTGCTATCTTTTCGAAAGAGAACTGATCAAACTCCATTTTAGAAAGGACAAACCAAACCAGACACCGAAGTTCCAGAAAGTACGTGTTCAGCATTTGCAGAAGAAGTGTAAATGCAAGCATTTGGCCTTTAATCTACATTGATACATGGGAGAATTTATCTGCTGGGCTAGGAGTTCACACTGGGCCAGAACATAGTGAGTTGGCCTCCCACAGACGAGTGAGGGGTCTGGGGCCAGAAAGGATGCTTGCTTCACCTCAGAACAGAAGACAGTGACGAAGACAGGGGACCAGGAAATCAGAATAGTCCCCTAGCACCTGATTCAAGTCAGGGAAGTAAACAGAAAACAGAAGCACCCTGCGCGCAATAATCATTAATAACAAGAAAACATTTTTGATGGTAGGAAGGGGGGTTTGCCTGGGGCAGACTTCACCCCTCTGTTCAGGCAGATGGCCGGCCTCACGTCAGTGGCTCTGGTGATCCTAGACCCGAGGCTTGGTGACTCATGTGGAGGAAAAGAGGGTAAGGGAGGGAGGGTGGGCTTAGTGCACTGGAAAGAACCCAAGGAGGGCAAGTCTGGAAAGATCTTCCAAACCTGCAGTGGGTGGTGGAAGACCAGCTGATTAGCCACCTTACCTATGTATGTCGTGGTTTTGTGTTGAAAGGGGCATGGAGTGTGTGGTTCCATGTTAAAAAACAAAACAAAACAAAACAAAAAAACCTCCACGTGTTGGTAGACGTACAGAAAGTCTGAGTACAGATTTTATAAATTGGAAATGCAACAGCTATAGTGAGAATTTAAAAAAAGCACCAGCTGTTTATTGTTATCCCGTTATTCAGGGAAAAAACCAATTTCAGAATTTTATGAAGACAGAATACCTGAATATTCTATCTTGGTATGGAACTGATAAGAAATCAGAGAGCCCAAGAAAGTTTCTTTAAAAGGGAGTTAAGAACTTTCAAATTGTTTTCTTAATTTTTTAAGTGTTTATCTATGTTTGAGAGAGAGAGAGAGACAGAGCATGAGCGGGGGAGGGAAAGAGAGAGAGGGAGACAGAGAATCTGAAGCAGGCTCCATACAGGCTCTGAGCTGTCAGCACAGAGCCCAACGTGGGGCTCAAACTCACCAGCCGGGAGATCATGACCTGAGCCGAAGTCAGATGCTTAACTAACTTAACACCGCCCAGGGGCCCCAGAACTTTCCAACCATTAAGCTTCAAAATATTCCATTTTAGTTAGGGGAGATTTGATTATCACATTTTATTTATTCTTATTTTTTACTTTTTTAAGGAAGAGAGGGTGCAAGTGAGTTAGGGGGCAGAGAGAGAGAGAGAGAGAGAGAGAGAAGAGAGAGCAGACAGAAGTGGGGTTCACCCGAAGTGGGCCTCATGCTCACCTGAGGAGGGACTTGGGCTCACGAACCATGAGATCATGACCTGAGTGGAAGTGAGATGCTAACTGACTGAGCCACCCAGGCGCCCCTGAGATGATAATGATGGCATCTTTAGATTCAGTCCCCTCCATCTTTTATTTAAGTGGCTTGGGCTTCCAATTGTGCACTCCAAGCATGGCTCAGGGCGACGTACTTGCTGACCTTGTCCTTGGAGCATAATGGTCATCAACAGTTTCTGAGTTCCTTCTTGAAAAGACAGTTTCAAGACCAAAATTACAGAGCCCAGGTGCTCCCCTAGGGAACCCTGAAACCCTGTGGTTCGCATAACAGACGCTGACCACACAGGGGCTGTAGGCAGCACCCATACTCGAGAGTGTTTTATGATTATTAAGATCATTGAACATTTCAGCTCTAAAGGCAGTTTAGGCATGAAATGAGCTGGTATTATATCCTTTTTTGCATGCGCAGTTCAAGAAAAAACTCTTTTTGGCTAAATAACTAACATTTATCGCAGGACTAGAGTCAATCTGATGTTATACTCCTTACAGCTGCACATCAGGACAAAGCAAGGGAGCATCCAAATTCTTGAGTTCGAGCCTGCTTCAGATCCTCTGTCTCCCTCTCTCTGTCCCTCCCCCACACCTCTTTCTCAAAAATAAATAAACGTTAAAACAAACAAACAAACCCTGAAGTCCGATCATCTTCAAACAAAAGACTGAACACTAATGCAGCAGGATCGGGGTTACTGGGGACAAACAACTTACTTTAATTCTTTCTATCTGGTGCCACCCAGAAGAATGAATCATGCCCTTTTCTAACGACAGTGAAAAGCCTCACAGGGCAGCCTTGGAAAGGAGCAAGAACTCAGATTCTGGTGACTTCTTGGCATCTCCGTTCATATTAAATCTCACACAGTTTCCTAGACGGGGAGGTAAGCAGGAGAGGAGAGGAAGCGGAAGGAAAGAAACAGTCGCTAACAGAATACAATCTTCCGTGTGCTACAACACGGAGAGCACAGAGCTGTCCGGAGTCTGACCGCTACAGGAGCCAAGCGACCACCAGACGTTTCTGCTTCTGATGGTCAAATCTGTCTACACGGACCGTCATCCAGATGTTAACATTTTTGTTTCTTGCACCTTTAATCCCCACAGACCTGCCTGTTAGGAGAGGTGGTCCCTGACCGTGTATGTGTGAGGACATGGGAACCAGAGAGCCCGTGTGCGGGGTCATCACGCCGAGTAGCTCCCGGGAAGGAATGTTGGCTTTGTACAGTGCTTTCTCCTGCGACACTGGATCCATTTTCAATTGTGCAAGCAGGGTCAAGTGATGAGTCCTGAACCGCTGCCCACCCAGCTGAGAACGGGATTGGGCAGTTCACAGAGCAGAAAGGAGCCTTGGATAAGTGAGCGGGAAAACAACATTCAATGAGAGAGTTCAGCGAGAGATAGCCCTATTATACTCTGGCGAAAAAGAATCTGGACAGAGTCAGAGCTTTTAATACCCAAATAATTATCTTTTGTTATACAGAAATCACCCGGTGATCCCCAAATTATAGGGTCTGTTCAAATAACTGGTTATCGTCTTCTAGAGCAGGCCAAGGGTCATTTACCCTGTGACTGAGACGCAAAGGGCATCCTTTCGTTTGGGCACAAAGGAGGGGGTGAGACGGGGTAAGCAGGTCCTGGCGGAGTCTTGGCATGTGTGCTTCCTAGCGGGGCACCTCGAGCACGCTGCTACTCTCCTGGGCCAGAGCTACGGCAGCGCTGAAACAGATGTGGGGCCAGTAGGACGTGTGACGGGGGTGGCAAAGTGACCCCTGTGCCAGCCGTGGAAGGAGGGGCAGGGCCAACCAATGGGAAGATGGCTCTGTCGTCCTGGGGCTCAGGGCCACCCTTTAGCTAAACTTGTGGGACAGCACCTGCCTCCAAGGGGTGTTGGGACCACCCAGGCGAGGTGCTCAGCATAGTGCCTGGCTCACTGAGGCCACAGGCCAGCCTCCTGACCTCTAATGCTTGCTCAACCTTCAAAAAACATCTGGGGGCACCGGGGTGGCTCCATCGGTTAAGCATCTGACTCTTGGTTTTGGCTCAGGCCGTGATCTCACGGTCTATGAGCTCGAGTCCGGCGTCAGGCTCTGTGCTGGCAGCGTGGAGCCTGCTTGGGATTCTCTCTCCCTCTCTCTCTCTGCCCTTGCCCTGCGTGCTCTCTCTGTCTCAAAATAAATAAATAAACTTTAAAAAAATCTGGAGGAACACTTGTTAGGGAACACAGACCTAAGGATTTAAGTGCACGTGACAGTAAAGTGAAGGACGTGTCCCTTGGCATTACCGGAGTCTTAACCTATAATTAAGGTATAATTGGGTTTTAATCACCTACTTGGGGAACAAGTGAAAACGGACCACAAGGCTGGAAAAATACTACCTGAGAGAGAGAAAAGGGTAATACACACTTGTTCTGGAGAAGAGTGACAAATGGCAGATGTGTAGCATAATGGGTTCTTGACATGAAAGTCAGGACAGGGGTTAATTTTCAGTGCAAGAGGAATGATATTGTTGTTTTCCCAAGAACTAGCTGGGAAACCCAAGCCATTCACACGCACACACAAATACACAGTTATACCCAAAAACCAAAATGGCACCATTATCAAGGCTTCTTTGTTAAATTAGTCTCCCTTAGTTTATTTTGTGGGGTTTTCTTCTTTAGAATGGACACAGATATGAAATGCGGTTGTGGTTCAAACTAAACACAGTCCCCACTCCTCAGTGAAATACACATATGAACAACTCCATACACCACACACACCCCAAACCCAACAATCCCGCACCTTGTATTAATGTAATTTCATACTGGTGTGGTCCCTTGCCTTTCTCATCATAGCCTCGGTCTTTAGTGTATTAGTAACAAAGACTTACAAAAGAGGAAAACAATCTCCCCATGTTGACGACTGGTAGTGAAACCAACAGAAGTGAGAATCAGGTCAAGTAAGCTCGTCTGACAGGCCCACAGTCTGGGGGGCTCAGTGGGTTAAGCTTCCGACTCTTGATCTTGGCTCAGGTCATGATCTCATGGTTCGTGGGTTTGAGCCCCATATTGGGTTCTGCACTGACAGCACAGAGTCTGCTTGGGATTCTCTCTCAGCCCCTACCCTGTTCACACGTTCTCTCTCTCTCTCTCTCTCTCTGTGGCTTAAAATAAATAAATAAACATTAAGAATAAAAAGGGAGGGATGCTGGCCTAAGGAACAGGAGCGAGTGGGGAGACGGAACTGGGGGTGTTGGCAAAAGGAATGTGTTCTGAGAATACGGTGAGGTTTGATACATGGGATGGAGAAAAGCAGCTTCCCAAGACTTTACAGCTGGAGACTGGGAGTTTTCCTAGGCGCAGAATGAGGAGGGTGGTCATTTCTCTTCAGGAAGGGAAGCCAGGACAGAAGCCAGCAGGTGTAGCTGCACGGAGTAGACATCAGTAAGACCAAGGGACCCCACGGTGGGCTGCCTACAGGGGCTCCAAGTCAAGCCCAGCCCTCTTAGACTGTGTGGACCATGAGCTGGCGAGGGTCTCCTTTCTGCTGCCCTGTCCTTCCTATGAGACCTCTGCGTTAGACTGGTCTCATCTTCACGTGCCCTTCCCGTGGTATAAGAGCCTAATCCTTCTGTTGTGTCATAGTCGAGTGCTATGCGTTAAACTGTCCCCTAAAAGATATGCCGAAGTCCTGACCCCTAGGACCGAAGACAGTGACCTTACTTGGAAATAAGGTCTTTGCAGATGTAGTCCAGTTAAGATAGGGTCAATAGGGTGGGCCCTGATTCAACGTGACCGGTGTCCCCACTAGGACATCCTCCTACGAAGACAGAGACACACAGAGGGAACGCTACAGCCGTGGAGGCAGAGACTGAAGTGCTGTGGGTACAGCTGAGACAAAGTCAGGAGGGCTGGCACCGCCACAAGCTGGGGAGAGGCCAGGCAGGATTCTACCAGAGCCTCGGAGGGGACATGACTTGAATAACACCTTGACTTTGGACTTCTAGCCACCGAAACTGAGAGAATAAGTATTTGTTCTTTTGAGCCATCCAGCTGTGATACTCCGTCACGGCAGCCGTGGGGAATGAACGCACCCAGATCCCTCTATCACGTAATTCTAACTCCGTGGTAGGAAGGTAGAGTCGTAAAATGACTGAAGACACGGAGTGCCCGTCATCTGTGCTTTCGCTTTCCATGGGTTTAGTTCTCTACAGTCAGCGTGGTTTGGAGGCAGATGATCCCCCTGGCAGAGTGTCAGAAGGTCAACAGCAGCCTAAAGCTATGTCACGATGCCTACGTCAGTCCCTTCATCTCATCGTGTAGCCATTTTATCATCTCACATCAGCACATGAAGAAGGGGCAGTGCAGGACAGTAAGGTATTTAGAGAGAGGGAGAGAGAAAGACCACATTCATAGAACTCTGATGACGGCGTCTTGTTATAATTGTCCTGCTTTATTAGTAGTTATTATTGTTCATCTCTTACTCTGCCTAATTTGTAAATGAAACTTCGTCATGTGCATGTATGTATAGGGAACAACACGGCACACGCAAGTATTTGGGACCATCTGTGGTTTCAGGCGTATGCTGTGGGACGGTGGGGGTTTGTGTGTCTTAGAATGAATCTGCATGGACAGGGAGGAACACTGTATTCGTTCTAATTCTGGAGAGAGAATAATGAGTTTACAGGGTCCCTTTTTTTTAATGGCAAGAGATGCCTTAAACAAACCTATATTCGGAGGCAACATGGTTTGATTTTCACTGGACTGGAGCCCATCTACCTGCGTACCCACATCGAGGAGTGACCCAAGTCACGGGCTCTTTTTAGGCAAGAATTCGTAGTAACCAAGTCAGGAAATTGCCGATCAGACCGTGTTTTGTAGTAAATAATAGAAAAGCAAGACAAAATAAACCTAAAAGCTATCTGGGGCAGGAAAGAAAGACAAGCAGAAAGCACAGGGACCCACCTGCACTGGGTCGTCTGGAAGTCTGGCTCATTTAGAACAAGCCTTTAACTTGCTCTGTCTCCGTGTCAAGATCTATATCGTAGAAGCAGGGCCGGGTCGGCAGTCCTGGCATGGTGCTCATCTAGAGGAGAAAACGCAATATTATACATTAGCAAACGCTGCAAAATGATCGCTCCAAACGGTGTACATCTAATGGCATAACTACATAATTCAATTCCGCCTCCTATATTAGGTCACCTGTATCTCTTTAAATTCGCCATCTGCTATTGCATTCTTGGTTCAGGAAATGAAATAGAAAAGGCAGGTGGCAGCTTCCTGAAAATGGAGACCATTTGCCTGCCCCCGCGGCCCCAGAGCACATCGTAGCTCCATGATTTTCAAATCGCATCTTAAAAAAAGTTGAGCCCCTTTGGCTGAAGGGCACAGTGGGAGTGGGTGAAGGGAACAATGGCCTCCTCCTTTTCCAAGACACATTTTTGTACAATCAACAACTCTCAGAGGGGCAGTTACTCTGGCCTGCTGTCGTAACAATAACTGACGTTTAAGGACAGCCTACTGTGTCCAAGTTACTCTTCCTTATCCTCCCAACGACCCTGTGATGTAGATACTTCTATTATTTCCATGCGACAGGGAAGGAAACCGAGGTTTACGGAGGAGAAGCCACCTGCCCAAGGCCACACGGGTAATAAGTGGCAAGATGGGAAATTGGGCTCCATGCCTAGAACCTCAAGGTATTCATCTAACAACCACCAACCCCACTGTGGTGCTCTGCAGTGGGTTACGGGGTGTATGTGGATGACTGAATTAAGTCCCCTCAGAGTAGGTACTAATTTCAGCCTCAGTTTATTGACGGGACAGAGGACATTGAGGCACAAGCCATGTGCTCAAGGATGTGGACAAGGACAAGCAAGTTAGTGGTGGAGACAGGATGGAAACCTGGCCCATGTTCCTTGCTGCTTGGCTGGGGCGTGTCCAGATCCGTTCATCAGTCCACTTGGCCCAGAAACCCTTGGTATCCTGGGGGAACCGGCTCTGATTCCCCCCTGGTGACTCACATACTAAAACATGGCCAAGGACCTAGATGGTGAGGCTCCTGGATGACTGCTCCTTATCGATTTTAGTGCTTCCTGCTGGGCTTTATTACTGTACTTTTCATAAAAAGGATGCTCATAAACAATGGTGCATGCAATCATTCGGAGCAAAGACACCTGAGACCGCGGTTAGCCTCACTCTTCCCAGGACTAAGTGCTGTGTCTTGCAAAACTCCTGCCCGGAGAACATTCTAGTGAGATGAGGTGTGGCTAGCACTACAGCCAGGGTCCGCCCACTTCTCCCCGCCTGCAACAGAGCTCAGCTCTCTCTCTTGCCGCGTCCCTTCTGCAATGTCTCAGGATGTCCCCCTCCGCCAAGCCCCCTCCCTACCCCTGCCCACCATGCTGGCCGACTCCTGCTGCTCAGACTGGGCTGTGGACCACAAGCGTGGGCATCACCGGGAGCTTGTTTGAAACCTCAAATCTCAACCGAACTCAGGCCCGCCGAATCAGAGCGTGCAACTGTACCAACTCCCAGGTGACTCGTGTGCGCATCACCATTTTCGAAGGGCCAGCTTAGACAGTGTGGCCGAGGAGGCCTCCTGCAGCACTGGGAAGGGAGCTCCGAGGCAGAAGAGGTGAGGAGGAAGGGGACAGGGAAGCCTGATGCCCCCTCGGGCCTCCCTAACCTCCTGCTCCCTGCGAGTGTGGTGACGGGGCCACGGGACCTGCTCTCCGTGTGGCCGAATGCGTGAACACGGCGATGTGGGGTGTGGCTGGCTCCTGTCTTTCCAACCGCATAGGACTGTACTTTAGGCATATCACGGGCTAAGAAGGCTTCTGAGGGGCACCTGGATGGCTTAGTCTGTTGAGTGTCTGATTTTGGCTCAGGTCACGATCTCACAGTTTGGGAGTTCGAGCCCCACATTGGGCTCACCGCTGTCAGTCTGTCAGAGCAGAGCCCCCTTTGGATCCCCTGTCTCCCTCTCTCTACCCTCCCCCACTTGCACTCTCCCAGTTAAAAAAAAAAAAAAAAAGGCTTCTGAGTCCTGCCAGGAATATTGCTACCATTTGTAACAGGTCTTTGAGAAAACGTGCTCTGGGTTTCAAACAATTAACTACAAATAAAGTTTCGGCACTAAATTTTACTTATGTGGAGGACTACTTATCCTTGTTAACTTTCTGTTCCTTGCAGAGCGGTAACATTTTTCTCTGGTTACTACGGTGGCCACGCGTATCTGAGGAAGCCCGGAAAGAGATCCACGCTTAACTGTTTTACCACCGGGACAGCAAACACAAAGGACATTGGTGGCAACTCTTCCTGCTTCCTTCCGGCTGCCTGTGCACAGCTCACACCGGGCACTCCACAGCAGGATTCCTGCCCACGCTATGCCCCGGGCATTTTTAGATGCCTTCCTAATGTGTGTGTGTGTGGCGGGGGGGGGGGGGGGGGGCATGGATTTGGAAAAGGGAACCAGCGTACTTTATAGTTTAAGAAATGAATGAGTAGGGGCGCCTGGTGGCTCAGTCGGTTGAGCATCTGACTTCGGCTCAGGTCATGATCTCGCGGTTCGTGGGTTCGAGCCCTGCGTCCGGCTCTGTGCTGACAGGAGCCTGGAGCCTGCTTCGGATTCTGTGTCTCCCTCTCTCTCTGCCCCTCCCCCGCTTGCGCGCTCTCGCTCTCTCTCTCTCTCTCTCTCAAAAACAAGCATTAAAAAAAAGAAATGAATGATCATATTCAGCCATAGTGATGGGGCCCATCTCTTAAATAAACTCTGTAGATGGAAGGCACATCTGACAGTGAGAATGTAAAAATGTTACCCAGACTTTGTTGCATGAGGCGGGCCTAAATCCACGCGAGGTGGGAAACCCCAGGAGAACCCTGCGCAGCTAGGCCCATCGGACCAAAGCTACGGTGTCAGCTTCGTCTGTAGATAAAAACACAACTACTGCTTCTTTATGCTCTTTATACAGACATGAAAATTCAACTTGTCATCATTTACTTTTTTTTTTTTTAGAAAAGTGAGCTTTTTACAAGTTCTTTTTTTTTCTTTTTAAATATTTATTTTTGGGAGAGCGTAAGCAGGGAAGGGTCAGAGAGGAGGGACAGAGGATCTGAAGTGGGCTCTGTTGACAAGCTGACAGCAGCGAGCCTGATGTGGGGCCTGAACTCACTAACTATGATATAATAACCTGAGCCAAAATTGGACGCTCAACCAACTGAGCCCCTCATGATTAACTTTTTAAATTATTTTTTTAACGTTTATTTATTTTGAGAGAGAAAGCATGTGGGTGAGCGGTGGAGGGGCAGAGAGAGGGAGAGGGAGGGAGGGAGGGAGAGAGGGGGAGGGGGGGAGAGAGAGAGAGAGAGAGAGAGAGAGAGAGAGAGAGAGAGAATCCCAAGCAGGCCCCACACTGTCAGCTCAGAGCCTGACGATGTGGGGCTCGATCTCATGAACCGTGACATCATGACCTGAGGAGAAATCGAGTCGGACGCTTAACCGACTGGGCCACCCAGGTGCCCCCATCATTAACTTTTTTAGCAGATGCGAGACCAAGGCTGAGAAAGGCAGGTGTGATACCTGTGTTTCCTGGAGCTGGTCGTGAATCACAGCGGGCAGCTTTTGGTCATTCTGATTCTTTCAGAACAAAATTGGGAACTAAAAGCTGCCAAAATATTAAATGCTGGGAAGTGTGAAATGTGTTTCCTTAATTCTCAATCTCTCTCTCTCTCAAGTGGGGGGAAACGAAGTTCAATCAGAAGACTCCCATGCTCCTTTCCAATTATGCAATCATCACGTCCAAGAATCGGTGTCACTTTTTGGGACCAGTAAACAAAGCATATAGGGTCTAAAGGGCCAAGAGGCTCCCTGTCCTGGGGACAAAGAGCCATCCCTATATATCTACTTTTAACAATAAAATTCTCCTGCTGAGCAGACACTATATGGAATTATGTTAACAAGACCTGAAACAGTCACATAAAATTCTCTCCCAATAAAAACCTTTGTTATCAAAGGAGTGTGGCCCCAGACAAGGGTCACTACTGCACTATGGGAAAGAAAGAATTTGGACAGCCCTTGGGCGTTGACCTCTGGCCCCACGCCTGGGGTCAGAGGTGATCTCTGTTGACTTTATTTATGTGTCCTCTAAGAAGGGCCCCTGCTTAAAATAACAGGGGAGCCACTAAATTGTACTTACTTGTCATGCTGCATTAATGGATTCTTTTACAAAGGCTGAAAATCATGGGTTTTTGCCCTTCATGACCCTAATTTTAACTGCAGTGAATCTTCAAAATCTTTACTGATTTCGGGTTGAGCTTATTCTGGGGAAATGATGAATTCTATGAATAGTCTTTATAAATATATTAAACCTAGTTAAAGAGAAAATATTCAACTACTTAAAAGTAGTCCTTGTAAGTAAAAGAACATTCTCAGCATGAATAGAAAAATTATTAAAAATTCTATTTTGTAAGGAGACAGAATCATAATTTTTACTTAACCAAAATATCGTTGTAGTTAATTTTGTTGTGTTGGGGACATTTTTCTGGCTTCTTAAATCTTCTACTTTTTCATACTAAATAAATTATCCAGTTTTATTTTGGTTCAGAAACAAAAATAAGCATTTTTACTTCTAGCTATTTGTTCTTGTAGTTTGTGACCTGAGGTAGAATCCTTTCTACACATTTCTTCCCTCCAAGAGATAATTGAACACAGTTGATTTTCTTTCTTATGAAATAATAACTCAAAAATGTAAATTCTTTATTAAGTCAAAGTATTTTCTGAGTGGTAACTCTACTGTCCTTTGCTTCTCAGCCTTTGGCTAAGATCAAGTGGAAATACAGTCCCTGGCAATATAGCGCCTCAATAAATCCTTTTAATTTTTTATCTTTTTAAAGTAGGCTCCACGCCCAATGTGGGGCTTGAACTCATGGCCCTGAGATCAAGACCTGAGCTGAAATCAAGAGGTAGATGCTTAACCAACTGAGCCACCCAGGTGCCCCAATAAATACTTTTTGGAATAGAGGAGTAAAAATGGAAGATAATTGGAGAATTAGGAAACAACCAAACAGAAGCCTTCTTGAGGGTTGGGCTTTCTCTGTTTCTTCCCTTCTTTGGATGTGAAATAAGCTATTCTATTTCACATGCTATTCCTAAGCATGAGGAAAGGTGGCCACGTATAATGTCCGGTGACTGAAAGAGGGATATGAAAAATCATTGTAGTGAAAACAGATATGGTGGCTACACTGGGATTTCCACTGGCCTCACTTAGAGGAGATGGATGTTCTGGGATATTTTTCTGGGCAGGTAGGTAATATCTACCTGCACAGCTTGTGACCACATTCAGAAGATGATCTGTTTAGTAGCTAGGGACGCTCTGAGAGTAGGGGTGTGTGTCCTGTTAGAGTGCCCTTATCTTTCCTGGTGGTGTCTGGGGTCCTGTTCCTGTGTGAAGGGACACCCCGGTGACCAGGACCTGGTCCCCACTTTAAGAGGGACAGACCAATAGAGCAGACCATTGGGATATTTGGACCAAGCCACTCTACTTTGTAGTTAAAAAACAAAATCTTTTTCAGTCTATGATTCTTATATAAAAAGAACGTATATAATAAATTCTTAACGTATGACTTAAGATATAAGCCATGTTCAATTACGACAGCCATTCCCACACTGCGCTCACACATTGTGCCAGTGTTACACAGCTCAGATCACTCTGGTTTATGTCAGTGGCCTTGAATAAAAGAATGGGCACGCACTGTTATTTTTCTTCTCTTTCATGAGGGAAGATTCTAATTTTCTCCTAGTGCTGGGAAGCTAGTTCCTAACTTTCTTCCCATTTTTAAAAAAATGGGAAACAAATCTCCTCAAAAAATGTTTTTAACATAAAAGTGAAAACCAGTAGGAGTAAAAGGCAAAGTCCTTCCTCATACCCTTCCCAGAGGGGAGCCCTGTAAACGATTTCTTGTGCCAACTCCTGGGTAACTTTCTCTTCCTATTTAAGCGATGAGTCTGTATAAGGTACACTTATATCATTCTGTACGGAAATTGGATAATTCTACACACACAATCCTGAAATCGGGTTTTCAGGGGAGATTAACGCTTCAAATAGGTAAGTGGGGTAGTTTTTACATTCCCTGGAGTGCATGAGGCAAGCAGAGTTGTCATAACATTCTGTGTCCAAAGGCCCTGGGCCCGCCCTTTGGAAAAGGAGAGATTGGGGGAGTTCATTTAGAAAAAAACAAAGATAAAGGTGAAGCAGGAGGGTCTGAATGACCAGACATCCACACAGGAAAGAAGAAATTCTGCAACTTTTTTGCAGTGCCTTGAGCGTACGCTAAAGGACTAACAGTTTTGAGCTGAAAGATGTTGAGAAGTCTCCCCACATCCCATGATATTTTTCCTTTATTTGTTCTGATTGTAAGGATGGTATCACTTAGATGGTTTCCTTCCTTCCTTCTTTCCTTCCTCTCCCTCTTTCTTTCTTTCTTCTTTTTTTAAGTTTTTTTGTTTTGAGAGAGAGGAGAAAAAGAGAATCCCAAGCAGGCTCGACACCCAGGGGAGAGCCCGACGTGGGGCTCGATCTCATGACCTATGAGATCATGGCCTGACCTGAAACCAAGAGTTGGAAGCTTAACCGATGGAGCCACTCAGGTGCCCCAACTGGGTCTGCTTTCAGCTGTGGTCATCAGGGCTGCCCTCACCGCCCTCGCGCTGGCTGGCTGGCTGGGTAAGACAATGTCCTTCTAGTTCCCATGCCCGGAAGCTCAGAGGTGGCGCACTGAAGGCCTGGCGGGACCCTGCCCGCCCCCTGGTTTCTCTCTCTCTTGTCCTCTGGGTGTTGGCTTCATCCTCAAGCTTCCTGCTCTGTGTGGGCAGCTCTAGATGAAAGGCACATACCCCATGACATCCAGGGCAGTCCTTTCTTTTTTTGTTTTTTTCTTTCCTCAATTCCTTTCTTTTATTTATCAATTTCCAAAGTAATAACTTGGTGCCCCGGCAACTCCAACGGCAGCACTGCTGGTCCTATGCTTCGCGCTTTCCATGCGCTCTGTGTGGCTCACTCACTTCCTACAGCCCTACGAGGCCAGGGCACTGCCATTCTCCCCATCTTGCACATCAGGAAAACGAGACATGGAAATGCATGATGATGTGCCTCAAATCACACAGCTCAGACCTGGGGGAGCTGGAACTCAAGTGCAGGGTGAGTCCCGGCGCTGACCAGGGGCCCTGTGCCTCCCTTACTGTATCACGGCGTGGAGTTCATTGCCCCTCGGTGGCAGCCTGTGCACTTGAACTGTAGAAGGGAAGGAGAATCTCGCCAGGACGGGAGCTGCAGGAAGCAACGCTGCGAACCAGTGTCGTGCTAGAAACCGATGCGCCCTATCGAGCCCCTGATGTCTCAGGTATAGCATTCAGGTAAATAAATTTCCATGAATTTGTAAAATGAACTCAGTTACTTTACAACTTCAACCTGGATTCCTCTTAAACCATATACCATTTATTTAAGGGCATGTTACACAGCTTACACTTGGGGTAGTTATCTTCCCAAATTACATCCTAAAAATCTGGTCATAGCACTTAGCAGTGAGTAAATCGTACCTTATGACAGCTGAAAAAATTTCTAAAATGATTCACATACAATAACACCCAGAGTTTTTTTTTCTTAAAAATTAATAGGCTTACAGTTTTTTAAAGACCAGCTGTGAGACATGGATTATTTGAATAATACTCTGAAAGTGTAAATACCATTATTCACTGAAATACCTGAAGAGCCACATGAATTTTTACCTATAAATTTCAGGAAAAATATCCCATAACTATGTTTGGAATTTGCTCTGATAATTAATTTTAGTGGGTTGGCAAAATCTGAGATAGACAATTCGAAATCAATGCTACTGTCTCTTTCCCCTTTTTTAAAAAAATCATTTATTTTTGGGTGAGCACAAACGTGGGAGGGGCAGAGAGAGAGGAACAGAGGATCCAAAGCGGGCTCTGTGCTGACAGCATTGAGCCTAAAGCGGGGCTCGAACTAAGGAACCGTGAGATCATGACCTGAGCTGAAGTCAGATGCTCAACTGACTGAGCCACCCAGGTGACCCTGAATCCCACTGGTGATCAATGAGTCGGTTTCTCTGTCACATGCAGGCTTTGTTTTTATTCATTACCAAAAACGAACCATGAAGGCCACACCTCCAGAGGTATTAAATTGTTTGCATTCTGTTTCCGTTTCCATGAGACAGCTGTGGACACTCTCTCCTTTTCCTCATCCCACCACAAAGGCCACAGGTGAGCCTGACAGCAGCCCCAGGAGACAGGTGATGTGGAAGAGGTTTTCTTTTTCTTTCTCTTTTTTAATTAAAGTTTTAATTTATTTTTATTATTTATCTATTAATTTTTTAAAATTTGTTTTTGAGAGAGAGAGAGAGGGAGAGAGACAGCGTGAACAGGGGAGGGACAGAAAGAGAGGGAGACACAGAATCTGAAGCAGGCTCCAGGCTCTGAGCTGCCCGACACGGGGCTCGAACCCACAAACCGCGAGATCATGACCTGAGCTGACGTGGGCTGCTCAACCAACTGAGCCACCCAGGCGCCCCCTATTTTATTTATTTTTAGAGAGAGAGGGAGAGAGAGATGGAGGGAGGGAGAGAGAATCCTAAGCAGGCTCCTCCCTCTCGACTCTGAACCCTACCTGGGGCTCACTCTCCCAAATGGTGAAATCATGGCCTGAGCCGAAATCAAGAATTGGACACAACCGACGGAGACACCTAGGCGCCCCTAAGAGTCTCTCTTATTCCCACCCTTACAGGTGCAGCAACGGGCTCCTGGCAGTGGTGTGTCCTTCCGTTGGGGCCATTAGGAAGGGAATCCCCAGGGCACAGGCTGGTGGTGATCAAAGTCTGGTGAGGAGCAGTAACCCAATCAAAGCTGAGCTGTGGTGGGAAGGGTTCCGCCCTGTAGGGGTGTGTGTTTCTGGGTGAGTTCCTGGGGAAGTTACTTCCCGGAGCCTTGGTTCTTTATCGGGCTCTGTGCTGACAGCTTGGAGCCTGGAGCCTGCTTCGGATTCTGTGTCTCCCTCGCTCTCTGCCCCTCCCCTGGCTCATGCTCTCTCTGAGAGAGAGAAAAAAAAAAAAAAAAAGGAGAAGCCTCTAGGAGTGTGACGATGGCCTGAAAGCCACCGTGTCCCTACCCTGAGCCAAGTCGGTAAGGAAATGAAGGCCACTGCCTCTGTGCAGGGCAGACAGGAGGCTGGGAAGGTGGAGGCACATTCAGTCATCTGCCAGTTGACAGACAAGTCCATCAGCTCCGGCAAAAACAAACCAATTTAATAATGCTTCACTGTTTGGGAACCTGACATTAAGTAATCAAATTCTGGTTTCTGAGAAGCTCATCTGGACATTAACGGTGATGCTCTGGGCATGGGTTTTATCCCAAGGTCCTGATGGCAATTAAATCATTATTCTGTAAGGCACTGAAAGCAGAGAGAAGATGCAGGGAAAGGGGGGAAAGGAAGGAGGATGGCAGGCGTGGGGCAGGAGAGCTGCCTCCACTTAGCCGAGCTGGTCTTCGTCCCCAAGGAGCTTGTTGCAGAGCCCGAGCTGCCCCAGGATTTCCTTTTTGTCTTCGCCCTGCCCGGCCCCTCACACCCCTGCGTTAAGGATAATGGGCTGCTGCCGCAGAAAAACGCAAGACTGAGGGAGATGGTATCCATTTCTTTGACGTCCCCTTTATGCTTCTCTTGGGACAGAGGCAGCGCGGTGGTCTGGGGAGCCTGCCTGGAGGAGGGGAGGGGCGGGAGGTGCCGCCTCTAACGCTCCCCGACGGACACTTGGCTGGCCAAGTCTTGAGGAAACTGAATTAGGGATGAATTTAGGTCTACGCTGCCGCCTAATTTACCTGCTTTAAATACTAGAGGTCTACTTTGCTCTGCAACATTTTTTGTTGTTGTTGTTGTTTTTTAAGGTGGTTTAGATCAGATGCTGGCGGAACCTTCAGGAACTCAGGCTGGGTCTCCGGAAGGCAGGCGATGCACGGAACTGTGGCCCATCCCTCATTCACATGGGGAAGCCCTAGGCTCCAACGAGACTCGCTGCACACAGGGCTTTGACTAAATGAGGTCCTAAGAGTGGGGCCCTGACCCACTAGCACTGGTGATCCTGTAAGGAGAGGGAGACACCAGAGGCCACACACACACACACACACACACACACACACACGTGGGGAAGGCCCTGGGGCGACAGGGCCGCCTGAAAGCCAAGGGAGGGGCCTCAGGAGAAACCAACCCTCAACACCTTGGTCTGGAACTTCTGGCCTCCAGAACGGTGAGGAAATAACTCCTGCTGTTCAAGCCCCTCCATCTGTGGGTGCTTTGTTGTGGTGGCCCGAGTGGACTGACCCATCGTCCTCATGTGGGGGGGTTCTCTGCCTCTACACACTTTCCTCAGTATCAACAGGACGTGGTTTTCTTTGGGACTTTCCCCAATTCCTGGACTGAACGAGTCCTAAACTGCACTACTTGCAAAGGCTTCTCTAAATCGGACATTTTTTCTTATCTCGAGGCCGGACAATAATTACAGGACTGCATGGGGTGGGGTGGGCAGCTGGTGCCTGGGGGTGCAAATCCAGCCGCCCCTCCTTCTCCCCCCGTCTCCCCCCCAGTGCCTCTAACACCTGGGGAGCACAGCAGGCGCCCAGACCGGCTTCCTCTAATGCAGTAGAAGAAATAAAAAACCGTGGGCCGCTTACCTACATCATTCACAAGTCATGCCCCCCCTTCTGTTTCTCACAAACACATAGAATATACTAAAAATGAAAAGAAACATTAAGAGAGTGAGATGACAGGTTCTCTTCTTTTAAATTTTTTTTTCAACCTTTATTTTTGAGAGACCGAGGGAGATAGAGCGCGAGCAGAGGAGGGGCAGAGAGAGATGGAGACACAGAATCCGAAGCGGGCTCCAGGCTCCAAGCTGTCAGCACAGAGCCGGCTGCGGGGCTCAAACCCAAGAACCACGAGATCATGACCTGAGCTGGAGTCGGGCACTCAACCGACTGAGCCACCCAGGCGCCCCAGATTCTCTTCTTTTAAATTTAGTTTTTATCAAGGTATATCATGTACATGGCTCAAAAGGTCACATCGTTCCTCAAGCCATACTGTAAGAAATGACAGGTCCCTGTCTGCCACTGCCCCCGCCCGGTGCATTGCTACTCGAAGCCTCTACCGACTCCCCACTGCTCTGGATTTTGCAACTTTATTATTGACTGGCTTTCTTGACATAGAAGATGAGGCTTTAGTTCTTTAACATCCCCCCACTCATGCTCCCTCCCTTCCTCCTTCCATCTCTCAAACCTACAACTGTCATTTCCTTCGGCGAGGTCAGGATTTATTGGACGGTAAATATTACTCGGGGTGAGGCCATCATACATATTCTGAACACACTCGCGTTCTGCTACAGCTCCTGCTTCTCCGAGCTGGTAACTGTCTTGCACCTTCATTAGCTCAGCTTGCTGTGTGCCTATCATTCAACCAATACCCAGGGACAGACCTCCAGGTCAGCCTTCCTGGGGCCAAGTGTGAGGTCAGCCTCCTTCATGGCGTGCCAGTGCCCTTCATCCTGCGGGCCAGCGAGACAACCGTCTGGTGGGATCTCCCTTTGCCGTGATCCTGGGGATTCCCTTCTGGTGCCTTCTATTGTCTCAGTTTCCATCTGCTGTACCCACACTGTGGTAGACACACCCCGTGGCGACTTCCACTAACTGCTTCTCTTAGAAGGTGAGACCTGTGACTTGCCCTTAACCAAGAGAATATGGCAAAGGTAATGGGGTGGCTCTCGGTCTTTCCCCCGTGCGGGCTTTCAGTAAGTACCATGTTAGGAACGGGCTACGAAAAAGGCCACAAAAACCACATGTAGCCTCCAGCTGATGGCCAACAAAAAGCTGGGCTCTCAAGTGCCACAATGGCAAGGAGCTCAGCTGAAGAGCGCCGCTGGGGTCAGATGAGACCACGGTCCCAGCTAAAGCTGTGCCTGGATCCGTGCCAACTGGGACATACAAATGTGTATTATTTTAAGCTGCTCAATTTGTGGGGATGTTTCACAGCTTAGAAAATAGAAAATCAATACAGGGATCTTCCTCTTTTAAATACCTTTTCTCTTGTTTTTCTATTTGCTGCAACTTTATCTTAAAAACTGCATTACTTAGTAGCTTGGCATACGATGAGCTGCACACATCCAAGGGTCAAGGTTCTGGTGTGTGATTGTAAAACAAGCTTCGATAAACATTTATATACAGATCTTTCTATGGGCCTTTATGTTTCACTTCTCTTGAGTAAATAATTAGGAAAGGATTTTTTTTCTTTTTGCCATATGGTAGACATGTTTAACTCAGTTACCAACTTGTTTTCTAAAGGGGTCAAGTGCTATCATGCATTCTTTCCAGCAGCGTATGAGACTTCCAGTTGTCCCTTATCCTCACCAACATTTGGTACCGTCAGTTTTTTTTTAATTCTAGATATTCTAATAGCTGTGTAGTGGTATCTCCCTGTAGCTTTTATGTGCCTTTCCCTAATTTTCAGGTGCTTGTTACCCATATGTTTTCCTGGGCGAAGTGTCCATTCAAATCTTTTATTCACTGTTTGATTTCTCATTATGGGGTTTTGAGAGATCTTTCTATATTCTGGATACAAGTCCTTATCAGATAGATGATTTGCAAATGTTTTCTCTCCCTCTCTGTAGTCTATTAAGTTTAGAAATATTTGGGTTTTTTTTCCAGATGTCCTTCAGTGTGGACTTCTAATTTAATTTCACTGTTACTAAATACAAACCTATTTAGTATGATTTGAATCCATTAATACCGAGACTTAATTTGTGGCCCACAATAATGGTCCATCTTGGCAAATACTGTGTGTATGTTTGAAAAGAATGTGTATTCTGTTGTCAGATAGAGCGTTCCATTAATGTCGGCTGGGTCAAGTTGGACTGTAGCATTGTCCAGGTCTTCTACATCCTTATTAATTTTCTGTTTACTTGTTCTGAGGGGTTTTAAAATCTCTGTATTTGTGGCTTTGTCTATTTTCCCTTACAGTTTTGCTCCATGTATGTCGAAGCTCTGTTGTTAGATACATAAACACATAGGATTATTATGTCCTATTAATGAAATGGCCCCTTTTACACTCAGGAAACAACGCTTACCATCCTTGGTGACGTTCTTTGCTCTAGTTCTGTTTCGATACCACTGTAGTTTTCTTTTGATTGGTATTGGTATTTTTCCATCCTTTTTCTTTTCAACTATTTATGTCGTTATATTTAAAGCGGGTATCTTATTATGTATTTGAGACTTACATTTCTAGTCTGACACTATCATTTAGACTATTTACATTTAATGTGATTATTGATATAGTTGGATTTAAATCTACTATCTTGCTATTCTTTTTCTCTTTGTCCATCTGTTCTTTGTTTCTTGTCTCTTTTTCTGCCTTCTTTGGATTGAGTTTTTTTTTTTTTTTGGAGAGAGAGAAAGTGTGTGGTGTACAGGTGGAGGAGGGGCAGAGGGAGAGAGAGAATTTTTTAAAAAATGTTAATTTATTTTGACAGAGAGAGATAAACAAGCTCAAACAGGTTCTGTGCTGTCATCACAGAGCCTGATGTGGGGCTCAATCTCATCCCCATGAGATCATGACCTGAGCCAAAATCAAGAGTCGGATGCTTAACCGACTGAGTCACCCAGATGCCCTGGATTGAGTATTTTTAATGATTTAACTTTCCTTCTTGGTTGGTTGATTAACTACAAGTCTTTGCTGTATTATTTTGGTGGTTTCCTTAGTGTTCATGTGCACACATTTAGTTTTTTAGAATCTACCACTGAGTGATGTTATACTACTTCATATGTAGACTTTGTGCAGCACTTTGAGTAAATCCAGGTTTCTGTCTAGTATAATTTTCATTCTGCCTGAAGGACTTCTTTTAATATCTCTTACACTCCAGGTTGGCTGGTGATCAATTCTTCCAGCTTTTGCTTGTCTAATAAAAGGTCCTTATTTCACTGTAGTATTTGAAAGACATTTTAACTGGGTAAAGAAACCTAGGTTGAGAATTTGCTTTCAGTACGTCAAAGATGTTACCGCAGTCTTCTGGTCTGCATTGTTTCCGATGAGAAATGAGCTGTCGATTTATCTCTGTTCCCCTGTACATAATGTGTCTTTTATCCCCTGCTTATTTTTTATGATTTCTTTTTATCATTGGCTTTAAGCAATTTTTTTTTACTTTGAGAATACTTTTTATTGAGGTATAACTGACATATATTATATTATTTTCAGATGTACAACATAATGGTGTGAATTTGTATATACTGAGAAATGACCACCACACTAAGTCTAGTTAACATCTCTCACCACATATAGTTACAAACTTTTTTTTTTCCCCTTGGTGATGAGAACTTTTAAGATCTAATCTCTGAGCAATTTTCAAATATGCAATACAGTATTAATTATAGTCACCATTACCTCTGGTGACTTATTACCATATGGAAATGTGCACCTTTAGACCTGCTTTACCCATTTAAGGAATTTGATTAAGATGTGCCTTGAGGGGCGCCTGGGTGGTTCAGTCGGTTAAGCATCTGACTTTAGCTCTGGTCATGATCTCACAGTCTGTGAGTTTGAGCCCTGCATAGGGCTCTGTGCTGACAGCACAGAGCTTGCTTTGGATCTTCTCTCTCACTTAAAAACAGTAAACATTAAAAAAAAATGTGCCTCGATGTAGTTTTCTTCATGCCTCTTGTACTTGGGATTTGCTCAACATCTCAAATCTGTGCGTTTATAGTTTCTGTCAAATTAGGAAAATTTTGCCATTTCTTTAAAAAATATTTTTTAATGTTTATTTATTTTTGAAAGAGAGAGAGAAAGAGAGAGTGAGCAGGGGAGGGGCAGAGAGAGAGAGAGGGAGACACAGAATCTGAAGCAGGCTCCAGGCTTTGAGCTGTCAGCACAGAGCCCGACGTGGGGCTTGAACTCACAGACTGGACTGTGAGATCATGACCTGAGCCGAAGTCAGATGCTCAACTGACTAAGTCACCCAGGCACCCCCTTTTTTTGTTTCATTTACCCAGGCACCCCCTTTTTTTGTTTCATTTTAGATAGTCTGTATTGAGTCTTCAAGTTAACTACATCTTTTCTTCTGTAATATTTAATGAGTTATTATTTTTTCATCTCAAACACACTTAAAGTTTCATCCCTAGAAGTTTGATTTGTCATTTTTATGTCTTCTGTCTACACTTAACATGTTAAATCTTCCATTGTTCTCTTGAACATATATAGACTATCATCATAATAATGGTTTTAATGTCCTTGTCTACTAATTCTATCATCAGTGTCATTTAAAGGTTAATTTTGATGGATTTTTCTCATTATAGGTTATATTTTCCTGCTTGCTTGTATGCCTGGTAATTTTGGACTGGATGTCAGATATTTGATCTTCTTGGGTACTGGATATTTTTGTAGTTTTGTACTTTGTTGGGGGATACATTTCGTTACTTAGAAACAATTTGATCTTTTAGGATTTTGTTTTATAGCATTGCTGGGTTGGACTGGAACTGTATCTAGTCTAGAATTAATTTTTCCCCTACTGAGGCAAGATCCTTCTTACTGTTCTAACCAGTGTCCCCTGATTATGAGGCTGGTGCCTCTTCCTGGCTCTCTGTGGCAGCCATGTACTGGTCCCGCCAGTTCTTTTGGGTGATCCTTTCTCTACCTTCACATAGCTTCTCTACACACATGCGCTGATCACTTGAAAACCCGAGGAGGCCCCTCTATGGACCTTTAGAACTCTCTCTCTCTCTCTCTCTGTACATCCCTTTATTCTCTAGTATCTGCCCTGCAAACTCTAGAAGCTTTGCTTTCCCTGGACCCCATGTCTTCAACACAGGCAGACAGCTGACCTCTTCTGGGTTTCCTCTCGTTACATGGCACCACGCAACCTGTTCTCCAGGCAGTGGTGGAGGCCACTTGCAGGGTTCACCTTGTTAGTTTCCATTTCTCAGGGATCAATTATCTTTTGCTGCCCGATATCTGAAGTCTTATGTGATATCTTCTCAAACACTTCGTCTAGTTTTTCAGTTGTTACAAATGGGAGGGTAAACCTGGTCCCTCTTACTCTATCTTCACTAGAATGCAATTTCCTTTTAAGAATGTTGTATGTCATTGGGTTGAGATACTATTATGTTATAAACGTGAGTATGACCAAGTGTGAGCAGGGGAGGGGCAGAGAGAGGGAGACACAGAATCCAAAGAAGGCTCCAGGCTCCAAGCTGTCAGCACAGAGCCCGACACGGAGCTCGAACTCACAAACCACAAGATCATGACCCGAGCTGAAGTCGGATGCTCAACCGACTGAGCCACCCAGCCGCCCATACGCTGATGGAGGTTTTAAGGCTACTATTATGCTGCTCACTCTACCTACAAGGTAAGGTTATTGGAAACATGGTATTTTTACGTATAATGACAGAAATGGACTTCAAAATATGTAGTCCAAGAATAAAATTAAAGGTCCAATGTACAACACAAGGGGCTAAAAATTAAATTCACTTTCTTAAACCCAAAGTCAAAATTCTACCCATCGAATAGCATGTGAAATAAATACAGGTACTTGTGCGTGCGTGCGTGTGTGTGTGTGTGTGTGTAAAACGTTTGCAATCTTTAGAAGGGAGCATGAGAAATCCTATACTTAAAACGCAGATTAATACATGTACTTTTTAAAAAAGAAAATGATAAAGAACAGGAATAAAGCAACACACATTTATGTTTCCAGCTTAGGAACTGAAAACCAATATTAAAAAAAAAAGGATTCTCTAGTTACTGCCTAGTCATCTGCTTTTCTCAATCAGAACAAGTCGGTTTCCTCTGAACTTTTCTTTTTTTGGTTAGTTGGCTCTTTACACATTGCTTTGCTACCGACACAAGCAGCAAGAGCCATCTGAAGTTCAGTGTGCCCGTCGGCCGCCCTCTCAGGGACCTCGATGAATGAGAGCTTCTCATGATGGGACATTCTCAAATAAATACGCGGCTCAGGCATCCGACAAGTGTCTGAGTAATTCTCTAGCCCGCTGAAGTACAGGGATACCATCAGCCCATTAGCTATTTTCCCACAGAAACCAAGCCAACAGAATCTAAATTTTTCATATACTTATACACAAATAACAAATCGTCAACGTAGATGCACTTTCCGCCAGCAAATGTTTTATTGGCACCACCTGTCTCCCAGCTTAGCTTGCTGCCCCATTTCCACGATAACCTCACTTTTCCTTCCTCCTCATTCTCTCCATCCCAACCATTACACCTATTGTAATGTAATTTTCTCTAAGCCAAGAGTAAATCTGGTGCTTACGTGAAAATGTAATTTCAAGCACATACATCTAGTGGTAGATGAGGCAAGACTGCAAAGATTTGTTTCATATGTGGTTACGAGGCAAGTGAGTGAAGCGGGGTTCTGATTTCTCTCAATTCACTGGGACTGGTTGGGGGGCTTCCAGAACAGCTGTTTTGCCTCCCTGCAGCCAGTGGGGATTTCCATGGGGGAAAGGGCAAGGACTGGCTCTCTGCCTCAGGCCCTTTGCATTTCATTCTCACCAGGACTTGGGGACATTGGGAAAGTAAAAACAGTTCCCAATGGGAAAGAGGTTGGGGGTCCTGAGACAGTTTTGTGTATTTATTACCTAAACATAAAATTGCATGGGCCTCTCTTCTTATAAATCACAGGTTGAAAGACAATGGCCCACACCCCAAATCTAGCAGGCCACCTATTTTTGTAAATAAAGTTTTATTGGAATATAGCACCACTTGTTTGTCTATACAGGGTCTATGGCTGCTTCTGCATTGTAGTAGCAGAGTTGAATAGTTAGGACAGAGAGACTGTGTAGTCTGAAAAGTCTAAAGTCTTTACCATCTGGCCCTTGACAGACAATGTTTCTTGGCCGCCATTTTATTTTATTTTATACTTATTTTTTTTATTAAATGTTTTTTTATTTATTTTTTGAGAGAGAGAGAGAGATAGCATGAGCAGGGGAGGGTCAGAGAGAGAGAGAGGGAGGCACAGAATCTGAAGACGGGCCCCAGGCTCTGAGCTAGCTGTCAGCACAGAGCCTGATGCGGGGCTCAAACCCACGAACCGTGAGATCATGACCTGAGCCGAAGTCGGACGCTTAACCGACCGAGCCACCCAGGCGCTCCTTGACCTCCATTTTAAAAGAGAACTTGAGGGGCGCCTGGGTGGCTCGATCGGTTAAGCTCAGGTCATGATCTCACGGTTCGTGGGTTCAAGCCCCGAGTCAGGCTCTGTGCTGACAGTTCAGAACCTGGAGCCTGTCTTCGGATTCTGTGTCTCCCTCTCTCTCTGACCCTCCCCTGCTCACACACACACACACACACACTCTATCTCAAAAATATAAATAAAACATTAAAAAAAATTAAGAGAACTTGAGAAGAATGTGGGTATTCTACAACCTTCCCTAAAGACACCAAAAACATTTTGTACCTAGTGAAGTTCAGATGTCAACTGAATGAGAGGGGTTGGTGACTGTATCCTGATAACTGGTTGAACAATAAACACATTTTTTCAGAAGGGCATTCACCTTGTATAGTCTCAAATGTTTTAGGGGACTGCTAGGCGAGAATCATTCTCAGGTTAAGGGACCTTTAAACATAAGTGGTAGTATGCTAATTTATAGTATTCTTTTTTCTGAGAATCTACTTCATAGATTGTATTTCATACAGTTAAAGTTTGAAGAAGATGAATTCATAGATTCTAATTTATAAAACCTAATTTGTAGCTTCTAGATAAAAGTTGTACTTGGAATCTGATTTTAATTGGGAAAGCACCTTAGTTCCTGGAGATATGACATCTTCTTGAACCCAAGGGTGTAACTTCCGGTTCTACCTGGGCCCGAGGTGGAAAGTCTCTCTGTCTATAAGTCATTCAAAGGCTGAAAGAATGACACTCTTGCTAAGGGTCAACAGAACAGGTCCTCTGTGTCAGTGTACGAAGATCACTTAATGTTTGAGAGGCGCTGTTCTACTATGCAGTGAAATAGAAAACAGAGCTTCTGTAGCATGTTCAGGTATCGGCGGGACTTGTTGAGGGATCTATCGTCTCAGAACTCTGCAATGGCAGTTGGAATGATCAAACATTTGCAACCGTCCTTTCAGACCTGGCCCTTTGTCATGTAGGGTAGTCTGGCAAGTGGCCCCAAAGGCCTTGATTGGCTCTGAGACGAGAGGGTCACCAGAGGAACCTCAGGAGGGAAGTGATCCCTGGGCAGGCAGTTAGAACCAAGGACACATGGCGTTTCCTCAAGAAACCCTGAGGCCCACTGGAAGAAGGGATGTTGCTACCGTGGAGTGGTTAAGCTAACAATGGAAAGGGGCCCAAGTTACAAATCCAATGGGACTGCAGTGGGAAAACAATATAATGGTGGATTTGATCAAGGGTGAGGAGTAGTAAACGGAAAAAGCCCAGAGGAAAGCAGAATCCACTGTATGGATTTTGCATTTAGCTTTTGCCACGAATGGCCAACATCTAAAAGTCCTTTGGCCTATCAGGCTGGCAAGAGAGCAACTTGGTCATTCTTGACCATGCCTTATACCCCTCCTGGCTGTGCAACCGGGAGGGCCAGGGGAGCCCCATGGGGGGTACAAAAGAAAAGGACCTAATTAAAACCCATGTGATCTCCATGTACTTGGGTTTGGACCTTATGACTGCAGTCAGTTTGGAATGAAGCCACAGCTAAAATTTCAAAGGGGAGAGGTAGCTGGACTTAAAATACGAAGTCAGTACTCAATGTGCCCCATCCCCCCACCAGCCCCCTGCCACCAGCCCTGCCTCTCCCAGCATCCCAGTCTGAATTCCTCATCTTTCACCAAGACCATCCCAAATTATGATTGATGCAAGGACTGCAATAAAACGATACCATAGTTTTAGTCCTTTCCAAAAAGTTAATGAAATCAGGCACGCTGGCGCAAGTCCACAGGAAAGGAATCAAAGCTTCAAAGAAACCGAGCTGAGTTCAAAAGAAATAAGGCTGTGGACAAGTATTGATGCTATTCTTAAGGATACTGATGGTCCAAACCAGGAAGGTACCAGTGCTAAGTGTGGGGAATGTGCTTACTTTCTGGCCTATGTAAGACCGTTCTTAAATTTTTAGCGTTTCTATTCTGTCAAGGTTCACTGTCTTAACACTATAAGTGAGTGGTTTTTAACTGAAAAAATGTATGCAATTCCCAAGAAGCTTAAGAAATTTCTAGTTAACTTCTGGCAGAAATAATTTGGGGCTGTATACTCAGAGTATGGAGACGGTCTCCTGGGATTCGCGAATGGAAACATTAAAAGCCTGAAAAAGTACTGAAAAAGAACAAAGGTCAGAGAGTGGGCTGGGAAGCATTTGGATGTTGTAACTGAATCCTCAGTTCAAGGAGTTGACCCGCAGCAGCTACTCGGGGACGTGAGGAAGAGCCTCAGGATTTGAAAGGCCTGGTAGCGTTATTAACCACATCCAAGAATAAAAGTGAAAAATGATACTGGAAAATCCTGAGGTGTCTCCATCTCCATCACTGATAAGATCTTGGCTCAAGTTCCTCTACATGGGTCACCAGGCAAAAGGCATCGGTGCCCCGCAAAGTCACAATGTGGCTTTTTACTTGAGTGGGTTCAGGCAGTCAGTCATGCCTCTGTTGCCACAGACAGAAGGACAGCATAAACTTTCTTTTGTCATCTTTCGATGTAATCAAAACCACAGTGCTGCTATCGGATCTGCATTCTAGCTGTTATTTTGGTTTGTTTACCCAGAAGTCTCCGCCGCTGCCAGCGGAGTGAATCAGAATTGTGTTATCTGTTTAGCATTCATCATCGCTTTTATGTAGCCATGCCTGAGAGTGAACTTGTTTTTAAAAGCTACTTTCAAGTCCTCTTGGATGTCCCTTAGAACCTCACTAAAAATTACAAACGTGCAATCAAAAATAACCATCCACTGTTTCCAGGCACTGGAGCCCACGTGCAGTCCACAGGACACAGAGTACACGTGGCCGGGGCCTGCGCAACGTCAGAAAGAAAGGAATTAATGGGGATGCCAGACTGCCACGAGGTTCCGATTCCTGAGAAGAATGTACCACATGGTGGGCGTGGGTCACTGGGTTTGAGAGATTTCAGTCCCCGAGTACATGCAGGTATGTGCTTCAGTATAGAGTCACCTACGTTACTCAGGTTTAACATGCAAGCTTGTTGCCAGTGTTCGCAGGCAATGAGCTGTTACTTATTCCTTAGGAACCTAACAAAAATTGTGATTTAAAGAAGGGATTAAATAATTGGTGATATGTTTAAGTGTTCAAACTAATAGAAGTTGATTTTATAATCATGAAATTGCTAGGCTTGTAACGCTTGCTCGTATGTGCTACGGAGACCTACATATACGGCTATAATGAGGAGCAGGAAGGGAATGAGAGGAACAAAGGTAGGAATGTTGTGGGAATGAGATGAGAAACCTTCAGTCTGAGAGGACACACCTTAGGGGGCTGGGGGTCCTCAGTCTGGCAGCGGAGTTTTTGGAAGGGCAAACAGACTAAGGATCAACCCGCTTTTCCTGTGGTTCTTTTTAAGCCAAATCATTATTAAAAAAAAAAAAAAAAAAAAAAAAGCTATCCAACCTTTGTGAGTATGGGGACTTCTTTTTGAAGCAGAAAATGAGTTCCTATGGGCAGAATCCTTTAAGCATGAAAATGCGTCATGGAAAGGACCACTGTAAATTGAGTGTTAGGCTTATGAAGGACTTTGTATTTCGTATATGTCAACCTCTGCCTGTAACTAAACAGATCAGGGGCACCTGGGTGGCTCAGTCAGTTAAGCGTCCGACTTTGGCTCAGGTTGTGATCTCACAGTTTATCGGTTTGAGCCCTGCATTGGGCTCTGTGCTGACAGCTTAGGACCAGAGCCTGCTTCAGATTCTGTGTCTCCCTCTCTCTCTCTGTCCCTCCCCCACTCATGCTCTGACTCTTTCTGTCTCTCAAAAATGAATCCATGTTAAAAAATTTTTTTTAGCTAAACGGATAACAGTTTTTGCCCATGGGAGGTGCTTGATTTATTTGCTCCTCAGACCAGACGCACGCAACCTTTGGGGTTTCTGCCTGACGAGCACTCTTATCCGGGTTTTCCTGTAACTACAGAGCCCACTCCATGTGGCGTGGGTGGGTCTGCCTCTGTCCTGCCCGCAGTGATGGGGTCAGGACTGGGACATGAGGCAAACAGGGCCCGTCAGGGGATTCCTGAATCCTGAGATGCAGACGGTAGGACAGAGAAGGTTCCTCTTCCTCTGAGACAGTGAGTTTTGAGTGTGAAGTAGGTCACTCGGTGATGGGCAGGGCGTCTCTCTGAGGGAGGGCCGGGGAGGATGAGAAACGGAGACCAAAAGCCAGAACCCTGACCTCATCTGAGGCTAAAGCCAGACAATTCTAGAAGTTTTTTTGTTATCTGGGTCAGTTCCTTCCCTCTTTTTGCATACGTTTGAGTTGAGCTGCTCGAATTTGCAGCTAAAGCAGAGTTCTGAGAGCGAGCGCCAGCCCTCACTGTCTACGCCCCTGCCCTTGGCCTGGAGAAGGGAGGTGCTGGAAGGAGGCAGGAAGGCAGTCAGAAGCTGCCAGGGGGCCGGGGCCCCTGCAGGCTCATTCGCTTGGCTAAAAATCTCTTCTCTCGCAAACCTGTCCTTGGTGTTCTTCACCTGGAGTGGCATTTCAGATACTCCTGAATTAAATCACATCAAAGGTACAAAACTGTAAACAGATGTGCAGGAGGTCATTTAAGAATATTAACAGATTTTTCAGGATGAGCAAACATTTGCTATCTTCAAAAGTTATAAGCTATGATTTGGTTTAATATTTTACTTTGTTGTTGCAGAGTGGTGAGTATTAAACCAATTTTCATTAGATTGGAAAAATATATCAAACCCTTTCTTCCAAGTTTAAAACCATTTAACACTTCAAGAGAATTTATCAGGAATTTAAGAAATGGCATAAAGAGAAAAAATCTAGATTTATGAAGACAAAGTGAATTTCTTTGGAGGTAAACTCTGTAAGAGAAGTGCTTTTTAGAGAGACAACTCCTCAAATTGACGATTTTTGCCATATATTAATCTCACTTTCATTCTTTTGATTTTCCAAGACTTTAAAATAGTATATTTTTAGGGCAAACAATTTGAGTATGTATTTTGAGAAACTCTCGATCTGTGAGTTCATCCAGGAGTGGCCTGGTCCCAGTGGAAAGATTCATGACAAAGACACACTGATTATTGTTTAAACTCCCCCAAATGCTCACAACTCCTTGCAGCAACTATAATATTACGCTGTGCTTTATTCAAAGTATTGCCTTCTTGGAAAAAACAAAACAAAACACCCGGAACACAATTTGGTTTTAAAGATATACTTTCAAACACTCCATTAATTTCCAATTTGAGGCCAGATAATGTAATATGATGGCTGCTGTTTCTTCCCCCTTCCCATTCTTGACTTTGGGTGTTTAATTATTCTACTTGCTTCAATGTCAAACTCTATTTGCATAAGTTTGCAACAGTATCAAATGGAAGGCTTCACGAATTTGTCAATATTATTTTTGGCTTGCTTCATGGAAAGCAAACATGCGATGCTAAAAGCCCAAAATTTTGAACAGGGAAATAAGCAAATTGCTCTTACATCTGCATAAGACATATTTGTTGGTAAAATATAAAAGAAAAGAGAGATGGGCGTTTAATGGAATTACTCATCTTACAAAATATTCAGCCTCGGCTGAATTTTCCTAGGCTATGCTGCATAATATCAGTTAATCATGTTGGAAAGCTGAAGGAACAAAGACTGTTTTGATGACAAATGAGATAGCAAACAAAGCTCAGATAGGAATAAAGATTCGAGAGGGAAGTATTTTGGTTCTTTTTTCATAGCTATTTGGAGATGATACAGATAACTGCAGCTTGGCTTGGAATCTATATTCTACCATTAAGTCGGACTTGGTACGTATTTTATGATAACCCTGGAGACAATACAGAGTAATGCAAAATTGCCCGTTAATAACCACACAAAAAGTAGCAAACACAGGAAAATGCACCCACCCCAGCCCTTCGAAGGCCAGGGTAGCCATCAGAGAAGGTGAAGTTTTTAGGCAGCAAGGTTACCTGTGAGAACCCCAGCCAAGTTACATGCGCTGAGCTCAATGGACATCTCGCAGAGCGACAGTCTTCACTGCTTTCTGGTTCTGCTCTATCCAAGTTTTAGGCCACCCAAGAATGAAATCCAAAACTGAATGAATAGGCAGCAACCTCATTTTACGGTCTGCAAGTTCCACCTTATCCTTTATCGGAGCTTCAAGCAAATCATTAACCTGTTTTGAGTTTGACTTATTTTTATTGCCCGTATCCAGGGGGTCGCCCTGCTCACTCTTGCCCCCAACATACTCCTAACATGTATATCACGCTTATTTATCTCGCTGCCGGCACTAGGATATAAGTAACGTGAGGGCAAAGACTTTGTCATTTTTTTTTTTTTTTAATTCATAGTGGCTAACAGCGTGCCTGGCAACATAAATATTTCTTGAATGTGAGAGTAAGGAGTAAAGAGAGTAAAGAGGAGAAATAGGTTGGGGCGCCTGGGTGGCTCAGTTGGTTAAGCGTCCGACTTCAGCTCAGGCCATGATCTCATGGTTCGTGGGTTCGAGCCCCGCGTCAGGCTCTGTGCTGACAGCTAGCTCAGATCCTGGAGCCTGCTTTGGATTCTATGTCTCCCTCTCTCTGTGACCCTCCCCTGCTCACACTGTCTCTCTCTATCTCTCTCTCAAAAATAAATAAAAACATTAAAAAAATAAAAAAAAAAGAAGAGGAGAAATAGGTCTTAGTAATTGATTGATAACCAAGGCTGACAGAACATGAGAGACTGGCTTAGAGGCTGCTTCGAAATTCCTTCCAGGTGGAGGCCTGGATGTGACCAACTTCACTTTTCAGGTTCCAGGAATCAGGCTTTTGGTGATAGAAGTTGCATGAAGCAAACTCACAGAGGGCCTGTTAAATCACCGAAATGCCATTTTTTTCATTTAAGAACAACATATGACTTTGCCATTTTGAAAGCCGGCGTGCTATGATGGGAAGAGCCACAGATGTGAAACAGGAGACCGTGCACCCATGGCACGTTGCGTGGCCTCCGTTTTCTCATTTCTGTATTGGGACACTGGATCCGATGACCTGCAGCACGATGATTTGCAGAAACACAACGCTGGGCCTCCTCACTGTCTGGCCTTGGTTTTTAGTAACTATTTTGAGGTGTTAACGACTCCAGAATCTTGAATGTAGGGCACAGATTTCTTTACTGGACCCTAGATCCAACACCCAGTTGTCCAGTGAACATCTTCACTTGAACTCACAACAAATGCTTCACTTGACGTGTTCGAAGCTGAATTCGTGATCTGTGGAAAAGTTACCAGAGCAGGCCCGAGAATGCCATCCTTCGACCTGCTTACAGGGCTGGTGTCTGGAACTTGGATTTGGGGAGGGCTCCTGCCATTCTCTAACTCCTCATGGTGGCTACAACAGGGTTTACACTGAGCACCTGCTTTCTTTTTTTTTTGGAGTCTAGAGTTTGGTATGTGCCAGGCCAGGGGTTGCCTATGCGGCCGGTCCTCAGAAAAAAACCCTGGGTGGTGAGTGTCTAATGAGCTTGCCTGGCAGCCCACGTGCTGTCATAGCTCAATGCTGGGGGATTAAACACATCCAGTGGAAGAGGACTCTTAGAATCTCAGGGCTGGCGTCCTCAGGACTTGACCCCACGTGCCTTTTCCCTCTGCGAACTGTGTTTGTGTCCTTTGCTGTCATAAACTACAGCCCTGAGCATGACTATATGCAGAGTCTGTGACTCTGGCATCTCATGGAGCCTCGGGTGGTCTTGGGTTCTCCCAACAGTTATCTTCCTTCTAAAGCTCTTTGTTCCTCTTTCACTGCTTATCTAAGTAAAAGACAAACAGACCTACTGGAGGAATGAGTCAGAAGTGTGAGCCCTTCTTGAATCTCTCCTCCCCTCTCCTGTTCATACAGCTCAGCTCACTCCTGGACCTGCTTCCTCCTCTGATCTCCCTAGACCTCAGCTTAGACTCGTCACCTCCTTCCTAGGTCTTCACACCCCTAATCTCTCTTCTCTCCACTCCACCCTCTGGACTGCTGCCTGAGTGATCTTTCAAAAATGTGAACACAATCATGATATTGCTTTGCTTAAAATCCCCAGGCCCTGTAGGATAAAGCGCTGACTCCGAAGCTTGCCCCCCCCCCCCCCAGGGCCTTGCCTTCCTGCCCAGTGTCATTGCTCACACTAATTCTGAATCTTGCTGCTTGAACACACGAGCACTGTTACCACAGAACGTTAGCAATGCTTCTCATGCCTTGATGCTTTATATTTGCTGCCTTCCTCTTCCATATCGCCGGGCTAATTTGTTTCATCCATCACAATCTGGCTTAGGCAACCCAGCACCCAGCCTGACCTCCCAGGTCAGCCAGCCCTCAGTGCTACCTGCTCTCAGAGGGAAAGATCTCTCAGCTTTTCAAGGGTCTCTATATTTAACTGTCACCAAGCCTTTGAACTCCTTGAGGGTGAAGTCCAGGCCTTTGTTGTTTTGTTTGTTCTTTCTCATGCCCTAGGACACAGCACTTTTCAATAAATATCGAAGGAGTGAATCGGAAATAAGGCATTTGTGTGCCTAATGAATCATCACTGTTTATGAATCATCTAAAGTTTATCTAAAGGAAGAGGATTAGTCAATGAGAATCAGCTCAACTTTCCCACCTGGATTCTCTTGGTGACAATGATAACATCTTATGCCTCAGTGCCCCCTACTCTAAATTCCCAATGGTCCTATGTGTTCTGCTGCCCGCCCTCCTCCGGGGCACTGATTTTAATTCTTCACTATGTAAATATGGAGTTCTTTTGATCAGATTTTTCTGAATTGCTTCCCACAAACTCAGTGCTGTTTATCTTAGAGATGTCCGCTTACTGACCTTGGCCTGCTTTGCCCTTCACTTAAACCCTAGTATCTTTCTCCAAGTCTCTACTGTTCCCTCCCTACATTACATGAAGGGTTTGAGTCTGGAACCAAGCAAGGCCAAAATCTACTGGAAGCACAGATTTCCTCATAAATAAAACTGATGAGTCCCTGGTGCACTGTGTAACAGACCGAGGAAGAGCCTTCCCTCACCATCTCGTGGCTGATCTATACGTGCGCACAGGACAGAGAGCACAGCCGGTCTCCAGTGACAGGGTTCTATATGCAGGGTCAAGGACACTCGAGGAGCTGCCCTGGGACATGCCAGTCTCCGTGTAGTTTGGTCAGCAGGAAATACTCACCACCTCTAATCGTTTCCAGGAATGAAAACTGTTTAACAAAATGGTAAGGAGAGAGCCTCAGTACTTAGGAAAGTACCTGATAGGTTTACGACATTGGTGTTGTTTCGTAGTTGTCAGTTCTCATAAAAAAGAACATTCTTTAATTTTTTTTCTGATTTTTATAAAACACCAATCAAGATCCAGTTGAGAAACACAGAGGCTTAAAGCTAACAGGGACCAGAGGACATCATCTCACCTAAGAGATATAGGGATTTGGTCTACGGCAGAGGCAATGATTTTAGTACAAATGTCCCAATTCAGTGTACTCACTACTGCACCATTCTTCCCTGCATGGATTAGCTGTCTTTTGCTTTAAAAATAAAAGTTCCTTGGGGGCTCCGGGGTGGCTTTAGTTGGTTAAGCATCTGACTCTTGATTTTGGCTCAGGTCGTGAACTCACGGTTTGTGAGTCTGAGCCCATGTTGGGCTCTGAGTGGACAGCATGGAATCTGCTTGGGATTCTCTCTCTGCCCCTCTCCCACTCATGCTCTCTCTCTCTCTCTCTCTCCCTCTCAAAAGAAATAAACATTAAAAAATAAAAAATAAATAAAAATAAAAGTTCCTTTGGAAGTATTGTGTGGGAATGGAAACTGGTGCCACCATGCTGGAAAACAGTATGGACGTTCCTCAAAAAATTAAAAAGCAGAGTTACTCTACAACCCAGCAATTGCACTACTAGGTATTTATCCAAAGGATACAGGAGTGCTAATTCGAAGGGTCACATGCACCCCGATGTTTATAGCAGCACTATCGACCATAGCCAAAGTATGAAAAGAGCTCAAATGTCCATCGACTGATGGATGGATAAAGAAGATGTGGCATGTATATACAATGGGATGTTACTCGGCAATCAAAAAGAATTGTATCTTGCCATTTGTAACAACACGATGGAGCATAATACCCTAGTGTATTATGCTAAGTGAAATAAGTCAGTCAGAGAAAGATATCACATGATTTCACTCATGTGGAATTTAAGATACAAAACAGATGAACTTGGGGAAGGGAAGCAAAAATAATATAAAAACAGAAAGGGAGACAAACCATGAGAGACTCTCAAATAAGTTAAAACAAAAAAATCCCACCCCCGGTGCACACCTGTAGGTGCTCCTCACACAACTGGCCTGGCCACACCCACCCGGCCATGCAGGCGGGGTCAGGAATCCTCGGAAAGGAGGGGACCAGCGCTTTCTGCAGGCATGGGGTCAGGGGTGTCCCTGGGTCACGGCCTTTCCTTCTTGGGGGACAAATGACACCCAACCCCTCCTCACACCATAATTTTCACGATACAGCTCTATCTTGGGGGTTGAATGGGCTTCTAGACTAATTACCTTCTATCGTATTGAACAATGTGCAAAGGCGTTACAGAATTAATGACTGTCAGCCCGTAGGTCGTCCTTAAAAGTGAGCAAGCAAAACAGTTCTGCAGAGCTTACCGAAGGAGTTTCTCGTAAGATCACAAATGCAGCCTGCACCACCAGTACAAGGGCCCAAAACAGATGTGACAGACCCCTAGACTCAGGGTTCCCATACTTCCTGCTCTTCTGCGAACCCCAACATGGCCCTGACCCTCCCAGAGAAGTCAAGCTGCACTAGATACACATCCTTCTTAACTCTCTTTGTGAAGCTACATACATTTCACCCAAACAGCAATGTGGTAAATCAGCTTCAGCTCTTACCGGGTGCGGAAACGGTAACAAGAAAAGAGACTGAGACCCTCAGTCTACAAGCCATGGGTGACAGCTGCATGGCAGAGGAGATGAGGATTTTGTGCTCTGCTTTCCTCGAAGATAAGACTATTTCCTGGAGTGTTTTAATTGAGAAAGATAAGGTAGGAATATATCTTAATGTGTATGGATGTGTCTATTTTAAGTCTAGATCTCTTTGGTCTTAGAACATGCTGGAGAGGTATCATTATTTACGTTTGCCTCCTCATCTGGATGTCTGTTCCAGAAGACGGAGGTCTTCAGCAAAGAACTTAAGGAAGCTTAGCTCTTAATGGAACGTAAAAATTAGATTGACAGAAGTCAGGATCATGGGAAACAGAAACTGAATAAAAGTCAAGATCTGGTTAGGCAGTGGGTGTGGTCCAGGCATCGTACGATTATTAGAGCTGAGCTGTTTATTGGTTTTAGAGCTTCCTTTTTTTTTTTAATTTTTGTTAATGTTTATTTATTATTGAGACAGAGAGAAACAGAGCATGAATGGGGGAGGGGCAGAGAGAGAGGGAGACACAGAATCCGAAGCAGGCTCCAGGCTCTGAGCTGTCAGCACAGAGCCCAACGCGGGGCTCGAACCCACAAACCGTGAGATCATGACCTGAGCCGAAGTCGGACGCTCAACCGACTGAGCCACCCAGGTGCCCCTGGTTTTAGAGTTTCTTGTGAACCAAAGCAAAAAGGGGAAAACGCGCAGGCCTAGGATGTGCCTTGAAAATGCAGTTTCATTCTCCAGGGGAAGCGGCACAGAAAACAAAGTAAAGAACCTCAAAATGTTATTGTTACTTAGACATTCATCCAGTCACCGGAGCCTACTGTGTGCTAAGTCTGGCACTTAGGACTCAGGGGCGAACAGAAGTGGTCCGGCCCTCCCAGGTCTCACCACAGAACCACGCTCATCACTTTCTAGGGGAAGACAAGCTTGCAGGCCCCTAACTGGGAGCTGTGAGCACTACAACAAGAGTCACTGTGTAAAAGTGTCAGAGGAGTGCACAGAAGTTCCAGAGCCCGGAGGACCGTCTCCTGTGAGCTCTCTGGAAGGGGCCCCAGGTAGGAGGATGGTGTCCGGCAGTGGCGAGTTGTTCCGTCCAGCACCAGTGTCCCTCAAAAGAGTGCACTGTTCTAGAGGAATAGATAGACTGCAGAGCCTCCCAATAATCTTCCAGAAATACCATTTCCCAAGCACGCCTCTGATGAAAAGTCAGGCAGCTGATAGTTCAAGGTTCGAATCTCTGGCAAGGGCATGGGGTGAATCGCTTCTACCATGCCGCGTTCCGAGGCCGGCAGGTCAATCACGTGGCTGGTAGGGTTGACAGTAGACTTGTGAAATCAAGGAGCCAAATCAAGTCTCTCACCTGAACAGATGACCAATCCATCCCAAAGAGACGGAGGCCAGGCCTCACCTTTGAAAAACAGGTCTGGACCTGATACAAGCACATGAACTAATGGGTGACATAAACGCTAAGATCCACACCATGAGAAGTGGCTAATGTTGTTCTGGCTGATACTCAGAGAGACTCGAGGTGAGGGTTTCAACCAGAAAAAGCCACAGGAAAATCTCAACATATCACAATTAAAAATTTACCTTTCAAGCAACATATAACCTCCTGCTAACTAGAAAAAGTAGTGAAAAGGTTTATCCTGACTTACGGCAATTTTTAAAAATTTTTTTTAATGTTTGTTTATTTTTGCCAGAGAGAGAGAGAGAGAGAGAGAGAGAGAGAGAGAGTCAGAGCATGAGCAGGGGAGGGGCATGAACTCCCCAACCGCGAGATCATGACCTGAGCTGAAACCAAGAGTCAGACGCTTAACTGACCGAGCCACCCAGGTGCCCCCTGACTTACCACAATTTTAAAGACTAAATGGAATTAATGAACATCAAGCAGTATGGTTTTGGACACCATCTGCTCCCATAATGGGATTGGTTTTGGAGTAAATCATTTGAAGCCACTCTTTCTAATTAGATGGTTATCAGAACCGAGGTCACTTTCAGTAACTCCTGGATGTGAAAACAAGACCATACAATCAGTACAAAGATGGTATAATATTTCTGAGGAGGCAATGCTGGGGTTGAGTGGTGGTTCTGACAGTCACTAGCTCTTTGATTAGGACAACTGCCTTGATTTCCCTGCGTGTAAAACAAAGACAGCGATATAACCCACCTGCAAAAGGCACGGTGAGTGTTAAATGAATCGAAACATACACATTGCTCAGAACACGGCCCGGCATTAAGCAAGTGCTCAGTAACTGTTCGCTCTGATTTCAGTTTTAATTTTTATTATCCCGATAATTTATGTAAGCATCCCTTTCTTTCTAGCTGTTTTTCTATGCATTTTTACATTGTTGACATTATGTGCTATGAACCTCATTTATTTTCCCACTAAACAAATCCATTATTTCTCCAAGTCATTAAACACTGTAAACATACAACAAACACTGTCTATATTTAGAGACAATCATTCTGGCCCCGAAACTATCCAGACGTTAGTAACTTTAACCCTTTATTCCCTTCAGTGAATCTTTTTAAAATTACACAATCCATTTAAGAGAAAAGAGTGGATAATCTGAGGGCTGGGAAGGTGTCTGCTCATGTGCACCATAAACAAGATACAGAAAAAAGAAGAGTTACAACGGAAGATCTGTGAAAATTTACTGAGCGACTGTAGGCAGAGTTTTTGAGTTTAAAGTTGTGATACGTGGAAGGCAGTGTCTGCATGTGGATAACACGGGGATGAGGATGGGGTGTCATGGAAAGGTGCAAAGGAGCCTGGTGCACTTGAGATGAACTGGACACTGTCCCCGGCTGAAGTCTGTGATCACGAAGGATTGCTAGGGCAGGATTTATGGGCATATGTTCTTTTCGGGCTGGGGGACCTCCCCATCACGGTTTCCACATACTATTAACTATTTGCCGTCCAAATAAACGAAGAATCTGTCTGAAGCTGTAATCCGTAAACCTAATGTATTCTTCTTGAACCTTCTGTTCTTTTTCCAGGGAGGTGGTGGCACGAGTCTTTTTTTTTTTTTTTTTTTTTTTTTGGTCTGTCTGAAATACTTCCTACTTCAATGAAAGATATAAGGTTCCAATTTATGCCTCAAATGAAAACTAAAAGGGCTTCAGAGAAGCGGAATCGATGTCCTATTGGAATCCCGCTGTTAGGTGCTTTGGTCCCTCCTGTCTCTTCCTGCCAGAATGATTCCATTTCCAAAATGGAGCACATTCCATTGTTTATGACCAACTTATCAAAATTAAGATGACCTTCAGCTGTCAAAACAGCTTGAAGAAAAAGTCAGTTATGGTTATTAGAAATAATATAGAACTTACAGCCATCTATGCAGTGATCTCTACCCATGTGAAAAGTATTTGTAAGTAAATAGTTTTTAATCAGCATGAAGGGCAACAAAGAAAGGATCTGCCAAACTCATTAGGGAAGAAAGGCCAATGCCATAATGGATCTGGGAGCTGGACCGACCATCCTCAAGCTGACGTTTAGTAGACCAGTCCTTGTAACGAGTATTTGCGGTAGACAACTAGAAACTGTCTCTTACACGAGCGGGCGGCAGTCGGGAGTTTTCACTGCTCGACGAGCATCTTTCACACATCGTTGTGATTTTATAGGTTTGATGACAAGTTAACTCTTTGCCACTTGGAAGTAGCCCCAACCGTGCCATGAAAAAGTGAGGAAAGCTAATAGAAACTCAGGTTACTGGTCCCAATGGACTTAGAATAACCGTCACAGAGCAGCAAATGAGATGAAAGTGGAGGATTCTAATGGATCCAAGATATCTGTGCAAGTCAGACAAATAACGGCCGGCGCCTCGGAGAACAGATTCCTTCCTTTATTCGTAGGACGGTTCTCGTTATTTGTGTCATATAGTTTGAAGCAATGTTAAAAGCTTTTGACTCGCAGCAAATGACACCTCGTTCAGAAACCAAACTAATGGGGCTTAATGACTAAATGGATCTAGACCTCGTATTTTGCTGCTCTCCCTCCCCTGGTGGTCCTGGAATGCAGAAGCAGCCTGTCCCCGACCCAGCCTGGAGCTGTGCGTTTTGACCCTCCTGGCCACCGAGGTTACAAGGTCCATCCGGCACAAGGGGCCACCAGCCTGGGTGGTGGCAACTGCTAGAGGTTTTGTCTCTCGGGTTTCAAGACAACAAAGAATGACCCGGAGAGCTTGCATCATGGGCACTCGGGAGGTGGCCCTGCAAACCCCCGGGGGCCACCGGTCCCACAGGCTGGGGATGGTCTGCTCACATCAGGCCATGGCGAAGGGCTTCCTGATGGCTCACTCCAGAGCATTCAGCTCCCAGCGAGGGCCCTTTGTGGTGGGGCCCCTGCCGCTGCCTGGTCTGGAATGTTTCACCCCGGCCCCCGGCCCCCAGCCCCCATAAACACCACTGTTTTCCAGGACATCTCAAGGGCACTGCTGGGAGGTTCTGTCTCGTGGTGCCCCTTCTCCCAGGAGATCTGAGTCCTTACTGTCCCTTTGCACCTTGGCGCCCCCAGCACTTGGCTGACACATGAGTCTGTCTGCTTCCCCCTAGCATATAGCGTCTGGGCCAGGGATTGGGCATTTCTGGTCTTCCTAACCTCTGTGCACAGTGCAAATTAGACACACGACAGTGTTTCAAATTAGAATGAAATTTAGAGATTGTATATCACTCCAATGTCAAAAATTCTGCAAGTGTTAGCCCTGGCCTCTCTCCTGAACCCTGGAAGCTCATTTCTTTTTCTTTCTTTCTTTTTCTTTCTCTCTTTCTTTCTCTTTCTTTCTTTCTTTCAGTTTTTAAAAATGTTTATTTATTGAGAGAGAGACAGAGCACCAGTGAGAGGCAGACAGGGAGGGAAAGAGAGAGAATCCCAAGCAGGCTCCACACTCTCAGTGCAGAGCCCGATGCAGGGCTTGGACTCACGAACCATGAGATCATGCCTGAGCCGAAATCAAGAGTCGGACGCTTAACCGAGTGAGCCACGCAGGCGCCCCCTCTGGAAACTAATTTCTAACTGCCTCACAGGAAGACTTGACAGGAAGTTCAATGGGCACCTTAGACTACATGTAACCCTCCATGTTCACTGCAAAACCAGCTTGCTGTCTCTGTTCTTTCCAGGTCCATCCTTCTAGGTCCCGGGAGGCACTTTACACTCCTTGCTCACGTTCCATCCCTTGTCAGCTCCTGTGACTTCCACCAGTCTCCCAGCACACACACTTTCCTTTCCCCTTCTGTGGTTATTCCCCCTCATGGGCTCATGACACTCACTCAGGCCTTGGCACAGGCCCCTCGAAGTCTCCTGGCCTCCGTCTCTCTCTCTCTCTCCTTCGGAAGATCGCGGCCAGTGTGGTTCCCTACCCACAAAATGCCAAATGCCTTTGTGCACCCCGGTATGTCATTCAAAGTCTTCATCTCTAACCCATCTTCCTAAGTGGTCTTTGCTTTCTTTGGAGTTCTACTGCCGTTTATCATTTACACATTAAACGGCTGGGGTGATGAGCAGATACGGCTGGTGGGCACTAGAGCCTCTGCTATGAGCTCCTTAAAAGACTGCTTCTCCCAACTGGAAGTGAAGTCTGGGATTCTACTGATGGTGAGTTCACACTAGCAGAGCCTTCCTTAAAAATCCCTTTGCTCTCTGTAGAGCCGGCAGGCTGCCAACACACTTGGGCAGCTCCTAATGTATGTTCTATGCTGGACTTGCAGTTGCAGAAGGTCAAGGGAACTGAAGACATGGTTTTTGCGGGGGGGGGGGGCGTGCTGGAGGAGCAGGAGATACAGGGCAAGGTGACATGGGAAGAGCATAGAAGGAATTAACTGCAACGCATCTCAGCGGGGTGGAGCTGAGTGCCGGACGGAGTCACTGGAGGTGGGTGGGGGTCGCAGGGGCACCGTCTCCCCAGCGTCAGTCCTGGGGGCAGGTCTGGAGCTTGAGAAAGTCTGTATTCAGAGCAGAAACACAGATGAATTTGGGAATTGGATGATGGATTTTGAAAGGTGCGAGAAAGCATGGAAAGTAACTTTCATGTGTCCTACACTCTCTAGAGCTTTCTTGGGGTTGGAATGAATCTCAAACAGAAGACTGATGTCCCTCATCGCTGCACCAACTTATGCTTCCAGCCCCATGTCTCCTCCTTAGCAGAACGTAGTGCCTTTATTACAAATCCTTAGTGCAGGCATACCAGCAAATTCTCACAGGGGACAGGCAATGTGTCCGTGAATTTTCCTTATGGGGCTTCCAGGGACTTTGTTTTAAAAATTTTTTTCCCAACGTTTATTTATTTTTGAGAGAGAGACAGAGTGTGAGTGGGAAAGGGGCAGAGAGAGAAGGGAGACACAGAATCTGAAGCAGGCTCCAGGCTCTGAGCTGTCAGCACAGAGCCCGACGTGGGGCTCGAACCCAAGAGCTGCGAGATCATACCTGAGCTGAAGTCGGACGCTTAACTGACTGAGCCACCCAGGTGCCCCTCCAGGGACTTTATAGTTACATTTGTTCCCTGATTAAATTAGATTTGTGATTTTCACTGGTATAAAATGTTTTGACTTTTCAGTGATAGGTAGGAAAGACTAAAAGATGAGCATTTCTTTTCAAAAGCGATAAATAGAAAATATTTAATGTAGACACATAATAGGTTAATTATGCATTTTAACACTTAATCTGATATCCATGGGTGGGTAAATTAATGTCAGGCCTGTAAGCTGCCATGACTTCAGATATTATCAATTATATATTTCCTCGAAAATCAGAACTGTAGGTTTAAAATTTTTTTAATGTTTTATTTATTTTTGAGAGAGACTACGAGTGGGGGAGGGGCAGAGAGAGAGGGAGACACAGAATCCGAAGCAGGCTCCAGGCTCTGAGCCATTAGCACAGAGCCCGATGTGGGGCTCAAACTCGCAAACTGTGAGATCACGACCTGAGCCGAAGCTGGACGCTTAACCGACTGAGCCGTGCAGGTGCCCCATAACTGTAGGTTTTAAGTGTGATATACGTCCGATAAATCTAGTTCTCTTTCTATTTACCTGTTCCTTCCACACCCTAAAAGTGACTCGGAGGAGCCCTGGTCCCTTTAGTTTGGGAAACTGGAATGTGGTTTGTATGAATTGAATTCCCCATGCAGAAATGACTGAGCTACTTCTGATTATAAGCCTCTTACTAAAAACTCTGACATCGAAGTATAACGAATGCAACACAGGGGCATAGTGAAGAAAAGCTCCACGAGGAGCAGAAAATTCTATGGGTGTCTTTCAGGAGTTCTGAACTGGGGTGTGCCTCGATCACCAGTTTCCGCCCTGAATCCAAACTGAAAACAGGGAGAAAACAAGTAGGCTGTAGATGGATGTAAAGGAGGAACGGGCCAATATTTCACCAATCCCTAGAGAAAACACAAGATAAATATTTCGACCTTAGGGCTGGACACGAAGCCCGACAAGCACCTCTTCTAGGTTCGTAGAAAGGAAGAAAGAACCAACATGGGGGATTAGTAACAGGTTAAAAATTTAACTCAATGACAGAGATCTCTGAGAGCGTTATTACTCAGCCTATCATCCGGCCAAAGCTGATTTCATTTAAAGTAATTTTATATTTACACTAAAAATAAATGAGCGTCAAACGGGGGGGGGGAGAAAAGACCCTCTAAGCAAATGGACTGGACCTAGATAACCTTATGCCATAGAGAAGCAAACGTCATTTTCATGAGTCACGAAGCTCGTCAATGTGATAAACAGTTTCTGGAAACCGAGAATGCTGCTGGCCACCTTCCTTTCCCCTAAAACGTGTCACGCTCGAAGACAGGGACGACAGACACACGTTTGGCTCGCCGGGGGCCCCTGGGGAGGAAGGTGTGGTCACAGAGCAGCCCGCCAGCCCGCTGCACGGACGGGGCAAGGGACGTCAGTGAAGAGGAAGCCAGTGGGTGTCTGTGCCGGAGGAAGGCGTGTTTGGGAGAAAGCAGGAAATTCTGATGTAGAGATAAGGGAGGGTAGTGGGAAGGGGACCCAAGCTGGGTGGGGAGAGGAAACCAATCAGATCCCCGGGGACGGCGGGAAAGGGCCAGATGGGGAGGGAGACCCGCGGGCAGGGCAGGAGTCTGGTTTATCTCAGGTGTTGGGGTAGCCGGGCCGAGGAGCGGGGGCGACAGGAAGTCTGTGTGCTGAGACAGAAAAGAAAGGAACTTAGAAATTCTTTACGTGCCGGGGGTTGGGGTAGGGAGGTGGACAAGCAGAGAGGGAGCGAAGGGGGCAAATACGAGGGGGTGACTCTGTAGCTTCCGAGGGTCCGAGCATGCGCCGGGGCTACGGGAGGGCCACATGATGTCACGTGGCAGTGAGCCCCTCACTACACGACTGCTTATCCGCTGCATTTCGAGTGCAGCCTGGGGAGGGAATGTTTAATTTTTTCGCCATGTAACCGGCCGGAAATCTCCGGAAAACCCTGAATTAATTCACCTTCACGCTTCACCGAGCGAAGCCGGTTTATACCGACGCATCGCGAAGTGGGGCCGATGCACAGAGAAAACACATCCCCGCCGCGCTCGAGAATAACTTCATCACGGACCTGAGTCGGATGCGGTGGAAACTAAACATTCAGTACATACTTTTACAGTAGAGGGAGTAGAACGGAAAACGGTGAGCTTAGCCGGAAACGTGAGGAAGAGCAAAACGGCCGAGGCGTCGCTGGCTGGGGCCACGGTCTACTTTTTCATAACTTCCCAGCTGCCCCCCGCCCCCCAACCCTGGGCCAGTGAGTCGCCACCCGGCATGAGCTGTGGATGACATCACTCACTTCCCAAATGCACCGTAGGGGTTTCCTGCTTTCCAGAGCCCAGCCAAGCGATGTGGTCAGTGGTACACCTGGGCACAGATGTGGCCGGGTCACGGGCAGAGTGGAAATGAAGGCCACACCGGTGCTCGTTCACTTGTTCGCTCAATAAACGGCTTGCTTAGGCGCCGATCTTTTGGTCCCTCTTTCCTGGATAGGCTTGCACACCGTGATGGGTCCAGGCCAGGCCAATCACCGCAGAGGGAAAAATGCACGAACACACAGGCAGTGCCCGTGGTCACTACTCTGCTCCAGAAAGAGCCCAGGGACCAAAGTGAAGGGAGGAGGAAGGGAGAGGGGAGCTTTTGTTGGGGGCCATTTTCTGAACTCACTAAGTTGACAAAACTCCTTGTGAGGTAAGGTGGGTTTGCAAGGCCTCCCACCGTCAGATGGTGACCGATATCTACCCCGACTCAATTATTTTTTGAGCACTGACCACCCCTCCAAGGCACCTTGCTGACTGGTATCGGGAGTGACTTGTCCCCTTATTCAGAAATATGCTGATTGCACCTTGTGAAGGAACTTATTATAGAAATTTCTTCTTTTGTGATTATAGGAGCAAATACTGCATTTCCTGAGAAACCTGTTTTACTTCCCCTCAAGAAAACAGGCTGTTGACCCCTGCTCACAAAAAACTAACTTTTGCTTTTGCTATGCTAAAAACATTGTCTTGTATTTGAATGCTGAAGATACCTTCCTTCCCCATATGATAAGCATCTAAATCACTGACATCAATCACTATTGATAAAGATTATGCATGAATCTTCTACCAATCTATGTTCTGGGAAATTTTTACATGCCAAAAGAAGTTGTCATCAAAAATCATTGTCTAAGGCAAATGCCACTTCTGTGCTTGCTGACCCCATACATTTTTTTTACCATAAATAAAGCTGGCTCTCAGGTCAGAGCAGAGATGTCTGCCTGGTGATCAGAAAGAAACCTGAGGCTCTCTCACCCCCTTTCGCCGACACTGTCCATCCTTCAGGGAGCCCCGGACCTGCTGGAGCTGGACTCTGGCAAGCTTTGACTCGCTGCATCTTCTAGTCCCCCCAGGCCTGCCCAGCCAAGATGTCTTTGTCTCTTCATCAGTTTGTGGGGTGAAAGCACTCAGTTTATTCTGTACAGTTTCAACTAACCACTCTGCCTCCCAAAATGCTCTGCCTGGGAGTGACCACCATACCAATGCCCTAGGACGTCTCATCCTTCTGAGGGAACCGTGAGGCTCCTTATCCCCAAGATTCTAGCTCGTGGTCTTGCCCTTGAGAGTCATCCTGTCCTAGTGTCCCATGTTGGTCAATAAAGAAGACTTGACATTCAAAAGGACCTCAGCACTTGAGGACTTCTAAGTTCTTCGGGAGTCTCAGTGTGACATCGAAGGAGAATGGTGGGACACACTGAACACTGACATCAAGGGGCTTGGGGTGGAATTCACAGAGCCCGACACTTCTCCGTGCCAACTGTTTTGACAACTCAATCTTGCGTTTCCTTAGCAGAATCTGGGGCTGGCAAACAGGAGACAGAACCAGACACACCACACTCAGGAGAGCATTTTGTACGACGACATGCTGGCCCTTTTGTCCTGCTTTCAGGGTCTCACCTTTACAGGTGTTAAAACACTGCAACGCAGCTGGGACGGGCAGACGATGTGACCTGGCAGGTTCCCCTTGCTGTGCACAGAGTTCTGACTCCCTGGCGACTGGCCCTAGTTAAACATTTTTTCCCCAGGACTTTTAGTCTGTTACTTGCCTATTTATTGTATTTACATGTGACAAAAGGGACCCATGCTCAATGCGGATACTGAAATCAGCAGAAAAGTAAAGAAAAAAAAGCCGCTTCTAGTATCGCAGCCCAATGTTAACATTTTGGTGTCTTTCTAGTTTTTTTCTATGTGGCGGGCAATTTACTTCTCAGTAATACCATGGCATATACTTTGCTTACATGCTAATAATTTTATGTCATGCAATTTATGCCAAATGATGAAAGAGCCCTTATAAGTCATAGAAACTTAAAGACAGTATCAAAACAACGTGACCAGAAGAGAAAGACCACCTACTAAACTTCTCTTGGCACAAGGTTGTTTTGGAGAAATTTGATAAGCTATTAGGTTTACTGAACACGATAAACCATAAGCTTTGAAAGAATTTTGGAAATTTAACGTAACAGGGTAATCCGTGGAATCCAGGGTAGGAAAATCTTGAAAACGATTTGCTCTTTTCTTCCCACATCAAGAACCTTTATTTGCTAAACAATGTCTCACAAGGAGATGCACTAAGCAGTGATAATCTGGTCAGGCATCTTGTACTGCTTGTAGCTTTCAATAATATGCCTGAAATAATCTACAACTATGTCAGTAAGGAGAAGCAAGAATATATATGGTGTTTAGTAGGAATGAAGACTGGACATTTTGCAAAGGAAACGTTAGCGACCGCAAGATGGGCAACACTGAAAGCATGGAAGAATGGCAGCCGAGCCGAATGCCCACGAGCTAAGTAATCCTTGTCCTGGGTAGGTCCATGCAGACAGTGTGCAGAAGTGAAATGCACTAGTGACGTGTCTACGGCAGTTACTGATGTTTGTAATTATTATTGTATTGCATAATAACTAAATAGAAGATGATGAAATGAAGTTAAATGGTAAAAACAAAACAAAACAAAAACGAAACCTCTGGCCTATAAGTAAAGACAGGGGGGTTAAACAGTAAATATTTACAAAGCTAAATCTGCAGGGGGAAAACTGAATTCCCTAGCACGTCACCACGTGATTGCTCAAAGTCATCAGGGCTGGAGATGTTTACTGTCTGAGGACAGACTTGCCGATGCTCACATTCGCCACTTTTGGACCTACTACGTAGCCAGAGGGTGTTTCTCCTTTGTCAGAAAGTCTACGGCTTCCTGTACTTGTATGGCTTCTTATACTAGCGTATATCAGAAGGCCCATTAGGGAAGGACTTGATCTTGTTCCTCTCCACATGGTTGTACGAACAGATGAACGAATGAACAAATGAATGAACAAACACTGCAGAAAAACTGAGAAGCTTTCTGATTTTGAGGTCTCAGTTTGGCCTTTCTTTCTGGAGTGGAGAGATGGACACGTATTTCAAAAGTGCTCAGGGGGCCTGGGTGGCTCAAGTCGGTTAAGCGTCTGACTTCCGGTCAGGTCATGATCCCATGGTTTGTGAGTTCAAGCCCCACACTGGGCTCTGTGCTGACAGCTCAGAGCCTGGAGCCTGCTTCAGATTCTGTGTCTCCCTCTCTCTTTCCTCCCCCACTCATGCTCTGTCTCTCTCTCTCTCTCAAAAATAAATAAACACTGGAAAAAAAAAAAAAAAGGACTCAACTAAGCACATGTTTCGGGCTTACGAGTAAGAGTGACTCAGGATGCTAGAATTTTCCCACCTGCGGGAACCAGCCCCTCCGGTGTCCCCATTCCCTTTCCCTCAGTCATCTCAGCAGGAAATTACTCCACTGTGTCTCCCACATGGGTGATGAATGTTAGAAGCATTTCAAAAGACTGTAGCAGGGCCCAGAATGGGGTCAAGTAAAAGTAAATACCAGCCCTTATTAGGCCATCCTGGCCTCTGACGGTGCGTCTGCCCTGCTACACGCGCAGCTTCCTGCTGTCATAGAAAGCGGACTCTAGGGCCACCGCCTCCACGTGACCGTGTCCTGACCTCCAGGAACTTCTTTAGTCAGGCACTACTTCCTTCCTGGCTCCTCACACGTGACTGTTTCCCTGACGCTCGTGGCCTGGCCCTGAGGTGGGGGTGCACAGGGCAGCACAGGGCCCTCGGCAGGACACCCCGGGAGCCCGCGCCCGCCCCTCGAACACCATTCCACACATTCAGTTTCCTACTGGTCATTCGTCAGGGCGGCTCCAGAATTCTGACTTCCCAGAACTGGTCTCATGTGTGGATGTGGTGGCGGTGGCTGCAATTGGGAGGAGACCCGTGGCATAGCTTTGTTCAGTGTCCGCAAGATTTTAAATTATATTATGATATTTAATGACTATTTAACGCTCAGAGCTATTACGGTGATCATTGACTGATTCCTAATTTTTTTTAAAAAAAATTTTAATGTTTATTAATTTTTGAGAGAGAGACAGAATGTGAGCAGGGGAGGGGCAGAGAGAGGGAGACACAGAATCTAAAACAGGTTCCAGGCTCTGAGCTGTCATAACAGAGCCTGATGCGGGGCTCGAACTCGGGAACAGTGAGATCATGACCTGAGCCGAAGTCAGACGCTTAACGGACTGAGCCGTCCAGGTGCCCTTGTTGATTCCTAATTTTTATATCAAACCATTTTCTTTTTCATTCACTTCTATTTCTACCAGGTGTCAGCTGTCTGAAGTGGGAAGCTGCTTTATTTTGGGGTTCGCAGAGCACTGAACACAGTGCCTTCTGCACACTGGTTGGTTGAATGAATGAATGAATCAATGAATGAATTTGCTGGGTGAACTACTGCAGGGTTCTGAATCTGTACAGGGCAAGACGGCCGATTCTGAGGGAGGCTGGCTTTCTCCTCAGTGACGCCCACCGCCACGGCCCCTTGTGTCTCATGTACCCGTCTCTCCGGGTTGTGCTCTTGTTCCTGAAGCAAAGGCCTTCAGTGACCCAAGCTCGGGAGACTTTCAGCACTTAGGGAGCTGCCATCATTGAGGCCACTCTAAGGGGCATAAAGCAAACTCTTCTCACTCTCCATTTTGGTTAACTGAGGTATAATTAAGTTATACTTGATAAAAATTCATCCTTTTTAGGTGGCGTAGGTGTATATGAGTTTTGACAAACCAATATAGTCATGGAGCTGCCACCAAAATCAAACTAATCAAAATATAGAGCATTTCCATCACCCCAGAAAGCTCCCCTGTGCCCCTTCATAGTTACTCCCCTCCTCTGCCCCACCCCCCCTCAGGAAATGTCATCCAGGAGCCATAAAATGTGAACCTTTCTCCCTATACCAATGCTGTTGCTCCCCGCCCCAAGCCCAACACTGCCCTGACTCCTAGGGACTCCTGGTCTCCCCCCAGATTCCTGGGACAGCTCTATAAATGTGGACGTTTAAAATTTTTTAAATGTTTGTTTATTTTTCAGAGAGAGAGAGAGACAGAGAGACAGAGACAGAGAATCCCAAGCGGGGCGCCATCCCCCGACCGCGAGTTTAGGACCTGAGCTGAAATCGAGAGTCATCTAGACGCTCAACTGACTGAGCCACCCAGGTGCCCCTAAACGTGTTTAGAGTGTTGTCCTTCACCCTCTTCTCAGGTCTCCAGTGCGTATCTGTGCTGCTCCCCTTGTTCGACCTCTGCCTTTGTCTACATTCTTACAGCTCGCAAGGCCTTGCTTCCTGTTCCTCTGAGTGTTGTGCCTGCGTTTCTTTTCTTTTTTAAATTTTAATGTTTAGTTTTGAGAGACAGAGAGAGACAGCATGAACAGGGGAGGGGCAGAGAGTGAGGGAGCTTCAGAATCCGAAGCAGGCTCCAGGCTCTGAGCTGTCAGCACAGAGCCCGATGCGGGGCTTGAACCTATGAACCGTGAGATCACGGCCTGAGCCGAAGTCCGACACGTAACCGACTGAGCCACCCAGGCGCCCCCTGCGTTTCTAACAGATCCACACGCTCCTTTACATCTCCTATTAACCCCCGCACTTCTCCACGTCCATGCCACGCTCATCCCGGCCAACCTGCCTTCCCCTGTGTGTCTTCCGCGGCCACGATACCACCATCCACAGTCAGGCTACAAGTGTCCCTCCCCGGTCCCATGTGGAGGTGGCTGCCCTTAAAATACATCTCGCATTCGCCTCTCTCTCCATAGTAGTTTGAATGACTGACGTGCCAGGTACCTCTGGCTCTCGGCCCTCTAAACATGCTCCATGTGCTACCGGGGCTATTTTTCTAAAATAAAAATCAGATCACATTCTTCTTCTTGTAAAAATAAAACGAACAAACTCAGAAGCCGCCCTGTAGTGAGTCCCCAGGGCGCAGAGGAGAAAAGCCCAAGTTCCCACCGATGGCAGTTGAGCTCCGTAAGGGCTTGGCCCCGTCTTGCTTGCTGTCCCCCTGCCATTTCTCAGACTCCCCAGCCCGGCCAACCCCAGCCACGCTGGCCCACGCCGGGTTTGTCGTGTATTTTTGTGCCCTTGAGTTGAAATTCACGGTCTCCCCAGTTCAGAGCTCTCACGAAGTATTCCCGGCTCTTGTCCACACAGCCTGTCCCCTCACCCACCTCAGGAGGAAGCGGCTGTCGCTGCCCCTGTGCTGAGGACATTCAGCAGCCAACGGCACCCTTTCCAGCTGCCTCTGTGCTGTGCAAAACTCCTCGGAGGATCGCCACGCCTCCGTGAAATAAGAATTCAAGAAATGCTTATTGAAAACTTTTTGCCCAATATTAGACGAGACGTGTAAACATCAAGGCAAAAATTCTGAACGTTTGCATCTACTTTTGGCCTATCCATTGCTTGTTTACATAACAACAGAGCTGCGTATTTGATCAAAAAACTAGATTTTTCCCAGCCTTTAGAGGTGCTGGGCAGGTCGTGTCTGGCACGAGCAGTCCCCTCCATTATCTGACTAGAATAAAATCTGATCCTTTTGAGTACAACAATGTGAAAAAGGCCCAGAGGCACTATACTAAGCCATTCCACCATTCAAATATATCAGACTGGAGTCTACCAAGTTACTCTCTTCTGTGTTCTATGAGCGCAATCAGTTTTATGACTCAAGGGATCCTGAATACATGATCTAAAAAAAAGAAAGAAAGAAAAAGAAAAATCCAAACCACGACGGCAGAGGTGTTTTATATGGTAGAAGAGAATGTCTAGAAAAATAGCAAATACGATTACTTCCCAACACCTGATCTGCAAAGCGTTGGCAGAACGTAAGGATTTAAGGCATCGGGATGACATGGGCTGGGGAAGGTTCCCGGAGAACGCGACTCACTCACCGTTCCGACCAGTGGGTAGATGAACCCAGCGCCGATGCTGGCCCGGACATCACTAATGGGCAAAATGAAATCTCTGGGTACGCCCTTCTTGTCAGGTTGGTGAGACAGAGAAAGGTGAGTCTTCGCCATGCAGATGGGCAGATTTCCAAATCCCTGGAAGAAACGGAAGGAAAGGTGTTCACTGAGCGCAGATGAGCGCGGATGTTCGTCTCCTGTGTGTGTCCAACGTGCACTCCACACAATCCCCCGGGCTCAGGTCCTGGCGCACGGCCGGTGCCGGTTCCTACCTGCTCACCGGGCAAGAAGATGGGAAGAAAACTCATCTCCACGTGCTGATCACGTGGTTGAAAGTATCTGTTATTTATTTCAGAGAACTCTCTTTAAGGAAGGCAGCATTATACGTGTGTCTGGGGGAAAGTGTGGCTATTTTCAGGCAACGGAGAAGCAACGGCAGCTGTTGGAAACTACTTCCGAGGATATTAGTATCCGGGACTCAGAAAGGTAAAAATGGAGAAAGTCTCCGTAATAAGGCTTTCAGTCATGTTGTTCACTCATTCTTGGCGGCTGTCGGGAAGCAAAGGGTCCCTTTGTGTTGGTTTATGAATCATGGTTATTTGATCTGCGATTACATTATATGAACTAAGATGAGGTCACTATTTAAGCCTCTTATTTTTAAGGACCAAAGGCGATGCCTGACCCAGAGTTCCAAAGGTGAAAAAGGGCAGGAAGTCACATGTGGGGTCCCACAAAAAGGACAGTGTCCTCGCAGCCTGGTTCTGATTAAAGGGTACATAGTGTCTCCAACAGAGACTTTGCTAATTAATGGCAACTGCATACTGGACACATAACTTTTAAGGAATATTCCTTCCGTCGACAGGGATAAAAGGAATGTAATCTTCAGAGGTAACATATGCAGAATTTCTTATGAGTCAACTTCAAACTATTTGGAAGATTTGTGAATATTTTCAATTGGAGGGTGGGGCTGTTCTTTTTCCAAATGCTAGAATAGTCTCATATACTGATCAGAAGTCTGCTTGGGGACAATCACAACGGCTGTATAGAAACAGGGGCCAGAATTTTGGGTTTCAGAGGTCATTCAACTAATGAAATAATTTGAACTGATGTAGGTTTGCCGATTTAATATTTTGCCACTCCAGATATTAAAGAAAAGAAAAAAACCAACATGGTATATATACTAGTAGCATATTAGTTCACACACAAAAAAAGTTGTTAAGACCGAAAACGAACACTAGAATAAATAATGGTCCTTAAAATTTATTTTAAACTCATGAAAAAAAGAGATGCATGACAATGACCCTCCTTTACTCATTTCATTGCACATGAGTGAAATTTCACTGCAGCACAATGCCGGGGTATAGAGCAATTTGTGGGAACCATTTATTTTTTAAAAGCACAGACTCAGGGCATACATGGAAAATTCTAAGAAAAACTAGTCACTAATTATCTTACCGAACCTGGGAGAACACTCTGGCCGGCATTGGTAGTTTTTATCAAAAAGCCAAATATGATTTACAAATAGGCTTTAGGAGTTGGGAATTTAAAAGATTAGGTCAATGACGCTCATAATGAAGCCCTTTTGGCAGGCAGCTCTCGAAGTGCATTGACTTCTCTCACATCACGGCGACATGGAGGGGGCATTCGAGGCATATGGTCATTTCAGTTGGGGAGGCTGACGGCGCTACAGTGGAGTCTTTGAATGGTGATCATCATAGGACTGGACTCAGGCTGCTGATTCCCGGCCACCTTCACAGCTGCTTGCTGACTTGCCTTTGTCACTCTCTAGAAGATGCCAGAGCCTTCAGGTCTCGTGGGCAACCTTAGCACCAAGCCAATGAACCACTTGCAGAAAAAACGAACACCAAGAACTCCCATCATTATGAGCTGCGCTACGCCTTGCCTTGCCTGGCACTGTGCTAACATTGTGAAGGTAGTAAGAGGCCTTCAATGAAGAGGAAGCATCGCGAGTCATCCAAATCTGACAGCACCGCCACACATCCAAGTTTCAATGTTCCCGGCTGAGTGGGAGGGATGCACCATCACGTCACAGATACGTCATCACCCGTACCGAGTGATTTTATAACCACAAAAGCCAATGATGTATCTTTCAGAGGGTAGACCCCTCTGCTATCCGGTCAACAAACTACCAAAGGATATTAGTTCAATCTCTGTGGACTAAGTAGATTAGGCCAAGTTCAGGTAGGGAGACAAGGAACAGTCCTTCAGTCAAAGTGAGCATCGTAAGAGCCTCAGGGGGACTTTTTTTTCCCCTTAAAAGTCTAATCCTTACCTGTTGCGTGTAACGATCTATTTTGGATTGTGCCTCAGGAGACAGTTCAATATCTTTGGCTCCATATACAGCCTGTGCAATGGTTCTTATCTTTTCTACAATTGGAAGCTGGAGAGACAAACGACAACAAAATTAGTAATGTTAATCTGGATAAAGAGTGGGGGAAAGCTTAGGGAGTTTCTGCGCAATTGCTTAAAATTTCCTACCAGACTCCCTCCTCAGCATCCGTGGCATTTGAAACAAACACTCTTTTCTCCTTCTATCACCCTTGAAGTATGAAGAAGGATCCAGAAGCTTCAGAGGTTCAGCCAACTCAAAGGCTGCTTATCTAATCATTTTTATCCACTGCGCTGTTTTAAAAGATGTACTTTATACTACGGTTTTAATGGTCTTGTACGTCAGAACAGGAGTCTCCTAACTAAATACGTAATGCTGGTGCTCAAGTGCGTCTCAACCTGGGGTTACATGACAGAGAACATAGCAGTACCGAAAAATAAGTACTTTTTTTGTGCGTAGGAGTGGGTTGATATTTTGATATAAATGTTGACGTGATGACTTTATTGGGAAATCGGGGTTGAATCTGGTGTCACTTTAGCGAATTATGAGAAATCATGGAGACTGGGAAAAAATCCAAGAAGGCTAGATGCAGGCACATAAGTGTGTGGGGTGGAGAATAACAATCTTCCATGATGCTGGATGGGAAACCGGAATACAGATTTCTGGTAAAATCCTGAATGTGATCTTCAGAAAAACGCAGTGGTTCAGGAAAGGAATATGCCACAGATAAAGGGATTCTTATTTGGGCAAATCATTTGGCAAAATCATTCATAATTTTACTGTGGGTAGAATGTACACAGGCATAATGCAGTTTGTTGATTTACTGCTTGGTGAACAGCTGTTGGACCAAGGGCCCAGTGGTGGAATGAGTGTCATCGAGGGGCAGAGGTCTTTCATGGTTTGCCTCAAAAACTTTGCTTGGCAATGACAAACAGTACTTTTGTACGAATTACTACTGATATACATGGGAAGGAGAGTTATCCAATAGGAGAACATAAAAGCTGGCTCTACCCCGCCAATCTGACAGAACCCGAAACTGCTTTTATTTTTTATTTTATTAAAAAAACCTTTTTTTTCATGTTTATTTATTTTTGAGAGCAACAGAGACAGAGCACAAGTGGAGGTGGGGCAGAGACAGAGAAGGAGACACAGAATCTGAAACAGGCTCCAGGCTCTGAGCTGTCAGCACAGAGCCTGGCACAGGGCTCGAACTTGGGGGACAGTGAGATCATGACCTGAGCCGAAGTCGGAGGCTTAACTGACTGAGCCACCAAGGCGCCCCAATCAAAACTGCTTTTAAATGTGTTTTTCATTACTATAGTTTTTATTACTGTAGAGTTGTTCTATAGCCTGGAACTTAAATACTAGACGTTTCAACAAATAACAAATGGAGGTGCAAGTCATTATGACCTTTCGTTGGAGGACATAAAAGATGGTTTGAATCAATGGAGAGAAGTATTTGTTCACAGATGAGAATACTGTACAGATATCAGTTCTCTCAAACTTACCCTATTAGTTCAGTGCAATTCCAATAAAAATCCCAAGAGCACTTTGGGATGCTTGGCCAATCAATTCTCAAATTCATAAGAGTAATGGCACAGATAGGTGAGAGAACTTCGAAGATAAATAAAACCCCAAGAACAAAGATAGGGACTTGCTTTCCCAGATCAATCATACTACAAAACTATGGTAATTAATTGCATATGGTATTGGCACGCGACTAGACGAATCAATCAATGGAAGATAAGAAAGAGCCCAGAAGGATACCGCAGCAGGTGTGGGGCAGGATATAGTAGAAATGACACGAAACAGGGAAAGAGCTGACCATTCAAGTGACGTTCAGCTAGAGAGAAATAAAATTAGATTCCTACCTCACAGGTGGCACTCACATAAAGCCAATATAGAACAAAGGCATAACTTGTGAAATTAAAACTCTAAATACTGGAGAAAACATTGGGAGCTCTCTGTATGATCTTGAGGTAGGGAAGGATTTCTTAAATAAGGTAAGAACAGAATATGCCCTACAAGACATGATTTACAGATCTGACATCTAAATTAAAAACTTCTTGTATAAAAAAAGACATTAAAAATAAGGATAAAGGATAAGGAACAATCTGGGAGAAGACAGATATAAGCAAATATTTAGAAAAGATTAGTTACTGGAATGAATGAAAAAAACCTCCCACAAATCAAGAAAAAAAGACAAATATTGAATACTGGGCCGAAGAAGTGACTAATAACCATATGAAAAAATGCCCACTCTCATTAGTAATCAAGGAAACAAATGAAAAGGATAAAAACCCAACTCACACATTAGCTTGGAAGAATGAAAAGTATGAGAGTATCACGTACAGGTGAGGATGGGGGGCAGCATGATCCTTCTAAGTCCCCTTGCCTTGGTAGAGATGTTAATGGTCTAACCCATCCTTTAGCTTCCTAATGGTCTCTTCACTTCCAACACGCCCTTTACTCTACCACAGTCTAACCTTCTTAAAAGGTACCCACCTACGAAAAACTCAAGAATCTTCAGCTTTTCGTGGCCTACTGAAGAACAAAATCTGGTTGGGACATTTATTTATTTATTTATTTATTTATTTTTTAATGTTTTTTTATTATTTATTTGAGAGAGAGAGAGAGAGAGACAGACAGACAGCATGAGCAGGGGAGGGTCAGAGAGAGAGGGAGACACAGAATCTGAAGACAGGCTCCAGGCTCTGAGCTAGCTGTCAGCACAGAGCCTGACGCGGGGCTCGAACCCATGAACCGTGAGATCATGACCGGAGCTGAAGTCGGACCCTTAACCCACTGAGCCACCCAGGGGCCCCAGGTTGTGACATTTAAATATCTGCACAGTATGCTCTCTGAAGCATAGTTAGGTTAAGCCCCCAGATCTTAAAATTTCCCCGTGTCTTCTTGCTTCTGGGCCCTGCACAGAAAGCCTCTTCGTCTGTAATCCTGCAAGGTTAACCTCTGAACTCTCTAAGGTCTTTCTCAAAGGCCAGCTTCTCCATGAAGCTTTTGCTGACCCTCCTGAAGCACATGGAGGCATTCTTTTTTCTAATCTGCACCTCTAGAAGGGAGTACTCCAAAAAGAAAGCATCATTATTTTCCAGGAGGGCAGAATGTGGAGCAAGGGCAGAAAGGAGGAAGAAGTAATTCTTAGCCCGATGTTTGAGGAAAAGCTGACCAAAAAAAAAAAAAAAAAAAAGCCAAGCTCTGTCCAGTGATCTTGATCTGAACTTGATATTCACTTATACTGCTTGGTTTTAAATGACAGTTTTTATAAAACAAATAAAACGGTAAAATAAATTATGAATGTTTATGAATTAATCACCCCTGGCTTTCCCTGACTCTGTAAATATTTACAGATTTATCTGCTCACCACATCGTTCACCTCCAATGCCTAATGTCTAGGAGAGTGGCTTTCACACAGTAGGGATTCCACAAACATCTGCCGAATAAATAAATAACCACCGAGGGCAAGTACTTTCAAGATGTCACGGTATGCAAAGAACTTTGGGGACTTCCTGAATAAAGCACAAAGCACGTCTGACGGGGTGGGGACAATGACACAACACACAAATATGACAGAAAACAGTGTGTGATAAAACAGATAAATGTTACTACTCAGGATGGAAGACCGCACGGCACAGGGAAGGCATAGTAATCAGCAAAAGCTGGCAAGATGTACAAAGGAACTTGAGTCACGTCTGAAGGACACGAAAGGTTTTAAGAGGCAATGAAGGGAAAGGTTATTCCGTACAAAGAGAAAGGCAGCTGGCAAGGTGTAAATGGCAGCAAACACAAGGCTGATTCTGGAAACAGGACGGTTCTATTTCTATTATGCACAATTGCTTAGCACGCTAATGAGCCTCTTCACCAAGCCTGGCGTCAAGGCTCCCATCTTTGATCACTTTAGAGCTAATGTTATGTTCAATCTTCATCCTGACATCAAGATCATGACTCTGAATATATTCTACATTTATTCCCTCCCGGATCTCTTAAATGTATATTGAAGAAATGGAAACACTCCAAAACAGAGGTGTTCAATAGGATGTTCTGGCAATGATGGAAATGGAAATTTCTTTATCCGTGTTCACCTGGCCAGCGGCTGGCAGCGCTACGTGGCCACCAAGCAGTTGAAATGCGACTAGTGCCACGGAGGACAAAATTCTTGATTTTGGTTAATTTAAATTTAAATAGCCACCTGTAATGAGTCGCTATGGTCCTGGGTGGCACAGCTCTGGAAAACAACTCTGACCAATGGTTGTATCATTGTACAGCCTTCCGCACACAGTAGGTGCCCTGTAAAATTAGCTGAGTAACACCACCAAGGTAAGCTGGAGGATGCGGTGACTTCTTCCTGCATTGTGTTCATATTGTATATATGGTGGTCCAGGCTCAAAGGAGCGGAGTTAGTCCAAGTTACATAGCATATCTTTCTTGATAAGGTCTGGGGAATCTGCTAGAATTATTAAATTACTTAAGATCTCCTTGGTGGAATAAAACTGATCTACGAATTCCAGAAAAGCAGTTACATAAAATTAAAAATTTTTTTGGTGAGGAGGACCTGGACAAAAGGGACAAAAAGAGAGTGAAATAAAACAAAATTTAAAACAAAAAGTTAAAAAAGAAGATCCCAATATCAGTGAAGTATGAAGGTCTTAGAATATAGGGCCATCTCAATTTACTTGGAGGTCAAGTTCTAAAGTCAGCACAGCTCTGACAGTCTCTTAGGAGACCCATGAAAACACTAAGCCAATACTCTACTATCAATACTAGAGAATTTTTTTTCTTTTTTTAAATTTTTAAAATGTTTTTGTTTATTTTTGAGAGACAGAGACAGAATATGAGTGGGGGAGGGGCAGAGAAAGAGGGAGACACAGAATCCGAAGCAGGCTCCAGGCTCTGAGCTGTCAGCACAGAGCCAGGTGTGGGGCTTGAACTCACGAACTGCAAGATCACCACCTGAGCCAAGGTCGGATGCTTCACCAACCGAGCCACCCAGGCGCCCCAATACTTTCTTACGCCAACAACTGTTGAAGTACTGGAAAGCATTCCTATTTCTTCTGCAGCCACACTGCATCTATGTTCAGCGATTCTGGGCATTAAGGAGGGTACTTGCTCGGATGAGCACTGTGTGTTGTATGCAAGTATTGAATCACTAAATAGCACACCTGAAACTAATATTACACTGTATGTTAACTAACTGGAATTTAAATAAAAACTTCAAGTTGAGCGATCCTATGCTGTGATACCAGTGAAATGTATTCCAATGCCCATAAAATGTTTACAGAGAAGGATCAATGGATAAACTTGTTAGTTGAACAGAAATCTCTGAACACACAGAAATTATTTCAATTTGTATTTTATATTTTAAACGAAGCATGAATTTTAAATGATCTGCAAGTGCAGGTTGGAATAAATAGCCTTTGCGGTACTTCAAATAAAAGTGTAAGAAACCGTCGATGTTAATTTATCCCAGGCACACACAGGTATAAGAGGTTCATTGCAACACAGCGTTAGTGTCACAGGAGCAGTGCTCTTACTGAGAAAAACAGACCCTGACGGCTTGGACACAAAGCTTGTCCTTGGCTGAAAACCAGCACATCTGAGCTCCGAAAGGTATACGTGCGGACTCCCAGGCGCCGGCTCACTGAGCGGCTGTCCCTGCTGGCCCAGAAGGCTCCAGAGATATCTCACTGTCCTAAGGCAAACGAGATGTGTGGTGGATATAGCTGGGGTCTGGGAATGGAAAAAAAGGCTCATGGCCAAAAAATCTCTATTTGCCTACGTCAAACAATGACAATAAGGAATTCACATGGGCGATCTGTCGTACTCTCAAGTATAACATAACAGCAAATGTCAAGGAAAGGAACGTATAGGAACAGGTGATTTTAAAGAGGAAGAGCTGATAGTGGACTGAGCACGTGGCTTTGCCTATTAACATGTATTTTTATGGCATATGTGTTGATTCCACAAACCTTGCTTGCAAACCTCAATGTGTTCAGCAGGGTTTCCCTCACTGACCTATTGGATACGTGCTTCCAAAGAAACAACTCTGGGTGTGAGAGTCTCACTGAAGAGCACAGTAAACTACAGCTGACCCCGGAACAATGTGAGATTTGGGGCACGGACCACGCCTGCATAGTCAAAAATCCAACAATAACTTCACTCTACCTCCCAAATGTAACTAATAGCTTACTGTTGAACAGAAGCCTTGTTCATAACATAGTTGATTAACACACAGATTGTATGTTATATGTATTCCAGACTGTATTCTTACAATAAAGTAAGCTGGAGAAAAGAATATGTTAGTAAGAAAATCAAAACAAAGAGAAAATACATTTATAGGATGGTACTGTATTTACTGAAAACAATCCGTGTGTGTGGGCCCCCGCAGTTCAATCTTGTGTGGTTCAAAGGTCAGCTGTACTTTTATGAAAGGAAACCGAAATGATTTTTTCACAAAAAATCATCACTGAATTCATCACTGAAATCATCACAAAATTTCATCACACTGATGAAATTTCATCACTGTGAAATTTTTTCACAAAAAAATCATCCCCCAACTCTCAGATACCTGAGTGACTCAAAGCCTGTGCTGTGTTAGGTGTTTTTTCCCTGAAACGTTGGAGTTGTAGGTTTCTCTTTCAAAGCGGTGTGTTGTATTTGGTCCCTTTAATGATAAGATCTGTGATAATATTAACGCATGTTCCTTCAGTGCTTGCGTTTTAGGTTGAGAAATGGGTACTCTCCCCACACAATGGTTCCCCGTTGCCTACATTAGAGTTGGAATGTCCAGGTAATGGATGGAGTGGTGGCAGGAGGTGGCTGGGTAACAGGTGGTGGATTGCTGAAGGTTCGTGTTACATCCCTCAGTCTTTCTTGATGGGTTCACAACTTTAGATCAAATAATGCATTTCTAGAAACTTCTATCATAGCAACATTCCATTTTCCGTATTAGGAGAAAGCACTGAAATGAAATTACAGGAATCCTTTTGTGACATGCACAAGAGAAACAGCTATAGACTACTCTTTCTTTCGGATCAGATGCTATTTCTAGCACCAAGGAGGCAGAGCTGGGACATGCTTTGCCAGAATCACACGGGGCTCAGCAGGATGGGAGGAGGAAGCTGGGCCGGTTCTAACAATAGCCTCTGAGCTGATGAGACCTGCCAAAGACGGCTGAGGGCGGCAGCCAGGGGCCGAGGAGGTGAGTGAGCTACTGCAGGCCAAAGGGACTTGGTGGAAAACACAGAAGCCGGTGCTGAAACAGAATCTTAGTTTGACAGAGATCTGAGGTGCGCCTGCAGAAGGGTGTGCGTTGGTCAAGGGGAGGCAGTGCGGGAGTTTGCAGTTGAATGGTGGAAAGGAGGCCGGAAAGAGGCCGGTGATGGGCTTGAAGAAGTCTGGTTGCAAGACCAGGGCTCGGTCACGTCAGAAGGTAGAACATGAGGGCATAGGATTTCTGAATGAGCTACGGCGCCGTGCGGAAAATGTTAAGGGGCTGCTTTCTATAGAACCCTCCAAACGTTCCATTGCTCAGCAAGGAGAGAGAGCTGAAAGGGTCAGTGGGAGCAGGAAGGGACCAAGGGCAAGTCTGAAAAAGGGAGGAAGGAGCCAGAGCACGTCACAGGGGGAAATCAGGACTGACAAGGGCAGTAAAAACAAACCACACCCCTTCTCCTCGCAGTGGTGTTTCTTTTTTTTTTTTTTTTGAATTACTATAAAATATAAAAGATATAGAGATGTGCATAAAGGTAATTTTAAGTTTTAAAATTCTATTACTTATAACTATAACTATTATCTATACATAATGTGGAATGCACTTAAGGTCCCAGAAGTCTATATTTAAAAATGGTTAAAAGGGGAAATTTCATATGATGTACATTTTTTACTGCCATTTAAAAACTACTATATACACGTGTATATATATATGTGTGTGTGTTTATACTTATCTTTATTGCTTTCAAATTTGAGGCTCAGGAAACCACCTTAACAACTGACACCTGTTCAAATTTGAATTGTTAAGGAATAGAGAACAATTCCTCAATAACCAACCTAAATATCACCTCCCCCCTCACCCCCCAGCCCCCGCCTTAAACGGACCAGCAGGAGAGCAAACTCTCCTAGACACACAGGCAGTGAAAGTGCAGTAGTTCAGAAATCTGGGATGCTGGCTGCCCTGGGCTGAGTCTTCCCGGTCTGTTTTGATCTCCCTCCATCCAGCCCCCGCTGTGATCAAGAGACTGGCTTCACACAAAGCACAGGAAAGACCTTTTAATAAAAACAAACACTACCCTCTCTCGCTGTCAAGGCTACACCTCGAAATGTTTGCAAGGTTAGAGGAAGGATATGAAGATGATTTTCAACCTTAACTCCTGATTTAACACACAAGACTCAGAGTCTGATTTGCAAGCTGACTTTCGGTGCTTCATGGCATTTGCAAAAGCGACAGACTTTTTTTTTTCCCTATTACTAAGGGCTCCCAGTTCTAATGCAGAAAGAATGCTAAACATCTTCCTTTAATTTGATGATGCCTTTCATACTTGGTGCAATTGGACACTTGGCTTCTAATTCCTGGTTTCAACCCACTTGAACAGGAAACCAATCCTAGAGCCTGACAAAGTTACCTGAGTTAGAAGACAATTCCTGAAGGTCAAGTCAGGAAGCCCACCCCGCCGCCAAGTAAACATGGGTGAGGGACAGCTAACGTGGATTGCCAGCTTTGCATCTTCCCACATTTTATTCTGAGATGGTTCATCTGGTCCTCACAGCAACTCGGTGAAGTTGGTGTCATTATCAGACACTATTTTACAGATAAAGCTGAGGCTCTGAGAGATGAGTTAACTTGCTCATATTTTATTGATCATAGGAGGCCCAGTCAAGATGTAAACTCAATTCTGCGTGACCCCAAAGCTTTTCCCTTTGGACTGTAACGTTTCTCCTTCTGTCAAGTGACCATTTGTTACGGGGCAAGTCCCTCAGCGTCTCTGAGCTTCTGTTTCTGCATTTAAAATGCAGACTGGAGGGGTGCCTGGGTGGCTTATTCTAACCGGTTAAGCTTCTGACTCTTGATTTTGGCTCAGGTCATGATCTCACGGTTCATGAGTTCAAGCCCTGCATTGGGCTCTGTGCTGACAGCCCTCTGTCAGCTTGCTGTCCCTCCCCTGCCTGCTCTTTCTCTTTCTCAAAAAACAAAAACAAAAACAAAAAATTAAAGTGCAGAGTTGGTCCCACACACCCCATGGCACTGGCTGAGATGTGCTGGAATGACGTATGGAATAGGGATCTGATAGCTAACAAAGTGTAAATACAGACTCATATTTCTTTCTGCTATACTATTTTCCCATATGCTTGCAAGTGTGTAGATATCATATTGGTCAACTGTAAATATATAACTGTCAAAAGTCATAATACAAAAGAGAAAGTTACAGAGAAGATGATTTCTGGGGGGACATAACGTGCACTGTGATTATCCGAAAGGGAGGTGAGGAAACTGTGAACTCAAGTTTAAACACATTCATTCTCACATGATAAACCTCCTTTGAGCAATTAGGCCACTTGTATCTAATTCTCTATTTTATTTTATTAAAAAATTTTTTTTAATTTAAAAATTTTTTTAATTTTTTAAAATTTTATTTTTGAGAGAGAGAGAGACTGAGCACAAGTAGGGGAGAGGACAGAGAGAGAGGGAGACACAGAATCTGAAGCAGGCTCCAGGCTCTGAGCTGTCAGCACAGAGCCCGACATGGGGCTTGAAACCCACGAACCGTGAGATCATGACCTGATCCGAAGCTGGATGTTTAACCAACTAAGCCACCCAGGCACCTCTTATTCCCTATTTTAAAAAGTTATTATTCTGAACTAATCAATAAGCTACCCCCTAGGACCATAATCAAAAGTTGCCTACTTTAAAGAAAAGTTGTCTACTCTTGAATTAGAAGCTACTCTGGGGGTGCCTGTCTGGCTCAGATGGGGAGGAGGGGGAGCGTGTGACTCTTGATCTCAGGGTTGTGAGTTAGAGCCCCACGTTGGGCGTGGAGATGACCTAAAAATAAAATCTTTTAAAAAAGAAGATTCGCTGGTAAAAGAGGGGCAGAACTGTTCTCTAAAGACCAATGGCTGCCGTAACTCCCTTTTCTATCAAATTCAGCAAAGACCTCAAGCCAGAAGTGCAGCCGGTTCCCTGCTTTAACTACGATGACCCATCATCAAGCCTCTCACCGTGTGCGTTGTCCGGCCCCACAGTATCTCTGAGGTCAAGTCTTGCTACTTCTTTCTAGTTCCTTCTTCCACTGGGGTTTTCAGAGGATTCCTACCCCCCACACAAGAGCAATCGCGTCCTGTGCTCCTACACTATGTCAAATGCCTCCGAATGATCTCAGGTGACTTTTTCCTGTCATGCTAGACTGGGGGGAGGTGGAGCAGGAAATAAGATGCCATCGACCCTACGAGGAATGTGTTCTTGGTGGATGGCAAAAGGCCCGCAGAAGCCCAGTTTGCGCGGAAGCAAAGGCAGTAGGAGGGTGATTTATCCAAAAGGATTTCATCACTTCTTTTTTCCTGTAGGTCCATCCCACACCTATTAAGCTGCCAAACACTAACGAGCTAGTTGCTGGGGGGAAAAGAAAGGAAATGAAGAGTTTCAAGAGAACCATTACTTAGTCTGTGAAGGTTCACCCGCACAATATATGAGAATTGAGGAGGGGGTGAGAAAAGTTTGAGTTGTGTTAACGACTGACCCAAGGATTTCTGATTTCTAGACAAGACCGTAAATGGTCTTCGATGATCTAGAATCGTCTTGCCAGTGAGGGGAACACAGCTTTAGGGAGGTAGTGCAGTGAGCCAGAAGCAACAATCACTCTTGACATCGTTGAGCAATCCACGGAGACGCTGGTTATCTAATAAATAATTATGCAATCCGAATCTAATTTCTGGGTTCTAAGGAAAAGGAAGAAGAGTGTGTTGGCAAAGGAGGCAAGAATCCTATCACACGCAGGACTTTAGGCCACGTTATTATAAATTTCCCCCTATTTACAGGGAGGCAGACATTTTAACAGCATTATCTCCATGAAGAATAGGAATTCAGAAAACAAAATATCGGAAAGGAAAGGGGTTCATCTTTGGGTTAGTGTGTGTATGAGAGTGTAACTCGGAAACATATCTTCTTTCTACCCACCTTCTTCTCACTTGGGATCGTTTCCTTGAAAACAGTCCTACTTGGTGAAATCATTCCTTCAAAAAGTGCTTTTGACGCTCAGAGTGGGGACGTTCCAGATCAGATGGCAATGGTGTGAGGCTCTTTGAGCAGGTTGGGGAGAGTGGGGTCCCTGACAGGGGTTTGGTAAGAGGGCCCAGGGCTGTGAGAAGCGCTGCAGACAACCCGGCAGGCTCACCCGGGCACCGCCTGGGGCCCAGGAAGGCGCTCAGGGCACGTGGGCCGGACCCCACTGAGTTGGCTTGAACCCCCTCAACAGGCGCATGGCAGGGCCGCCTCTAGCTTACGCTTCACATCTCCAGGGTCAGAGAACTCGCGTCTTGTAGTTCGACTAGTTTTCTTTATGTGGAACCTGGATGTCCTCTCTCTACTGATCTCCGCCACCTCTGGAACCCAGAACACGCTTGGCTCTTGTTCACAGCATGGCCTTGCAACTGACAAACCTGTGGGCGAACCATCCCAATGCATTCCGGAAAGTCTCGCATTCACGCACATTTGCGGAGGGCCCACAACGTGCAGCGATCCTGTGTCTGTCACTGCCGTCCTTCCTCTGCAGGTGCGCCACTCCTTTAAGGAGTGGTTCTCCTCCCTCACCCCCACGTTTGAACACAGTACTGCGTTCTGAAGGATGGAGCAGACGGTTACCTCCATCATTCTCGATACTCTCCCTGCTCTGCCTCTTTTGGGACAGGGGACACTGGGTAGTTATTTCATCCCCTTGTACGTATAAAATGGGGGGATAGCACCAGTTCGTATGCAACAGGGATGTTGAGACTAAAGCAGCTGACATGCACAAAGGGTCCAGAAACCTGGCACAGAAAAAGCCCTCCTTTTTCTTATTAGCATGAGGCTTGGCAGTGAGGTTAACATCGTGCCCTTGCACGGCGTAACTCTGGACTTAGGGACAGCGCTGCTATGCCCTCTCTTATGCTGTGGGTGTGTGCATCTGAACTGGAGAGAGGAGAGATGTTACTGTCTGTGACGCCTAAGGGATCAACAGAAGTGAGCGAGGGATGAAGGAATAGGAGGAGAAGCATCGAGAGTCAGGGCAGAATGCTCTGGCAGTCCTGGGCTACCAACCAGGACAGATCCAACAGCCGGAGCCACAGTGCCCAGGACAGGGATGTGCAGGTTGGTGCCGAGATGAACTGGGAAGAGTGAGGTCCCGGGAAGTGCAGATTTTCTGGCCGAAGGCTAATTATCCAGCTGCTTAAATTATATCAGACAATCTGGCAACTCTGCTTCTGGGTGCGTACCCCAAAAAATGGAAAGCAGAGTCTTAAAGAGATATTTTTATACACATATGCATAGCAGCATGGTTCATAAGGCCCAAGGAGTGCCATTAGTGAAAATGGCCACCAACAGACGAATGAATGGACAAAATGTGACATATACAACACACAATGGAAGGAAGGAACTCCTGACATGTGTGTGAACATGGATGAGTCATGACATTATTCTAGGTAAATGATATCAACCAAATGTTTGCATCTCTCCCCCACCGTTCCTATGTTGAAGTCTAATCCCCAAGGTGGTAAGTGTTAGGAATTAGGGACATTGGGGGCGACTATGTTGATGGAATTAGGAGGTGGGGTTTGGGGAGTACTGAAGTCACGAGACTGGAGCCCTCATAAAAGAGACCCCAGAGAGATCCTACTTCTCTTCCACCACATGAGGATACAGGGAGAAGACGGCCATGTATGAAACAGAAAGCCGGCCCTCACCGGACACCCGCCCGAGCCTTGATCTTGGACGTCCCAGCAATAAACTTCTTGTTGTACATTAACCGCCCAGTCTGTGGCGGTCCTTCCCCAGCCTGAAAGGACCGAGACAGTGAATAAGCCCGTCATGAGAAAGACAAGACCCGATGGTTTCATATGAGAGATACGTAGACCAGTCAGACTCAGAGACAGAGAGGAGAAGGGTGGTTACCAGGGGTAGAGGGGGTGCGGGAATGGAGAGCCGGGGTTTAAGGGCTGCAGAGTCTATGTTCTGCAAGACGGAAAGAGCTCTGGAGATGGACGGTGGTAGCACAGCAATGTGCATGTACTCAACACCACTTCCGCTACACGCCAACATGGTAAGACAGTGAATGCTATGTGCGTTATCCAACAACCATAAATATTTTAATCTACCAGCATACACAGAGCTCCAGAAAACCACAACGAGGGACAAGAGCTATAGCAGAAATGGACGAGGAAAATACTGCTCATGATTTCGCAAGCCTTAAGATAAAGTTGCTCAGGAGAAGGGCGCCTGGGTGGCTCAGTCGGTTAAGCATCCGACTTCAGCTCAGGTCATGATCTCACGGTTTGTGGGTTCGAGCTCCGCATTGGGCTCTGTGCTGACAGCTCAGAGCCTGGAGCCTTCTTTGGATTCTGTGTCTCCCACTCTCTGCCCCTCTTCCAAGTCTCTCTCTCCCCCAAAAATAAATAAACACACAAAAAAAGAAGTTGCTCAGGAGAGCAAGCCCTGAACATGTTAGCTGTCGAGCCCTGCTCCCCAACGCCCCCCATTGCCGCGCCCTGCTCGGCTAGCAGAGCATAGCTTTGAGAGCTCAGAAGCAAGAAGCTCTTCTGCCCTTGGCCAAGGGCCACGGTCAGGCAGCTTCACCTCGTTCCCCTGCTGTTTGCGGGTCTGGGGGCTGCTGCGGCCCTGAAGTGGGCCAACTGGTGCAAAACCCTCAGCGCCGGCCCGGCGCACAGTGCAGGTGCCAGCCTCGGCACCTTCGTCGCGACGAGAGCTTACCTGGAGGTCATAGAGGAAGCGAAAACGGCTTCCTTGGCTCGCAGCCTCTCTCACAGCCCGAGCCAGGTCCACCGACCCCTTCCCGCCGACCGACCAGTGGTAGCAGGGGACCGCATCGAAGGCGCCGGCCCGCTTGGCCAGCTCGCACACCAAGTCAATCTCTGCACGGGTGTCGGTCCTGGTGATGAAAACGTTTGTGGTTTTGCATCTGTATTCATTGAGGGATGTTTTTAAAGAAAGACTAACCGTTTATACAGAACTTTTGCTCTCAAACGCTGAATATATTTTATACATCAAAAGTGGTTACACTGTGTTTAAATAAATCAGACTTAAAGAAAAGCGCTGGGGCGGAGGGGGGGAGGGAAGGACCTCTCTAACAGGACGCGAATATTTCAAGCTGTTAAGGGTTTTACTGAGAAAATTCCATAACAGAACGCTTTGATCTTTCAGACAGAAATGCTGGGTGGAATTTAAAAAAAAAAAAAAAAAAAAAGAAGGCAAGGAAATGTTAACTCACTATATAGATTTCATTTCCTATAAACATTTGAGGAACTTCTGTTAAAATGAAACCAATCCAAACCAAGCCAACCAAACAGAAGGAGCAGAGTATTTCCATGTAGTTTTCGACGAAGCGGAGAAAGACCACTAAACACCCTCAAGGCACAAACAGAGTCCCCAGGGTGGCCCGTAAGAGGAGCACGTTCAAAGCGGGGGGGGGGGGGGCTGCACTCACTTGAAGACATTCAGAGCCACGACAACGAGAACCCCAAAGAGCTGAGCGATCTGGATCTGCTTCTGAAGGTTACAGCAGCCGTCTGCCACCAGCTGGGTGTTCTGGAAGAAAACCAGACCCCCATGTACGCCTCCCACCGAAGCTGCCAAACTAAACTGGCTCGTCCACTCTGGCAGCCTTCATTTCCATCTTGCTCACTTGACTGGCCTCGAAGCTATTAAAGTAAGACCATAAAACCATTTCTCCCCCAAGAAAAGGTGGCTACGGAAAGAGGAGGCTCATTTCCAAAGTAATTTCTGAACTCATTCTGGGTCCAGTGGCATATCTGGGTCTGGAGGCGGCCGGTTATTTCTGCTGCTGGCTAGTGGCCGGGGCATAAGCAGTGCACTCAGGCTCTGTGGGTTGGTAGACAAGAGGGCACAAGGCCCCGGGAGGGTGAGGAGTCCTGTCCGGCCGTTCCTGGCTCAAATCCCTGGTGCCACCTGCAGGAACTACGAGGTACTGCTGCCAGGAAATCAAAGCCCAATTCACCTGAGAGTCAAGTAACTCAAGCAAGTGATAAAGCCAAATGTATACGTTCCAGGAGTCACTTTTTTCCACACCAAAAGAACACATGGGGAGAAGTTTTGGGTTTGTTTCTGTGCTGGATGGAGACTGAGCGCCGGTTTTGACGGCTGCCCAGAGGGTAGGGAACAGGGCATGCGTGGAAGCCTACGTCCATCATTTCACAAGAATGAAGAGTTAACTGAATGGAGTTTGTCCCCTGCCCCCACCCATTTGCTCCTGGATTATTAGAAAAGCTAAGAGGCCCCTGGTGGAGGGCTCGTTCACTGGTTGAGAATCAACTGCTCGCCCATGGGGTACTGGGTTTGAATGGTTCTTAACATAAGCCTTCAAAACACTTGCTCTTACCTCCTCTGTATATTCTTTTTTAAGCGGGACACCAGCAGTCACCTGAACAAGAAAAGGCAACAATTAAGAAAAAAAATCCATTGAAATGCTTTTTCTGATACTTGTTGCAATTAAGAGTAGCCGCGTAGGTTGAGTTTCTAGTAGCTTCGTGGCAAATGTATCCGAAAATGCCATACCGGATTGCAGCGCTGCTTTGTGTAGGGGCTAACGGACCTCCCTTGTCCCACCTGCTCTCTGGCCTGCACACAGCACCCACCTCCAACCCTGTGCACCTGGCTGCCCCCGGATAGACACGAATGCCCACCTCCTCTACCCACTTTCGTTGAATCCAAATACATCCAAAAGGGTATGGTTAAAGTAGCAGGGAATTCTTAGGTTAGAGCAAATGCCTTTTACTTAACTGTGCCCAGCAGGCTGGGCACATTTGAAAAGCCCAAATACATCGAGAAAAAACTTGAGCGAATTTAAAAAGGGTTAAGTGGCTTGGAAACGAGCAACTTGCCATTGTGGTTACAAACCTGAGGGCTTGTTTTTCTTGACTTCTTTTAAATAAAAGGCAGTTAATCGGCATCTCACTAAACATCGAAGTGAGGAAGGCTTATTTATTGTCACCGGGAATCTGACCACTTTATACCGTCCCATTTTTTGTTAAAAAAAAAAAAAAATGCTTACTCGGATAAAGATAGAAAAGAAAACCAAATAATGGTCACCTTTTTGGGAAGGTGCGTTTAAAACCACAAAATGTGCTTTTAAACCAATAACTGGCAACATTAACAGTCTTACTGGAAGCTTTTAAAAAACACTGATGCCTGGGCTCCAGCCAGACTAATTACATAACCAGGATATCCGGGAGGAGGACCCAGAATCAGTAATATTTAAAAGATCCTCAGCTGGGGGTGCCTGGGTGGCTCAGTTGGTTAAGCGTCTGACTCTTGATTTTGGCTCAAGTCATGATCTCAGGAGTGAGATTGAGTCCCCCCTCCCCCCTGTTGGGATTCTCTCTTCCTCTTTCTCTGCCCCTCCCCCACTCATTCTCTCTCTCAATAAATAAACATCTTAAAAGTAAACAAATAAAAATAACTCCTTAGCTGATTTTTTTTCTTTAGAGTTTATTTTCAGAGGGAGAGACAGAGCATGAGTGAGTGCAAGGAGGAGAGAGAGAGAGAGAGAGAGAGAGAGAATCCCAAGCAGGCTCTGTACTGTCAGTGCAGAGCCCTATGTGGGGCTCAAACTCACAAACTATGAAATCATGACCTGAGCAGAAATCAAGAGTCAGATGCTTAACCAACTGAGCCACAACGTGCCTCTCAGCTGATTATAATTTGAGGCAATATTGAGAACTTCTTACAGGTGCCCATTATCCTAGCGTAAAATGGAACGTATAATTTGAGTAAACCCTGACTTAAACAAAGTGTACCATCATTCTCAATAAATTCTAAATAATATTAAAGTAATTGCCATCACTTCTCTCTCTCTCTCTCTCTCTCTTTTTTTATTTTGGGCCTAGTTTCTCACAATGTATAGGGTGGCCAGGGCAGGTTAAAGATGAGGAAGCTGATGTTAAGAGAAGACAAAGGTGTCCTGCCCCAAGATCACACAGCAAACAAGAGGTAGAACGGGGACTTGAATACAACAGGGCTCTGAGATCCCAACTTAGTACCTTTTCACATTGTTTCTGCCTACAGCCGACTACTAGGACATACTTTGTGCACTGAGGGCGGATGACTTACTACCCTCTCATGGAAGATGCCTTGAGAATATTAAAAGTCCTTTGAAAACCAGTTACCTCTGTGACAGATTGTTTTTTGTTGGTGTGTGGGGACCTAAAAAGGACTTTCAGATGGGGTTTTCCAGCAGTACCATGGAATAAACCACGGAGGGAATCTTTCAATGGGAACAACTGAAATGCTAGATTAAAAAAAGAATGTGAAGTATTGCTGAGTTGGCAACACATACAGAGTTCTGTAGAATCAGTTATTAAGCACAGGAAGAATGGGTTGTACAGATGTGTCAGAAAGTAGAGAGGACAGGCGCTCCTGGGCGGCTCAGTCAATTAAGCCTCCAACTTCAGTTCAAGTCATGACCTCACGGTTCATGGGTACGAGCCCCGCGTCTGGCTCTGTGCTGACAGCTCAGAGCCTGGAGCCTCCTTTGAATTCCGTGGCTCCCTCTCTCTCTCTGCCCCTCCCCTGCTCACACTCTCTCAAAAATAAACAAACTTTGAAGGAAAAAAAAAAGTAGAGAGCATTAACAAAACCAAGAGTCAGTTCTTAGAAATATTAACAAAATTGATGGCACTCTGGTAAGATTTTTTTTTTTTAAGGAATGAAAGCATTACACAGGTAGAGACAGAATTAACAATATCCAATGACCAACTTTATACCAAACACACTTGAAAACAGAGGGGAATTCACGCACGTCTAACATCTATTAGAACTCCTTTAAGAAGAAAGAGGAATTCTAAGTTGTTGCAGTCATTTAAAAAATTAAATCTATAGTTAAAAATCTACTGCTCACCGATAACCCACAAGCTTACACATCGTTACTGGTGAATTCTTCTCATCTTTGAATAAACAGATTATTCTAACGCTATAAGATCCCTTAGAGTAATTAAAACAGAAGGAATCCTATTCAATTTAGTTTATGTGGCTGACATCTCACTCAAAAATACAGATGCAAAGATGCTACTTAAAATACTGGGAAACTGATAAGCAAAATTCAGTTCATGAAATTCATGAAATTCAGTTCAGTTGTTCATGAAAAAGATAATATATTCCCACGTTAGATTTATTCTAGGAAAGTAGGTTCACTACATATTTGAATGTTAAGTAACATAATTTGTAATATTAGTAGATTAAAGAGTAAAGCCGTGTCATCAACAGACGAAGAGAATTACTGAACATTTATTCAGAATAAAAACTTGCCAAACTAAGAATAGAAGCCAATTTCCTTAATTTGATAAAAATAATATACTACCCATCTATAGAAAAATCACATGTAATGATGAAGTATTAGATGTATTCTATTTCAGATGAGGAATCAGAAAAGGATACCACTCCTATTTAATACTGCATTGCAACTACAAAGAACTGCTTAGTGTGATAGGAAAAAAAGTATAAAGATTAGAAAGGAAGAGACAGTCATTATTTTCAGTCACGCGTGCCCACACAGAACTCTAAAGGATCCACAGGTAAATGAGTACAAGTAACAAGACAATTATAGAGTCACAGGGATGGGCACACAGCAGGGTGACTAAGTTAAGAATACTGTACTGCATACTTGAAAGTTGCTGGAAGTAGATCATAAAAGCCCTCTTTGCAAGAAAGTTTTTATAACTGTGCTCGGCGACAGAGGTTCACTAGACTTGTGATCCTTTTGTGAGGCATACACATATCCAATCATTGTTTTACACCTAAAATGAATATAAGGCTCTAGGTCGATTATACCTTCATTAAAAAAAAGAGGATTTCGAAACGTCACGTGGACATAAAAGCAGTATAAAACAATCCAGAAGGGATCTGTTAAACTATATAAAAACGTAAAGTGCCCAGTAACAAATTCATGAAAAGGAAGAGAAGCCCTTTGTGGAATTCACTGTAAGTTGTTATTAAAAGACACTTAAAAAGACCTAAACAAATAGAGGCAGCTTAGATGGGAACTTGTCAGCTATCCCTAAGTTGTTCTGTTGATGTAATGAATGCTATTCCAAAGAAAATCCTAAAAAGATTCTTTATGCAACTTTATGAACTAATTCTAAAATACACCTGGAAGTGAAAAGGGCCGATCCCAGGCCAGGCATGCATGAAGACATAGGACAACCTGGAGGAGTTTGCCGTAATGCCTATCTGGGCAGCACAGTCCCAATTATAAGTAAACAGATCAGCAGAACTGAAGAGACATCCCAGAGAAAGACCTACACAAGTATGGAGAACCAATTTATCACACAAAGTAGGCTTGAAGATAAGAAAGGAGGGACTATTTAAATGAATAGTACTAGGCCAATTGGTTATTCATATATATATATATATATATATATATATATATATATATATATATAATGGAAAATTAGACCTGGTGATTGCACCGTAGATGAAAATCAGTAGCAATGGGCGCGTTGGTTAATTTCAGGTGTCAGCTTGTGCCACAGGGTGCTCAGAGATTTGGTCGAACATTATCCTGTCTATTCCGGTGGGGTTTTGGATTCTGAGTAAAGCAAATCCCCTGAGCCCCCAACAAGGTGCCGCGCCATGTGGGTGGGCTGTATCCAATCAGCTGAGGGCCCTAACAAAACAGAAAGATTCTGTGCAAGAAGAATTCTCCAGCAGACTGCCTTCAGAAGAGGTCTGGACCTGGCACATCAGCCCTCCTGGATCTGCAGCCTGTGGAACCGCCCTGTAGATTTCGGACCTGTCAGCCTCCATACACGTGTGAGCTGGTTCCTTATGATACATCTCTTTATATAAACACACATTGTACTACTTCTTAACACAGTGTTTTTAAAAAATTAATTGCAAAGGGATATCTAGTTCCATAAGTATAAACATATTAGTTCTTGAACTGCACTGTGAATGGTCAGCACTTTGGAAGACAGGATATGCATTTGAAATAATTGGGGCTAAAATGGGCAAGTTGGAGGGTCACAGGATTTTCCACTGCACAAATTATGGGGGAAAAAAAAAAAACAAGCTGAATAAACATAAGAGGCCAGCATGGTTATTAGTATACTGCTATCCAAAGGAAGTAGAAATTATAATGGCTCAAAAACATTACCACAGAGTTGTTTCAAGTAGGAAGGAAAGACACTGAGATGGATAATACAGAATGTAGGATTAAGGAGATGAAAGTCCATTTATTACTCAGTTGTTGAAAACACTTCCTGGATATGGACTATGCCAGGCATTAGGGATACATAAATTAGTAAGACATAGTCTCTAATCTCAAGGAATTCAGAGTTGAGAAGGGGGATGCCTGTATAGACATGCATAAAACAATATGAGGCAGAAGGCTCTTCTGGAGCCCAGGAGGGGGATACGAAGCTTCACCAGGCTTCCAGAGCCTTCCTTTTATTATCATCCCCCGGGATCTGTGCCTACTAACCTCGAACCCTGTTACCATCACTGGCATGGAGCCATGATGAGAAGCAGAAGAGGTACAAAAAGATTAAGGTTAGAGGACAATGCAACCACTGTGAAACAAGCACATACCTTAAGATGAACTAAAACAGGACTATAAATCGCATACACAATTTTTATAGGACAGATACGAGAGTGTGGAAAAACACTTGACTAAAACTCAAGAGACTTCGAGTCTGATTAGTCCCCTAAACAGAAGGATGATACTAAGCAAATCACTGAATCCTTCTGTTACCTCAGTAACTTCATCTTTACAAACACGGACCCAGACTTAGACGATCTTAAAGCCCTCTCCAGTATTAAAGCCCTTTGATTTTATACCGTCCAGGGTGCAAAACAGGGAGGGAGAATTTCAAACGCATCTTATGGGAGGTAGAAATTGTTTTTTTGACAATGGAAATTGGTATGCAGATTCAAAATCTAAAGTGAAGGAGTCAGTGCAGCGAGAAATGGGGTTTTGAACAAAATGAGAATTCTTTAGGATCTACGGCTTAATGCCGTTATGTTGTGCCAATCTCGCATTTGAATTAATGGTGAAGCTTTGGGCCAAAATGAACTAGTTAAATGTCTATACCAGTGGCTTTGGGATTCATGTTTACCCTTCATTCATGGTCAGCTCTGTGGATCTAAGTCTCAGGCTTCAGGTCTGGCTCTCTGCAGGCTTGGTCACACTGTCCACATTCCGTGAATCAGCTGAACCCCACAGCCGTCATCTATAAAATGGGATATGAGGGGCGCCTGGGTGGTTCAGTCGGTTAAACGTCTGACTTCGGCTCAGGTCATGATCTCACGTTCGTGGGTTCGAGCCCCGTGTCAGGCTCTGTGCTGACAGCTAGCTCAGAGCCTGGAGCCTGTGTTTGGATTCTGTGTCTGTGTCTCCCTCTCTCTCTTACCCTCCCTTGCTCACGCTGTCTCTCTCTCTCTCACAAATAAATAAAAACATTAAAAAATAAATAAATAAAGTGGGATACGATAATGTCAGCCTCTCCCGGGACGAAGAATTGTTAAAATGATTATACAATGCACATCACAGATGTGTTTCACGATGGCAAACCTATGACTCGTTCTTGCTACATAATAATCATTGATTATATGACTTCTGTATACACAGGACTACCAATTAAGAAATGAGATTTGGTACTGTCTCATATGACCATAGTATAAATGGTAAAAACACCCCAACTTATTTTATTTCAAAGATAATTACTCAGCATAACATTTCGTATTCTCCCTTTGAAAAAAACCTTAACGAAAAAAGGGAAAACATCATGTCGTTGTTATGGAAAGGAAAAAATTTTCTCTCAGATGTATGTGAATGATGCATATAAGATAGGTTAATATCAAAAGTCTGTAAAAACATGAAAATAGGGTGTGTTTTCCAAACAAAGCTCTTGTAGAAATAATCCAGTGCTGTAACAGAGCTGTGAAGTGAAAGCAGAATAAAACAGAAACGGAAGGAAAACAGTTCTAGAATGAAATCTGATGGGACATTGCACCAGTGCACCAAAAAACTATCTGTATGAATGCTAACAAACCACCCACAAAAGCGATCATTCCTCATCCTTGTGTTCTCTGCTCAGGAACAAGAGCCTCTATCCTCTCATTACCCCATGGGGTTATAAAACGTTGACCTGAATTTCAGATATAAATCTTAGGACAAAAATGTGGTTACATGATGCTCCTTTCCAAAATACTGCTTAGAAAAGACTTTGTGAGTATCAACCGTTACTTGAACTTACAAAATGATCAGTGCCCCGTAATGGGGATTTGTCGTTTAAGAAAACTGCAGTTACGGAGCAGGTTTGAAGGTTTCAGATGCGAAAAGTCGGCTTCATCTTCATTTTGGGGTGTGTTTTACTAGGACGGAAGTTTGGGACTTACGCTCGGCCCGCCCCCGTGCATCTTCAGAGCCCGCACGGTTGCCACCAGCACCACCACGTTGGGCACCAAGCCGGACGCTCGACATTTGATGTTGAAAAATTTCTCCATTCCAATATCCGCACCAAAGCCAGCTTCAGTTACTGTGGAGAATCAAGGGGGAGACTTGCTATCATTGTCTTAAAACAATGAGCAGCTTTTAGATTTAGCAGTTGCTGGGGACTACTCAGGTTCCAAGGACAGTTCAAACCCCCCACCACACCCAGTGCCGTTGTTTCTTGCTCACAAGCAGCGGTAGACTGATTTTCCCACGGTCGCAGAAAATGTTCCGCTTCCCTACGTTCTCTAAAAAGATGGCTCTCTACTCAGCTTTAGACAGCGGTGCCTTAAGGATTCACTGCCATGGTCAAAATTCTTCTGGTATGCACACTCAAAGCAAAGCGTTTCTTTAACCACAGATGGGACTGTCAACTTTTTAATCGGGTTCCAAATTGTATCAGAGGGCAGTGCTAGCATGATTAGCATTAGAAGACCCTTTCTTACATTTTTTAAAAAATATTTTTTAATGTTTATTTTTGAGAGAGAGAGACAGAGCACGAGTGTGGGAGGGGTAGAAAGAGGGAAACAGCAGAATCCAAAGCAGGCTCCAGGCTCTGAGCCGTCAGCACAGAGCCTGATGAGGGGCTCAAACCCACAAACCATGCGATCGTGACCTGAGCTCAGATCGGACACTTAACCAACTGAGCCACCCAGTCGTCTCCTCTTCTTACTTTTTATAACATGCATAGAATCACTTATTTAGTGCCACCATTGTTTCATGTTTGTTGCATCATTTTTGTTGCTTGACAAAATTCAAGTTAGCAGAGTGGGTTAAGAAGATGAATCATCAGGCTTGATAAAATAGCATCTTTAGTCATCCCCTCCTCTGCCCCCGAATTGCTAGAAAAGTTACCGCGGAAGTAGCTGAGAGAATACCTAACACTGCCTTCCCAGATAATACTAGTGACTGACATGCGGTCAGCAGCACACAACGTCACTTCCACACGCGAAGGACAGCTCTAGCATGGGCATGGGCACCATAACCACCAGGGCCTTATCAGGTACCCCACACCCAGTGTTTCACAATATGCATTTTAACAAGATCCCCAGGTGAGATCAATGCCCGTTAAGATCTGAGAAGCACACACTAGGAAAAGACCATCACCAATGTAATAGGAAGTAAACATTTATGAAACACACACTACATATTGACAGTACAAGCAAGGCCGTAATTTATGGCAGAGATAGGAATTGGCAGTAAAAAAATTTACTAAGATAAAATCAAACCATTTAAAATGTGCATGAATGAAGATATTTGAGCATTCACAAAACGCAGACATTTTAACAAGAATTAAGGAAGTAAAATCCTGAAGTGTCATATACAACTTCAAATTCTAAATACATCAACCCGTCGTTCTAATTCTTTATGGTTTCCTTTAAGTCCTTCATATTCCTGAATAATTTTTATAGAATAGGTAGGATTTGGTAGTTTGCTCCTTTAAAATTTTCAGGCTTTTCTTGCGGTACTTAAACTGTTCCCCCTGTTATTAGACATTTGGGTTGTTTCCAATATAAACAATGCTGGAAAATATCTGTGCATGTGAGATTTAACCTCTTTCGCATTATATTCTTGGAAAAAATTCCCAAGGGTGAGAGAGCGTGGTGCCAGCGGATATAAAAAATTTTTATGACTGTTGATATGCTTTTGACAAATTGAAAACTATTTAAGAATATTCAGTTTGGAATGAATTTAGCCATAAAGTTGTTTTTTTCCTTTGTTTTATTTTATTTTCTTTCTTTCATTTTCTTTGAATAAGCAATGTAGCAGAACAAGTTAAAGCAGTAAACAGGCGTTCCTTTTTACATGCTGCTCGGGACAGTTCTAGTGATTTGACCAGTGGTGGTGAAAACCAGGCAAGGTCACGGACAGTGACAATCCCGATCCCGGTGGGATCCTGGGTGGAACCAGTGGTGATGGGAGCATGGTGGTGACATAGTGGACACCAGAAGAGGAATGTTCACAGTTGATTTTGTCAAAGGTCATGACAGACTGGGCTCTCGGGAGGGGAGCTGACCATATTACTGGTTGGTATCAGACAGATCGGATCCAGACTCCCTCCCAGTTGTGCATATGAGTGTCCATTAAAGTGACAATCAAAAAAATGAACGCTGGTCAGTTACGTAACCTATTTGAGTCTCGATGTCTTCATTTGGCCTGTTGGGAGAATTAAGTGAGATAGCAAGGTAAAGTACTCAGTGACTGCTCTTCTGGGGCATTGTGGGAGCGCCCCAAAATGGTCTGCATTGTTATTACCAAGAGACCAATTCTCCCTCTTGCTAGAAATCATATTCGATTCTTAAGCATTTGTCGAATTCCTGCTATGTCCAGGCACTGTGCTCAGGGTAGTGGCCCAGGGTCCAGCCCTCCAGGGACCAGACTTCCCTGCTACTGGACTGGAGAGAAGGGGGACACGGTGCATGAGGAGGGATGCATGTTGTATGGTGGGTTTGGAGAATGGTGCTCATGGAATCAGGCTTTGAGGGACAACAGGATATCTCCAGGCAGAGAAATAAGGAGCTGGGGGTGGGGGGAAGGAGAGAGAGAGAGGAGTGAAGGGGTTCACAGGTAAAGGAGAGAGCAAGTGCAGAAATCAGCCTGTCAAGATGAAGAGAAATGATCCATGATGACTGATGAAGTCTGTCACCTTAACCAACATGACCTGCTCTCTGGGGTGATCAGTTCTGAGGAGCAGGGATGCAAGTGACAAAGTTGTGTGTGTGCGTTTTTGTTTCAATGCTGTGAGAGTTGAAAAACTGCTTAATGTTGCCCTAGAGTTGGAGGTAGATTCTCGCGTGCAGTGTTTGATCCAGTGATTTCTAAGTCTCTCCAACTGGGTGCCCATTTCCACTCATAGCTCCCCTATTAGACTATGCTCCGTGAGGACGGGGCCAAGTCTGTCTGAGAGACTGACCCTGCAGGACACACAATGGGCACTGATGACTGTGACTGTGTACGTCTCTAAAACAAATGAAAGTGAGCAGTAGGTTTAGATTTTTGTCTCCCCCTCTCTCTGCCCCTCCCCTGCTTGCTCTCTCTCTCTCAAAAATAAATAAACATTAAAAAAAAAAAAGCGAACAGTAGGATTCCAAAGTTTTAAAACTCTTGGTCACAAATATAACAGCACGGTTCGTTGATAATAATTAAATCCCCTAAAAAGCTTCAGGCTTAAGTTCCCTTCCAAAACCCTCTCTTCCTTAATTCACAATGTAGTCGCCATGTTCATCCCACCATCGTCAGCTCTCTGTGGCTGAAAGGAAAGACATCCAAGACATCCAAATTCCTGATCACAAAGCCCGAGGCCACCCCATGTAACCTTGAGCACGCACCTCTGTCCATCTTTGCTCTGCCTGCAGTTTTGTGCTCATATCCTAACATCAAGTTTTCTCTAGAGCCTGCACATCTGATGTTTGTCATCTCTGTTCCTCCTCCAGATGGGAACATCTGGAACGCTCCCTCTCTCCCCGCTCTCCTCTTTAACTCATTGCCCAAGCCTCAACTCCGATCTTCCAGAAGCTTGCCCCGATGCTCTCAGGGAGAGGTGGCTACCCCTTCCAGCCCTCTGGCTTGCTCCTTCACGGGGCCCAAGTCTATCTCGGCAGGCAGTGTCCTAACGGGACTTGTGTGTCATCCCCCCTTGGAGGGCATGGACCATGTCTTTCTCATCTTCGGATGTCCACTGCCTGTCACAGTCCCTGCTGCACATGAATGAATTAACAAAGGTAAGACGAAACTCAGAGTAGGATTCAGAGCCAGTGGTGATCAAGTAAAGGCCATTGTTTGGTGGAGACAGGCAGACACAAAAAATAAAATTAAAGAATTAAAATGTTCTTATACTTCCCTATCATGCTTCTCTTTTTTCTTTACAGTAGCAAAAGTATGAATACAAGGTATAAATGTCATATCTGACAAAGATATGACCATCGCAAATGTCTACATAGGTTAGCTAAGCTTAATTTCGTATTTTAGGAGGCAAACTGAAAAAAAAAAAAAAGTAGTAACAAAGAGAACTGCAATGAGGGAAGGAAACAGGATGCAGTAATAAAGGTCCAGGGACTGTGGCTTCCAAATGCAAAGGAAATACGGAGGCAAATAATGTGAAGAAAACAGAAGAATGTGCCAGATTCTCATGCCTGGAAGAGTGTTCTGTGTTATTTGTTTTCCAATATCAGGCTGCTAAGGAAAACAGAGTATGGAAAAGGTGTGCTATGCACAATCACCAGTCACCAAAATAAAGACCACTTAATAATGTGACACCAACAAGTATCAGCTTGGAAATGCACAGTGTGGACGGAGAGCTGCGTGTCTGTGTCTTACACCATCGCGGGGTCTGGAGGTGAGCCGGGGACCAGCCCCTCTCACTGGCAGGTTCTATTTCCCAGACACTTCCTGAGAATTATCTTCAGAGAACCTGGAAGTTAAGTTTTTCTAGTGATCTCAAATAAGCAATTTGGTCACTGATCACATTTGCTCCTTTTGATAAATGACGAAAGAGATACACTAAAGAAATACTTACGGTCGATTTTAATACAGACCTGCTCTTGAGCCATGCAGCAAAGACTACGATTTAGCATTCCTGAAAAGCACGTAATGTAATCTTCTGAAAGCTGCATATTTAAAAAGGCTCCCAAGAAAACGTTTGCACGTGCCACAACAATTATTTGTCTTGGCAATCTCTTTTTTGGGGTGGGGGGTGGGTGGGAGATGGTCACAGATGTTCAACTTAGACATGAAGGAAAACAGGAAACTGACCGATACTCATACTGTGTAAGCACAGAAGTGGTTAGATAGTGATTTCATAGCGTGGCCTGACTCAACTTTATAACCCGGAATCTGCCCAGAAAGGAAGTGTCGGTGGGTCTAGGTTTGGAAGGGACTAGCTATTTGGACAAAAACGGTTAGCCCTTTCCCAGGAAACAGAGCTCAGGGTTCAGTGGGAGAGTGAAAACCAAGACTGGTCAACCAGGCAGCTGGCTTCCCAGGGCCGCTCCGCGAGGGCCCCCGACTCCCATCAAACAAACTCAACAGAATCGACAACAACAAAACGCTTCTGGAGGGCACGCGTCAGATCTAGGCAATTCGGGAATGAGGCAGAGGGATGATTTTCTATATGTCAATTTTTTTCTAACGTGTGTCCAATCTGCAGTGCTCGATGCACAGAAGAAAATGTTAATCACAATTAGGATGGAGATAAGCAAGCACCAATCAACTAACTTATTTTTTTTGGTAAGGTTATTTATGTCATCCCCTCTCCTAGGTGGGACCTAAAAATTATGGATTCAGAAAATTCTAGAGCTAGGAGGGAACTAGCCTCCGCTGGGCTCGTACGTGCCTGGCTAGTTACGTTCCTGATGTAGGAGCCCGCTGCGGTGTCCCAGGTCCCTCTGGTCCTCAGCTCGGAGCTGTCCGTGCTGCACTGCGCGCTCTCTGCTACTTGGCATTCTACTCAAGATAGAGTGTTTTGACTGAACACATGCAGCTCAGAATTAAGGAAAAACCTCCATTTCTTCTCATTCAACAATTACTGAACCTCCATTATTGTGTGTGGCTCTTAAGCAGTCATGTATGTATGCATGTCTCTATTGAGTGAGGAAACATTTTTAACATGACGAAGATCGGAAATATTAATCACCTAATTTAAAAGGAGTATCGTTCTGACCTTTTCCTTCTTTACTTTTTCTTCCTTGAATTCCTTTTTGGCATTTTAAAATTTTTATTTACTTATGCAGATGCAGTAAATGTGAATTCGATTCTTGTTTTTTTTTTTTTAATTTTTTAACGTTTATTCATTTTTGAGAGACAGAGAGAGACAGAGTATGAGTGGGGGAGAGGCAGAGAGAGAGGGAGACACGGACTCCGAAGCAGGCTCCAGGCTCCGAGCTCCGAGCTGTCTGCACGGAGCCTGATGCGGGGCTTGAACTCACAGACTGCGAGATCATGACCTGAGCTGAAGTCAGATGCTTAACTGCCTGAGCCACCCAGGCGCCCCTTGAATTCAATTCTGTTTTGCATTTACTTCTGACTGGTCTCATGCTTTGGTACATTTACGGAACCCATTTCTATGGAGTCACAAACCTTATTGGTAGATCAGTGGCTCTCTAATGGGGGAGGACTCTACTCCCCAGGGGACATTTGGCAACGTCACAGCATCTTGCAGGTAGGGATCAGGGATGCCGCCAAACATCCTACAAGGCACAGCATAGTCCCCTCACCTTCTCACCTTCCAAAAAAAACCCCCAAATTAGAATTACCTACTAAAATAACAACAGAGTTTCATATTGCCATGGTTCAAGCATGACCATGGCCCCTTATACTTTCTAGATACTCTTCCTGAGAATGTTACAAATGCATTAGATGCTGGAATAAAAAATTATACAAAAGTATTACATTAATAACACCCTTACATACCATAAGTCCACGAAACACGATAATCACAGTAAAAATTCTACGTGTTCGCTACAACGTGGCGGTGCCGGGAGATGAAAAGTTGTGCCTCATTGGGTGACTGCTGTACTAACCTCATAAAAAGGGAAGGAGGGATGGACCAAAAAAAAAAAAAAAATCAGTCCGTAGCAATGGTCAGGTTTACTGCTAAGGACGAACATCTATGATGGGGAAAGCTATTCTAATTAAAGACAGGGTACAGGGTAGGGGGGAACACAGGACTATTTCCTAAGTGCCGCTTACGTAAGTGCCAGGCAACGTACTAGACGTCCTCTGTCTTGTTTCACTCTTCAACACCTGCGAGGGACCTTCACCTGAGGTGAGGCTACGGATAGACACTTCTTCCCAAGCTCACACAGCTCTAGGGATGGAGCTCGGGTTGAAAGTGAGGTCCATCTGACTGCAGGTGCCCCTGCCACTTTGTCATCATGCAGCATTTGTCCAGCTCAACTGCTTGGTAAGTGGTGTGTCCACCAAAAATCTTGACACCTCGTACTTCAGTATTTTGGCATATGAAATGCAGCGCTCTTCATAAATCCTCTTCCTGAACTCTGACAGGGGTGTCCAGACTTGTTTGCTAACTGCAATACGGATCTGCTGTGGTAACAGAAAGCGTGTAATCTGGAGTCTTCTCCAGTACGATATGCGTTTCTTTCTTTTTTCAACGGAACTCATCAATGTTTTCTCTCGTGGAGCAAATACGAATCACAATCCTCTCTTAGCTCTTGGTCTATGTGTCAACAGTGCAAAGTCCTGGGAAGCAGCAGGGAGTGAACAGGGCAAGAGCTCTGAGGGAGACAGAGCTCCCTGGACCAGTTCCACTGGGCTCGCTACCCAACGTGGCCACAGGCCACAGGCAGAGAGCACGTGTTCGGTCATCTGGCCTCGTGAGAACCCAATGGTCACTTTCCACTGGGTGAGCCAGACCCCTAGACTTGACTTCCCAGCCTCCTCCAGCCGAGCATCTCACTGCTGCTCTTACCTTGGGGAAACTCTTCTTTGGACTCTGAGACAGAGTTAAACGGAGGCACCAAGGTCATTTTCCTCTAAGTATCTGGCTACCACTTGATAAGCCTGATGTCACTAGAATTGCTAATGGAATTTCCACCTGCATTGTAACTAAGGGGTCCTTTACTCCATGTGTGCTCAGAAGATTGGAACTTTTAGATTTCGTAACCAATTCACAACGACAGTAATTTTTTTTCTCTATGATACAGGCAAAAACACAGGTATCAAATATACAACATACTGAGTTCCCCATTACTTCTGGACATGAACTTGACTCTATGGACTGTTAGTTCTCACAGAAGAACTAATACTTGCAATCCACTTGGCTCAAAATGGGTTGAGATAAGAAATATGTCTGCACAGTGCTGGTTTTGCTAACTTAATCCTCGAAAGAATTTCTTCTCAACAGAGGGATGAAACAGTAGCCCCATGCACTTGGCATTTTATTTTCTCATGACTAATCAGAGATAAAAATATAACCTTTGTACAGGAGGAAGCAAGGAATATGCCGGACTGGACTTGATTCTGAAGCACTGGGAGCTACAATTCCTGAATAGGGTTAAAGGAATAGAAACTAGACTCCTCAAGCTGCCTCGTTCTGCCCTAAGTAAACACGTCTATGCAGCTGCAGCCGTCTGCCCATAAACTCGGGGAAGCCGCCGTTCAAAGTCACAGAAGCACATGAATTCTGAACTTGAGCTAGAGGTAGGCTGGCCTTTGAGCATTTTGATTCTTTTCTTTTTTTTCAGTGACTAGAAAGAGACTAAGTAAACCAGGATGAATCATTAATTATGAGAAGGGCAGCATTATTACTACAGCTGAAAAAAAATTAAACTTGATGTCCAATATATTACTTTGGAGGCTCTAACTCATCTTAAGTCCATGAAATTTTGCAAAAAATTCAAATCCTTTCTGTCCCTTTGGATTTGTCTGTTTAATCTATGTGCCTCTTTCGTTTTATTAAATGTCTTAAGGTCAAATTTCTCTAAGAGTATGGAGAACCAACCGGGCACATATTAGAAGACCTACAGAAAGAAAGCAAAAAAACCCAGTATTAATCACAGCATGTGCCTTCCATTTACCCTGTTGGTAATGACAAATCTTATTCCTAGTAGGGAGTTTTGGGAGTAGTATAGAAAGCATGAGAAGGTTACTGAGGATGCATCCGGGAAAAGGAATGAAAAAAGATAAGCAAAGTATAAAAAGGACATAGATCCACTTGGACCATATGTTTTCAGTAATGATGGAAAAACTCTGAAAATACCAGTAATGGCCGCTTCAATGCACTTTAGTGTCAGGGACTCAGAATTTCCTTCCTCTGGAGTTAATTAGTAATAGACACTGGTTCCCATTATTTGAGACCATCATTAATCATCCTGTTTTGTCAAATAATTCCGACCCAAGTGAAATTTAATTTTGGAAAAAAATGTTGAAGATGCAAATTAAATTATGCATGTTATTTTTACCTCCCTTGTAAAACTCCAAGCTGAATTACATTCACGGATCCATTATCCAAATAGTTCCCATCTTCTTGCAGCAATCAAGAGCATTTCTACAATGTCACTGCCATGACCAGGGTTTTGCCCCTTCTGCTTTTAGCAAACAGTGGTGTCCCAGAGTTCTGGCCAGAGGCCTGGACTTAGGGTGACTGCACGGGGACAGAACTGGTCTCTCATGCCCGAGAACTGGACACGAGGAAAATAACTTGAGAAACAAATCCGGAAAGGCTTTAAGTAACGGGTCTTAACCCTAAAATAATCAAAAGATGAAGCAGAACATGTTTCATTGAGCATTTTATGAAAACAAACCCAAGGAGGCAAAAAGTAAAGATGTCAAAAGGTAAACAGGTTTTATCTGCAAGTTTCCGAGGCGGGGGAAAAACCATTCAAAAAACCTATAATAGTTTTTTCTGCAAGGACAAGAAACCCGGCAAGTGAAACTCTGGTGTCTGAGTCTGAGAACAAATTGAAGACACCGTCATGCCTAGTATGACACTTCTAGCAGAAGAAACTAAGACAGACAGAAGGAAAGCATTTTAAACCGGAAAGCTGGAAGATACTACAATGTAGGTAATAAGCAGGGAGAGCGGGGAATATCCAAAGGGAAGGACAGACCCATCAGTGTGCCAGAAAATCAGCGTACTGGGCTGCCGCCAGGCTTTTAAAAAGAAAAAGAACCAACACAGGAAATACTACGACACACCACATGTAATGAGAGCAAGTAGTGTTGTTTCAGAAGACACAATTCAGTGTTTGTGTACACGCACACGCGTGTGCATGGGCATGTACACTTCGTGCTTCGGGTTTGAGTCAAAACATCCAAGAGCCACCGGCCCAGACGCTATGTGCACATTTCTTATCTAGGAAGGGAAGAGGCAGACCTGCAGGTCTTACTGGTGTCTTACAGGATCGCGGATGATTTGGGCCCGGCTCCGCTCTGCTCGGGGCTGTACAAAGAGCAGAGGCAGCTCACAGGAACAAGGACCCCGGTCTCACTTTTATCAACGATTACATTTATATGTAGGGTCGTAGGTGCAACGTTCCTCCCACTGATGCTCAGGCTCTATGTTCGGGTGAGGAGGCAGGAATGGTCTGCACTATCCTGCCTTCTCCATTTCCTTCAGTATGTGTGACCCGGACAGGAGAGTGAGACAGGCCCCCCACCTGTCCGATGGGATTGGATCCTGAAGGGACTGGATTTTTTTTTTTTAAGTTTATTTATTTTGGGAGGGGAGAGAGAGAGAGAGAGAGAGAGAGAAAGAGAGCAGGAGGGGCAGAGAGAGAATCCCAAGCAGGCTTCACACTGTTATTAGCACAGAGCCCGATGCGGGGCTCGAACTCACAAACTGCGAGATCATGACCTGAGCTGAAATCAAGAGTCAGACGGCCAACGGACTCAGTCACCCAGGTGTCCCAAAAGGATTGGATTTTAAAATAAGACGAGTGCCTGGGTGGCTCAGTCGCTTAAGCGTCTGAGCCTTGATTTCAGCTCAAGGCATGATCTCGTGGTTCGTGGGTTTGAGCCCCACATCAGGCTCTGCTCCGATGGTGCGGAGCCTGCTTGGGCTTCTCTCTCTCTCTCTCTCTCTCTCTCTCTCTCTCTCTGGCCCTCCCCTGTTTGTGCTCTCTCTCTCTTTCAAAACAAACAGATAAACTTAAAAAAAAAATGAGAACACACTGAATAGACCATTAATTCATATTTCCATTTGTAAAAAAACCTCAAAAGTAAATAACCTTGAAAAGGAGGGATGAGCATAGTTTTACTTTGGCTTATTTTCAACATGACCTTTTTCGGCGTAAAAAGTGAGTATCGGGCACCTGGGTGGCTCAGTCAGTTAAGCATCTGACTTTTGATTTTGGCTCGGGTCATGGTCTCACAGTTGGGAGTTCGAGCCCTGCTTCAGATCCTTCGGCTCCCTCTCTTTGCCCCTCCCCGACTCACACTTTCAAAAAAAAGTTAAAATTTTGAAAAAAGAAATGAATATGTTATTATTAGCTGTACATTACTGGAAAATTTGATGTGGAAACAACAAATCAGGCACTTTTAACCATATTCACTATAGTCTCTGTTCCCGGCTACTGCTCTATTGTTGACAGGAAAGACACTCGAGAGGTCCAGTAACACATTTTCTGGGGAAACGGTGACAATCAGGAGTAATTCTAATGTTCCCACCACCTGCCTCTACCCTACCCCTAAGCCCAGCGGGTGCTGACCTGACAACTTGGTATCCGTCTCATTCTGTATGAATGAAGAACAAACCCTCACTTGGCCACCTCTCTCTCCTTTGCTTCTCTCGGCACTTTCCCAGCCTGGCCTTTTATCTAAAAGTGGGTCCAACGTGGGAAAAACTGATTAAAATAGGATTACTTGGGGGCGCCTGGGTGGCTCAGTCGGTGGGGCGTCTTGACTTTGGCTCAGGTCACGATTTCATGGCCTGTGAGTTCGAGCCCCTTGCATCGGGCTTGCTATTGTCAGCCTGTCAGCACAGACCCTGCTTTGGATGCTCTGTCCCCCGCCCCTCCTCCCCTTAACACGCTCTCTCTCTTTCTCAAAAAGAAATAAAACATTAAAAAAACAGAACGAAAATAAAATAAGATTATTTGTTTTATACAGGGGAATGCTAAGTGTATACAAATATTATTACGTTTATTATACTGGCAAAAGCGAAACATCACAACAAGGCTCCGTTATGCTGCTCGCTTGGCATTTGTGAGATGGGTCTGAAGGGTAGAGGGGCTGCTCCCCCGAGGACAGGGATCCCTATTTATATGCCTTTATCTCGAACATAATGGGCGTCAGGCTCTATAGACACGTGTGCGTTCTGATCTTTTCAGTGAACCTAATACGGAGCGTTTCCCTACGACTTTTTAACAGCTTCCAAATAACATTTTATGTTATAAATATTCCATTGTAAGAGCGAGTCATGACGTATGAAACCACTCTTACTTTTGGTCCTGTGTTAAATTCTTCTTCGAAAATGATCTGTGATGAACTTGAGAATGACAGTGAGCCAGGCAGTTTGGCCGACTTAGAAGACCATCCTGAGCATGTCTGTGTTGAGAAGCCAAACGTGTGCTCTCCTCGACCTTGCCTGGCTACCCGCAGGGGCTGTCACAAAGGAAATAGAGACGGTGACGTGGATGACGTGGCATTAACTCAACTGTGTTTCTGGAAACCCTCTTGAGCGAGGTCATGCTGCTGGTGGGTTCTCAACTCACCTTTCTATTCGAAGGAGGTCATGTAGAATCAGAAAATGTCTTAGCTTCTCTTGTAGCTAAGCATGGTTACGGGACCAGGGTGATTAGCTAACGGAAGTGTTGGGTGTAACTTCCAGGCAGGCTCCTCAAAAGGGAGTGTGCCTTTCTTCCTTCTTCCTGCGGGCTGGGATACAGATGTGATGGCTGGGGCTTGGGCAACCACCCTGGACTATTCGGCAGCAGAGAGAGCCTGAAGATGGAGGAGCTGCCGTTCCAGCCTGGGATTTTTTATGTGACAGAGAAATCAACTTGTCTTTACTTTGGGTCCCTTCCTTTCACTGTTGCTGTTATCTGCGGGTGAACCTCATCTTAACTGATGTGTTTGTGAAAACAGCGCCTATTCAGAAATATGGAAGCATTTTTCATTTCTATCATTTCAGTTTGCACTTGATTTCATTCAACATTACGCGGTGTTTTCTTTCTGTGCACAGTAACTCTGGGGTTGAACTCAAGGTTACATATCTGATTTAGGAAAGGTGTGAGATTGGACTCACATTTTGCTGATGAAAGTGCTGAAATTTTAGAGGTTGAGATGTGCCCATAAATGCCCCAAAGCTATGTGACGGGAAGCAACCGGAAGAGGTCTGATTACAAGCTCCAGACACAGAATGAAGGCAGAGACGCAGGGGACAGCACTCTGTCAGCACGCAGGAGCCCAGGAGCCACATGTACGGCTCCATGGGTTTTCTGCTCATCCAACTTCAAGAATGGTTCTCGTGTGGGGCGCCTGGGAGGCTCAGTCGGTTGAGCGGTCAACTTCAGCTCAGGTCATGATCTCACAGTTCATGGGTTCGAGCCCCGCATCAGGCTCTGTGCTGACAGCTCGGAGCCTGGAGCCTGTCTTCAGATTCTGTGTCTCCCTCTCTCTCTGACTCTTTCCCGCTCACACTCTTGTGTCTCTCTCTCTCTCTCTCAAAAATAAATAAACATTAAGAAAATTTAAAAAAAAATGGTTCTCGTGCTCAATTCTACCTCCTTTGTGTGTGTTCTGTGCTACCCAAGGAAATGCTTTTGAGGCAAAAAAAACAAAAACACAAAAACCCTGTTTTTATACTTGTTGGGAATATTTTTAGAAGTTACATCATTAAGTTATTGCCTAACCCTTAAAAAGTAGTAACAATCCACAGGTCAACCAAAGCGTTTGTGCAATTTTATAAAACAAATAAACAAAAAAGGACTAAACAAGACGGGGCGGGGAGGGAATCAAGAGAAGGTGCTCAGAGGCTGGTGTCTGACATTCAGAATGTTCGTGTGGCTCATCGCTTGAAAATATGGAATCATTTTGAAGAACCTCATTCACTAGAGCCTAACTGAACATGTCAGTGTAGAATAAGGAGCACTTGGTGGATGAGTAAACTGTCCCTGGAAGGCGGGGCGTGCGGCCTCGGTGTCTCCCAGGGGGAGTCTGCAGAGAAGGCGTCACCTGGCTCCCTTGGCCTGCCTCCGTCAGCTCTTGTCCGTTCATCTGTGACTTCCGCTGGAGAGCAAGGTAAAGCCCTGACCCTCTGAACATGACTATTAACATCCAGATTTAGCTCTAGGAAAAGCGAAATACTTGACCACATTCTAACGGTGACTGCCAATCTGAGCCTCTGGTCTTAGCCTGGCTCCGAAATTACAGACCCGCATTTCCTCCCTGGTCCCCCCTGCGCCCCACCCCCACCCCCGCCCCCCTATGTGAAACACGTTAACTAATAAACATGAACATTTTGCCACAATCGCCTACTTTCCTTTTACACAAGCGGTAGACAGCCCAGAGAGAGCGGAGGTCGCCCATGCCCGGTCCCCAGTCGAGCTCCCTCCTCCCTCCCAGAAAGGGAAATCCTTGTGAACCTGGTGCTTCTCCCGTACGTGTGCCCACAAAGGCACAGACAACGTACCGTGCAGGTGTTGCGTTTTAATGTGCTAGATGGAATTTACAATCCCACAATCTGTTTCTTCACTTAACATTGTATTTCTGAGATCTCGTGGTGGGGAAATACCCAGAGGTTAGTCTTCTGGGTTTTACAGTAAAGCACCCACATCTTTACCTGCTGACGGAGTCCCTTCCTGGGGAGGGAGCCCCCCTGGACAGGACTGTGGCCCTTCCCCCTCCCTCACTGTTGCACTTCCGCAAGGTGGAATGACTTAGTGAGGGGCGGGGGGAGGGGGTAAAAGGAACTCCATCTTCATGGGGGGAGTCCCGGCAACAATAGCTCTCCAATATCATTCCGGAAGCCTTCGTAGATTAGAAACTGTACTACCTCTTCTCCATGACTTAAGAGGATATTGAAAATATACCTCCAATCTGTCTTCTCTGCCAGGTCTCTGGGCTCCTGGACTACTGCTGATCCCCTGAACACACACCGACCTGTCTGCTCTCTCTGTCCTGCTTTATTTTACATCCTAACCGTTCTTCACAGCTTGTCTCAAATGCCATCCTTCTCGGGCTTCTGCTTGGAACCACTGTTTAAAAATTGTCAATTTGGGGCCCCTGGGTGGCTCAGTGGGTTAAGCATCTGACCTTGGCTCAGGTCACGATCTCACAGTCCGTGGGTTCGAGCCCTGCGTCAGGCTCTGTGCTGACAGCTCAGAGCCTGGAGCCTACTTCGGATTCTGTGTCTTCCTCTCTCTCTGCCCCTCCTCTGCTCACTCTCTCTCTCTCTCTCTCTCTCTCTCTCTCAAAATAAAATAAAGACATGAAAAATTTTTTTTTAAATTGCCGATTTATCTCCACTATTCATTGAAAGCATACCATTTCCGATCGGCACTGAATCTCCTCCAAAATGACTTCATCTAAACCAGAAGATTCATCCCTCCACCTCTTATACTCCAGCTACACTGTCGCAGAATCCACCAACACTTCCCAGCTACAGTTCTGTTCGTCCTCCTTTCTCCCTAATTCTGCATGTCATATTACTTCAGATGTTTCAAGTCAACTTTTCCTGTCTTAAAAATCACACAAGTAACATACCATAATTATAAAAGTTTTAAAAATACCAGAAAAACAAAGTATAAAGTAAAAACCACGAAAGCCCCATTTCCCATAGAGAAATAAAAGCAATCATTTGACACACATTTTTTTAAAAGCAATCCTACACCCCACCTGGGGTGTGAACTCATGACCCCAAGATCAAGAGTCATACGCTCTACTGACTGAGCCAGCCCTGTACCCCTGACATACACCTTCTGTACCTTTTCGTTGCATATATAGTACAGACATTTATTCAAAAATTTTTAAAAATAAGAATTAAAAAAATTATTTTGTAACTTCATTTTTTTTTACTGTGCACATCACGAACATCTTTTCATGATTCATATAAATTGGACCTTCCTAATAGCCTTGATGTTATATCAATAATACCAAACTAGTTTTGCTTTTTTTCTTGATGCTTTAATTTTCACATTAAAATTTTCATCTATCTTTATTCTGAATATATTGGGATAAAGGACTATCAGGCTTGTGCTTTAAACTGAACAGTTGGGGTGTCTGGGTGCCTCAGCAGGTTGAGCGTCTGACACTTGATTTTGGCTCAAGTCATGACCTAGGGTCGTGGGACTGAGCCCCACGTCAGGCTCCACGCTGAGTGTGGAACCTGCTTAAAATTCTCTCTCTCTTTCTCCCTCTCCCCCTCCCCTGCTTGTGCTCTCTCTCAAACAAATAAATAGAATAGCCAAATGTCCAAGTATCATTTAACCAATAGTCTATCCATGAGTCAGTTTGAATGTCATGTTTATCAAATTATTAATTTCTAAATATAATGCAATAAGTCTATCAGAGGGTTTTTTGGTTATCAGTTCTTTGTCACTCCCTCTTTATTACTGTGGCAGTATTACCTCGTTTTGATATTAAGAGTTAGAATAAGTCATCCATCATTATTCTTGCAAATTTTTTGTCTATCTGCATGAATTTATTTTTTGCAGACACATTAATTTAGAATCTAGGCACATATTAATTTAACTATGAAGCCCACTGTCCTGCATAACAATATAATATAGTGTACTATAATATTGGATAGCTTAGGATAGTGTAGCATGGTACGTGATACTAATTTTATATGTTAGTTTGACAGAGGAAATTTTTATTGTTTAACATGGATTACTGCCACCAAGAACATGGAAATGCCTCCCACTGACACAGGTCTTGCTCTGTGTCTTCCAATAAAACTTCATAATGTTTTTTTTCTCCACGCTCATTTCTTGTTACATTTGTTCCCAAGTACTTTATTGTTTTGGAGACACATATAAGCTTCCCCCCATTACAGTATCTAACTTTTTATTGCTGATCTGAAGGGAAATATTGACTTTTACATATTTACATTGTATCAAACTATTCAACCAAAACATTGACTGTTTAAAATAAATATCTTAAATTTTCTAGTGATATAATCATCTGCATATAAATAAAAGAATATTAGTCTCCAAGTTTTCAATTTTTTAAATTTTGTTATTGTTCCTGTTTTACTACACTGGCTAGGACTTCCAGAATAATGACTAATAACAATGGTGATCAGTGTTCTTGTCATGTGTCTTAATACACCAGATAGGTCTTTAGGACTTTACTGTTTAACAGGAGGCTGGTCGTTAGTTCCTGTTTTACAGTTCTTTTAAATTCTTCTATTGCATGAGGTCCTATTTCATTGAGATGCCTTGTTCATCCTCAGAGTTACTTCTTCACTCTGCTTTATTTGAACTTGATACTCAAACACTTTGTAACCAACCGTAATTCTTTTATTTATTTTTTAAAAAATTATTTCTCATTTTTTTGAAATTAAAAATTTTTAAATGTTTTATTTATTTTTGATACAGAGAGAGTCAGAGCATGAGAGGGGGAGGGGCAGAGAGAGAGGGAGACACAGAATCAGAAGCAGGCTCCAGGCTCTGAGCTGTCAGCACAGAACCCTACGCGGGGCTCGAGCCCATGGACTGTGAGATCGTGACCTGAGCCGAAGTTGGAGGCTTAACTGACTTAGCCATCCAGGCGCCCCTCAACTGTAATTCTTTGAGACTTTTGGTAGTTTTTAATTGGTATTTCTTGTATCAAAGTATTAATGGATAAAACAGCATTTGTGGTTGAAGCTGGTAAGAGAGGAGGGTGTTAGAAAGCACTAATAATCAATGTTTCTTTCCCTGCCCCCCAAAAGATATAAAAAGGTCCACAAAAGACTCAATTGTTCTTATTCCTGGCTAGAAAACCTATTGTTTTCTTTAACTAAGAACAGTATAATCTCGTAATTATACCAAACACTGTGACAGCTTTAAAACAACCTCATGGAATTACAATTTTCTAAACTATAATTTATATATTAGGTAAGGGTAATTTGACTCTCAACCAAGATAGGGTAAGATAATAGTCCTACAATGGAAATTTGGAAGTCGGGCACACTGGATCTTAATAAACTCCTTAAAATAGTCCATGCATTTTGTGCATTTCAAACCTCCACTTTAATCTGAATCACATTTAAAAAATCATTTTATGTCTCTGCAAAACATGTTTTGACAAGGGTCTATTTTAACTTCACATGTCATGATGGTAAGCAGAATTACATTACAAGCACATTATTTAGAATATACATAAATCAACTCGGGATGGGCTAGATAGCTCACTGAAAATAAGTTTGCATTTTGTAAATGTAAACAGTCAAGGTCAGGTTAGACATTCCTAATGTTCAAAACTTCTTTCAAAACCTTCCCCATGGGCGCATGGGTGGCTCAGTTGGTTAAGTGTCCAACTAATTCTTGATATCGGCTCAGGTCATGATCTCATGGGTTTGGGAGCCCCACATCAGGCTCTTGGTATTCTGTCTCCCTCTCTCTCTGTCCTTCCCCCGCTTGCTCTATCTCTATCAAAATAAATAAAAATAAACTTAAACAATATTTCTTCTAATCAATACATATTGAAATTCATATTGTGTAATATAAAATACTTTTATATCAAAACTAACATAGTATTGTGTTTTGAAATTATATGTAGAAGTTTGTAGCACATATAAGTCAGTCAAGTTTGTTAAAAAAAGGAAGGTAGGTACGTGTTAAGTTGAAGAATGCACTGGGGCCCAACAGCTGCTCAGTCACAGAGCTGTTAAGGACAGAGCTGGAATTTGAACCAGGGCTGTCCCTAAACCCAGGTTTATAATTCTTACACTCGGAGATGAAAAAGTTACGGACTGCTCCCTTCCCTGCCTCTAAGGAGTTCTCTGAATCGGGAAGACATTTACGCGCTATTTACGGAGAAACTAAGGATACAGCTGGCTGTGAACAGAGGGGACGCTCCTGCAAAGACATGACACAGGAGAGGGTCACCAGGAGGAGAGTCAGGAGAGGCTGATGTTCAGAAAGAGCTTTAAGGAAGAGGAGAGGAGTACTGTCTGAGGTGGGTAAGGGGCGAGCAGGATGAAGGGTTAAGAACTGACCATCAGAGCACGAGACAGAACAGATTGCCAAGAACAGATTGCCAAACGAAAGAGGGAAGAAGCAGAGGTCTGCACAAAGACAGCCACGCTCAGGATAAGCCACGGCGAGTGTCAGTGCAGGGACGATGAGGGACAGTGGGGGCGGTGGGGACGTGCACAGCGCCAAGAGGAGAAACAGTTTGGAGAACAGCTCTTTCCAGAAGCGTGTTGGACCTCTGGACTCTATAAGGTCCACAAGACCTAAAAACTAAAAGCGAGTAGCTCATCTCAGTAGGATTACAACCAGTGTTAAATTTTTTTTAAACGTTCATTTTTGAGAAGGGGGGGGGGGCACGTGAGAGGCAGAGGAGGCGCAGAGAGAGGGAGACAGAAGATCCGAAGCAGGTTCTGCACTGACAGCACAGAGCCCGATCGATGCGGGGCTCGAACCCACAAACTGTGAGATCGTGGCCTGAGCGGACGTCAGACGCTTAACCCACTGAGCCGCCCAGGCGCCCTGGATTACAACCATCCTTTAAAAGGAGAAACCCACATAGAGGTAGGGAAATATTAAAGCAAAAAAGTGAATGATCTTTGTATGAACATACTGGGCATAATTTGAATTTCCTTCCTTACTAATGAGAAGTTTCTGATTCTTCTATCTTGATTAGAGTATTGCTTTAACAAACAAAAGTTATTTGTTTTATATTACATATATGTGGGAGGTTCTCAACATATTTAAACTTTCCCTAGGTGAAACTTTTGCACAGCGCACCGGGAAACGAACACCAAGAGTACTGGACCTATATCGATTTTCCTTCACGTTGGCTAAAGGCAGCAACTACTAAATGGCTTAGCTACCCTATTTTTTCAAATCGCAAAAAGCTTTGCATCCTGCCTCTCTCCCCTTGGCAGTGATGGTCTTTCCCAAATAAGAAGCCGAATCCCTCATGTTTTGATTAGCATCCCTTTTGGCACCCAGAGTAGATTTGAGATGATAAATATGCCAGTTGAATCTCAGACCATATGTTTTTAATTTTAATGTTTAATGCCACTACGGAGTCACTCTGCATTGTTTCTCAACAATTTGTGCGTTTAAGTTTCTTCGGCTCTTATGCATTCCAGAGTCACACAAGGCTCAGGCAAGACAGGGAGAGGGGCTAGGGCGCTAACGTGCACTGTGAATCTGCTGGGCTCCGGGGCGCCCGGCTGCTTCCCGGGCAACCACAAAGCGCTTCAAATAAGGCCTTCTAGAAGGAATTCCCTAAGAAGAAGGGTATCTGAAGCGATCCAATCCCCTTAGATCGCTCCGCTCCGCTCTGTGGATGGCCCTGGATGCTTCTGTATGAGAAGGGACACAAGCAGTAGTGTTTTCCATGGGCAGAACTCAAAGCCCTCGGTGGGTTTCATAGGAGTTGTTGTTTATTTTTGAGAGAGAGAGAGAATAAGAGAGAGTGTGCACGTAAGTGGGGCAAGGGCAGAGAGAGAGAGAGAGAGAGAGAGAGAGAGGGAGACACAGAATCCGAAGCAGGCTCCAGGCTCTGAGCTGTCAGTGCAGAGCCTGACACAGGACTTGAACTCACCAACTGTGAGATCATGACCTGAGCAGCAGTCAGCTGCTTAATGGCCTGAGCCACCCAGGCGCCCCATTTGAGTTTTAACAAGTGTACGCACACAGCTATTCTTCACTTGAGAACAAATTTGTATTTGTGAAGAGTGATCTTAAAAGTAAAGATCCTTAGCATTCCAGGGTGGTCACAGACGGCGTCCACTGTACAGTGAGTGTCTGAGTCTGCACCGTTACCAGCATTACTGTACTTCATCCACTGAGCAAGCCTTGTGGTAGGTATTGTAGAAACTGTGATTTAGGGACATTAGCTGAACTACCCAAAGACACATCCAGCCCATGGCAGAGGACATTCAAACCTAGGCAGCTCATTAGTGTTTTGGTTTTCCTTGGGTAATCATCAAAAAGATATATGCCCCTTTAAGTTTACTGTAGCATTTTTACAATAGCCAAGATAATGGAAGCAACTCAAGTGTCCATCAATAGATGGGTACAGAGATGGGGTATACAAGAGACTCTCAAATACAGAGAACAAACTGAGGGTGGATGGGGGGGGCGTGGGGGCGAGGGAAAATGGATGATGGGCATGGAGGAGGGCACTTGTACGGATGTGCACGGGGTGTTGCATGTAAGCCAATGACAATAAATTATATTAAAAAAAACACACAAAAATATGGTACACACACACACACACACACACACACACAGGAATACTACTCAGCCATAAAAAGGAATGAAATCTTGCCATTTGCCACACCATGGTTGGAGCTAGAGAGTATAATGCTAAGTGAAATGAGCCAGTCAGAGAAAGACAAACACCGTATGATTTCACTCATAAGTGGAATTTAAGAAACAAAATGAACAAAGAAAAAAAAAAAGAAACAACAACAACAACAACAACAACAACAAAACCCAGACTCTTAAACATGGAGAGCGGTGGTGGCCACAAGGGAGGTGGTGGGGGATGGGTGAAACAGGGGGAGGGGATTGAGAGCACGGTGCAAGGTACACAGCCGTCCAAGCAATTATACTGTGTACCTGAAACTAATGTAACACTGCTTGTCAATTATACCTGAAAAGGAAAACAAACATGCAAATAAACAAACCCAGGCAGCTGGAGCCTGCAATTGTTTGGCTGCTCTGGGGAAAATCATCTCCATTACCTTGATTTTCAGTGTATAGAGCAGAAAACGACCTATAAACGGTTATTGGCCAAAATAGGAACCCAAAAATGTTAGGGTAACTTAATAGTACTCTAGCTGAGTTCCACCAGTGCTTTGCAAGATCAGGTTAAATTCAGTGACTGTTAATCAATAAATCCTGTTTCTAAGTTTTGAAAAAAATGTATGAAAGATTTGACACGCACAAAAGAGTGTATGTAAGTTGGCAGCAATAAAAATGGAAAAGGCTGAACATCGATACACAAAATTCGGGATAGTGGGCACGTCGTGCGTGGGAATGCAGAGAACTGGGGCCATGACTTTTCCTAATTTACTGTCCCAAATGCACCACGGAGAAAAACAAATAGAAATGAGGCTTCTCATTAAAAACTCTTCAATTACTTTAGTATAAGAAAGGGATACATGTTTTGTAATTACCTCATACTCATTTGTTTTGTATTTTTCTTCTGCAGCTCACTTCTAGAATATTGGTATCATCATGGACTCCTTTTTCTGCTGAACTAGAGCCTAAAGATCTAAAATTTCTGTTATCTTCACGAGTAAAAGTTTTTTTTTCCTTATCTCACAAATTTTTTTGCATTTGATATATATTTAAAGAACATATCGCCAACACAAATAATGATCAAATAAATAACCTGAAAGTATTGCAAGTAAAAATAGTTTTCTTCAAAGCATCTTGTCAGACAGAAAAGTAAACAGACCATAAAATTAGACCCTAAAAAGACTCGTGGGACCTTTTATGACAAATGTTCAGAACTGGACAACATAGGGTCAGCACAGGTCACTTGTCCAAAAACCAGGCACTCCTGCCAAGGCAAGTGCAGCATCAGCAGCTGCACGATCAGGGAGAGACACTGCGTGGATCCCCTTCTTGCAGAAAGTGCTGGTCTCCAAGGTGGATAAGCAGAGAAACCGTTTGTTAGGCTGTTCTTCTCCGAGGAGGCAGAGGGGGAGGGAAACCCTCAAGCTGCCAGAATAAGTGGATTAAAAAGCAGCCCCAGGGGGCGCCTGGGTGGCTCAGTCGGATGCTTCAGTTCAGGTCATGATCTCGAGGTTTGTGAGTTCGAGCCCTGCGTTAGGCTCAGTGCTGACAGCTCAGAGCCTGGAGCCTGCTTCGGATTCTGTGTCTCCCCCTCTCTCTGTCCCTCCTCTGCTCACACACTGTCTCTCCCACTCTCAAAATTAAATAAACGTTTAAAACAATTAAAAAAAAAAAAAGCAGCTCCAGATACAAGTCCTAGCACCTGCACTGACCTTGGTCACCTCAGGGCCTGGGATGAGGGGAGCTGAGCTTCTGACTGATTTAAATCTACTGAGCTGACGTCACCTCTGAAACAATCGCCAGGGAAGAAAAAGTTTCACAAATGGTGAACTCAAGAGACGGGACACCAGAAACAAACATAAATTATGAGATGATGAAAGACCTAAATGTAAGTGGCAACATTTTCTAAGCCAGTAGAGATTTATAGATTATCTTTATGATTCCAAAAGCAGAAATCAAGAAGAGAAAGGATGGAAAAAGAAAAGGTACAATGAACACGTTTAAAAGATAAGCCACGTGTGGGAGAAGACATTTGTCACACATAATGGCAAAGTGTTTGTATTCAGAAAATATAACCCCTGACATCTTACTCCTGGGAATAGACCCTCCACGACTTCTGTACTTATTCTCAGAGACCTAAACGAGAATGTTCTCGGTAGTGTTATCTGTAACAGGGCACCAAAAGGAATCTCAGTGCCCTGCAGGAAGAATGCATGAATACATGTGCTATATTCGCGCCAAGGAAGACTGCACTGGGGGGCACATGCGGCTTCTTCGATCACAGTTACTTGGATAAACGCAGAAACATCAGGTTGAACAAAAATCACACGTCTCCTGCTTCTGTGTGGCCTACAACTTTTTTATTCTCTTTACTTTTTCAAGAACATTTTTTTAACGTTTGGAAAAAAAAAAAAGAGGAAAAATATTCACCGCATGTGAAAATTACGTGAAATTCAAACGTCAGAGTCCATGAATAAATCAATCTATTGGAATACAGCTTCGTTTATTCGTGCAGGCGGTCTCTACGGCTAGTTTTGCCCTTGAACATTTGCAGAGATGCTATGACTCACAGAACCGAAATTATTTGTCTTGTCCTTCACAGCGAAAGTTTGCTGATCCCTCCTGTAGCGTGATGCAGACAGTAAGATTTATTAACGTATATAATGCTGCAAACACATGCTGTGTATCTGTGGTTCCCAAGTTCATGCGCGGAGGTATCCCGAGGCACCACACTGAACTCGGAGGACCCACGGGATATTTTCAATTTTGGAGGGAAACTTGGTAACACCTGACATCTGCTGAACCCTACAAGTTCCACTACTCTGAGGTAGTTCGTGGTCTCAACTTTAACGCTCCACAGTCCTTTCAATGACATCATATATTTGTGAAGCCAAATTTTTGGCGGTTGCTGCAGCAAAATCAAGAATGGTGTGAAAACCTACGTGGAACAGGAAATGAACTCTGAAGGGTGGACCAATTCCACAGAATGAGAAGTTGTTCAGTGCTCAACAAGGACCCACATCTCTTTAATAAGTAAATTACAGTGGCTATTTTATTTGTTAATAATGTTTATTTATTTTGAGAGAGAGAGAGAGAGAGAAAGAGAGAGAGAGAGAGAGAGAAAGAGAGAGAGAGAGAGAGAGGAGGGAAAGAATCCCAAGCAGGCTCCATGCTGACATGCTGACAGTGTAGAGCCCATTGCAGGACTCGAACTCATGAACCGTGAAGTCATGATCTGAGCTGAAATTAGAAGTCAGACACTTAACCAACTGAGTCACCCAGGCGCCCCTATGGTGGCTAGTTTAAAATGAAATAATATTTTTTCTTTCAATTTATATGTATTCTATTTTTTTTTTTTCCAGACAGCTACTACGTTGTCAGGACATAAATATCCATGAAGTTGCTTGGACTGAACTACTTAATAAATGGAAGTGTTAGGTATTTCTCTGGCCTGACATGCCTCAGGAAAGTCCCTGCGACACGACATGAACAGAGAAGGTTCGAGAATCTCTGTTGTAGATCTTTTGTGGATACGCTTATGTAATAAAAGCATAAACCGTTCCCGGAAATGATAATCCCCAAATTCGGATAGTGGCTTCCTCTAGAAAAGTGGAAAAGGGAATGAGATTAGGGAGGGATTCACAGAGACCTCAACTCTGTCTAATGTTTTATTTAAAAAACAAAAAAACAAAAAAACAAACCAAAAGCACACAAAGCAATATGTTATGGTTCTGACACAGCAGAGGGAGCGATGGGAATATAGGCATTTATTATACTAATCAGCCATACATTCCTGGATACCGTATACTCAGAATATTTCATTTTTTTTCCTACTTATTTTTTTGAGGGCAGAGGAACAGCTGGTGAAAGAGGGGTGGGGGGGCGTCTTTACACAAAAGCATGGGAAGAAAAAGGTGGTGGAATAAAGACCAGCACTGAGAGTGAGGGAGAAGGAAATTAGGTCTCAAGGTACATTAGAGAAATCAGTGAAAACCACCTTCTCTTACTGGGCTTCCCGAATGCCGGGGTTAAAGAGCAGCACTGGTGATCAGCAGTTTCCCCCAAGGTTAGCACGTGACCGATACCTTTGGCCCTTCCTGTCCTTGATTTAATTACGGATGCAATAAGTAGAGAAAAAAAGTTGGAAGTATCCTAACAAAAATAGAGCCTAGGCTGAGGTCTGTGTTTCTAAATAATGTACACAGGGTGAGGTCTGGGAGAATCCCAGCTTAGAAAGCTGGGGGACTACGTGACATCAGATTATTTTAAAGGGCGGGTGAAATTATCGGAATGTTTGGTTTGGTTTGGTTCTCTTCTACCAAAATGAAAGGATATTTAAATTTTGATGGCAATAAAAATGGAGACAGACAATAAGCTGGTGACTGGGGGCAACTGCCCGTGGAGGTTCCTGAGGCCGAAGGAGCAAGATTTAAACGGTGTGTGGAAGGGCAATGGACAAGAACGAGGAGCAGCAAGAAGACGTCACTCGACAAGATAACCTTCACCAGGAAGAAGAAACATCTGTTAATGCAGTTAGGAGAAAAGGAGAAAAAACCTCTACACTGGAATTAAGTTAAAAATAATAATAATAAAACAGAAAGAAAACCCGGAAGTATCTCACCACCGTTGGCATACATTATTATAGACTGGCGCAATACAATTCTATCGGTACAATTTTAGATAGTGCCCATCCACTGTAGGAAGGTCACCTGAAACTTGGTATTTTTTCATGGGGGAGGATGGGAACAGGCAAAGAGAAATGAGAAAACCACCATAGACAGAGGAGTCAAGTGATCATCTGTGTAGGCTTTGGAGCAAGGGGGCCCTGAGGTTGTATCCTCCATCACTGACTGGCTGAATGAGAGAGGACACGGTTTGTAATCTCTCTAGGCTTCCGTTGTGTCATCTATAAATCAACGGTAGCGGCCCCCACCCCACAGAACGGTCTCTGGCCTCAGAGGGAATGCATATGGCGGCTGGTCTGGAGTTTGGGAACGGCTCAGAGAACGGCATCGTTTGTAACGAACATATTAATGAGGCTTTGTTTCCCAGTCTTCCTAGGTTTTTCTTGGAACGACCCTGGTCATTTATTCTGAACTCTAAGCCCTAATCATAAAATGTTCAGGGCAAAGCTCAGTGCATGAATTTTTAATGGGGCATTGGTCTAATGTTCTCTTCTGCTGTACTATCTGTCCATGGTTATGTACCCAGGCAGCATGTGGGGAACTCACTCTGGGTCTGTGTAATATTCTACAGACGGCAAGAAGACTCACAGTCAATTTAGGCAATTTCTTGACCAGCACTTTGAAAAAGGAAGCTAAATGTCAAACGTGGGTGGAACTTCAAAAGCCACCAAAGCTTTATATAGATCATTGTTAAGTGAGTATGGCCAAATGGTACACAGCATCCATTAGGCTATGAGAAGAAGACCCTGGGTCTTTATCTTTTTTGGGTCACGGGGACCTTTGAAAATGTAATGAGAATCGGGGAGCCCTCCTGTTGAAAAACAAAATACAGGGGCGCCTGGATGGCTGAGTCAGTTAAGCAGCCAACTCTTGATTTTGGCTCAGGTCATGACCTCATGGTTCATGAGATTGAGCTCCACATTGGGCTCTGTGCTGACAGTGCGGAGCCTGCTTGGGATTCTCTCTACCCCTTCCCCACTCTTTCTCTCTCAAAATATATAAACTTAAAAAAATACCTAGATTTATGTATATAATTCTGTACTTAATTATGGCAGGGGTGGCTGGTAACCGCCAGTTAAGAACTCCTAGCTATAAAGACAGACAAGCGTATGCTGAATTCCAGAGTGAAGGAAAGGTATTCATTAGAAATGGGAATCAAAACCAAATTAAGAAAACAGAAAGCAAATTTAAAACACCAAGGATCATGTGTAAGTTTGAAATCCTTACAAATAGTTTAAAAATGAGATAATTTATTAAAGCCCAGAAACTCAATGTTGCTTTCTTTTTCTTTCCTCTTCTTTTTTAAAAAATAACACATGATTAGGATTTGATGCCAAAGAGATGTTTGCTTTTATAGCAATGAATGGAGGTTAAGAGGACTCCCATGAGGACTACTGGCTAAAGGAGAAATAGAAACAGCGATCAATCACGGGGACCACAGCATGTTCCCCCAAACTCTCATCGACTATTTTGGTCAAATCTGACAAATTCGTGCAATTGCAGTTGACTGGTGAAAAGCGTGGGTTTGGGGTAGATCCACTTCTATACTGATTTTCTTAATACTATTTCCTTTTATCTAGCTTGCCTCACTGTAAGGTTATAGTATATGATACAAAATAACATACAAAACATGTGTTTGTTGACTATGTCATTATTTGGGTCTGGTCAACTGTTGGCTATTAGAGTTAAGTTTTGGGGAGTCAAAAGGTATATGGGGATTTTCAACCACACAGGGTGGGGGTCAGTACCCTAACCCCCAGCTTGTCTGAGAGTCAACTGTAATTAAATAAACTTCACTTCATTTTAAGTCTAAATGGAATATTGATTCCATTATCTTGGAATAGTTATTGCAGAGTTGACAAAATAATTCCCTCCCTCTGTGTGTTGGGACACAGCAAAAAATTAGACTTAAATGTACTTCAGGAAAGCTGCAGTGTGGGGAAAATTGTAAGAGATGCCCATCATCTCGTAAGGTTCTTCATTCATCAATATGATACTTAATCTCCTAAGTGCACTGTACTTACCACGGAGATTCTGTTTATGGGCTTATCTCTCACATCACACTGTAAATTACTGGAGGCCAAGAAACATGTCTTACATATCTGCTTCCAAGCTTCTACCATATATTACTTGACATATAGCAGGAGCTCAGTGAATGTGTGCTCAAGTAAATTATTTCAAAGGACTTAAATAAATCTTCAGTTACTTTTTCTCTAGGGTATTACATAGAACTGAAATTGCCAGATCCTTTGCCTACTTTCAGTGTGACCCAGAAATTCTGTCAGATTGCTCTTTTCTGTGAATTATCCTTTCAAATCCTTTGCCCATTTTTCTACTGCATTACTTGTTTAAAAAAAATCAATCTATAATCCTTGGTGCTTTATATATATTCCGATTGTTAGTCATTTGTCTATCACCTCTGCAAATGTTTGCTCATGCTCTCTCTTGTTTTTTTAAATCCTGTATCTTTTATCAAACACAATTTATTTTTATTTTTTTATTAAAATTTTTTTAATGTTTATTTATGTTTGAGAGAGACAGAGTGCAAGCGGGGGAGGGGTAGAGAGAGAGGGAGACCCAGAATCCGAAGCAGGCTCCAGACTCTGAGCTGTCAGCACAGAACCTGACGAGGGGCTCGAACTCACAGACTGTGAGATCATGACCTGAGCCGAAGTCTGACACTTAACTGAGCCACCCAGGTGCCCACACAATTTATTTTTAAATGTAATCCAAATTATCAATCTTCTTCTAGGTGTCGCCTTCTTATATCTTAAGAGAGACAGGCTTCTATAAACAATGACTTTTCTAAGGACATACATTTTCCCACGGGCTTCAGATAAACCTAGGTCTCCTGCATTTATCTTGGGAGGATGTTACAATGGGGCTCTTTTGGTTTCCCTTTTGTTTGAAGCCCCCAAACAGTGTCAGTTGTTGTCGTGCTAAAGGCAGATGCTAAACCTAGCAGCGTTTTCAAAGATGTTTGAAAACAGATTCTGCGTCCTTTAGCCCAACAGCTACCTTGAAGTTTCAAAGTTAGAGGCCGGGAAAGGACTTCTTCAAAGAAAATGATCAGTGTGCAGAGTCCCACTCCCCACCTGCCGGGCAGAAAGGATGTAGAGCTAGAGAGCGAGGCTGTAGAAGCAGGAAAGGCTCACTGGTGTCCCTGCCTTAGAGGCACACAGTGGTAGACTGGGCACGCATAGAAGTCTGCAGGCTGAAAGGAAGTGGCCGCTGGCAACAGCAGAGAGACTCAGTTAGAGGTGTAACTGTCCCAGCAATGGTAAGAGCACAGGCTGAAGGTCTACGGTGGCGGGAGATCAGGTATTGATTTAGCACAGGGACTGTCTAAAAGGGAGAGTGCCGGGAGGGTTTCTGCCAAGAGTGAGGGTCCTCTGCTGGAAGAGACTGGACGGGTGGGTACCATCGAATGTCAAAGCTTCAACCTTGGAGGGGCCAGAGGCAGACCAAGTGCAAGATGATGGCGGACAGAGAAGAAGCCACCTTTCCCTTCCCGGTATCAGCCAAAGAGGCAGACCCAACTTAAGAGAAAGGAAAAGCATAAATATGAATGAAATTTGGAGTTTTTTATTTTTATGTAAGACTGCACAATCAGTTTTTTAATTAAATGAGACTATACTTATGACAGAAAGTGATTTGAGGAATTAAAAAAAATTTACAAATTTTTTTTTAATGTTTATTATTTTTGACAGAGAGAGAGAGAGAGACAGAGACCAAGGAGAGGAGGGGCAAAGAGAGAGGGAGACACAGAATCGGAAGCAGGTTCCGGGCTCTGAGCTGTCAGCACAGAGCCTGACGCGGGGCTCAAACCCACAGACCGTGAGATCCTGACCTGAGCTGAAGTCGGCTGCTTAACCGACTGAGCCACCCAGGTGCCCCGTAATTAAAAAATTTTTTACTTAGAGTTTCAGTTTCGTAAGATGAAGAGTCCTTGAGACGGATGGCGATGATGGCTCTACAGTAACACGAAAGTATTTGACCGAGTGCTCCTTAGTCATGGCTAAATCAATAAATTTTACGTTAGATGTATTCTACCACAGTTAAAAATAAACTCACTAACCAAAGGAAGAAAAGAAACAAAATAAAAAAGGGAAATGTAACCTTTATTCGTCATGTACCAGCAATGGAGAGGATAATCATGACTGGCTAAGAACGATCCGAGTCTTACCCTGCGTCAGGTGCAGTGCGAGGGCTTAACGTACACAGTCTCATTTAACCCCGATTTCAAACCTGTGAAGCAAATCTTCTATAAAGCCCTATTCTACAGATAAGGAAACTGAGACTCGGAAGGGTTGAGTTGCTTAAAGTGACACAACTTGAAAGGAGCCAGATACCGACTCTCAAGCCAGTCCTCTAAACCATCTGGCAGTGGACAGATTTCTGGCACTGACTTCTCCCCCGCTTACAGCCCCTTAGACTAGACGAGATCATAGAAATCATTAGCAAAATCACTGACATTTCACTGGTTCTCCATGGTTTACACAGCAATTCCTCATGTGACACTACTCATTAAAATACTGCAAGATATTCTCGTATTATCAAAAAAGGAAGCTGAACCCTAGAGAAGTTAAATAACTTGCCTCAGGTCACACTACCAGTTAGGGTTCTATTTCAGGGTCATGGCTGCCCATCAATTCCTCTTCTGGTCCAGCTTCTCATTTTTCACATGAGATATCTACAAGGGGCACTCCCAGAGAGGCTAATGGTTTGTCCAAGGTCACACAGAAAGCTAGTATGTTTTGAATGCCCCATCGGCGTTTATCTTTAAAGATGCTTTGGCAGGGTAACACATATTCTATAAATATATGTGGACAAAGTAAAGATTGGTCCAGAGGCAGAGCGCTCTGTCAGCACAAAATAGAGTGCTTTCTTCTAGAAGCTCTTTTATTTGTGGAGTTGATGCATTAGAACCACCACTTCACATAAGCCCCCCGCTTTTCAGTGCCCGCCCTTCTGCAGACTCCTTGTCCATTAGCTCTACAATTATGCTGTGATCAATGGAACAAATCCATTTAGATGGCGTGTCTAGCCAGTCTTACAGTGGATTTGGTACCCAAGCAGCAAAGCACACAAGAGCTGTATAATTCAGATCTTGAGGAATGAACTACATAAATTCTCATTTGATTCCCAACTGCATGTCTATAGGGAATTCTTAAAAACAGTCTCAATAACCCTGAATGAACGTTATAATGCCTGAGCAGAAAAATGCAGGGCTCAGAATCTTTTCTAGTAAAGTAACTCACTTCTCTGAGTTTGATACGAGGCTCATGATGAGTGTGAAAGCAAACTGCAAGACCTGATGATTATCGGTACTAATGTGGTGAGTGGAAATCACCTGTCGGCAGTGTAGTCTCTCAGATGCCAAATTATGCCAAGAATCTTTGTTATCCATGTGTCTTTTATTGCTGTAACCTCATGGGTGGGACCGGGGCTACTAGCACTGACAGGGCGAACTGTACGGCAGTCGCCCCCTCTTTCTGTCTGGCATAGCCAATGAAAACCAAAGAGAAGCGAATACCACAAAGGAGAGCTTACCAGCAACACAGAGTGTGAAGTCCTACCGATTAAATCTTCCAGGTCTAATGGGTGGGGATCTCCCCTCCGTTAGACACAGACAAATACCCCGATTTGAGGAAGAGCAAACTGATTTCTACTGCTAACGACAGCCAACATTTGGTGAGTACTTCTGTTAATCACATACAGGATTACACTCCATACATATGCTCCACGAAGGCAGCGCTGGGTCTCTTTTGCTCACCATGATTTCCAGTCTCTGAGTAGCATGCCTTGCGCATGCTAGGTTCTCAATAAACATTTGCTGAATGAATAAATAATCTCATTTGGTTTTCACAATAACTCTATGAGGTTTGAAACAGTGTTGTAATCACCGCTTTACAGAGGAGAAAACTGAGGCTCAGAAGGTCATTCGAATGTGTCCAACATCACTCTGCCAGCCAAGTGTCAGGGCTTATATTCAAACCCATTGGCATATACGGTTCAATCGCAACATCATTTCCCTAGCATAGACCAGACCGCAGAGCTTTTCCAGTACTGAGACCCTCTATGAAAGGCGGGTCTGAAAGGATACGTTTCAGGTCAGAATGGATACCACTCTTTGTCAGCCACCAACTTTTCGATCTCTTCCATATTCTACAACAACAAAATTTAAAAGAAATGACTTACCTACAAATCCTTCTTCACCAACCAGTTTCAATGCAATTTTGTCAGCCAACACCGAAGAGTTACCGTGGGCGATGTTAGCAAAGGGGCCAGCGTGCACAAACACAGGTGTTCCCTACGGAAGTTGAAGAACAAATTAAAACCCCAAAAGACAAAGGGAGGAATGAACCAAGACAGTGAGTCTTGGTATTTAGAGAATTGCCGAATCCATTCTGCTTTTATTAATACTGCATATTAATTTGTACATATTCGATGTATAAATTCTCTCAAAGAAAAGGAAAACACCCAAAGGACCAGATTCCTGGTACATTCTACAACAGTGTCATCCTATATGTAATGCTGACCTAGGGAGAAAAGCAGTAAGAATTGATTATTTCCTACTATAACTTTGTTAAAGCATGCAGCTGCCTCACTGACCATGAAGTAAACTATTTACCTCCCTTCACAGTATTTGGCATTCTACTTTTCAAAAGAATAGAATTAGACCCTGACAGTCTAAGAGGTTTATTTAAATGTATTTTTTTCTTCATAAAGAAATTAATCACTTCTAGAAAACTCTAAAGAAAGCAAACATATCAATACAATTAATGAATTGTGTGGTAGGGCAGGACAAAGACGTTAACATTTAAGTTCATTATAGCCCATTTTTATATTTACATAATAAATTTGTTCTTCTGATTTTCAAAAAGTCTGTTTAAGTCTTTCTCATTGCTTAACTGGCTTACATGTTAAAAATCTGGTAGCTATTAAGACAATAAAAGCAAAGAAAATTTTCATTCAAATGCTAGAGCAATTCTTACTAAACGGGCAAAAAAAAAAAAAAGCCAATATAAGGGAATTATCAAAATCTTGAGATTTAAGTTGGCAAAGAAAATCTGTCAATATATTCACTTGAAATGCCATTTCTATACTTTTCCTTTATCAGTGAGAACAGACTGTAGCCCCATCTAAGGGAATTTATCCACGTGCACTGAAATGTTCAGGTTTTATTTTGAGCCCAGCCAGGGCCACTGGGGTCTGTGTGTATGAGGCCACGGCTCCACCTGTGAAAATACAGGCTGCCCTTTTACTGACAGGAGGGAAGACAGGCAGTGATGTGGGGTGGGGGGCCTGGGGGTGGGAGCCATGGAAAATTCCCATGAACCATGATGGGCTGCTGGCGGAACATATTTCAAAGAGGAGAAAGCTGAACAAAAGCAGGAAGAAAGGCAGTGAAAGAAAAGCCATCTCTGAGAATGAAAAAGAGAAGAGTTTATCAAAGCCACTCTGTGAGCTCTCTATTTACTTTTATTCCCAAAGTCCTCAGGAGGGACAATGACAGGGTCCTCGCGAGGTCAGACAAACGTCTGTAAAAATAAAGTTGGAAAAATGAAATCCAAACATAGGTGCCTATAGATATATGTATGTGTGCGTTTAGTGTCCAGATCTGTCTACCTACCTATAATTTCTCACTTCTGTCCAGATAAACCTTCTATTTATTTACTTTTTTCAATGTTTATTCATTTTTGAGAGAGAGGGAGACACAGAATCTGAAGCAGGCTCCAGGCTCTGAGCTGTCGGCACAGAGCCCGACGCGGGGCTCGAACCCACGAACCGTGTGTGAGACCATGACCTGAGCTGAAGTCTGACACTTAACCTGCTGAGCCACCCAGGCGCCCCACAGATAAACCTTTCAAATGTTCTGAAGAAAACACTGTTTAAGTCTCCATCACCTCCTGCCCTTGCCGTCCTGGAACACGGCTGCCTGCGGTGAGCTAGCAGGGCTGGGGAAAGCGTAGTGAGGACGTCACAGGCCCCATCCTGTAGGCAGCTGCCTTCACTTGTCTACACACAGCAGCACTCAGTCTGTCCACTGGTCTGAGAAGCACCAAACACTGGTCTGGTTGGGGGGTGAGGGGGACAGGGGGCCGGGTGGCGGCGACAGGGTGTGGCAGGATCAGCAGAAACGCTTCACCCTTCCTGAGCACTGTAAAGACTAGATCAGCAGTGTTTTAATGTAAAACTAAAGGCCACACGGCGGGTTAATTACTAAAGCAGCATCAGAGCCCTGGTTTTGAAACTCCTAGTATGGAGTCTGAATGGCACAAATTTGTAGAACATCATTGTTAGACATTCGAAGCCAGAGACACACATGCTCACACACTCAACTAATATTTGTGGCGAGGATACAGGACATTGAATTAAAGACTTAGTCTAAGAAGCTCTGTGACTGGTCCAAGGAAATAAAAATACCTGCCATGAGTCCAGTATTTTATTTCATATGCAGAACACATAGGAAAGTGAGGCAGGAACGATCCCGGTTTCTCATGGTGACAAGGCTATGGATATCATCCTGAATGGACTTTTCAAGTTTTCCCAAAGATTAATACTTCAGTTAATCATTTGCTTACCAGAACCCTAAGAGAGCTTTGTATAAAAGAGCGTCCTCAGGGTTGGGAGTTCAAGCCCCCATATTTAGTATAGAGATTACCTAAAAAAAAAGAAAAGAAAAACCAGTAACAACCCCCCCCCTCAAAAACCAACAACTGAATTTTTTCCAAAGGAGGTGCCACACATGGCAGTGTGCCTTGAAAACAGGAAAGAAAAAACAGCTTTCTGCTATGCTGGAAATAGTCTATACCCGCACCATCCAACATAATAGCCACTGTCCACATGTGGCTACAGAGCACTCCAAATGTAGCTAGCAAAAAATTTAAAAAAATTTTTTTAATGTTTATTATTTAGTTTTGAGAAAGAGAGACAGAGCACAAGCAGGGGAGGGGCAGAGAGAAAGGGAGACACAGAATCCAAAGCAGGCTCCAGGCTCCGAGCTGTCAGCACAGAGCCCGATGCGGGGCTCGAACTCATGAACTGCGAGATCATGACCTGAGCCGAAGTTGGACACTTAACCGACTGAGCCACCCAGGCACCCCCCCAAATCTTTTTTAAATAAATATATAAATAGAAATGTAGCTCATATGACCGCAGAACCAAATTTTAAACTGTATTCAATTTAAAGTAATTTAGATCAAAATAACCATGTGTGGCCAAAGGCTACCATATTGGACGGCACATGGACACATATATGGCTAACGCAGGGTAAAATGTTAAGACCTTTCCATTTCTCTGTCTTCTTAAAGTCTTCCACAGGGAAGTTCTTACTCTCTAGCTATACATGAGAATCACCTGGGATAACCAGGCCCTACCTCCCTGACATTCTGGTTCACTTGGTCTGGGTGGAGCCTGGCATTAGTACCTTTAAATCTTTCCAGGAGATTCTAATGTGAGCCAGGACTGAGAACTCAGGTCTCCTGGCAACCAGTAGTAAGTTAACCCTTGATCACCTGCTACAGGACCACAGTCAAGGCTATTCAAACATGAGCACTAAAGTACAATCTGTGTACTGATCAATGATTTTTTTCACCACTGGCTGATTTAGACTCCTAGTGCCACTCCTTAGCCAGGAGCATTGGGCATGGTTAGGACCCACGTAGCAGAGTTCATAAAGGAGATATTTTAACTGAATGCTGTTTATTTTCTAAACAATGCCCCTTGTCTGTTAACATAATGACAAATGGTCTAGTCTTAAATGAAAAATGGACACAAATGTAAGTACAAGAATCGTTTGGGAGCAGCCCAGCTCACTGACTCATTATTTAAAACAATAATCTGATTATCCCAAATAATGATGATAACAGTATGTTCATTTTTGAGGGGGCAGTGCTATGAGGAAGCAATATCACGTCTTTTTCTAAGTTTTTTTCTCATTCACTCAGTTGTTTATTAAACAAATAAGTATTTTTAGGAGCAATGTGGTAAAAATTAGTACGTATTCATTTAATTATTCAACAAATGTTTGCTGAGCGACTCGTACATGCAAGGCACTTTCCAGGAGCTACAATCTGGTGGTGAACAAGGTGGAAAGGGTCCTGCTCTCATCCTGGTGGATGAACAAAGAAGTAGGAAACTCGTGGGATGATACTCACTGACATGCAGAGAATGACAAGACAGGGACAGGACACAGTGACTGGGGCTGGGTTGGACAGAGTGGCCTGGGAAGGCCTCTCTAGGATGCTGACTTTTAAAGGATATATGATTTCACTCATATGTGGAATTTAAGAAACACAACAGATAACACAGGGGAAGGGAAAAAAAAATAAGATAAAAACAGAAAGGGAGGCAAACCAGAAGAGACTTTTAAATACAGAGAACAAACTGAGGGTTGCCGGAGGTGAGGTGGGAGGGGAGATGGGCTAAATGGGTGATGGGCATTAAGGAGGGCACCTGTTGGGATGAGCACTGGGTGTCCTATGAAAGAGATGAATCACTGGATTCTACTCCTGAAGCCAAGACTACACTGTATGTTAACTAAGTTGAAATTTAAAAAAATCTTGGAAAGAAAAATAAAAATAAAGGACGAGTCCTAAAGTACAGGAGAGAGCCAGACACGCGAAATCGGGGCGTCCTGGGCAGGGAGAGAGAGGACAGGGGAAGAGGCGGGGAAGGGCCAGACCCTGCGGGGTTTCCAGCCAGAGGGGAGGACTCGGGTAAAGCGCCCAAGGCTCTGAGCAGGCTCACAGTTCAGTATCGACACCCTTCTCTGCCACCCGTCTCCCCGACTAAAGCACCAGCTCCTGAGAAGGCAGGGACTTTCTTGCCCTGAGCACCCGCTCCAAGGCCTGCCTGTGTCGCGTGTTAAATGAATACTGAACCTTCATCATAACCCCGCTAGGTCAGTCTTCGGCACCATCACCATTTCACATGTGAGAGAACGGAGGCCTCCCCAAGGTCACAAGTAGTACATGGCAGAGGACACACTCAGAATGAGCGCTCCGTCAGCTGAATGAATGAACAAATGGGTGGATGTTCTGTTTGTCTTGCCCCTTACTTCTCTTCTGGTTGCCTCCGCCTCCCGTGAGTGACCAGAAAACCAGACTGACATCGAGATATTTTGATGAGAAAATTTAAGTTCGATGAAGACAAGAACAGGGCAAAGCTTATGAAAGTGGGGTAGAGCATACTTTCCTGGGGACCATCTCTTGGCATATACTGTGTGTTTTGCTTGGGAAACCCCCCCCCCAAAAAAACCCCAAACCTAATGGATTATGAAAAGCTAAGTCCAAAAAAGGCAAAAGAGAAAAACATCACGTAAACATGGCTACCTAACTTACTAAAATATTAGATACTGAGGTTTTCAGTTTCCACTCTGGTCAATTAGTACTGCATTACCTAAGGAGAAAAATCTATCAATACACTTTTAACTTTTTTTTGGGGGGGGGGGAATGACCCAGGACTTATTCGGATGCTCCGTGTGGGCTCCCATGGCTGGAAATGCTCACGTCGTGTGGGGATGTACACACGATCCGATGAATGCAAACACTGCCAACAATTTCTATATAAAGAAAATCACTTACCTCTAGGGTCTGCATCAGATTTGGTTTTATTGCGTCTTTCAACAAAACCGTCAATGCGCCTGTGACCCCCTAAAGGAGAGAGGGGAAAACAAAACCTGCTTTAGTTGATTGACAAAAGATCGTCCAGGCAAAGGTGAATCTCACGGCCATTTCTCACCAGCCTGCCTTGTTGGTGGGCATCCCTACACTGCGGTCACCTTGGAACGACAGGTAACATGGCTCTGGTGGCCGGAACCTCCTCTCCCCCACGTGACGCAGGTCAACCATTCAAAGATGGGAAGTGACGACGGAGAAGTAGCAGTCCCTGCCTTTTTTTTTTTTTTTTTAAAAACCTTCCTCGATGGTGTTTAAGAGGCTTGCCATAGTGCAGATCGTTCAGTCTGCCTACAAGTGTCCTCTGGCAATGACCCACGTTATTTTTTCATTATCGGAGATTATACTCTTGCCTGAAGAGATCGGAGAAAGTATGAAAAGTATTCTTCTCCATTACTGAGCGGGAATGGAGAAGAATAAAGGGAAATGTCCTAAAGCACCCCTTTGTCTAAAAGGAACCGAGAGACATTGGTCTCCCAATGCTTCATCCCTCAGACACAGAAGGCCTTTGAAAAGCTGCATTTGAAAGGTTTCTCATCTTCCAACTCTCGTGCTGTCTGTCTGCCAGGAACACAGTTGATGCCACCTGTACGTCACATGTGGCCCCCCCGTCCCAGTCCTACGAAGCTCTGGGTGAGGCTCCCACTGCATTCCTGGCGAAGACGGGAGAAGGGAGGCACAGGGAAGAAGTCTGAGAACTACCGGAAAAAGCGTGCCCAAGAAGCCGCGGAGGAAGCTTTAGAAAAACAAAACGACACCCTTCCGCCTCTTCCACAGACACTGGGCAAGTGGCTTCAAACACTCGTCAGTGACTGTGAGGCTGCGACATGACTAAACGCATGTGGATATCGCCCTAAAAAGAGAAAGGTGGCAGAATCTAGCGGATCTGCATCTCTTCAAAATACAGGAGTTCGGGGCGCCTGGGGGGCTCAGTCGGTTAAGCGACCGACTTCGGCTCAGGTCATGATCTCGTGGTTCGTGGGTTCGAGCCCTGCGTTGGGCTCTGTGCTGACAGCTAGCTCAGAGCCTGCTTTGGATTCTGTGTCTCCCTCTCTCTCTGACCCTCCCCTGCTCGCTCTGTCTCTCTCTCTCTCTCTCAAAAATAAATTTAAAAAATAAATAAATAAAAAAAATTAAAAAAAAAAACAAACAAACCTTAGTCAATTACATCCTCCCTCCACGTCCGTCACCAACAATGCTTCTCTTAGGTGACCCATTTCCAATTCTGTTATATCTAACATTTACAATTTAGAGGAAAATCCAATGCATTTTCTCCTGTGCTGTACAAAATGCACATTATAAGAAATGTCGCCTGCCTATTATAAATCTATTAAGATGTTTTACTGTGAAAGCTGCAGGCCGGGAAGGGCTCTAAGAAATTAGCTCTCTTTTCTTTTCTTTGCTCAGAGCAGGCAGAGGAGCAGCAGTCTGCGAGCTTGCTGCAGGCTGCACTTGCTTCGACTTCCCAGATAAACTCGGCTCAAGAAACTACAGGAGGAAGGAGGGTGGGCTGTGTCCGGTAGCGAACACGACCTGCTTCTTTCTCTGTGACGCCTCTCATCTTGTTGCTCCTAACACACTGACCGCCATCGAGCCCAGGCAAAGAGAGCGGCTCCGGCTGGGGCTATCGTGGCCACTCTGTTCCATTTGCTGAGCCCAGAGGGACAGAGTGTGGACATATTCCTCCAGAGGATGTCAAAAGCGGTCATCTTGTGAGAAACTTCTAGAAGCCATTTATTCCAATTCTCATGGCAATCTGTAAAACCTTTTTGACCAAAATCAAAGTATATAAAAAGTTATGAAATAGCAGCACCTGGGTGGCTCACTCGGTTAGGCGTCCGACTTGGGCTCAGGTCATGATCTCATGGTTGGTGGGTTCGAGCCCCGCGTCAGGCTCTGTGCTGACAGCTCAGAGCCTGGAGCCTGCTTCGGATCCTGTGTCTCCCTTTATCTCTGTGCCCCTCCCCCGCTTGTGTTCTGTCTCTCTCTGTCTCTCAAAAATGAATAAACGTTAAAAAAATGTATTTAAAAAAAGTTATAAAGTAGTGAAATGAAAGGACAGATGCTCTAAAAAGCCTCCCTTAATGTTTTATGAAAGACTAACTATTGGTAGTTCCAACTGGATGAAACACAATCTGAAGAAACAGGCATTTTTTTTATAAACAAGGAAAGTAATAGATGACCCTAAAGAGTCAACTTTGGGTTTATTTCCAGACGTGAGACTTTTATCACACACACAAAAAATAAATCTAGGGAAATAATATTTCCAGATTAAGTTTCAAACTATTCCCGATACATACTTATTAATACCCAATATTAAGAAGATACAAAATTATACACTGATACAGAAACGATGTTGGTTTACACAGTTTACAGGACATTGGTAATTTAAAAAAATGCTTATTTATTTATTCATTTATTTATTTTGAGAGAAATAGCACAAGTGGGAAGGGAACAGAGAGAGAGAGGTGAGAGAGAGAATCCCAAGCAGGTTCCACACTGTCAGCACAGAGACTGATAAAGGGCTTGATCTCCCACAAGATCATGACGTGCGCCAAAATCAAGAGTTGGATGCTTAACCGACTGAGCCACCCAGACACCCTGAGACGTTGATAATTTTTAAGAAAACAATACTTTTACAGCAATCTGGATTTGGGTTTTCTTGTTAAACTTTACACTAAGCATCCTAGGGACTGCTGATAAAAAGATATTTAATTTACTTGACAAGCCCTATGTGATGAGTCAGTCAGGTTCTCAAAAGCAGCCAAAAAGTAATCAAGACCCTTTTGGCAAAGGATTCCAATTACATCCTAAGCCCTTGGAATTCATGAAATACTAACTTCCACAACAGGTTTCCAACTGTCAGTGTGCAATTAGCCGCCAACACGGAATGTGACCCACATGCGGGAAAGTGAGCTCAAGTGCAGAGTACTGACCAGCTTTCCAAACGCCGGTGTCATACCCATGCGCTTAGAAATACATCCAAGCACATGGAACAGCTATGCCACCAGTGCGGTTCAAGTTCACAGGAAAGTGGTCATCATGAAAATGAAAAGAGAAGAGCAGGCCAAGTTAGAGTGAGCACAGCAAGAGACGGTGATGTGCCAGGACACCACGGAAGCTCAGAGAGAACACCACTGAACTCAAAAGGGAGCCAGACGGTGAAGGCTGATTAAAGTAAGATCTCATGTCATAATGTGATACCCAAATGGATGGCACAGAGTTGAAAAGACAAGGCCAATTTTCACTTTACCTTTCTTTCTTTTAAAAAAAAAAAAAGTGTCTATTTATTTTGAGAGCGAGAGAGAGAGAGAGAGAGAGAGAGAGAGATGGAATGAGTGGGGGAGGGTAAGAGAAAGAGGGAGAGAGAGAATCCCAAGCAGTCTTCACGCTCAGCACATGGAGCCCAATGCGGGGCTCAATCTCACGATGGTGAGATCATGACCTGAGCCACCCAGGTGCCCCTGGCTTCCCTTTCATGAACGGGGAGCCACTTACGTCTTACAGATGCCGTAAGACAGGCCTGTGAGGGACAAATGTGTGTGCAGAAATCATCTGAATTTCCTTGACACACACTGGTAAGAGGAAAGCCCTCGTTCTTCCGAATCTACCACAGGGACACGGTGAGCTCTGCTGAGCTCCTGAGACGGACGTACTCACCAAATCTTCTGCTGTCACGGGCTGCCCATTTTTGTCACTGGCCACCACCATTCTTCCCAGCCGCTCCTTCATGTCTGTGAGGCTGTCGGTCAAGGCCAGCACTGCCATGATCTCGCTGGCCACTGCGATGTCAAACTGCGCCTGCAAAGCAGAGGCAGAAGTACTGCTCAGTGACTGTCCCATCTGGGTGGCCATTTGCGCCAGGAGCCATCTTTCAGTAACTGGGCTCCCGCAGGCCCGGGGGTCTATCCTCAGTGGGCCAACCTTCCATTCACAAGTGCGTGGAGCGTCCAGAGACATGCACGGTCTTATGCTGGGTGCTCCCTAGGGCGGGCTTCCTAACGGGGCCAAACTTCTTTGATTTGTTCTGCTGAGCGGGACGCGGCCTGGCCAGGCCCCTCCTGCACCTGCCCGTGGCAATGCCAGGCTGCTTTTGCAGCATGTCTCAGGCTTGTAATCAGTGATCAAGGTGGACTGTCTGTCTAACGTCTGTCTCTCCACTATGGGAAGTGGTGCCATGAAGGCAAGAATCTCAGGGAGGCTTTAGTCCTGAGTCTGCAGCTCAGACTGGGTGTGAAACCCACGAGGCAGTCAATACGTATTCGCTAAACAAATACCTGCTGACCGCCTCCACTGTCACTCACTGGTGTGTCAATGGCATTTGTCTGTCCAACAAAGAACTGAGGAGCAGACAGAGCGATGGCCCTGAGGCCAGTTGTCCAGAGTCAGAGCTTCACACGGCAGCGTGGACACCAAGTCAAAAGGTGGCACAGAATCAATTTTCAGCTGCCCACGAGGGCTTGGCCATGTCAGACCCTGAAGCACCTGGCAATGAATGCTAAACAGCAGCTACTTTCTGTGACGTGTTCCTGCGCCTCCTAGTCCCTCTTCTGGATCTCACTCCAGGCTGGACTCGGGCCAACAGAACTAAAAGGAACGTGCCTTCCTCCTTGTCATAATTCAACCTACTGGACAAAAATCACTTCATTAGGCTCCGCCTGAATTCCCTTCTTCCCGAGGGGCCACGTGAACCTGACAAATTCGAGCTTACGTAGGGAGAAAATGGCTGTGCTGTGGCCGGGTCACCCTGTGAGACATTTTATGGTCCATTTCCTTCACTGACAAGAAAGGAAATGAAGGGAAATAAGGAGCTTTCTGGACACTTCCAGGCTGAGATTTCATTAGTCACTGAGGTAGTGAAAAAATATTACCTGAGATTCAAACGCCACTATGTTCAATGATCACATTTTCAATATAACCCATTCTGAACATCAGTGACTCTTCATTGTATCATATTTAGGATTCTCTATATCATCATTATAAACAGTGCATATAAAACATGCCTGAAAATTCTGAGGCTTTCTTTACAAAATATGAGGCCAGAGATACTCTTATAATATTAACTATGTAATAATAAGTAGAATTTATGATAACATATAAGCTCTTCATTTGTAACCATTATAATTTCAAAGTTTTGCACCTTGAATAACATCAAAAATGAACTAAAAGAGAAACAAGGAACGTGCCTTCCTCCTCAAAATGCAGCCACTGGAATTGGGTCAATTTAAATATCATTCTTTTTATAAAAAAAGGTTATTTATTTGTTTTGAAAGAGAAAGCACAAGTAGGGAAGTGGTAGAGAGAAGAGAGAGAGAGAGAGAGAGAGAGAGAGAGAGAGCTAGAGAGAGAGAGAGAATCCCAAGCAGGCTCTGTACTGTTAAGGTCTAAAACTCACCAACTGTGAGATCATGACCTGAGCCAAAGTCAGATGCTCAATCTACTGGGCCACCTTGGCGCCCCGATTTAAATACTATTCTTATTAATTTTACCAGCTAGAACTAGTACCTACTACTAGGTTGCTCATTTCTGTTTTGCAAATAAAGTATTTCAAAATTATATGAAGAGATTTTTACTGTTTTTTCACAAATTCAAACAAAGGACAATATGCAATATTGGACATATTTGAATTAGCATGGCTTTTCTGGAAGGTAACATGGATGGAAATGTATATCATCGTTGGAAATCTGCTTCTTCTGACTCTCCAATTACAGCTCTGGGAGTTTGTCCTAAGGACATCATCAGACAGTGCACACAGATATGCGCGTACGTTTCTACAGCTTATGACAACTCAACCCTGCAAACACCCTACGCGGCCATTAACAGGGACCTGGCTGAACTGATGACGGTACGTCCACAGGATGAGATACTACACAGCCATTCAAAAATGATAATATAGATCTACCTTTATTAACATAAAAACACGTCAATAGAATCTTTCGGTTACAAAAACAGGTAAAGCTCTTAAATACAATCCATTTTTGTGTGAAAATATGTTCTGCATAAAGCAGTATGAGATATAACCTTGAGCAAGTAACTGGACAAAATATGCCTGCTTTTCCCATGTGTAAACCAGAGTTACAAACTAGATGCGCGAATGTGTGTAATGAGCTAATGATACAGGGGTTAAAAATCACAGCCACTGTAACCTCCCATCTTTCCAATACAAAAGTACACAAAGGAAATGTGAGAGGGCTTCCTTACTGCCCGCCTCGTCCCCAACCCTCTTTTCAGAAATAATTCACATCAGAGGTCGGTGTACATCTTCCCAGCTTCCATTCTACCTGTTTATACACATACAGGAACACGAACGATGGCTTTCCCTTCACATAACTTGGATTACACGACATGGACTGTATTTCAGAAGGTTTTTTCACATATCAATTTTGTTTTAATCTTTCCATTTCACAGTTGGGATGAGAGCTCTGTTGGTCACGTCCCCAATACACACTATACTGTTTTCACCTGCCACACGTGTCTGTGTTACAGAACGATGTACCAGAGACGTGTAACGGCCCCTCCTGCTGGATGTTTAATTGGTTTCAAACTTTCACCGTTACAAGTAACGCTGCAAGTAATATCTTTCTGTAGTTTTGGGTTGGGGGGGGCACATGAACAAAAATTTCTTTATTTTTTCTACATCTTTAGTCCCGAAGCTGGAATTCTTGGCTCATTTCAAACTTTAACACTAACAAACTTTCATCCAAGAGGCTTTTACCAATTTATACTCCAACTAATACTGTATAAACGTCTCTATTTCTTTGCACCCTCAGTTAAGGTTTAATATTGATTTATTTTTTTTTTTGTAAGATCACTGGTAAGTAGTACCTCATTGTTGTGAGTTGTAGTTTTATGATTGCTTGTTGGCATTTTATTTGTGTTTATAAACCGCTCTTACTTATCCTATGCACTTATTTAGCAATTATGTACTGAACACCTACTACTACTATGGAACGAAGTGCTCTGCTCTGACAATAGGGCAGGGAATAAAACAGACAAAAATCCCTGCCCTTATAAAACTCACATTTGAGTTGGGGGAGGCAGAAAATAAGCAAGATAAAGGCCCCAGGCACAGAGGGGCCCCTGGGTGACTCAGTCGGTTAAGCATCCTCCTTTGGCTCAGGTCATGATCTCATGGCTCTCGGGTTCAAGCCCTGCATCAGGCTCTGTGCTGACAGCTCAGAGCATGGAACCTGCTTCGGAATCCATGTCTCCCTCTCCCTCTGCCCCTCCCCCACTCGTGCTCTCTCTCACACCCCGTAAGATGGCTCTCTCAGTCCTCTGGGAATACCAATGGCATTCTTTGGAAAGACTCCTCTCCCCAGATCTTCCATCTTGGTTTCCTCGCACACTGTGAGCCTCCCTTTGCTGGCTTCGGTGTCACATTCCATGATGTAGGTTTACTTTTGATGCCGGTGATGCCTGGCTTTGATATCATTTCTACCTCTCATTGGACCTGATTACTGAGGACACCAGCCTATCTCCAGAGATCAAGAGGGCAGGACCCAGGATTCACTGCGGTTTTATTTCCAGATCTGTGTTCACTCACTCACAGAGCCAAGGCTAGCCCTTCAGATGAACCTCCGTGCAGGTGAGAAAAGGCTGCCTTCGCTTAAAAAAGTGCCACCATATACTGCTTTTCTTTGAGCAAGATGCATCTGACCTCCAGCAGGAGGCAGAGTACACATGCAGATCTGTGACCATGGTGTGAGGGGTACCCGTGGACTGGGTGGTGCAGGGCAGACCACACTCAGGGTCCCAAGCCTGAGCACGGGTGTCACAGGAGTGCCTGTCTGTCTGCCTCCCCGGAGCTGTTCCCAGCCGCTGACTCGGAGGGCTGTGCGAGCCCACTGTAAACTACCTCTGAAGTAGGATATCTATTGTCTCTGAATGTAGAGACCCCCTAAAACACCCCAATTGTGTTTTGGGCTGTGCTTTCCTCCACAAATCCAACTCCATCTTCCCATCTTTCAGAAGCTTCCCAAAATTATATATGGGGCTGATTCAGTTTTTCTAGCATGTCGGAAATTGGCTCGTGTGCGAGTTCCAGGATGCGGAAGAGGGAGGAGGGAAGGTGCATGGGCTTAGCTTGTCTTGATTCAATCCTCATATGAGCTATTTAATTCCAAATATTTCAAAGGGTCCAAAAGACTATTAAGTATGAGAACTGAGTATCATAGTAAAAGTGATTATTTTTTTTCACTAATAAGAATCTGACAATGTAAAGGCCATAAATCTAACACCATCTTAAAATCAAAATGAGAAGCTTGCTGGGCCTGACTGAAAAATCGCAGAATGATTTTATGTTCCCCAAACATCCCTCTCCACATCAGAGATCTATTAAAATGAAAATGAACATCATAATTTACCTTCCACATTTTCTGCATTTGAGTAGTAAGACATTGTGCTTAAAAACACGTCAGGCTACTAAACCAAATAATGAGGTATTTATTCTTTGGTTTGCAAAACTTGAGTAATGTGTTTGAGATTTAAAACAAATTTTTTTTTAGAATTTATTTATTTTTGAGAGACAGAGAGAGACAGAGCACAAGTGGGGGAGGGGCAGAGAGAGAAGGAGACACAGAATCCAAAGCAGGCTCCAGGCTCTGAGCTGTCAGCACAGAGCCTGACGCGGGGCTTGAACTCCCAAACCATGAGATCATGACCTGAGCTGAAGTCAGACACTTAACCGAAGTCAGACACTTAACCGACTGAGCCACCCAGGCGCCCCTGAGATCTTTTTGTCAGTTGTTATGCAGATGTAGTATTAACTCGGCAGATGTGCAAAAAAAAATGTAAAAATTTATACTCAAGGGATACCCCGAGTGGCTCTTCCTGGGATGACAACTAAAATCACACAGGAAAAGGTCGGTAAGAACATACCAGGGCCTTTCCGTCCTCTGATCCTCTCCCAGTCCTGCTGAGGCAGCAACACCTTGAAATGACGAGAAACAGCCCCCCTCCCCGCCCCCGTCCCCACCTGCCACCGCAGGCAGAGGACCAAGAGGAGCAGAGCAGAGCACCAGCTCCAGGGCCAGGGTAAACCAACCTAGAAAGAACGGAGCTGGCCCCACGAAGAGATGGCACATACCTGCCTGGAACACCCCTTCTCTGTGGGCGCCTGCCCGATCGTTATTTTTCGTAGAAATCGGTCGTTTGTATCCAATACTGAAAAAGAGAAAGCATATTCAATCGACAAGTATGGGGCTGCCCTGTGGGTGTCTCGGGCCACTGTGAGTGCCAAGGAGGTGGCGGGGAGCCAGGGATGGGGTCCCGTTCCCCCTACAGCTGCCCTGCCTGCCGGTAGACCCCGGGAGGGATCGGTAAACAGGGAAATACCGGCCGGTGCTAAGTACCTTCAGAAGCAAACGGAGGTGATGGGATAGAGTGTGTGTGTGTGTGTGGGGGGGGTGCCGTGTTTGACTAGGCAGTAAAGGAAAAGCATTTCTGAAGTGGTCACACTTGACACTGAAGCCTGAGTCACAAGAAGCAGCTAATCAAGTTTCTGAAAGGGTTAAAACACTGACCCAGCAAGTGCACTCCTAGGTGTACGAGCAACAGAACGGGAAGCTGGGACCTGAACACATATTTGCGCGTTTGCACTTGCTGCCGCACGTAAGAAACGTGAAGATTAAACACCGACGCACAAGACAGAGACCAGAAAGGAACCCCAAGTTAGGATACAGAATTCCTGGCCTCTAAATAATAGAGCTAGAGGTGGAATGAGAAACGCGTTTATTCACTCCCGGAACCCTTACTCAGGGCCAATTTCGTGCCCGGTGCCAGGCTAGCTGTACAGAGGGATGCAAAGATGAACAAGACATCGCTCTCCGATCGGGGGATCGGGGGCTTTTACGGGCCCAGAGGAGAAGAGGAAGGTACAAGGGTCTGCAGGGTCCCTTTAGCACGACCGTGCCTACAGCTTACTGCGTAGCCAATAGCGGCTCACATTCCAGGGGGTACAAGGTACTCCATCAGGGGCGGGGCTACTATTTTGCCTTTGGTGGAACAACTGTCCTGATTCAAGGTTGTTGGGACAGTGTCGGGAACCAATCACCTGATGTTGCTTCCCTGAGGATGACGGAGGCGTGCAGGACCTCGGTCTGATGGCCAGGAGATGGACGAACCAAGGAGACAGGGGAGAAGGGAAGACTGCAGGCCCTGGGTGGGGTTGGTGCGGGGGGAGGGGGGGGCAGTGCTCGGAGGCGGGGCTCCCACTACTCTAGGAATCACAAAATGGCTCGATGCCTACTGCTTCTTGTTTATGTTAATTGTTTCTGGAACAGTCTATTGGCTCTGGTCCCATCCTGTTGCCAGGCAATGAGGCTGTAAGTTTCTGGTGTGAGGCACACAATGAAAGAACTACCACTTGCGTTCCTTAAACCAAGTGCAAAGGGAAGGGCTGGCCATGAAATCTGTGACATTCACGTAGTCTGCGAAGAGAGTTCAGCGCCATGTGGTCCCTGAGTGTCCCTCTCTAGTACTCAAATTATATGAGGACCTAAGCTCATCACCATGGTTACACTATTTCTAGGTCAAATCCCATATTGCCTTGGAAAAAAAAAAGATCCTATATTAAATGTCCACAATTCATTTGATGAAGAGTTCCAGTTTTTATATCAATTCATGAGAATTAGAGCCAAACTACTTAGCAAATGTCATTCTAAACTCCTTTGACCCAGGTCGGTATCTATATAAATAACATTTTCTTCACTTTAGTGCCACAAACAGTAATATAATTCTAGTATTTATCTGAAATAATTTTTTAAAGTTGTCACTTCCGTTATTAAAAAAAAAAAAGTTGGCAGGCATCCCAATAAAATGCTGATAATACTCATATCCATTATTAAAACTGCTGTTTGTTAAATAATAAATTATGGTTCATTTACAGAGGAATATTCGAGGTCCATTTAAAATTACTATTACAACAAAGAGCTAACTAAATGGAAGATGCTACTTGTGATATAAATTAAGCTGGTGGGAGGGGCCCCTGGGTGGCTCAGGTGGTCAAATGTCTGACTCTTGGTTTCGGCTCAGGTCATGATCTCATGACTTGTGAGATCAAGCCCCAAGTGGGGCTCTACACTGACAGCATGGACCCTGCTTGGGATTCTCTCTCTCCCTCTGTCTCTGCCTCTCTACCCCACCCCCACCGCACACATGCATGAACATTCTCTCTCTCAAAATAAATAAACTTCAAAATAAATAAATGAAGACAGTAGGATCTAAAATCTGTACACCTCAGTTATAGTTATACACAAAATCCAGACGTATAGAAAGCTGAATAGTATTTTTATGAGTATAGTGAGACGTTTCTTATTCTTTCTAGATACCACCTCCAAAATCTTGATAACGTTACTGCTCTTATTAATAAATTTTTTTGAGTTTCCAAAATTATGTTACTCTTCTTTACTTTGGGAGACAAAGACACAGAAACTACCTCATACAACTATTCCCACAGTGGCATCTATTGATTATTGCAGGGTTTGCAAAGCACTCTCGTTTGCAGTGGGGCCGTGCAAGGCAGACGCTGGTAATTATTACTCCGGTTTACAGAGGAGAAAACCGAGGAAGCCATTTGCTAATAGCTCATGAATGGTGGAGCCAAGACTCAGTTTCTGGTCTTTTTCTCTCTACCCCACGGTCTGTGGGAAAACACTAAATTCTCAATAAACTGTCCAAAGGGATTCCCAGAAGGGAAGCTTCGTGAAGGGGGAACAACTGTACCCCACACAGGATTTCATCACACCCCATGGGGGCTTCTGAACAAGAAAGGGACAGAATGACGTCTCTACACTAGGAACCTACTGAATTGGGAGAAAGAAGTTGACGCAAGAACATTCATTAAAAGGAACCTGCAATCAATCAGGCATCTGATAAAAACGTTCCGGAAGTAGGAGGAAAGAGGAAAGTGAGTGGGCAGGTCTGAGAAGAACAAACAGAAGGATCAGGAATACGGACCAGCTAACCCTTCGAGACACCTTGGGGCTCCTGCTACTACTGGTAATTTTCCTTGGAAAAGTGTTAGCGGGAGTGGATGGGATAGAGCCAGTCATGACTTTTCCTCCTGAACAGGAGGCGAGGCTGAGGATGGGAAAATAACCATGCTTGAAACAAACACAGGGATTCCAGAACATGAGCTGGGAGGACAAGGGGAGGGACTGAATCCACTGCTTGTGGAAGTGGCCTAAGAGCTTCCATGCGAGCAAACGTCACCCCCGACCCCACGACGGCACGAACCTCTCTGCCACGTGATGGTGGAGGGGTCGATGTTGAGACGGGCGAATTTACTTATTTCCTCTTCTGTCAGTGTGCTTGGATCCGTCTTATTTATTCCCAGTTTCTAATGACGAAGAGGAAAAAAACGTGATCAGTTTTAGAAGGATCAGAAGGCAAAAGGTAGGGGCACCTGGGTGGCTCAGTCAATTAAGCGTCCAACGCTAGATTTCAGCTCAGGTCATGATCTCACCGGTTCATGAGATCGAGCCCCGCGTCAGGCTCTGCGCTGGCAGTGTGTGGAGCCTGCTTAGAGTTCTCTTTCTCTCTCCCCCTCCCTCTGCCCCTCCCCAGCTCTCTCTCTAATTAAAAAAAAAAAAAAAAGGCAAGATATCACCAAACTTATCACTCTTATTTTATTTTCTCCATGACTAGAAAGTCTTTTTTATAATTACACTGAACTTTGAGTAACTTATAAGTTAGGCCAACTCATAAACAAACACCCAGGCCCAAGTGTCCCTGAAATGGAAGACACTGATATTTGTAATATACCCTAAATGGACAGGATTATATGGCGTGGTTGCTAGCACACAAGGAACACTACTCACTGCTGTCCAGCCCAGAGACCCGTGGAGCTGTGCTACGTGGCCACATGTGCTGTGCTCAGAAGGGACATAAACTGCTGTCTGCATAATTCATGTCCCAGTTCATTAGCTCTTCTTTCAAACACAAATACCAATAACTCAAGTTTATGCCTATGTTTTTAAAACAAGTTATTTCTAATTCACTGTGAAAAAAAAACGCCATTATAACTTTCAGTGCATCTATTTCTGTAAAGGTAATGTTCTAGGAAGGTTTACAACGAAGTCTAAGAAAATAATCTGAAAATACAAATACCAAAAGAAACGTTATACATGTTGGAGCAGCTGAGGTTACTATATTATAGAGTATTCTCGACAAACCAAGCTTGGTTCAGGGAGGAGCAAGGCGGGGTGGGGGTAGTTTTTAAAATCAATGATTACCAACCAGTGCCTATGACTTCTACCATTCCAGTTAGCTTTCAGTCTCTGAAAAGAGCAAGGGGGAATCCGTGGGATTCCCAGGACAGCAGCCAACAGCACTAGGAAATGATAATGTGGATAAGAATAAAGATTGCTCCCACTAGTACAACCTTAGCATCTTAGGGCAACAAAAATGGATATAGATACAGTTTCAGAGGCCAGACTTATTTCCTAGAAAGCCAAGAAAATAAGAGAAGGACTCTTGAAAATTTGATCTGAGGTTGACTAGGGTGCTCCAAACCTGCAAAGCAGTCCTCTCCATTTATAGCTGAAGGAACAGAGACCTTGAAAGGGGAACTAATTTGTCCACTTGCTCTTTGGTGTAGCCGCGTCTCCGGCTTCTCATTCTGTTCTCTCTCTGTTATATCATTGTTCTGTCTCTAGAGTTTAACACCCCAAAGAGTGTCTGAAAATCCAAATCGAGTTCAAAATTGCTGGCTTTGACTAATACTCTGATTTGTTTCTAGGATGTTTTCTTGTTAAAGAGCCACTAACTGGAAACTTACTTTCAGCCGAGCAAGTTGAATGCTTGAAAACTCTCGAACGCCATTCACTAAAGGAACGAGTCGATTATACAGTGCCTGAAAACAAAACCAAAATTAAGCCCCACAAAAGTTTAAGGGCCAACTTGGATAATTCACAGGAGATGACAAAGCTCATTACATTTATAACCAAATTATTTAGATTAGAGACCCTATTAAAATTCTTGGCTAATATAAACAATGTAGCCTTAACTTCTATCATTTCAATAAATCTGACTAGATGTGAAATATGCTCATTGCAAAAACACTGCATAAATATGCAAGCTCTACAGCCTTACAACCATCAGGTTAGTATGTGTCTGTATTTGGCTTCAAAAACTCACAGGGAGTTACTTTAATTGGAGGAAGTCAGGATCCTTGTAAACATGCCAGGAAGTCACATGTTTATCCATGTCCGATGCCCATGAGGAATTAGCACCTAGTCCTCTATCATCATCAGGTGTGTGTTTACCTCAGCTGCATATACCTGAGCCCCAACAAGGAGGTTTAATGACTTTCACAGCACATCTGGAATGCACGCATGTAACGTTAGTCTTAAAAAGATACGCTTCCAAACCCCTTAGTACGGACTGCGATTGGACCTTTGGACAGAATGATGAGAACTGGTCTACCAGTTACCTTCAAAACTGGTCCCATCCCAAAGAACATTTGCCTTAAAATGACAGCTAACATTATTCACCCAGCAACTTGGCAGTGGTCACAAACTCATTTGAGAATCTGACCAAAGTAGGGATCCTCAGCCCAAGACATAAGGATATACAGAATGCACAAAATTTAATACAATTTCAATTTACAGATTCCACAAAGGTGTCCCAGGAACTCCTCAAGAATCCACAAATCCCAGAAGAGGCCCCAAAAGCCCAACAAGAAAACGTTCTCACTTTATCTGTTTGAGTGTTTTCATGCAAAATCCTGGTGTCAATCGCAGCGGCCAGCAGGTTATTGGCAGCGGTGATGGCGTGGATGTCTCCGGTCAAGTGCAGGTTGAACTATAAAAGAAATGAAAACATCTTTCTACTTGTCTCAGACAACCACGGCAGTTTTCAAGGACTTCTGAATAAATAAAATATTGCACTAATTACACACCCCTATAATAAGCTAAGTCTGTAAAACAACTTATATCAAAAAATCAATGTCAGGGGCACCTTGGGTGACTGGGTCGTTGAGTGTTCAACTTTGCCTCAGGTCACGAACTCACAGTTTGTGAGCTCGAGCCCCGCATCGGGCTCCCTGCTATCAGCATGGAGCCTGCTTCAGATCATCTGTCCCTTTCTCTCTGCCCCTCCCCCACTAACACTTTCTCTCTCTCTCTCTCTCTCTCAAAAATAAACTTTTAAAAAAATTTAATAAAAAAAAATAAAAAAGGATTCTCTCCCTCTCTCTCTGGCTCTCCCCAGCTTGTGCTCACTCTCTCTCTCCTCTCAGAAAAATAAACATTTAAAAAGGAAAGAATACATGCGAATAGGGGTCTTTTTTAAAATTAGTTGCTGATAAGCCATATATTCATTTCCAGCAGTGTGGTTACTGGATTAAAGGACCTTGATAATACCACCAAATTGCTTTTTAAAAAAGTTGAAATTCCACCCCCAAAACACCAGTTAAAAATCTCACTTTATGACATAAAATATATGATCACTAGAAACTGTCAAACATTACATACATATATATATTTTATAAAATGTTATTTTTAATATTGAGATCATAACAGTTTACACTTTAGCATTTAAATGCAGTGTTAACACTACTAGCAGTTTTACATCATCAAATTGTTTTAAAAATATACTTAATGTGGGAATGCCTGGGTGGCTCAGTCCGTTGGGCATCTGACTTTGGCTCAGGTCATGATATCACAGTCTGTGGGTTCGAGCCCCGTATCGGGCTCTGTGCTGACAGCTCAGAGCCTGGAGCCTGTCTTCAGATTCTGTGTCTCCCTCTCTCTCTGCCCCTCCCCTGCTCGCGCTCTGTCTCTGTCCCTCTCTCAAAAATAAATAAACATTAATTTTTTAATATAGTTAATGTGATATCCTATTGTTAGACATTTAAGACTCCCTCCCATGTTTTTAATGCTATAAGCTGTGTGAAAATAGTTTTAAAATAAAATCTTTGCTGAGAGTTTTTGCTTAGGATAAACCTAATATGGATTTATTTTGTCCAAAAGGTATGATACTATTTATTTTTGAGAGAGAAGAGACAGAGCACGAGCGAGGGAGGGGCAGAGAGAATGGGAGACAGAATCCAAAGCAGACTCTAGGCTCTGAGCTGTCAGCACAGAGCCCAACTCCGGGCTCAAACCCACAAACAGTGAGATCATAACCTGAGCTGAAGTCAGATGCTTAACCGACTGAGCCACCCAGGCACCCCGGAAGGCACTTCATATGTATTTTTACCTCCCCTCCAGGAACGTTTTACCAACATCTGCTTCCCAGGAATATATAAAAGTGTATTTCAATCTCTGACTACAAAAATTTAGTATTATTACTATTAAAAAAAATCCAGCTCTGTCAGTTTGACAAGCAAAATAATTGGTAGTAGTTTTAATGTAGATTAATTTTATTATTAGTGAAAAGAAACAAACAGGGGTTAGTTAACAGCTCTCTTCTGAGGTTTGTATTGAATCCTTTCCCCATGTTACAGTTGGCTCATGTTCTTTCTTCCTGAGGCCTGTTTGGTATCCACTGGGGTGTCCCCAGGCCCCCGACAGGCCTCTCTTCTTTTTCTGACCACCCCTCCCTTCCCCACGACAGTTGCAGCCTCACGGCCATTACTGCCCCCATCATCTGCTTCAATCAGTGACTGCGGAGTTGCTCAGCCCACTCTCCTGGAGGTCCTCCCCTTTGCTCATCCCCACATCTAATCCTGCACACTCAGCAAACATGTCTTACATCACTGCCATCCCTTCCCCATCCTCACTGCCACCTCCCTGGCCCACGCCACCATCCTCCCCCTGGGCCTCCTTACTGGACTCCTAGCATCCACTCTGTATGCCTAGCAGTGTATTCTCTGCACAGAGGCCAGAGCGATTTTCATAAAACCCAATTTACATCCTGGTATGACTTTGTCAAAAGTCCCTCAATGGCAGACCATGATATTCCAACAATATCCAGGCTCTGGGCCATGAAATTCAAAGCCTGAAAGAGCTGGCCCCTGTCCATTTCTACATTTCACTTCCTCCATCCCCACTGCCCCCCTGGCAACACGCTGGTGGCCTCTGGTTCCCTGAAGACCCCTTCCTGGCTCAGCGCTGTCCCCGGAGCAGGTCCCACTCCCCTATCCTCCCCATTCTGCACAACCCTGGCTCCTTCTCACCCTTCAAGACTCTGTATTTCCATTATCCTTTCTTCAACCCATCTGGAATGTATTCAAACATTTCCCCATGATTATTTATTAAGTTTCTATCAGTACAAGTTGTCTATTCATGCACTCAGTCAACAAACATGGTCTGAGTGTCGGTCATTGTGCTCAGAGCTGGGGATAAGAGAGATGAGGGAGATATGGAAGGTCTTCGAATTCAAGGAACAAACTGCCTGATTGTTTTTGGCCTACTTAACGATCATAAGGCAGTTAAAACTATCATATGCCCGAAGTTTGCCCTAAGTCTGAGCCGTGCAGCTGATGCCATATGACAGCAGGACACCGATGCCCTTTGAGTATTTGCGCAGAAATTCCTGAGCCATTCCCCTGGGTGCGTTCCTTGTTCCCCACCCCCACCCTGGCCTCCTGGCTCCCATTCTTCCTGGCTTGTGAAGATTCCTCATCCCCCTTCAGATGTGAGGCTTCGGGCTATTTTTCCAGCAATGCCTTACACCATTCTCTCTCAGCACAACCCCAGTACTTGGAACAGTGTCCATATTTTCCCTTTCGCTTTCCTGACCCTCCGGCCTCCACAGGCAAACACCCTTCCTAATTCATTCATCGGAATCAACAAACATTTCCTAGCGAGCCCCTACTGTGGGCGGTGCACTGTGCTGAGTGCTGGGGGGTCTCTGGCCTCTAAATCAGCACATCCAACCAAGCCGGATGAGAGAGACAGCATGAAGGGAATCTGAGGGGTGGAACAGAACTTGGAGACAGGCAGGCTGGACAGGGAGGGCAGAAGCAGAAAGCAAGAACGATCGAGGCTTGGAATCAAAAGGCTGCAGGGAGTCTGATGGAGAGGCCAGCCCATGGGGACGGTAGGACCAGCACACGAGGGCCTGCCAGGCCACACCGCACAGAGAGTGACGGAGTAAGAACTGAAATACACTGAACAGGAAAGCAACCGGCTCAGACTTGGGTTTTAAGAAGATTTCTCAGGACCAGAGCTAAGAGGCCAATGCAGAGGGTAGAAGTGATAAGACCCGGTCACTGTCAGATTCAGGGGACAAGGGGGTGGTTATGTGGGGTAGGAGTTCTTGGAGAAATAAGAATGGTCACTTTTGGCCTTTTGTGCCCAGTTTTCTATGGAATTACTTGATTTTAGAATCTCCCTTTGCCCAAGGGTGGAGTCCGAGCCCTCTTGAGTGGGCACTATAACCGATGCTCCGATGGGGATAAAAGTCTCCACCCTCTTATGAGGAATGGAGCCACGGGGGTTCAGGATTCAGAATTTTTGGCAATTTAGAAAGACAGTGGATATACCTATAATGTTTTAATGAACCACCCAGAGCAGGGTCTAAGTCCGTATCCATTAGTCAAAACCAGTATTTCTTGCAGCAAAATATATGAATATTTACATCGAGTAGCATAGACATAAATAGCTCATAACAGTCAATGTCGGGTTTTGCCAAGAGAAGTGATGCAAATGTTTTCGGTCTTCACAATCTTTAGGCCTTTGGATTGAGGATAAAGGACTGTGGGCCTGTGTTTATGGGGCACAGGAAAAAGGCTGCAGGAAGGAAAAAACAGTGACACCCGACGTGTGTTTCGCTGAGACCTTACCTCCTCCATGGGGATGACCTGGGCATATCCGCCGCCCGCGGCTCCTCCTGAAAACAGAGCAGATACCATTTGAAATCATTCACCAAGTACAGCTACGCAGGATGAACGGAGCCCTGGGGACACGGCCCCCCAAACCCAACAGGAAGGCATGCACCCCCAAGGTGAAACAGCGGGCAGTAAAAAACATTCACTGTCTGTCCAAGCAGAACAAAAGGGGAAAAAGTTCCCACTTCACCCAACTATACAATTTAAGGACTTGCGTTTCTTGGTTTAAAAAAAAAAAAAAGGTCAAAACAATAGAGCAAATGTCATGAGAGCAAACACGAGATTATGTTATTAATCTGTTATTAGATCTATGTGGCTATGTGGCACTTAAACTGCACATGCTTTAAGGATCAAAAAACCTTGTTCAAAAAAATCCACCTGGTGAACTCGGACGAACGCATTATAAAATGCGGTCAAGCGATTTTAGATAATAGTATATAAAATCTGTTAGGCCGACTATCCTTCGAAATAGTAAAGTTACTACATTAAAAAGACTTTCTTAGAACAATGGTGATACCTTCCATATCCGTGTCATCTTATGGTGTACTCCGTTTCTTGTTTTTTCTATTTTTTTTTTTAACATTTATTTACTTTTGAGAGACAGAGAGAGACAGATCATGAGCAGGGGAGGCGCAGAGAGAGAGGGACATACAGAATCGGAAACAGGCTCCAGGCTCTGAGCTGTCAGCACAGAGCCCGACACGGGGCTTGAACTCACTTGAACCCACGAGCCATGAGATCATGACCTGAGCCGAAGTCAGACGCTCAGCCGGCTGAGCCACCCAGGCGACCCCGTACTCCGTTTTTTATATGCTGTCTCCTTTGGTCCTCGCGACAACTCAGCAAACCTGGTACTATAAAACTTTTTGCCCTTTCACTGATGTGGCCCAGAGAGGTTACAACTGGCTGAAGGTCACACAGCAGCAACAGACACAGCCACGAATAAAACCACAGCCTTCCTGCTACACGTTTAGTGTTCGGTCCGCTACAGAACGTATGACAGTCTACGAGTTATCAGTACTTAATGAGTTAGGAGTTATTAACATCTGTGACAGTAACATAAATATAACACTGCGAAAAACCACAAAGTGCCAAGAACAAATCGTAATTGCAGCAATAAATGCTATTGTAATGCGAGCTGAAGAATGACCTCATGATAAATCAGTGGAGAAAGAAGAGTGAGTGTGAAGCTTCCAGATGTCAGCCCAGCACGGCCAGACAGAAATTGCACCACATCTCTGTCCACAGCCAGTCAGGTTCCAGAGCTCTCTGCAGGCCCCACAGCAAGTCTCGGGAGATGAGGCACCGAGGGCCCACCTGAAAGGGTGTCTAATTGGATGGAAAGATCTTTCTCTGTGGCAGGGATGGATGCTAAAACAGCAACACGAGTAAGAAAGTACTGATCAGATAAGAGGCTTCCGCCCAAGGCTGGAGTCCTGGGCAAGGGCCCAGCAACTGCTCCTTGGAACCAGGGGGATGGGCTTCTAGCGGGACTCTGCTGAACCGCTCCCCCCCCACCCCGGGAGGAAGACCATCTCGGGGTGACCCCCGAGTACTGAGTGTGCAGGCGGGGCGCACATCGGGCTGAGATGTACCCTCTGACAAGTTTTAACGCCCCATCAGTTGCTAATGTTCTTTCGGAACTTTTCTCCGCCCCCAATTTTGCCCTGCAAAATATACCGGTTGTTAAATCAAGTTACCTTTCACGCCAAAAGTTGGTCCTTGAGAAGGCTGCCTGAGACACGCAAAGGAGTTGATGTTTAGGTGTGCAGTCAACGCCTGTACGAGCCCAACTGTAACTGTACTTTTCCCTTCCCCGAGAGGGGTGGGTGTGATCCTGGTTTGGAAAAACAAAAAAAGAGAGAGAGAGAAAGAAATGAATAATATTTCCTAGACAACCTATGCAAAATCAACCTAAGGTACCAGAACCAAATCAGAGCATACTGGTAGAGAACATACCATTCCAAAATTCACTTAAAAATTCCATTTTCAGGGACTTTTATGGTCTACCCACATCACACAGGCCATGTTGAAGCTAAAGCCAAGATACAGACCCACCTTTCTTTAACAAGAGACCAAAAAAGAAAAGTTATTCAGCGGTGATCACATTATCGGCTTCAAGAAATGGCACAGAATTATCCATCCAATGGTCTAAATAATTAAGCCGATGTCGTTTCTTCTTGATGGTTGATTTGGCATTCATTCTTCGAGGGGCAGTGACTGGGGCCACAGTGTGGGCACAAGGCCTACTCGATGGTCCATGGCCAGACTCTGAGGATTGGAAGGCAGCCCATGGTACCCTCTCATCCATCTTCTTCCTGATATCAGTGCCCAGGGCTTGTCCCTGCCATGTTGCAACACAGTGATAGAGGCTCATTCCCTCTAGGGTAGCCCATTCATTTCCAGATGGCTTTTACAGTCAGAGTTTTCTGTCCTAAAGAAGAGATGCCTGCGTTCCTAGAGCAGGAATCTCTTGGGAGTCAGACACTAAGCTTAATCCTTCTCAAACAACAGCCCCTCGAACACTGGGAAAGAACTGGTCCAACACCCCCCACGCCCACTAAGGGGCTCACAGCTGCTCTGTAGGGCCGTGCTGACTACAACACCCTATAAAAGCAAACATCACACATCAGTAATAACCATCGTAGCATTAAGTAAGAGGACAGGCGTGTATTACATTCCCAAATAAGGACCCATAAAACTGTCCCTTACCATACTCTAACCATTGTTACAAGATTTAAAAAACTGTCATTTTGGCTTGCAATAGGGGTCTCCCAAGAGTTAGATGGTGCAGTCAGAGGATACTCAATCACAACAAAACTGATAAGAGTTTTCTGACCTATGAAACCCAGTGATGTGACCACAAAGAAATAGAAATTAAGCCCTTAGATATATCATCGTCCCCAACTGCCTCAGACCACCACAGTGAAACAATCAATCATTCTTTCAGCAGATATTTATTAAGTACTACTATGTGCCAGACCACTAGATCCCGGGGACATGATGATGACCAAACTGGACTCCATCACTGCCCTCCCAGAGCTTACAACTGATGGCAGATATGGACAGACTGACTGGCAATTACAATGAAAGTGATAAACACATGTGAGAGAAATGCGGCAATCAGACTGGGTTATGAGAGCACATTGGCAGGAGGATCTGATTACACTTGGAGCATCGAGGAAGTCTTCATATAGGAAGTGATACCTAAGCTAAGACCCTGCAAATGAATACATGTTGGCCAGATAGGATTGAGGGCGGGTTTGGGGTAGTTAACATGTGAAGGGCGCCTGGGAGGCTCAGTCGGTCTAGTGTCCGACTTCAGCTCAGGTCATGATCTCACAGTTCATGAGTTCGAGCCCCGCATCGGGCACTGTGCTGACAGCTCAGAGCCTGGAGCCTGCTTTGGATTCTGTGTCTCCCTCAGCCCCTCCCCTGCTCATGTGCCTACGTGCTTTCTCTTTCTCTCTCAAAAATAAATAAACATTAAAAAAAACTTTAAATATGTGAGGTTCTGCACTTTTACATTTATTAGGTTAATGTTTATCCTCATTGGCTCAATGAGGAAACTGAGGCACGAGGAGGTTCAGTAACTTGCCCGAGGCCAGTTAGTAAACAACAGAGCTGGAAATCAAAAGGAGCCACCTGACTCCGCCAGGACATTTCTACAGATAGAAACTGTGACTGTTGTTAGCCATTAATTAGCAATTTAAAGCATGGGAATAGGAAAGATCACTCAGTGAGAGTAGACGCAGTATAAAAAGGGATAGGACAGAATTGTCTAGAACATGTGCTCTTAAGGAATGGTCGGAAGAAAGCGAAAGGAAACGAAAGGAGCAGTAGGGAGAAATCTCGAGGACGAGGCAGGCATATGACAGGGGCGTCTCCAAAGAGTCCACAGAATCACAGGTCATGGAGACACCGGATTCTGGGTGGAATGAGGCTGCGAAGCCATCACTGCACGGATCAACAGGGTCGCTGGTAGGGAGCAGGAGCACCCCCCCCCACACACGCTTGGTGAAGTACACCTCGACTCCTCGAGCCACATGACACCTGGTCACCGTGAAGGCCCAGTTCCGTGAAAGTGTTTCCACTTTGAGTCAACCTCCTATTCGCTTAGTGCGACAAGAATAAGGGCAGTTGGCAAGCCACAGGCGTCCCAATCTTCCGACAGCCTGGAAAAGAAGTGTGGTCTCAAACACAGGGTGGATTAAGTACCGTACTAGCCATTTACTGTTTGCAAAGGAATAGGGGGTTTACTTCAGTGCGTCCCGTGAAGAATTACATTTTCATTCCCAAGGATGTGCTAATATAGCTGCTGGAGACGGCCCAAAGCAGACACGCCCAGAGATGACCTCCTCAAAACTTCGGCTAACCATCCAAGTCTTAATTAGAAACACAGGACGGCTTAGCGTTCTGCCAAAGACTACAATTCAGGAAAATCAAAAAGCAGGAAGTATTTATTGGGAGCAATAAAAGGAGAGCCACAGTACAAATTTTATTTCACCTCATTCCTACACTTGATCTCAAACTTGGGTTTAATTGTTGTCCCAGTATCCTTAGCTCTGACTCCAAATTATCCAGTTGACTCCGAAAACAACGAGCGCCGACTTAACCGAATTTCTTTTCTCTGTGAGAGCTTAGAGTTTATGGAGAGGGAAAGGTGCTTTTTGTTCATGCTCTTCCTCAACATCTCCCTGCAGCTTTCTCTGCTCCCCTCTGGATCCCACAGCATTTATTACGTATGCATCACACCACTTTTCTGAGGGTATTATTACAAGCTTCCTGCCACGGCTGCCCTGCCTACCGGCCCCCAAGCTTGCTGAGGTGAAGGACTGCCATTCTCAATGCGTTTCTGTCACTTGTTCAGGCACAGACGAGCAAAAACCACTTGACAAAGCAAGGACATCTTTTCTAAGACAAATGTTTACTGCCAACAATAGTTCACGATATATCGAACTACTCTGTGACTTCAGATGTGTTGGACACATTCTAGAAGAAGTTTACCATTTGCTCCAAGGTCAAAGAGATTGTTTATGCAGAGAGTCGTGGTTCTCAAACTCTGGGATCTTGAGAAGGATCATGTCACGAGCCATAGGTCTAACCATGAACTCCAAAACTACACGCTCAAGCAGCATAGGAATATACATTACTCATCCCAGGCATCTTCGTGACTGGGAAGTCGTTAAAGGCTTTTATTCCTGGCGACACACCCTACAGTCCACTGGGTTGCATTTCCTATCACACCTGATTGACGGGAGTGAGTTCAAAACGGCCCAGCTGTCTCTTCTAAATACCTTTGTTTTATTCTGCAGGTTATGCAAATAGCAGAAAAACTCACAGATATTTAGTTTCCCAAGGCAAAAAAGCAAAATCTTAGAAAAGACAGTAAAGGTTATTTTAACAGTGACCAAAATAAAGGTTTGGAACATTAAGGAAGCAAAAAAAAAAAAAAAAAAATCAGATCAGATACTCGGCACTCTACAGGAAAGAAATAAAGTGATGTGAATGATTTTAATTATTCCTTAATGTGAGATTCGGTCTGTTCACAGACCAATTTGGGCTTCTTTTTTAACTGCTCTGGCTGAGCAATTTAGAGAAGTCCTAAACTTCACAGAAATCGGGATAGGGTCAATGGGGATGTATCTTGCACACGCATTCAATGCCCTACAGCTGCGCTCCGAGGCGAGTTCTCAAACAAATTCCTTTTCATTAGTGTAACTGGGAAAATATGTAAAACTCAAGAGCCCCTAAGATTCCTTTGGCATATTTCCCTGAACAATTCCCAATACTTTTCATTTTGTCAGGCAAAGCAAATAAAGTGATGTGTAGGTGTAAATACCATGTGATGTGTAGCTGATGGAACACAGATGATTCTGACTGGTAAGAAATCCTCAAGTTAGAAGAATAGCTTTTAAAACAAATTAATCTGTTCTGCATTTGGGTTATTAACAGAAGATTTTCTTTTAATCCTGTTGTTTTATATTTTAGTTCTACCGTTGACACACTTACATGCATACATATATTCAAAAGTACAACACCAAATATATTATTTAGGTTTCTTGAAAAATTACTGGGGTATCTGCATTCTTCTAAAGCACGGGAAAAGACTCATGTTACAGTATTCAGCAATAAAAGCAGGGCACAAAATGGTATTTATAGCATGATCTCAATGTGTAAAAAGGATGGATGTAGAGAGAAAACCCTGGAAGGAAATATAAAAATGTTTTAACACGTCTCAGTAATGAGAGACTTCGTTTTCTCCTTTTCGCTTTTCATGATGTTAAATTTTTATACTGTAAACCAGTATTATTTCAAGAATAAAAAATCTTTTAGAAAAAGTAAATAACTCTCCATTTAATGGAGAGATTCTTTTTTTTTTTTTTTTTAAGATTTTATTTTTAAGTAATTTCTACACCCAACGGGGGCTTGAATTCACAACCCCAAGGCCAAGAGCTGCACGCTCTACTGACAGCCCGCCAGGTGCCCGGGAGGGGTCCTTTATATTTCTAGAGACGTAGCAATGAACAGCATGGTTTGATAATTCTCACTTTCCATAAAGTGACGTGACCAAAAGCAAAACTATGGAGGTCGTTTGTATTTCAAATGAACTTTTCATTTTAGATTATAAGTAAAATGACTGTCTGGTATTTTACACTGATCTCAAACCTTTGGCTATTAAAAGGTGCACTAACAAAAGCAGTTTACACACTTAAAAGGTGTGTCGTGTGTTGTGTGGGTGTAGTACTGTGTATACCGTGGGGGGTGTATACTGTTATGTGGGGAACACAGTGTGGTGTATATTTTCCAAAAACCTTCAGGCTTTCCTACACATGCAGGTATGTCTCAAAATCCTACCCTCACAGCTTTCTTCCTCCCCTGCCAATGGAGTTGAAAGGAACACAATTTAATTTTTGTTGATTCACTGATCTTCGTCTTGTAAGGAACATCGCCACAATTTCAGAAAAAGAGCGGTTTGTCTCTTGCGGTTAAATTTGTACTTGATTTTTTTTTTTTAACGTTTATTTATTTTTGAGAGAGAGAGAGAGAGACAGCATGAGCAGGGGAGGGGCAGAGAGAGGGAGACACAGAATCTGAAGCAGGCTCCAGGCTCTGAGGTGTCAGCAGAGCCTGACGCGGGGCTCAAACCCACAGACTGCGAGATCATGACCTGAGCTGAAGTCAGCCGCCCAACCGACTGAGCCACCCGGGGGACCCAAATTTGCACTTGAGAATTCAGGTTTAATTTCACTTCTACCTACAATATGACGGCCAGACTCACTCTGGCTCTTCAGCTCCTATGCACATACAAATGCTGGGAAAGAGCCAGTGTGGGGACAAGAACCGATGCTCTAGGTACGTGGACACGCACAGCTATCATATGCCAGGGTGCTAGCTGTGGCTGGAGGCCAGGCCTTGACCGTGTGACTTCAAGAACAATACCATCAAAGCCATGTGTAGATTTGTGTTTTTATTTCCAGTATTGACAAGCCCCCAAAAGACTAAATCACAGCCGCTCCATAAGAAACATTACTGCTTGATTCTTCCTTGATAAACCGAGAGCCCATCCTCCTGGTTTTCCTTAAATCCCCTCACCTTCAGCAAGGTGAGAAAACTACCAAACCCACCTACCAAGATCACTTAGAGCCTAGAAAAAGGGAAGCGAATTTATGGATAAAATCCTAAATTTGATTTTGAGGTTCTGAATGCCCAAGAGTGTTATTTATTTCTGTAAATAAACTGGTATCGAGCACATTCCAGGAAACCAACACTGACTCCATGTGTGTTCCAAACCCTGGGACCCAGGGGTCCCCCAAACAACCCCCCAGGTCAGATGGCTCCTTTCACAGATCCAACCTTTCCTCTCAGCCGGGGGCCTCCCTGCAGCCCAGTTACAGAGGCATCAGGGGTGGGGTCCTAGGTTGGGAAGGAGCCTGGTAGGACTGGGAGTCCAACAGTAGTGAGCCTGGAAGCCTGGGGGAGGTTTAAGCCACAGGCAAATGAGGTGCTGCAGCTATTAAGTGACTCTGACGGCCCTGGCTGGAGACAAATGGTGACAGAGGGTGACAGAGGGGCTGGAGAGGGAGGAGGGAGAAGGGGAGGGAAAGAAATACGAAGATATGACTTGACCATTAAAGAGGTGAAATTATGGATGACTGAAGTTTAATATTTATTTGTAGTTTTATAATTTTTTTGTTTATTTATTTTGAGAGAGAGAGAGAGAGAGAGAGAGGGAGACAGAGAGCGTGCGAGGGTCAGAGAGAGAGGCAGAGAGAGAATCCCAAGCAGTATCCGTGCTGTCAGATACTGACAGAGCCTGATAAGGGGCCCCAACCCAAGAACCATGAGATCCAAAGTCAAGAGTCGGACGCTTAACCCACCGAGCCACCCAGAAGCCCCTCTTTGTTTGCAGTTTAAAAATACTCAATTTAAAACCCCTAGGGATTTCTCCTAAGGAGGTCATCGGACAAATGCACAAATATGCATGCCCAAGGCTGTTCCTTTTAGCACTGTTCACAATGGCCAAAAATGGGAAGCAATTTAAGTGCCCGTCAACAGAGAGCTGGTTAAATAAATTGTGGAGCATCTCTACGATTTTTTCAAATCGCTTTTTGGCCTGAATTTACTTAAAGAATAAGAAACATGCTGAAGTGTCAGCCACTGAGCCACCCAGCGGTTCACTGTGTTGGGAAGATGTGTGAAATGGAATCCACCCTCATTCCAGGCATTTTTACTGCCCCTCCCCCCAGTGGAATGTTCTGCAGTCCGTGCAAAATGATAGCAGCTCTATACCGTCTTGCATGGAGTGAGCTGGGCACGCAACACGTCCTTGCCGACTCCTCAGGCTGCTTACAGAACAGCACGTGTAAGATGATGTCATTTATGAAAGACTATCTGGGTCAAGATGGTCTCACATGTTAACAGCCCTTTCCTCTGGCCGATAGGATTTGGGACGTGTTCCTTTCTTGTCTATACTTTTCGGTATTTTGGAAAAGTTTAATGAGCCTGTGTGACTCTAATAACCAGAAAAATAAGATGCTTATATTAATAATAATATATGTACAAATGAAGTTCACCAAGAGCGAAGTCCAGTTGTAAGAAATGTCTCTGCCTGTTAATAAACAGGTTTTTGTGCCTTAAGTCTTGGCCTATATGTCATGAATAAGTCACTGCAATGAAATTTCAAGACAACGAAGGAATTTATACGGTCTCCTGATGTTCCCTCAGGTCACATTGAAAAAATATTTGAAATCCCTTGTTTTCTATCATTTATCAGCCAGTGAGTGTATTTTTTTTAAAAAAGGGAAAATAAACACTCCTCTTCATAAAAACTATGCATGTCTTTTATAAAATGACCAAGTGAAAATGACCCTATATTAATTCTGAAATGCAAGAAAAGAGAACTAATGAGCTTCTATAATACAAATACATAAATATTAAGCATATTAACAAGAAAATAGCTTTTGCACAATTATCTGTACATTTTCCATTAAAATGTTATTTCTGAATAGAACACAAAGACCCCCTACTCAGTTCAAGATATTTTACCTTTCATTCTTATTTTGGCTTTTATCATGAACAACTAAATGAAAAACCCAAGGGTGATTGATCAAAACACAATACGAGGAACAAAAATTGAAATGCTGGATTAGGAACTTGTTACGCTTTCTATTTTGTGGAGCAGGCAAGATTTGTTTTGCACCGAAAATGAAAACTTACCTCGTGTCAAATGAAGGAATGCCAAGTGAAACGGACAAGAATGTCAAGTTTGAGAAAAGGACGGATTTGAGGGGGTGTGATGACAGATACAAATAGGCAAGAGAGTTTTAGAAACATGCCTTCTTGGTAAAATAGATTTTTAAAGTAGTCTTACCCAGCTACTAAAACGTATTTTCCATCTGCTTGATCCTTTAACCTTTCCAGCAGGGACAAACGTACTTTGGCTTTGCTTTTGCCATAGATTTCAATTTCATCTGCGAGCAATCCTATCTCCTTGGCAAGGACATCCACGGCTTTTGGAGTCTGTGCTCTTGAAATCTCAAGGTCACTACGGAGGGAAAACACATAAGAGGCGAGAATCTCCTCAGCTTAGGTGGTCACTGCTAGAGAAAAAACAGCCAGACGCCGCGCCAACGATTCAATCAAAGCAATTGCTTTGTGGTCCTCTCTCCCAAGGGGCATTACATACAAGTGCTAATAATTAATATGCATGAAAAAAACGGCACATTTCTTTAGAGGAGCAACTCTTCAAAACTCAAGAGGATCCTAGAATTCTGCCCAGGTACAAAGATAACCCCCCTCTACTGTGGGAGAGAATTATATATTACAATGTGTCCGAAGGCTTCCTTTAGTAGGTACGAATCCACTGTCCAGGACGGGGCTTTCTGTGGACCATCACTGTCTTCATTATCCATGAAGAGATGGGTTATTGCATAATGCTCTTGCCGGGCGAGCCGCGTGTGTCTCTTGGCTATTCAAAAATGTGGAAATGCTATTTTGTTTTATCTGTGTCCACACTTTCCCTCTCTTTTTCCTACTGCAAGTCCAAAATCCTATTTCAAAGTATGTTATTAATTGCATAACAGTCAGGAAAAGGACCTAGTGCTCGAAGCTCAGCTTTGGACACAGGAAAGTTTAGGAGCTCCAGAGTGTCACTGGGCCAATAACTTATCCTATTTTACCAGCAGGGTGAGAACACGGCGGTCCACCTCACTGGAGTGCCATATGATGAGCATGTGCTGGACTTCTTGGAGAGGCTTTTGGGGCTCCTGAGCTCAGCTATTTGTTTTAATGGGGGTTCAGGCCATCCGTCCGCCGGACTGACCATCTGTTTGAGAGTAAGACGCGGCTGGCTGAAGACAGGCTTGGGAGAGCAGGCCTCAGAGGCTCAGTGGGTCACAGGGGTTGACACTTGGAAGACAGCAGTGGCCTCGCTGACCCTGGAGCCCTTATATTGGGGGCACAGCAGTGTCCACTGGCAGGAGCCCCTGCTCTGACTTTTCTACCTCTTGCTCCTGCTGATAATGGGCTCTAAACACTCACATTACTCTATATTCTCCTCCACGACCCCATGGTGGTCTGACCTTGGTGTAAGAAGTAAAAAGCAAACCCATGTCCACTCTGGACTCTCTGGAGTGGACTACAGCAGCTCGGAGAAGGAGAGAGGGGCCTCTGTCCAGGTACAGGCTGGGCTCGGTGCTTCCGGACAAGTGCCCCTGCCCCCGGTACCCCGGCATCTCCCTTTCCGGCCCCCGCCCCATCACTGCCCATGCTCCCACTTCATTTTGCCTTCCCGTCTACCCCTCTTTTCTCTGTCTCCTCCCCAAATCTGTTAAACCACTCTTGGAAAACCTCCAGTCTTCTCTTCACTAGCTTAAGAATGACAGTGACATCGTTTTGATTTGGGGGTCGTTTATAAATTACTCAGCCTGTCTTTCTTTCCCCTTTAGAAGCCAAATTCTGTTCAGCACTTAAAACACTTCTTCCCCTGAGTGCGATTTATTTAGATTTATGCAACGACTTTGGTACACATTTTGGCAGAGTCCAGCTGAACTTTTTTTAGCTCTCTGTAAGTAGAATGTACTCACTTACTTTTAAAAATTAAGGTCCTTTAACAACATCAGTAACTTCGAAAAATAAAATATTTTATGAAATAGACTGCACACTACAGGGGTGATATTAGAGAGAATAGCATTCCCTGGGATTTATGTATTAATACACACAGAAGGTGACTACGACGTTACGTCAATTTCAGGGGTGAAAACTTCACACGGTGAGTATAAAGGAATGTGTTCAGTTGTGGCCCAAGGAACCAGATCAAATCTAAAGCCCAAGTGAAAAATGAGTCGATTCCTGGAGGTTTTATCTGCTGACATCAACACGCCCACTGCGCGGACCCTGGATGAGGAGGGCGAGGCCTGTTCATGCAGTGGAGACAGCTGGGGGGACCCCGATGAGGTTGGAAAATGCATTTCTCTGGCTCTGAGATCTAATGAATTATTCCTGCAGTACAGGATGTATTTCTAAATTTATGCAGAGAATATATAGCTTACACTTCATTAAATGCTACTCTGAAGAAAACATCCATCTAGACTATCACAGAAAACCCTATCAGATAGAAGTAGGTATCTCTGTGCGCTGAGGAAAGCTCACCTCACTTCCCACACAGGATAGTGTCTGGTTCGGTTGGTCATTTACCCTCAGAGTAGACACCTACATGGCCCTGAAGACCAAGCTGACAGATGAGCTGGGCATTTGTAACACTGAAAAGCATATTCCAAATACTCTATTACCCTATTTGGTCAGATCTAAGGCACCACTATGTTATAGGGCACTGAGAAGAGAAAAGGAAGCCATTTAAGACTGGAGACATCATCGACAGTAAGGGGCATCCTGACTTCAGACGTGAAGAAATGTACATCCTAGAGCTGACAGACTGCGGGAAACGTGCTCATTATCATTTAATTTTTAGGACTTAAAACAATCGAAAAACTGCGATTAGAGAAAAGTATCCACTATCAAAGCCATAACCCCACGAGCCCCCAGCCCGATGGAGAACTTTGGAAATCGGAGGCACTTTGGTGACTGGAGGTCAGGACAATGAAATCCCGCGAATACCTGGGGACTGGGGAGAGAGGCTGGAGTTTCAGGCAGTGAAGTCTCCACCTTGCGTGCTGCTGTTCCCGTAGCCACCTCCTTCCACTGCTGACCATGTTCTTCATGGGACAGAAGGGAAAGCACGTTATGGAAGTAAAGGCTGGCAGGCTATGACTCTAAACTATGTATATGCTCTTCAGGGATGTCATGTCATGAAAAGGATCACAAAGTTGCACATTAACCTACGTGAATATCAGGAACAAGTTTGTCACATGTAGAGTGGTGTTTGTTTGTTTGTTTGTTTTAAAGGAAAACGTGAGATATATGTACTTTTAAAATAGGTTAAGGGGTGCCCGGGTGGCTCAATCGGTTGAGCATCCGACTTGGGCTCAGATCATGATCTCACAACTCGTGAGTTCGAGGCCCGTGTCGGGCTCTGTGCTGACAGCTCGGAGCCTGGAGCCTGCCTCGGATTCTGTGTCTCCCTCGCTCTCTGCCCCTCCCCAGCTCATGCTCTGTCTCTCTTTCTCAAAAATAAATAAAACATTAAAAAATTTAAAAACGAAAATAGGTTGAATATTCACTAAAGACATCAAGTACTAGAATAAAATTAGAGAGTGGGTTCATCGCCTCAGAAGAGAAAAATGAGGGAACTAGGAGAACGCATGGATGATGAATGTGGATGCTCAGCTTCCAAACTCTGCAACACCATGTCAAGGCCAATCCTTTCAGAGTTGATATAATTGAACAAGAACACCGAATTGTTAAATGGTGATACACAGAGAGAGAGAGAAATAAAATCTGGCTTAGGTCGAAACCCAACACATAATCCTTGTAAGAAAGTATTATATCCCATTTGAAAGTAAAGAAAAGTTTATTTGAGGGGGGACCTGGGTGGCTCAGTTGGTTAAGCATCCAACTTCAGCTCAGGTCATGGTCTCAAGGTTTGTGGGTTTGAGCCCCGCACTGACAGCGGGAAGCCTGCTTGGGATTCTCTTTCTCTCTGCCCCTCCCCTACTGTTTCTCTCTCGCTCTCTCTCTCTCTCTCTCTCTCTCAAAATAAACTTCAAAAAGTTTTTTTCTTTTTTCTTTTTTAAAGGGAGGTTAGTTTATTTATTTTTAGTGAGTTCAAGCCCAACTTGGAACTTGAACTCAGGACCTTGAGATCATGAGTCACACGTTCTACTGACTGAGCTAGCTAGGAGCCTTCTAGAAGAGGAGCCTCTAGAAAGAGGAAAGAACAGGGGAAGTGGTGGTGCGTGACTCTGATGGCGAGGTCGTAACACCTCCTGGGCTTCCTCCCTGCCTTCTCCCATGGCTCACCCGTTCTGGTGGATGTTAGCTGCCACATCGTGGTCAGCTCTACTGAGAAGTCTGCCTGGTGAGGGACTGAGGCATCTTGCCAACAGCCAGTGAGGAATTAGGTACCACACGCCAACAGCCATGTGAGTGAGCCATCTCGGAAACAGAGCCTCCGGCCCCAGTCAAGCCTTCGGATGACCTCTTGAGTTCCACTGCATGAGCGACCCCGAGCCAGAGCCATGCAGCTGAGCCGCTCCCACATCTGACCCACAAACAATGGGAGACGATAAACGTTTACTATTTTAAGTTGCTAAATTTGGGGATAATTTACTCCACGGCAATAGATAACTAACAACAGACCCTGAGTCGAGTCTCCGTCCCACACTTGTCACGTAACCAAAGGCAAGTTTTTCCAAGCCTTCATTTCCTAATCTGTCAAATGAGAATGACATTCTCTCACAGGATTATGGTAAGACCTAAATGTCATTCTGCGTGTGAGGTGTTTAACTACGTGTCTGGTCAACAGAAAACACTCGCAAAATGTTAACAACTGATAATCCAAGCTCCAAACCCATCACTGTGTGAAACAAACCTGGATCCGCAGGGCCGCAGCAAGGAGACTCACATCACCCTCTGCAATGACACCATTAAAATGCACCCCAAGAGAGCCACATCCAAGCTTCCCTGTAAACAAGTTGGAGGGAAAAAAAAAAAGACGTTCAGGATACTGTTGTTTACAACCAACTGCTCCTAGTAACAAGCCAGCACACTGAACGCCACTCTCATTTTCCGTCAAGGAACTTAGGACGTCTTGGCGCAGCTCCAGGTAGGTCACCAGTCCCCGGCACAGCCTTGGGGCTCTTGCCTGGGCCACAGACACACCGAGCTGGACTGGACGAAAATCTTGCTTCTGCCTCTACCCAGCAACTGTGACGCTGGGCCTGTTAATTAACGTGGGTAGTTGCAACCCCACAGAACTCTGAGAATTGAATGCGACAGGGTATGTCAAAGTGCTGGGCATCTGAGAATAGCAATTTCACTGAGGTATACAGAAAGGGGGACTAAAATAAATAGCATAATCGCAACCAAAGTGCTATGTGAAAGGTCAGGCTTCCTTTGAGAACTTTAGGAGTCCCTGTCAGAAAAGTGCAATGACCAACTTTCCATAGAAACTGAGAAACTGCATTTTCAGAGACTGATTTTAGGATTACCTGGTTTCCAGAACAGAGGGGTATTTGTACCAATTCTCCAATTCTGCTTCTCCCTTCTTTAGCTGGTACTTATAAAGGTTATGAGAATAAGCACACATGTAAAATGCTTTAGTCTATATCCTCCCTTAGAGAAAAGAAACATTTCTAATAGCAACTTTTTTGAATTAAGAAGCTATTTTCCTCTATTTTGGACCACTCTACTTTTAAATTACCCATTTTGCTGACAGCCCTTTGCAAGAAAGAGCACAAAACACTTAAGAGTAAGTGTTTTGTGATGTTCTACAGTCAAATGTATTAAGGGTATTGGAAAATCATATCTCTCCGGTATTGTTTAGAGATTAGTAACACTTCACAGTTTTATAAATCATATTTAGGCAAAAGCCAAGGGTCTAGGGAATGAGATTTGTTGTTTTGTTTGAACCACTAGAGATCTGATCTAAAGATCCTGTCCAACCATTAGGGAAAAGAAATATGCTTCCTGCATTTTTATCTCTATCTTTACATGACAAGGAAAAAAAAAAAAAAAACTACAGCTCAGGAGCTGGTATCAATTTATTAATGCAAATTCCCAGAACAGAATCCCAAATACCCACGCGAGTGAGGAATATTTCACCTACAGTGTTCTGCCCATAATCTCAGCCACTGCCTTGCATAAAATAGAAGGTGGCTAAAATCAACAAAGATTTTAAAACACGACACAAGACGTGCCTACACATGTATTTTAAACGTTGGAAGGCTCTTATCTTACAGGATCCGGTATTTCTCTGTCTGAAAAAAAGTTACCTGAATTTCAATAATGCTTTTAGTAACATATCGTTTTGTTTTCCTTCCACTAAATTCCTTCCTGTAAAATTAAGTTCCTTGTTTTCTTTGTGGGAACATGTAAAATGGGGACCTCAAAGTGACTGGATCAGAACTTACTGTCATTTTCTTCTGTGCACTCTTCTATATTTTGCAAACTATCGTGAACACTGTATTGCTTCTGTAGTTCGAATCAATGTAATCAGGAATACATTCTTAACCAATTTCATGGCCAAGGAGAATTGAGAAAAGAAATCATTACCTCATCCCCTCTGCCTGTGTAGACGCAGGGCTCCACCCAGAGGCTGTCCACACTCCGCCTGCCAAGGCTGTCTGCACTCAGCCCGCGAGGCCAGTGGGGGTCCCAGGGGTCCCGTCCCAAACCAAATGGGTCTTTTCACTTCCCACCAAAGACTCCCCATCAGCTCGTGGCTCTTCCAAGGACGAGTCAATGAATCACTTTAAAAGATGGCCTTTTGTGCAGAATTTTTTCTTGCTAACCAAACTTTCTACAACACGAAAATTTAAGGCTAACGTGTCATAACGCTTTCCTTGGAAATCAGGAGAGAACTTTCCGTGACAGGCCCTGCTCTTGAGACCACCCTGGGAACTTGGCCAGAATAAATGAAATGGGTGGGACAAGGCAAATTCTTCTTTGGTCTCGGTGCCCTCTCTGCTGCATGAAAACATTTCAGCTTTTCTGCAGCCTGGCCCAGGGCACCCTTCTTATCACAGAAGTGCCGTACGAACCCATAGATTGAATTCTCAAATATTTTCTCATCCTCTGGGAGAACGAGTAACTCAAAAAAGCCTTACGTGAAGTTTTGAAAATAGGAAAAACTAAAGAAAACTACATATTAATGCAGATAACACTTTCAAAATCACTGGCGATTAGTTTTAAGTTAAATACATTAATCATATTGGATAACGGGAAAACGCAATAAATGAACTTTTGATATAACTTTGGTAACAATGTTCTCAAGAGTTGAACTCATAGCTTAAAACATCTGAATTCCAGGCGTGCCTGGGTGGCTCAGTCAGTTAAGTGTCCAAATCTCAGTTCAGGTCATGATCTCACACTGAGATTGTGCCCCGTGTCAAGCTCTTTGCTGAGCACTGAGCCTGCTTAAGATCCTCTCTCTTCTTTTCCCTCTCTCTGTCCCTTCCTGCTCTCATGTGCACTCTCTCTCTCTCTCTCTCTCTCTCTCTCTCAAAAAAAAAAAAAAACCCAAAACAAAAAACGTCTGAATTCACTATCAAATAACGTCTTACTATTTTAACAGAATATAATGTAAGAATCTTCAAAAGAAAGGAGTATTATTAAAATATTAGTATCAACGCATATAAACAGCCCTTTTGGAATTACTGAAACCAAAGCAGGAAGGAACTAACAGAGTTGTACATTCTAAACAGCCTGAGACTTTTTCAAAAGTAAGAACATTAAATGTATCATACTGAGAAGCAGTTAAAATTTGAAACGAAAACCTGGCAAAAACATAGAGGTCCCAATCGTCCAGAATTTCCCTGGAAAAAAACTTAAGGGAAACAGGTAACAGATATAATGGATTTCAGAATAATTGGAGTTCAAAATTCATAAGGTAATATCTTTATTTTGTTCCAAGGGCAATGAGATAATGATTAAATCACAGACAGGTCTAATTTCTCTAAAGCTACTGTCTTACATTCTCCGAATCTCATTGGGAAGAATCCTTCCTTGGGCTTGATTTTCGAATGACTTACATTTCGCTAATAAGAAGTCTGAGCTGTTTCGTGTGCTAGAGGCACGAGGCCAGTGAAGCAGAGGGAGGCGGGAGGGGGCCACTTATTGGCAGCTCCCATCGAAGAGGTGCTGTGAGGTGACAGCTCATGTATTCCTCTCGACGGCCCTGCTCCCATATTACTCACAAGGAAACTGAAGATCAGAGAGCTTAAGTTATTTGCTCAAAGTCACACAGCTTGTAAATACTATGCAATTAAGAGAAAAATCAAAACAAAAACAAAAACAAACCCCCTTCTTCTCTTTGAGTGAGATCAATCTGACCCCAAACTCCATGCTTTTCTCATTACATTAATTATACTGTCTCCCTTCGGGGCCATAAGAGAGGTGGCTCGAGGTCCTCCAAGATCCCCCGGGCCATTAGCATGAACTTGAGATGCAGCCCGGGTTTCAGCTACCACTCCACACCAACTGCACTTATGTTCACTTAAAATGGTGCTGTCGAGGGCGCCTGCGTGGCTCAGGTCAGCATCTCACAAGGTCGTGAGCCTGAGCCCTGTCTTGGTGAGCGGGAGCCCTGTTTCTCCCTCTCTCTGCCCCTTGTCCAACTTGCACCCTCGCTCTCAAAATAAACAGATTGACAGATAGATGGATAGGCAGAGAGACAGAGAAAGAGAGAGAGAGAAAAAATGATGCTGTCGAGTCCTCTGACCCCCACAACTGCTGTTTGGCTTCTGTTCTCTGGGCACGAGACATAAGACCAGCTTCTTCATATTAGGGCACGAAATGGTCTTGCTTAGGATGAATTCTGCTCTTTAGGAAGCAGAGCATTACAGAATCACGGCTTCTTCGATTTGAAATTTAATAATTAAAAACTAGTTATTCTTCTAGCTAGAAAACTGAACATAAACACGTCTCTCTTCTTTTTTTTTTTTTTTTTTGCATCACGTCTCTCTTCTAAATCTCAGTATTAGACTCATACCGCAGAAGAACGAACAGATCGAACAAGTCAGGTGTAACTGTTTTCCGAGCACTGCGTCTGGGAATGTTAGCCATCACGAAAATCTCTCCTGGGACTAGGTCTGTACAATGACCTCATTATAAATCACCATATCCCATCTACTTTTATGGAGGGTTGGGGGGGGGAAGCCTATACCATTGAGTATGAAAATGTCATCATAAAACCCTGCCTTCACCCAATCGCCAGTTTATTAAGAATTCTTTTGCTCCTAAGTGTGAATAAAGGCACCTTTTCTTTGCAAAATGCTTTCAAAAGTCTCCTTCTTTCAGGTGGCAAGGTTACGCAAAACAGAAGAGAGAAGAGCCTTTCTTCAATCTATGCACAGATTAAATTTTCATGCTAATCAAAGTTGCTAAAATTGAAACAGACTATCAGGAAATAGAACACTATGATAAATAGTACCGACTGCAAAATGTTCCTCTGTTTAATTGGGAGAACATTTTTCCTCTTTGTCTTTGCCCTGTCAGCCCTGTTTTTGAATGGGAGACGAGTTCAAGGAGATAGCTCTGTATCTGCAACTAACTTATCAGTGCAGTCAATCAGAGTACAATTCTGAGTCCAGGTTTATTCATTCATTCAACACCCAGTATCTACTGAGCACGTACTAGGTGGGGCACTGGGCATGCAAAAATCAGGAAGACAACTACTAGTACTGGACCAGGTACATTTAAAATAAACCGCAGTCAGTCCTGCATACAGAATCAGTCAGTCAAAATATAATTAATGCCTTGGACTCCCCACCCCCATCCCTGGAGGGTGGTTATGTTAAATCTAATGGTTTTATGAATGTCTTTAAAAAAAAGGAAAAGTCCCCAAAATAAACTTATCAAAAATATGGCACAATTTCACTAAAAAAATATACTGTCACCTTCATATAATCATAGAGCTCAAAGGGATTCCAAAGAACATTGAATAGACTCCATCTCTAGCCAAGATTATACCAAAATTGTCCTAAATATATGAACTCTAATTGAAAAAACAAAACAAAACAGCAAGTAATTAAAAGAGCAAAGAGTGTTCATTTAAAAGAACATAAAGTCAGGGGCGCCTGGGTGGCTCAGTTGGTTGAGCGTCCGACTTCAGCTCAGGTTACGATCTCCCAGTGCGGGGGTTCGAGCCCCGCATCAGGCTCTGCTCCGACAGTACAGAACCGGCTTGGGATTCTCTCACTTTCTCTGTCTCTCTGCCCCTTCCCCACTCGCGCTTTCTCTCTCTCAAAATAAATTTTAAAAAATAAATAAATAAAAGAACATAAAGTCCAAACTGACTTTCCTAATCTAAATTCTGAGCAGAGAGCAAATCTGCCATTCCCATCATTTATGGGTCAGGCGTTGGTTTTTTTCAGGTAGGGAAAGAAATTTATAGCCTGAAACTACATACATTTCAAAGGAGTTATTTAGGGGCGCCTGGGTGGCTCAGTCAGTTGAGCGTCCGACTTCTGCTCAGGTCATGATCTCACAGTTAGTGAGTTTGAGCCCCGCGTCAGGCTCTGTGCTGACCGCTCAGGGCCTGGAGCCTGCTTCGAATTCTGTGTCTCCCTCTCTCTCTGTGCCCCTCCCCCACTCATGCTCTGTCTCTCTCCGTCTCTCAAAAATAAATAAATGTAAAAAAAATTTTTTTAAAAAAGGAGTTATTTAGTGGAAGCTTTCTGTTTACTAAAAAGATCGATTAATCCTACATTCACATTATACCTCTGATTGCTTCATTCATCTATGTGATGAATGAAGGGCCAAGCACAAGGGCATTCTGGGAAATACCTGAGCATTGTCCCTTGCACACTCTAACCCACCCCACCCCCCTTCAGCCCCAAAAAGCTGTTAATCTGATTGGTTAATTCGGGGGGGGGGAACCTTCCTACAGGGGTGGGTCCATTATTTTTCTTTTTGAAGAAACAGTTATATGAATTTCAGTAACGCTTTTACGATCACATTGGTTTCCTTCTATTACGTTCCAATCAAATTAAGGTTAGTGCATTTTTGGTGGAAAAATGTAAAATGGTTATCCCAAGGTGGTTGGACCAAAAGTTATGTATATACATATCTATCTATATATATATCATTTGATACTATTCTGTATGTTGCTCTCTTGTGAGGTGGTCTAGGTTTCAAGGTCTAGAACTCCAGTGTGGTCCTGGCAGAAAGAGGGTAGAGGCCTCCGCCCACTTTGGCTCAACTTCTGACCAGCTTTGAGGGAAAAACGCTGTGCTCCAGGCCTGCTCACCATAGTCCTCTCCAACGCTGAAATCTAAACACATGATCCTCAGGGACTTGAAAAGGTGGGCTAGGTATGGTGCAGAACTTCCTTAGCCTCTGAGTGTCCTTCTGTGAATGAGGGAAAGAAAAGGGTATCCCTCTGGGCTTGCTCCTACCAGCCCTTCGGCTGGATGTGCTGGTGTGGGCATAGCTTGAGTTCCTCTGAAGGTGGGGCTGGTGTGGGCCAGGGCATTCCTGGGTCCCGTGGTGAAATACCATCCTGAGACCAGCTCTGTTTATTTATTTTTGAGAGAGAGAGTGAGAGAGGGGCAGAGAGCGAGAGGGAGACACAGAACCCGAAGCAGGCTCCAGGCTCTGAGCTGTCAGCACAGAGCCTGACGCGGGGCTCGAACCCACAGATCGTTAGATCATGACCTGAGCCGAAGTCGGACACTCAACCGACAGAGCCACGCAGGTGCCCCAGACCACCTGTTTCTGACAGTGACTTTCACACTGTTCTGAGGTGCCTCTGGGGCTCCCAGGAAGTGTCTGAGGGATCACTGCAAGGGGAAATCAGGGAGACACGGGGACTGGTCTCCATTCCCATCCCTCCCAGCAACTGTTTTCATCTGCTTCTACCTGTTGAAGTTCATGTAAGATTTCTTTGGGAGAACGGATTCTACTTCGTTGTAAAAGACTGAAAACCACTATTTCTATTTTACCTCACACACGGACACACAATCTACTTCAGGTCACCACTGACTGGACTGCCCAACGCTAGAGGCCAGCAGGGGCCTGTCTCTCTGGAGGCCGGGGGGGTGGGGGTGGGCAGCTACTGCTCTTGGCATCTGGCTTCCCTTTGTGCCCGACAACACGGTTTCAATATCACGTAACCCAAAAGGTAAGCACATGAACAGTCGATGTTTCCTCTCCTGTGTACGGATGTTGACAGTGACCAACCTCTCAGGGAACGTCCTCTCCTCTGAATAAGGTTAGCCATTTCTCTAACACTTCCCTGTTTTCATCCGCGGCCCAACGCCAAGGTTAAGACATTGACCCACCTGATAGGAAGTCATGGGAGCAGTTGAGAACCGTAGTTCCTGGTTGGATCCAAGAAAGGGGAATGTCTTCTGGCTTGGGAGAGCCAACGACCACAACATCAGCCTCGTGGAGCTGGAAAGAAATGGAAAAAACACCATTTTTGTTTGAATCTGTGGCAGAGACATGGGACTGGCGATCCGTGTCAATGGACCTCAGAGCCATAGGTAACTAACGCGCATCCGGAGGTCAGTGCCACACCATCTTCACCAACGTGGGGCTGCAGCACAAGTCAGCACAGGGCGTGACTGTCCTATCTAGAAAGAAAAGGGGGTACAAGTTCGTCAGGGCACTCGGTTCGGCGTGAACGCTGTGCGTAGCATCACCATCCATGTTTTCCTCACTGACTGCAACACCAAGAGCAAGGATGGGGCCGAGAAAACCGCCCAGATGAAAGCGGAGACAGAGGTGCTCGGGGTGGGCGGTGTCCTCACTCACGCGGCGGCTCGGGGGGAAGTCGGGGGGCTGTTGTAGGGAGGCCTCTTGAAGATCGGGCCATTTCGGGGGGGGCCTGCTGGCCTGTATAACTGCACGGTCAAAATTAGACCCATATGGAACTTTTTTTCAAGGGCTCAAGAAAGAATCTCATTTTCTGTGAGGCTCTGCTTAGTCTCCTGTCAAACTGCTCTTTTTTTTTGAGAGAGAGAGAGAGAGAAAGGAATGGAATTCGACTATTACTACAAAACACATTCATCATATCCGTTCTGTCCGATTCTGGAAACACGGGGCTGGAGGGATGTGTCTGGTAGGAAGGTGACATCTAGAAGCAGGGAAAGCGATTGGCTCTGACATCAACCAAAGAATGACCACCTGTCCCCAGCTAAGCAACCACGATCGCAAACTGGCTTCATGAGGAGGGTGCCAGGCAAGGGAGGAGTCTGAGACCCTGTGGGAAAAGAGCTGCAGCTGCACATGTCAGCTATGTGGGTTGGTGTTACTATACCCACTTAAGAGACAAGGAAACTGAGGCTCCGAGAGTGCGAGCACCTCTCTGGTGTGTCCTGTTTCCCCCCAGAGGAGCCAGTGTCGGACACTCAATGGGGGAGACAGAGGACGCTGCAGCCCTCCGCTCTCCCACACTGCTTTCCTCCCTTCCTTGCTTTTTCCACAGACTCCCGTGCCCTGCAAATGACCGCAGACTCTTTAGAATCAGACAGACAGAGGAGGGGGGAGATGAACCACAGAAACTGCCCCGCTGCCAGGCCCACCACCCAAAGTCCCCGGAAATGAACGTGCTCCATGCGCCCTCATTGATTCTCAGTGTGGATGGGCTGATTGCTAAAGCGCTCGGGAACGCACCCGGCCAGCAGCTCAGACTAAAAGTCTGCAATGCAGTTTGGGCAAGAGGCTGCATCGGCGATCGTCTCTTAGAAATCTCGGGAGGACAGACGGCAGCGAGGGGAAGAAAATCCATGACAGTCCTGCCTGGTTTATGAAGAGAAAAGCCAGGATCTAGAACGGCGCCAAGCTCCCGTGATAGAGGAGGAACACGGTAACAACTTAAATGGCAGGTCTTTTCACAGAGCCGATAAAGCCAACTTTTAAAATGAACATCCCGGGAACATCGGATCGATTTGATCACGCCAACTGGGAAAAGGGATTTAACATTCGCGGAGTAGCACTAACGAGTCACGCAGTGCTCACTGCTTTTCAGCACCGTTACTTCCTGAAGGCCCAGGAAGAAGAATGCACTGACGTAGTGTCAAAGTGAAACGACTAAATTAATCGCATTAAAAAGAAGTCCCTACTAAAACAACTATCCTTTCCTTACGCTGCGGGGCCACAACACTGTGAAACGGAATGAACTCCAGTGTGTTAATACATGTTCTCCGTAGACAGATCGGAAAAGCAGGTAGGTTCTTGGGTGACGGTATATTTAGGGGCAGAAAGTGTTCTTCTGGAAAGAGGATTTTACATACTCGAATAAAAAATTTCTTCACGTTCTTATACCACTGCAGATATTCAACCGCAGTTAAGCCTCAAGAGCAACTCAAATGTTTAATGCCTGTTGGAAATGATCAGCAGATCAGAAACGCCATTCTGCTACATTTTCATGCACGCTAGCAGCAAAAACACAACACGTTAGAACTTCTATGAAAAGGAAGTTCATATACACGAGGCTGAAACGTTCGTTTTGGAAAAAGCCAAGGATCACAGGTTCACACGAGTCCCCTAAGAACACTTAGTTTCCTACACATGGTGTCTTTGATACAACCTGTTCTTTTCATTACCTATAAATCTCCGGAATCTCATGCCCAGCCCTCCGCTCCGTATTTAAACACAACTCTGAAGTGCGCCGTGCTAATAAGCAACTGGACGATAGTTACTCCCACAGAGAAAAGACAAAAATCTCTGCCATTAGTAATGATCACATTGGAGATGTTAATTCTTTCTGGAAAGGAAAACTGCTAGATGCTTAAATCAATAAATAACCCACTTGGGGACCAGGGAAGCGTTTAATGAGCTAAAGAATTCAAGGAGAATTATTGTCTCGCTGGCTGTTTCGACTTTCAACTCCTCCCAAATGGGAAAAGAGCCTGGCCGAAGCCTGGCTTGCAACTCTACCTCCGAACAAAGTATTGCTTTCTCTGCTGAGGCTCGGAGGAGAAGCTGCTTCCCGAGTCCCGCCCATTCCCCAGGCGGAAGACCAAATGTTAAAACGATAGTTCAGACACGGATATGCTGACGTTTGACATGGAGCATGTGGGAGCCCCGTAGAGTCGAGATATCACGAAAACTTTTTCTCTACGTCATTGATTTTTAGGGGGGGGGGGTGGTAAGCGTCCGAAAATGGAGACGGGAGATGGAGGACAGATGTGATTTGCAAGGTTATAAGGGACATCATGATTTTGTATTTAGCAAAAAAAAAAAAAAAAAGGCATTTTAAAATTCAAACTATAGAAAGCACAGCCCCACCCTGCTGGCTAGAAGACAGAATTTATCTGCCACTATCGATGTGTCCTAAAAGGGCCCATGTGGGAATCGCAGGTATGAGAAATGTGTCTATACGGAAAGCTGGGATGGTTTAAAAAAAAGGTGGAAAGATAGGTTTTGATGAATCGTGATTATATTACCTGAGACCTATAAAACCTGTTACTATAGTCTTCAAAAGTTATCAACACAGTTCAGAAAACAAAGTTCAAAAAGATAAAAATAAATCAATGGGTCCTTTCACCAGCAAGGATGTGCCTCTGAAGTTACAACTGCTTCAGAGAATGAAGGAGGTCCGGGATTCCTTAGGGAATAGACTCACTCATGGGCCAGCTCTCAAGTGCTGCGCGGGGCAGACACTGACTGAGGTCACTAAGGATCCGAAAATAAAAATCCCTGCCTACAAGATTTTAGAACTAGGATACATAAGATGGAGGGGAACAGGGCAAACCCCTGGAATATGGAAAAGAAATGATGAAACATTTAATTTCTACTTAAGTTGCCCACACAGGCATCCTTGATCGTCTCTGCACATGAGCTGGGCACTGGCACACACAGGACGGGGACGGGGTCTTGAGGACAGGGTGGCTTGAACTTGTTCTTCCACTTTCGGTGAACTGGGACACACTGTGGTTTGTGTGAGCCTGGTTACGAGGCTGTAAGATCAAATGTCCCACAGCACATTCTTCCCAGTGCTTTGCAATGAGAAGTGTCCGTGAAACTTCATGTGGCACAAGACTCCTTGACTATCTCGTGGCCAAGTCCTAAAAGAGTTAAGTTTTTTTTTTTAAGAGAAAGAGAGAGCGAGCGAGTGGGGGAAGGGCAGAGGGAGAGAGAGAGAGAGAGAGAGAGAGAGAGAATCCCAAGCAGCCAAGCAGGCTCGACAGTGTGGGAGCCCGACGCAGGGCTCGATTCCACAACCCTGGGATCATGACCTGAGCCGAAGTCAAAAGTCAGATGCTCAACTGACTGAGCCACGCAGGCACCTGAGGTATTTTTTTTTTAATTTTTTTAAATGTTTATTTTTGAGAGAAAGAGAGAGACAGAACACAAGAAGGGGAGGCAAGAGAGAGAAAGAGAGAAAGAGAGAGAGAGACAGAATCCGAAGCAGACTCTAGGCTCTCAGCTGACAGCACAGAGCCTGACGTGGGGCTCGAACCCACAAACCATGAGATTATGACCTGAGCTGAAGTTGGATGCGCAACCAACTGAACCACCCAGGCGCCCGAGGTATTTTTTTTTTTAATGAAATGTCACTTTTCTTTCTATAAATGCCAAATTTCCAGTTTTGCTGACCTTCTCTTGCTACTGACAAGGAGCTGTCAGACTGGGCCACTCTAGCTGTGCTCACAGCATCGGACGTGTTTTAGGGAGGTTACTCCGGATGCCGGACTGAGAATGGGCTGGAGGGAGTGGAAGGGAAACACGCACGAAGAGACATCTGGGGAACTCAGGGCGGTCAGGGAGGAGGCGAGGGAGGCTGGGATTCATCAGCATAAGATACAGTTAACCCCAGAAAAGTGGAGGTCTCGGAGAAACAGTGGGAAGGAAAGGGGCCTTAAGTACATTCCTGGGAGTGGTCATCTCCCATGGTGGGAGGAGCAAATGGTGACTCGGGTGTGGCCCAGGAGGCAGGAAAAACGGTGCAGTCCTGTAGGCGAAGGGGAAAGGGAGGCATGGTGGACAGGTCTGAATGACGCCCAGCGGCCAAACTAAAGGCAAAAAAAAATCCATTTGTGGCAATTAGGAATTCATCAGTGACTTTCCTACAGAAATGGGCATTAGCAACTATGCCTGGCAAATTCCTGCCTTTTGAGTCAAGTGTGTTCCCTGTAGGTGGAGACTTCACTAAGGCTGAGTGTTTTCCTGAGTACAGTCCCTGTTTATTCATAAACGATTCTCACTTAGAGCATCTAAGTTTTTCGTTCAATTAACTGAGCATCTCCATAGGATTACGGCTTGGTACCTAATGGATCAATGTCCACATTTTCCTGAAATATTAGGCATACTGTCAAATAGAAATGTGAAAAAAACTGTGTAAGTACTCTAAAATAAGAATGTCAAACCACTTTGATTCGGATATTGTAATACTTTGGCAACAGAAGAGAATTTCCAGCAAAAGGTACTCGCCCCGCCCCCTTTCACAGACACCCCAGTGATCTCATCCTGGAAGAATGCTCCTTTTGGAAATTGGGTATGTGTCTTTCTTCCACTCTCCTCTGTGATCAGAACAGATCGTTGGCTTTTAAAATCAAGCCCTATCTTGTGTAGCTGTTTCATAAATCCGAATGACTACAAGCTAAATGCATGGCCCGGGATTATGACTGTAGCATGTATCTACCAACTTTTCCCCCCACGGGATGATAAATGGCCTTCCTTTTTCTATATGGTTCTAGGCTCACCTCTCCCTTCACCATTCCACGTACTTAGGCTCAGTGTATGAGGAGAGAACCAAAGAGATTCACTTGTGTCCAGAATGATAGACAAGACAGTTACTCCCTCCTCAAGTGCACTTGACATAGACGTGGGTTGTAACACACTATGAAAGGAAAGCACCACCTCATATCTAGCAATGGGTGAGCTTTGAATGACTTATAAAAAAATAATTGCTGGGGCGCCTGGGTGGCTCAGTCGGTTAAGCGTCCGACTTCGGCTCAGGTCATGACTTCACAGTTTGTGAGTTCTAGCCCCGCATCAGGCTCTGTGCTGACAGCTCAGAGCCTGGAGCCTGCTTCGGATTCTGTGTCTCCCTCGCTCTCTGCCCCTCCCCCACTCATGCTCTGTCTCTCTCCCAAAAATGAATAAACATTAAAAAAAATTTTTTTAAAGGATGTCTGTGGGATTATAAACTGTTGGAATACAACAAGAATGAACTCATCGCCAGTCTAACGTCTTGGGCCTTGGCCTCCCCAATATTCCCCACCTGAGCTGTCAGGTACTTTCGGGTGTAAAAGATTAAACTTTAAAGGGGCTTTTAAAGACTGGGATTTGTGATTATCGGGAATAAGAGAGGGCTCAGGACAGTGGCTAAAAATTCAGGCTGGGGATGCCTGGGTGACTCAGTTGGTTAAACGTCTGACTTCAGCTCAGGTCATGATCTCACGGTTTGTGGGTTCAAGCCCCACATGGGGCTCCACGCTGACAGTGCAGAGCCTGCTTGGGATTCTCCCCCTCTCCCTCCTCCTCTCCCCCACTCACCCTTTCTCTCTCTCTCAAAATAAATAAAAAAATACTAGGCTGTAGTACTACCTCCACCATTAAAAAAAAAAAAAGTCTCTTTGCTTCCCTGAGTCTCAGCCTCCTCATCTGTGATATGGGGACAACGAGGGTCCCGCAGGCAGGAAAATAGCAGAATCAATGCGACAGCAGAGCCCTGCGCCTGGATCACAGCAGTCATGAACTCAACCAGTGTGAGCTGTCAGTACCGCCATTACCCTAGGTCACTAGTTCAAGTGTGTAGTTATTAGGCTCACCAGACACCTTGAAGGCCAGGAGACAGTGGGGTGACCTGTGTAAAGTACGGGAAATAAAAAGTGTGTGAACTGAGAATTCTACACCAGCGAAAAGGTAGTTCAACGACAAGGGAGAAAACACAGGTACATATTAACAAAAGCTCTAGTACAGACCCTGCAAGAAATGCAGGGGGACCTCCTGGTAGAAATGGTGGGACCCCTGACATGAACTCCAAGCCCTATGAAGAAACAAAGATCTCCAGAAAAACCAGTATTGCCATATTTTTTGGTATGTAACGATTATGTTTTATTTCCTGCAGGACTTCAAAGGCAAATGCATTAAAAATTCAGATATTCAATCACATAACTCACTAATCTCATCCAGTTTAAAAGCCAGTGTTTTTTCCAATCTTTGGAAAAAAGCATTTTTTTTTCTGGGTCAAGATTTCATATGTACAATACAAATATATTCAGAATTTTCCAATCCGCTTTTAAAAGCCTTTTATAAGCCATGCCACGTAGTGAATGTAAAGTAGAAACGACTTTGTGATCATTTAGCTCTGCTCAAAAGAAAGACACACTTTGATCCTTCAAATGGGAAAACCTTTTATTTTTCCCTTCTTGTGTTAGTACTAGTTTTGAGGGTCTCTGTGCTCAGAAGGAGGAGAAATGAGATCCTGAGAAAAACAAAATAAAACGGTTCTCTTATTTCTGGGTTATTCCTTATACGCACAGCTGGAGGCCATTTCACCGCCGTCCTCCAACTGTGTCTAATCACAATTTCAGGAGGCTCTCCGGCTGGCAGTGTGAGTTAGGGGGTGTGCACACCGAGCCCCGAAGGGCCTGTCAACCTCACTTCCCCGGAGAGGGGTACCACTCCAGCTCATAAATACTAAATGCAGAACATCGTCTCACTTCAAATTGCTTTTGGCATCAGGGTGAACTCATCAGAGTGCGGAAGAGATAAGCCAGTTCTCACTGGGCGGGGGGCCCTGGCCAGTCTCCGCATCGGGGAGTCATTCCACTCCAGGGGTCTGAGAAGCTGAGTGTGGGGTCTGAGTGTGGGTGGAGGAAGCAGGGCGACTCCTCAGCCTTGCCCAAAAACCCCGTGGCCGGTGCTCTGGCTCAATGACATCCCGTGCCCCAGAGCATGCGGCTAATTTGGACAAATGCCCAGACGGTCTTCCCCTCTCCCACATGCGAATGCGTAACGCTGCGGAGCCCAGAAGTGCCCAGCAGAGCAGGAAGCTTATTCTTATTTTTCAGTGATGCACTCAGATGGGCATCAACGGCCAAGCTACAGAAACACCGAAGTCTACTCCATTTTCCACAAAACTCTAAAAGGCAAATCTCAATTCCTCACGCTCAGGCTCCACAGAGATCTTATGCGTAAGCAGGATCCCTTTCTATTTAAGTAACTCTAGGTAACCATCCCTCAACACTGTAGGAAGGAGTTAATATTCCTGTAAGAAGTAATTAGTAAATGAGGAACCCCTCCCCCAACCAAACATAACCTGACGCAGAGTGGCTTCCGAGTAACAGAGAACTCACGGGAAGGAAGAAGTCCAGAGCCATGGAGCAAAGGCTCTCTGCTACAAAACTTTGGGAATACTCCTGGTGAGGACCGGGGGGAGCCCGGATAGGCCACAGCTGGGCACACGCTCTCTCCGAGACACTGTCCCTTAGTCTTGCTGTGGCTTCATCGCCTCTACCTTCAAATGTCGCTGGGAGGCTTCCCAGAGCGACTGTCTCCTTCTGCCAGCCGTACTTCGGAAGCATGTCGGCTGGGCTTCCAAAGAGGGGCAGCTAAGACGTGAACCCACAGCTGTCTGTCACTAAAGCCTATGTCCTACCGCTTACCCAGAACACAAAATGTTGTGTCTGACTCTAAACTCTCAAAGGCAGTTCTTACTGGTCACAAGTAGAGCGATTGCTTGGATTGCCCAACTTGAAAGGCTACGTAGTGTAGGAGGTGGGCGACAGGACTCTAATGTTTCACAGTCACCTCCTGATCCCCAGACGTCTCATGATAGAAATCCCCAACCAGACAGCCACGGGGCGGGGGTGTCCCATTCCGTGTCAGGTACAAATAAGCCTGGAAGGAACGCTTTGCAAAGATGACTTTCTTCGACCTAATAGCCATAATCCTTTGCTTCCCCTTTTCTTTCCTCAACACTTGTCACCGCTGATAAGGAGCATCTAAAAGCACTATAATCTTACACTGGACTATTTATTCGCTCTGAACAAAATTAGAAACAAAAATCCCAATCCGTTGTTAAACTTACACTTGCGATGTTTTTGACGGTGAAGGTTTTTCTAAGGGAGCAGCAAGGGTGGACGCACCCTGTCCCGGGCAGGTGCCCCAGGACGCCAACTCGTGCCCGCGGTACCTCATTAGCTGCCACCCCTGCAGTCCGCAGACGTCTGCTGACCCTTTGCAATAAGGCCCAGCAATGGCCTGTGGTTTAAAAATAAAATAGAGGAGGAAACGTCCACTGTCAGGCAGAAGCATGGAGCGGAAGTGGCAGGGAGGGAAGTGGCAGTCACGTGCTGGCTGCTGGCATGGAAAATGCAAAAGGTAAAGGCTTTATCTCGCAGTAGGACAAGAAGTATGCCAGGTAGAGGGGGGCCAAATTCCGGAGACCAAATAAATTTCAAAGACAAAGAGCATGAGGAGCCCTGAAAATTCCTTTCCGTGTTTTTGGCTACAAAGAAGTAATCGGGCGCCTGGGGGGCTCAGTCAGTTAAGTGCGGCTCAGGTTGTTATCTCACGGTTCATAGTTCGAGCCCCGAGTCGGGTTCTGTGCTGACAGCTCAGAATCTGGAGTCTGCTTCAGATTCTGTGTCTCCCTCTCTCTCTGTCCCTCTCCCACTTGCAGTCTGCCTCTCTCTCAAAAATAAATAAACATTAAAAAAAATTTTTTTTAAATGGAGCAATAAAAAGAAAGCCCACAGTCTCTAAGATCCATGGTGGTGTGGTTATAAATACCGAGGCCTCAGGAAACAGAATGTGTGTGCAACGTGAACTTTTAAGAGAACCTTCTTGGATATCTGAAAACAGGAAAGTTACCCAATTTCTAGAATCTCTAGCGAGTAAGCCACTTAATCGTTCTCAAAGTCAAAATGAGATTTATCCCAAAGAAGAGTCAAGGTGATTTATTTCCATAATAAAAAATGTACTTTGAAAGATGTCTTTGTTTTACAAAAATACGGATAAACTAGCAAAGTCTCTGTGACAGCTGTGAAAACATTCAGTTGCCAGTGAAGGTATTTTTCTCTTTTTCACCACAGCTGTTCAGTTCAGAGCAGGGTTTGTTTTCCTCTTTCACTAAGCTTCCAGATCAAAAATTCTAGGCTCTGCACTGCACAACATCGCCCTTGAATTTTCTTGAATAGGCTGCCACCATGTGGTGACCAGTAAAAAGGCACTTAGGTTTGAGCTCAGTTGCAGGACGTTTCTGAGCTGTCTTAAAATGTATTCGATCCACCTGCCACTCAAATATACACTGCTCAGTGGACACCCCTGTCTTCCCTGGGCGGCACTACAACTTGCTCCTTTCTGTTCTGCAGCAACATGAGATGAGTGTATTTTTTGATGTTGTTCTGCAGTACTTTATTGTACCTAATATGCTTTTTAAAAAAAGGTCTATTTTTGAGAGAGAGAGTGGGGTAGGGGCAAAGAGAGAGAGAAAAAGAGAGAGAATCCCCAGCAGGCTCTGGGCTGTCAGCACAGAGCCCGATGTGGGGCTCGATCTCATGAACTGTGAGATGATGTCAAGAGTTGGATGCTTAACCGACTAAGCCCACCCAGGCGCCCCGTACTTAATACACTTTTAATTTAACTTCACTTTGCTTGAAACTTGTTTAATTCATGGTCATATTTTGAAATTTAAAACTTATTAACTGTCTCAGCCATGAAAATGTAAAAGAATATAAATGAGGGGCGCCTGGGTGGCTCCGTCAGTTAAGCGTCCGACTCTTGATTTCAAGCTCAGGTCATGATCTCATAGTTCGTGAGACAGAGCCCCACATGGGGGTCGACACTTGACAGCATGGAGCCTGCTGGGGATTCTCTCTCCCTTTCTCTTTGTTCCTTCCCTGTTCACGTACATGTGCGCTCTCTCAAAATAAATATTTTTTAAAAAAAATTAATTTTTTAACTATGAGCGTGGTGTGTAGAAATGCATTTGGTTTTGCATGTTGATCTTACACCAAAAACCCAAGTGAACTCTTATTCATTCTCATATTTTTTAATAGATTCTTTTGGATTTTTTATGTAGGTAATCCTATCATCTGGGATTGATGACAGTCTGGTGTCTTCCTTGCCAAGCATTATAAATTCTTCCTTTCTTCATATTATGGCATTGGCTAGGAGTGCTGATAACAGGCACCCTTTTATCTTTCTTAATTCTCAAAGAAGTGTTTCTAATATCACTATTAAATCTAGTTGCTCTAACTTTTCAGGTATTTTATTCGGTTAAGGCATTCCCTTAATTTCCTAGATTAAACTTTTTTTAGGGAAAAAAATCATAATGGATACTAGATTTTGTCAAATGACTTTTCTGTGTCTACTACGGTGACAGTATAGTTTTTAATCTGATAATATGGTGAATTATGTTAATAGGTTTTAGTGGCTTTTTCTGATATTAAATCATCCTTGCAATCTTAGGAGAACCCCAACCTGGTGTTGGATTCGGTTTGCTAACATTTTGATGATTATTTTATCTGTGTTCACAGATGAAATTGGCCCGTGATTGCCCTTTAGCATTCTGTCCTTGTTTGGGGCTCATAAAATGGGTTAGGAAGTGTTCTTTTTTTATTCTATGGAAAAAAGATTATGATGTACTCTTTGATGGCAGAAGAACTCATTTATAACACTACCTGTTGCCTGGGTTGTTTGCCTGTTTGGTGGGTAGACTGATTCAATGTCTTTAATATATATAAGTCTAATGGATTTTACTTAAATCCATTTTGTAAGCTACAGTTTTTAGAAGTTTTCATTTCATACAAATTTTCAAATGTACCAGGATAAAATTGCGGATAGTTTCCTTTTTAGAAAATACTTTTTCTTCTGTGGTTATGTCCCTTTGTTTCCTAACACTGCTGGTGTTCTCTTTTTGTCTCTATTTTGGCTAGTGGTGTTTCCATTTTACAAGACTCTTCCAAGGGCTGACTTTTGGCTCAGCTGACAATCCCTCACGTGCATTGGTTTTCTATTTCATTAGCTTCTGCTCTTTATTGTTTTCATCCTTTGAGATTTTTCTGCTGCTCTTTCTCTAGCTTCTTATGCTAAATGCTTATATGCTGTACATCTCCAGTCCTTTCGCTTTCCTAGTATAAGCATTTAAAATTCTGTTTCCCACACGAAAGTTGCTCACCTTGCTTTGAAGCTGAGGTGTTTTCCACTGGGAGCTCATTGTCATGGACCCTCTTCTCTGGAACAGGCATTGCAGGGCGGCTTCCAAAGACCCATGGGCTCCAGTTACCAAGACCTTTTTTCCGTCCAAGTTGATACCTACCCACCAAATGGAAATCCAGGATTAGAAACAAAACTTCAGCGTCCTGCTCCCAGGCAGCCTTAGTGTAAGGAAAAAGAACCTTTCAAAACTTGACCATCTCGGTCAAGTTACAGCCGACAAGGACCAGCCATAATTTACTCTTTCTCTGTGAGTTTTATGGTAGTGACTGAGAATCACCATCCTGATAAGTCACAGGATGGAAAAGCAGTGTCTGCATGGGTTACCTCAGCTTAATGGCTACTTGTCTTAAAGGTATATATTAAAAGTTAATCTTCTAATTGAACTCTGGTGGACACTTCGGAGCTTTTTTTTTTATTTGAAGTATAGCTGACACACAGTGTTATATTTAGTTAGTTTCAGGTGCACAACACAGTGGTGCGACTGTATGTCATTCTACGCTCACCATTAAGTGCACCAGCCATCTGTCACGATACAACGCTATTTCAATACCACTGCCTGTATTCCCGGTGCTGTACCTTTTATTCCTGTGACTTCTTCATCCCGTAACTAGAAGCCTGTTCCTCCCACTCCCCTTCCCCCATCGTGCCCCCTACCTATGGCAACTACCAGTTTGTTCTGTGTCTAAGGGTCTGTTTCTGCTCTTTTTGCTTGTTTTGTTTTTCAGATACCACAAATAAGTGGAATCATATGATATTTGTCTTTCTCTGACTTACTTCATTTAGCATAATACCCTCTAGGTCCACCCATGTTATCACAAATGGCAAAAATCTCATTCTTGTTTATGACTGACTAATATTCCATTGTGTATGTATACCAGATCTTCTCTATCCATTCACCTGTCAGTAGATACTTAGATTGCTTCCATATCTTATCTATTGTAAATAATGCTGCAACAAATATAGGGGTGCATATATCTTTTTGAATTAGTGTTTTCACTTTCTTTGGGTACATACGCACATAGTAGAATTACTGGATCATCTGTGTTTCTAATAACTTTTTGAGGAACCTCTATAGTGTTTTCCACAGTGGCTGCACCAATTTGCATTCCCAGCAATAGTACACGAGGATTCCTTTTTCTCCACATTCTTGCCAATACTTGTCATTTCTTTTGTTTTTGATTCTAGTCATTTTGATTGGTGGGAGGTGATATCTCACTGTGGTTTTTATTTGCATTTCCCTGATGATCCGTGATGCTGGGTGCTTTTTCATGGGTCTGTTGGCCATCTCTAGATCTTCTCTGGAACAATGTCTACTTAGACATTTTTAATGTTGTAATCAATTATTGTAATTAGTGGGTATTGAGTCGTAGAAGTTCTTTATATATTTGGGATATTAACTATTTTGGAATTTTTGTTTGATTGCTGCATGTTTCGGTGTGGAAAAGGGGCATCTACCTCTTTTTTACTCAAGCTGGAATCAAGAAAAATTTAGTTAAATTTTTATATATCTAGCTAGAAAGTCCGTAAGTATATGAAACACACAGTCATCGTTTACTTATTAAATCTGATAACTAAGAAAAAGAAATTATTCATTTCTACATCACTGACATAAAAGAGCAAGGTCAAGGGGAGAATGATGGAAATTGAATACCGATTACTGAAAGCGATATTGCTCACTGGTGAATCCCAATCGAGGTTTCCATACCCTGAACTGACAGCTTCCTCACTTAAATATTAAACACAAGACTTATTTACGTCTACATAATGACAGACTTGAGTTGACACTTGGAACAGATTTCATCGTGGTTATTTTGACTGTTTTATGAGAGAAGCTGAATGCTTGTTTACAATAGGCTGCCCATCTTTACGAGTTTCTCTTCAAAACTGTAATACAGTTAATCTTGTTAGAAAAATTTGCCCTACTCCTTTATAGCTCCCAAAAGATGAGAAAAAGAGCTGACACTGAACATCACTTCCATGTTTCAATTAAAATCTTCTAGAAACAAATGCTTATTAAAAAGTCAAGTCCACACAATTCCATAGGAAATAGCGACATTTCTGAAGGAGCAATCATACCTGACTTTTCGAGAAGTTCAACTACAGCTCTGGCCACAGGTGAGACGTAACACTCGTGGGCGTCCCCGCGGACCAGCCTCCCCAGGTTTACGTCTGTTACTCTGAATTTGAAAAGACGGAAAGTTGGAAGTCAAAGCTTGGTCCAAATTTACTGATGTGTAACCCACATGCATTAATCCCAAATAACATCCGAGTCAATGTTTCACAGATAGGATAAATTAAATCATTAACTCTTAAATTAAAGAGTGAGCAGGAATAAAGGCCACTAGCTTCTTGGCGCAGTCCCTCAGGAAACTCTGAAGTGGTGCCTGTGGGTTGGGGATGACCTTGGGAATTCTGGTTCCGCCTGGATCACAGGACCACAGCCTAAGGTCATGTGGGGCCTTGCTGTGCACAACTCCAGGGGTCTCTGTTCAATGCACTACAGGGAATCTGCCTTAAAGTGTGCAAACCATGGTCATATGGTGGAGCCCACTTGTCCCTTAAGGAAATGCATACCTCAATCAGTATTAAAATCCAGGACCAATCCTAGAACTCTGGGGGAACATAGCAAGACCTGGATTCACAAGTCTGATCCCCATTTAGCATCAGTATTTATTTCCTTGGGACATCAAGGAAAACAATGAGTGACTAGGTACTTTCAATGGCTTTTGTGCTCTTCCTCATCCAAATCCAGGACTAATCAGTCCAGAACTATCTAGCTGAAACCGATGGTCTCAATACAGGTTAGTAACAAAATGGAAACACTTAGAAAAGTTTCTGTATTTCTCTTCTTTTTAATGAAAGATATGAAATCACAGTTTAATATCTTCAGATTCTGGATGTATTCTAATTGATTAGGGCTTCTTCTCCCTTCTAGTTAGTCTAGCACTAAGGTCAGGGATTTTCAGGACAACTTTGCAGCCTGTGTTTGGGTCTATCCTCAGTCTGGGTGCCCACAGAGGCTAGAGTAATGGGAAAAGCCTGTGTGTGTCAGCGAGGCGGTAGCCTCTCAATCCAAGACGTGGTGGATTGGGAATCTAACTTTTAAGTTGCTTACAACCTTGTAACGCTTTGGCCGAGGTACAAAACACTTCCTATGTCCACGTAGGAAAATGGGGTTTGTGCTCCCCCAGAAGGGTCCGGATGGCCCACGTGAGTGGGTGGTACTCCTTGTCCCCTGAAGCTGATGTTGCGCCAGGACATGAGTCAAAGACAAATATTAGGGCGCCGCCTGTTTGTAGTTTTCCACTCTCATTTCAAATAAAACCTTGTGTTGTGCATAAAAGTACTTATGTTGCTTTTCTCAAATGGCCTGGGGCTTAGAATAGGTACAGCTGGTGACTCAGGCAGCTGGGCTGTTTCTTTGGTCTGGCAGAATTATCAAGGAGAAGCTCATCAGAAGACAAGGCTGGCCAAGGACTCTGTAAGTAATGCAGGAAGTCACCAAATGAATATGATGGTGTTAAGGACGCTATTTCCAAGCACTACAAAAAGCCAAGTGCATTTTCTAAAATCTGTAACTTTCTTTTTTTTTTAATGTTTATTTATTTTTGAGAGAGAGAGAGCGAGAGAGCGAGCAGGGGAGGAACAGGGAGAGAAGGGGAGACACACAATTCGAAGCAGGCTCCAGGCTCTGAGCTGTCAGCACAGAGCCTGATGCGGGTCTCGAACCCATGAACTGTGAGATCATGACCTGAGCCGAAGTCGGAGGTTTAACCGACTGAGCCACCCAGGTGCCCCGAAAATATGTAACTTTCTTACACGGAATTTAAAAAACCCTCAAATTCCTGAAATAGTTAAAGCATTTCTTTCACCTCTTAATTACTGACATAGTTGAAACAGTGGAACTAAAAGACAAAGTAAAATCTCAGTAGAAAAACTCGCTTAGCAATAAGAGTTGATTGTTTTCTATTTTCTCACCCGTCCACATCTTTTTCTGGTTTCAGGGCATTGAGGACTTTGTTGCTAAATGAGCTCTCAGAGATCTGAAGGGCAAGGCCATGTACTCTGGTGTCTTCATTAATCTTCAAGATTTCATCTATAATCTACAGAGAAAAAAAAAACCTAACATGAGTTTTACGAGAAAATAAGACCCCACGAAAGAAGCTTTATATAAAGAACAGATTCATAAAAATGCATTTGTTATAGTTCCCTTTTCAGTCCTTGTTGAAGACTTGATGTAAAGCCGAATGAATCACATCTAGTTCCTCTTTCTAACCATGCTTATAAAAGCTCAAAAGAAGCATGAATGAATTTTAATGACTTCTCAGCCTCCCTTAGTGCACTACTTCCTGCCAGAACAGAACAGAACCAAACCAAACCAAACCAAAACTCAACAGTTAACAACACTGAGATAGGCACAAGACAACTCCCTGTCCACAATTACACTTAAGCCAAACACACGGCCAACCTTCAGGGAGACCAGGAAGCACGAGTCTCAAACATTCCAAACTGCCCCAGACAAGCCTGTATTTCAAACACACTGTGTTTAACAAAAGCTTCCCAACCCTCACCCCCAAGAAGCCGTCACTCAGGCCCTCCTGTGTGGACCTAACTGGCACACAGAAAGCATTTCCAAAGCCTTATGATCAACGCATTCTAAGCACAGGTATCTCCCTTTTATAGGAAACTCACTATTTATGAAAAAGACCAAAGTACAGTTTGGGAAGGTAATGTAAAAGCTATCGAAAGGCTAGGTAGGTCTTTTAATAAGCAATGTCCTCTGTCCTCTCTGTTTATTTTATGCCAGGAGATGACATACTGATTCACTGCATTCCACAATATTATTTGTTCATAAGAAAAAGAGATACCAGCCCACTGATAGGGGTCTCACTGTGGGAAGTACTGGCTTACCACTTCTGTTTCACCATCTAGCAAAAAGTCACTGCGCATGCCCAGCTGGTAAGAGAGGACAAAGCTATTTGATCTACAAGAACGAGAAAGAAAATTTCGTTTCACTGATTTACTCTTCTTTCATTCATTCAACAGATGTTGAGTGTTTTGAGCACCTACACTGTACTGGTTCCAAGACAGCAAATACAGTTGTGAACAAAATGCCTGTCCTCACGGAGCTTACAGTCTAATGGGGAAGACGAGCAAAACCAAAAAAAACAGTATCCGCTCTGGAAGTGGTAAATGACGCAGAGAAAACTAAAGCAGAAAGAGGACTAACGGAGTGATGGCGGGCTGGGGGTGGTCACAGGGAGTGACATCGATGGGCAGCCCGGAATGAAGTGGGCAGTCTATTCTATTGTTACCTGTAACTGGGATGTGGTAGAAGCAACAAAATCTTAACTTATAAATTAAGATCCGTGCTCTTTTCCGACATAGTAATACCACCACCATGCAAGTTCACATTTATCAGAATTTTAAAGAAAAATGGGGCCTATGTGACTCTTTGTCAAAAAATAAGTCAAGGACTAAAAAAAAAAAAAATCAAGGACTATCAACACGGGTGGCAGGCAACCTGAAGAAATACAGACAACAGGTATCCTGCAAAGGGACGACGAATTTCTCTGCATTTGTTAATGCTCGTATGACAGGTGTCACTATTTCTAATACATTAGAAGGGTAAGTGTGGCAGAAACCATTTGCCCAGATACGGTTTCCCTCCTTCCTTAGTAATAAACTCTTGATTTTTTGCTGTTATAATAAATGGTCTAAGGCCATCTTTTGTAAAGACCACATTTCCCAGCCTTCCTTGCTTCACGGGCAAGTAATTAGGTTCAGGTCAATGGCATAGAAGCAGAACTGTGACTTTTAGCAACTGTCCCTGAAGGGAAGAGACGGAGGGCCTGACTGTCTTTGGTCCTTATCCTTCCTTTTCCTTGCTGGTGACAGTAGGTTGCCGAATTGAGCCTCATGATCTGAGAAAACAGGTGACAAAAAGTTGCCGAATTGAGCCTCATGATCTGAGAAAGCACAGGTTAAGAAATATCCCCGACCTCTGTGTACTTTTGCAAAGAACCAAATGCAGAGCCTGCGAATCCCCATTTGTTGTCTCATAAACGATTAGGTGAACTACTTGCCCCCACAGTTCAATCTAAACAAAATGCTTGTTAATCAAACTTGGAGAATTTACCTCCTTCCCCATGTTGCTAACTATTGGCCCACCCTTAGCCTGATTAGCAGACAACCCCTTCTGAGGAAAGGCTGGCTACAGCGTCAAACATTCTCTGACTCACTATCCCTTTGCAATAATCCTTTTGAATTATGTCTCTCCTAACTAAGTCTGGATTTATTTGACCCTGGCTAGAATGTGAATGTGATATGCAGAGTTGAATCCACCATCGTGGATACACCGACAACAGAGCAGCAAGATCGAAGGAGCCTAAGTTTCTGGTGCCCCTCGTGACCCATAGCATCCTGCTTCTAAATTCGACTTACGTATGAGAAAAATAAACTTGCGTTATTCACATTCTGTGATTTGAAGTTTTCCATCAGTGGCAGGCAAACCAGTCATAGCCAGGCTGGGATAGCCAGGCTGAAGAAAAGCTAGCCACGGAAGGACCAAACACGAGCATGGCCCGTGGTCTAGTTTCCTCACCACTTACTTACGGATGTGGCTGCTTCTCCCAGGCTTGAGAGGACACTTGCAAAGGCTGTTACTCCCAGAACATTCGCCTGGAAAGGATTCTGAAGAGGATTTCATCCTATTCCTTCAGTTTATTGATAAGCCACCTGTGACCCAGAGAAGCCAAAGGAATGGCCAAGGGCAAACAACCAGTCAGCACAGGGAAAAACCTGAACTAGTCCTCCAGACCCTGACAGCCAGACAGTTTCCACTAGACGCTACTGCCGCGGCCAAGGAAACACAACCAAAGTCACCGAGTCACAGACCAAGTCTTCAACAGAACCATACGCTAAGGGACAATCGGCCAAGGAGCATTTACGCTAGAGGGAAAAGTGATCTTCCCTCTCCGAGTTCAGCCACAAGAAAAGGCTGATCTGTTCTAACCACGACTGAGAGATGCCAACAGGTTTAGGAGGTCTAAAGAGGACAGCAACCCAAGCGTTCAAGTGCCCGTGGTGGTTACCTCATCTTCACTGCTATCTGGAGGAAGGCAGATGTGAGTGATGTTCAGACCAGCCTGCAAAGGGAACACAAGGTTATTCTGCCACGGAAAGAGAGCGTGCTGTCAAAAAATTATGATGAATTTGTGGAATTCAGCAATCCTCACCTCCTCTGCCAAATTCTGGTTTATCTCCTGCATCAAGTTATCATCACCTGCCTTAGGAGAGGAAGCAAGAATGACAATGTAAGGACAACAAAAACACCTTGAAAAAAAAACACAAGACGTAACACAGAGACTAATTTTGCGATTATAAATTACCTAATTAATGAGAAGGAGATGGAAATACAGAATCTTACTGCTCACAAAAGGAGACTAAGAGCTGGTATTTATTCATCTATGTATTTCACAACTTTCAAATTATGTTACTTTTAAAAAATAATAGCCCGCTGGGGGCGCCTGGGTGGCTCAGTCAGTTAAGCGTCCGACTTCAGAGCAGGTCATGATCTCGCGGTTCATGAGTTCGAGCCCCGCGTCGGGCTCTGTGCTGACAGCTCAGAGCCTGGAGCCTGCTTCAGACTCTGTGTCTTCCTCTCCCTCTGCCCCTCCCCCAGACACACTCTGTCTCTCTCTCGAAAATAAATAAACATTAAAAAGATAATAATAATAATAGCCCTCCTAAAGCACACGTAGCCACACAGCCAGCACCTCTTTCTAAACGAGGACACCAAAGACGGGTTTGGAGGGCTTGCCCATAGGTGGAAAGCCATCAGCAAGCACAGTCCCAAAAGGCCCGGGCTCCAGTCGCTTTTCTTTCTACCCTTCTCGCTCGCCTCTCTCTGTAGGGGACGTGGAGGCAGACACCGCAGAACACACGTGACTCGAGCGTAGCTCCACGGTCTCGAACATCACAGAGCCGATGGCACTAGAGGCTGCTGTTCGGACACATTCAGCGCATGCCAGAAACGACGGTGGGGGCCCGGCTGCTGGGCTGTGTTAGCTCACGGGCTTGGCTCGCCTCCGTATTTCCCTGCACCTGTCACACCCTGGGGGTGCCAAAAGGACGGCGAACCTCGCCAGCTGCAGCTGGGAACGAAGGGGCCGCAGCCAAAAGACGTACACGAATGCAAAGCCCTTCTGACGTGTACTGACGCCGGGCCCTGCAACCTTCGCCGGCTCCAGTACGAGCACTGAATGCTGAGCCCCGTCAAGCATCCGTCTTCCACACAAACAAAGGGCAACGTTTCCCCCTCATTTTCGAATCATATCTGATGGAACCTTTCTGAGCACACGCGGATGACAATATATCCGATGTAATACAACTTACGTGGGTGCCCACCTCCTAACCTCTGAAAGCTACCCACCCCAGGAGGACAAAGACTCACAGATCACCGGCTCAGGCAGAGCCGTAACTAACCAGTCACCTGGCAGAAGCAAAATGACCAAACGGAGAGGGAAATGGCAGTTATTTCCAGCTGTGCCCTCTCTTCTCTGCCCAAATGGGACTTCTGTGACCGGAATGCCCTGCTCTTCTCCATACGATGACCAGATTCTGAATTGAAAGGCATCCTCAAATAGCAGGACCGAACCACACTCTCGGCTTACCTGAATAATAGCGAGCACCGGCTGAAAGGCAGGGTTTTTTTCTTGCAATAAACGCAGAACCTCTTTTGAATTCTGAATGACTCCTCTGCATCGAGAAAGAGAGAGACAACACGCCGTCACGTCTTTGTTAATGGCTAGAAAGCACAGACACAGCACAGTTTCCTAGAAAGTTGGTTACCGTAAGTGAAAATAGACACCATAAGGATGCGCTCCGCCCGTGGGAAGTGCGGCGAGGTGGGGGGCCAGGGTAACAATGCTGACGCCTGGCACGCGGTAAACGGGGGCCGTCTGGGTTTAAACACACGAGGAGGCGTGCAAACTAAATGTTAGCAATTATTTTCTAGGGGTGAATTTTTCTCTTGTGGTTTCCAAGTTTACTGCAATACAAATTTCGTGTTTCTTTCTTATTTTGTTTTTAATTTTTAAGTGTTTATTTTTGAGAGAGAGAGAGCACGAGTGGGGGAGCAACAGAGAGAGAGAAGGAGGCACACCATCCGAACCAGGCTCCAGGCTCTGAGCTGTCAGCAGAGAGCCCAACGCGGGGCTTGAACCCATGAAGTGGGAGATCATGACCTGAGCCGAAGTTGGCTGCTTAACGGACTGAGCCACCCAGGCACCCCTCGCGTTTCTTTTTAAAAGAATCCCCTTCCTCCATCCACATCCATCCCCTGGGGTCCCATGGGGACCTCAAACATTGGTGGGGGAGGGTAGCAGAGGCTGGGAAAGAGGTTTGCTATCAGATAAGTGGGCCCGGGCCCCAGAATTTCAAATGTGAAGGGAGTGGGTGGGGAAGAAAACAGAGGGGAAGGGGGAAGGGAGGGATACGAAAAAGGAGGTGGAGGGGAGGGGAGATGGGAGCAGAAACCCTAGGGACCCATCAGAATTTGATACTCTCCCAAGGCCTCTTACGGAGAGAGTGTCTCAGTCCTCCAGGGTCCCACCATCCAAGTCTGCTTTTGGACTTCTAAGAGTCCCAGTCGGTGACTCCTGGGCAGAGGGAAAGGGGTGCCAGCCCAGGCGGGGCAGACCTAGATAATGTGGTACAAGTCTGGCACTCCTGCAGTCTCAGGGACGAGCCATTTCAGGCGCCCTTGGCCACCACTCCTGTGAAATGGTCCTCACTTGCATATGAAGTTGGCTTTTTTCCCTCTCACAATAATAGATAAAAGGCTCAGCCAAAGCAGTACCCAAGCCCCTTGTTAAGACCATCTTGGGGCACCCGGGTGGCTCAGTAGGTTGAGCCCCCTACTCTTGATTTCAGCTCAGGTCATGATCTCACGGTTTGTGGGTTTGAGCCCCGCATCGGGCTCTGCGCTGGTGATGCAGAGCCTGTTTGGGTTTCTCTCTGCTTCTCCCCTGCTCATGCTCCCTCTCAAAATAAATATTAAAAAAAAAAAAAAAAAAAAAAAAAAAGACCACCATTAAGGTTTGTTTTCTGTCTCTGACGGGTCTTGCACACACCTAACAGTTTCCAAAAAATGCAAGGTGAAGTTCCAGCCGGATTCCAGCAGCACTGAAGGCCGGACGCGTTGCAAAAAGGCATCGGTCAGCTTCTCTCAGTTTTCAGAAGGAACTAAGGCGCGTACTGGCAGGAACTGCTCTCATGACTGCTAATTTGGGGCCACGTTGGGTCCTTCTTTCTGCCGAAAGGCACGGGAGCGGGGGTCCCGAGTGGTTTTTGGCAGTATGCATGAGGATGATCCGGGAAGCTTGGTAAAAAGAAAGGTTTCTGTGTCTCGTCCCGGAAAGTCGGATTCAAACAGGGCTGGGTGAGGCCCAGGAACGTGCATTTTCAACAAGGGACCCGGGTGGCTCTGCAGTTCTGTTAGGGGGAGGCAGCCACGCGTCGGGATGCAGGCCCCTTCTGACCCATCTCAGGGTTTCCTGTGTCCCTGACAAACTCCCGTACCCCCATCTGTGAAACAGGCGTCGTCCTTTGCGAAGACCTTTGTTCCCATCACTGTACAGCCTCTTTCTGTGACTCAAACCTACCCATGAGCACCAAAAAACACACATCCCAAGGGCAATAGTTTTCCCAGTGCATAGCCTTGACAATCCATCAGTACCAGAAGGGACCAAACACCTCCGAAGTAGCACAGACCTGTCACCACCGAAGCTAATACAGCTAATTCTCCCCCCATTTTGTCGAAGGTGTAACATTTCATTCTTTGGGGTGACTCCTTATTTGTACAGTGGCAAGCAAAGTTAGCACGAAAGGAGTCACCAGGCTCAATAAAACCTAAAAAGCAGTGTAAATGTTTCTGATCAGAGATCTTCCCGCTCCTGTGAGAAAAGCTGCCTTGTCAACTTGTTCGACTTCCAGCTGGAAGGAGCATGTGACTGTCCAGCCCAGCAGCCCGGCCGTGTGTAACTGAAATTCAGAACTTTATGGATGAAGGTTGTAATCATCTGTGATAATGTAAACAAGTAGATGAAAGTATCCACTACTGAAAGGACTTCAATTTGCTCCATTTTGACCTTCAACTTTCTAATGGATTAAATTCTTCATTCCAGCTTATCTCTCAACTTAGACAAAAAGCATCCCTGGAAGGGATTCTCTTCACTCAGACAAAAGCATCCCTTGAAGGGATTGGAAACTAACCCCTCAAGCAGTAAGGACTGCCCTGAGCCACCCAGTGACTGATCCCCAGACAATGAGTGACCTGATCTTTACTGCCCGCCTGCCTATAGCGACCCACATTTTCCTTATACAAACTAGAAATATTCTCAGTGTCTTCAAACTTTGGAGACTGTCTTTGAGGCGCCAGCCTGCTGTCTTCTGGGAAGCGCCTCCCTGAAATAAATCCCTGTCTTCTTCCACCACCACTTGTCTCTCAGCCTTTGGATTCTGTCAGCGGCGAGGGGCCGAACCTGTTGTTTGGGACCCTCGGAGCCACTTGCTCTTGCACCTGAGCGCTCCGGTGACACCACCAGTGACTCCCCTGAAACGCTGGTCTCCCTTTGGCTGTGAAATAATGTGTTCACTGGGCATAAGGGTGCCGGAATAATGACATCATTTCTCAGCCTCCCTTGCAGCTCGCTGTGGCCACGCCAGCCTCCAAGGCAGCAGCTGCTAACACTATTTAAAGCGACCAATTTCAGTACGTCCCTGAAAGCAGCGTCAATTTATTGATTTCAAAGGCAAAAGAGGTGTACAAATAAGAGTTAAACATTTCCGGAACAGCCATCAGTGTTCTGAGAAGCAGCCCAGGGTGAAAGCATCACTGAGCAGTTTAATCGGCCCACGCACTGGTGATTTCGTGGATACATTCAATATAATAGTAACAGGAGTACTGCTACAACTGATGATGGCCTGGATTACTGGGTACTTCCTATGCATACTTTCTCCCATTTTCCTTTTTAACGGAACTCTTGAGTGAGAGCCACGTGTGGCCAGCCCGCTAGAGGGCGCACTTCCCAGGTTCGCCTGCAGCTTCATGGGGTCCGGTCTCCTGGGGTCTGGTCTCTTAACAGCTGGCCAACAGGCTGGGAGCACTGGCCAGAGGGAGAAAGGTACACCATCAACCTGGCCCCCTTTCCCTCTTGCTGGGAGCCACATCGGCCTCGCTGGATGACACAGTCACAGTGAGGAAATGGCAGACGTTTGCACAGCTCCTGCCATGAGAGGTGAAACTGGGATCTCCTTCTACTACTACTACTGCTCATGCTAAAAGAAGCTTGTTGTCATTAATTAGGCCTTACAGCGTTCCAAATCAGACCGATATTCCCCATCCAGTTACCCCATAAGAAAAAACATTTTCCTGTCCCCGCCTAAGAGATTTTTGATCAAAATACTATAGATGTTTGACAAAAGGCTCTTCTAATGAGCCTTGCAGACCCAAAACATAGGCTTGAAGGGGTTAAAAATACAAGAATTGCATTTAAGTCTGGCCTGGAAAAAAGGAGCCTAAATTGGAGATAAAAAATAGAAGACAAGGTCAGAACATGGTCCCTTCCCAAGGTCCACATTCTACAAATATCCTCCCTTGTACTGACTTCAGTTATGAGGATGGATAAGAAAATGGGAACCCAGGTCCAAGGCCAACACACATAGGGCCCCCATTGTGCTTGCATCAAAGAAAGGGCTTTCTCAAGCAACTTGTTAACAAGGATTCTTTCTTTCATGGTTCATGAGCCAAATAAAATAACTCCTAGCCTATCTATATACAACTTAACCTATATTTTAATCTTAGCTTACTAACTTAAATAATATGTATGTTATCCTGTTTTTTACTAAAAACATCCTGTTATATTTTTGGTTATAAAATTTACTCAACCTCACTGTTAAGTGCATTACATGACTTGGGTGTAACTTGTTAATTAAAAAACCAAGTCATAATTATTGGCAAAAAACCAACCCGTATAAAATAAGACAGGTTCTTAGGGGGACTAACGCCAAGAATGAATGGGATGGTTCTACAAAAATACTTCTGTAAAACGTGTTTCTGTACACTTTCGATGATTAAAGCATCTTATCATAAAGAATTAGTCACTATAAAAAATTTCTATTTTCTAATATCATCACTTTCAATGATTAAAACATCTTATCACAAAGAATTAGGCACTGTAAAAAATTTCTGTTCTCTGATGTCATGTTATCGCTTCACCTATAAATAAAGACACAAAAACAGACAGGGCAGAGATGCCTGCCTGGTGATCAGAAAGAAACTCGAGGCTCTCTCACTCTCTCTCGCCGACACCGTCCATCCTTCAGGGACCCCTGGACCTGCTGGAGCTGGACTCTGGCACCCACTTGCTGGCTGGGCAGCCGG
>CM053577.1:15548674-15889921 GCA_028646485.1 Cryptoprocta ferox
AAAAAATTATGAAAATCTGCTTTTTCTCACATAAAAGTACCTAGATACTAGCTTCTACTTCGCCTCTTGGCCTGCAAAACCTAAAAACCTATCTATCTAGTCCTTGACAGAATTGCCAAGCCCCTGCTTAGCATCCTATAAAAATAAAAAATCCTATCAGCCAATATCTTAAGGAGGTCTTGATATGGCAATTCCTGGACTATCATGCTGTATGTGTTCTCTCAAGTAATCCTTCCCCTAACCCTTTGAGACAGACTACCCTTCTCCCCACTGTAGTCCGGTCCCAGGATCCTGACCCAGGCCCCCTCCTGCCCACTCTGCTCATCTCTAAGTCAGCCAAGGAAAAGAACAGTCATGAATAGAATCCACCAAGGAACCCAAATCTTAAGTGATTCATTCACCCACCGTGTCACAAGTGTCCAACCCTACAAATGGCACTCTTTCCAGTAGGAAGGATCTGGCAGTGTGAACAAAAAAGACAAGACCCCACAGAGCTTGGATTCCAGGTAGGGAAGACAGACCGTAGGTGAACAGGAAGTTTCAGGCAGCAAATACGAGCTATCCAGAAAATCAGAGGGTGACGGGGTGGTGGTTCCTGCCTCCCATACTGTCTTCAGACCCTAAGGCACAAAGGTGAGCTCAGCTGTACACTGGTCACAATCGAACGACCTGAGGAAGCCGAAAGTAAATCCTATATTCAGAAAGAAGACAAGAAAAACCAAAAGCTCCTTAGGAGTCATGGGCCACATCATAAAGGGCTTTGGGAACAGAGCGGGTAAAGGCAATTACTTTTAGAAGGGGGGACAGAAGGGAAAAGGAAGAGGCTGTGCATGGAGGGATGTAGAAAGCTTGCTCAGTGACCCGGCTTCTGGAACCAGGGGTGGGTGGGGGGAGGCCCTCCAGGTTTGTCCCGAGAGCTTCATTCTACAGGTTGAGGTCTCCAGTGAACACACTTCTCCAGGAAAGGCCATTCAAGGCTCTTCCTCCGCTCTCTCCTACTGGGGGGGGGGGGGGGGGGCGAGGGGCGGGGGGAAGGGGTGCGAGTTGGGGAGATGGGCGCAGGTGGCGTCTCCGGTGGGGGGCAGGGAACGGCTCCGCCCAGCGCTCCCGCGGTTCACCACTGGGTCGGCCGAGAACTTTGTATTTTTTTTTTTTAATTTATAGTTTATTGTCAAGTTGGTTTCCATGTAACACCCAGTGCTCATCCCCACAAGTGTCCCCCACCATGACCAGCACCCCCCTTCCCCTTTCCCCCTCCCCCTTCCGCCCTCAGTTTGTTTTCAGTATTCAAGAGTCTCTCCGCCGAGAACTTTCTGCACACAGCAGAGAACTTTCTATACACAGCAGCGCCGGGGAACCCGGGCAGCAGTGCGGGACACAAGCCGGCCCGACTTCTTCGCCGCATGCCACGTGCTGTCGGGTGGGCCCGGCGCCACGTTCACACGTCCAAGGAATCGGGATGTAACTCAAGAAAGCCCGCTTTCCCGCCCGCAGGAGGCTGCCGCGTTGCGGGAGAGGGCTCGCCTCACCCCGCGGGAAGCGGCAGGCGGGCCGCCCGCGTAGACCCGGCGCAGGCAGGCGCGGGCGCGGAGCCTAGGCCGCCTGTCGCAGCCCCGGGCCCTGCCTAGTCCCGGCCCCGCCCCGCCCCGGGGCGCCCCTCCTCCCCCTCTTCCTCCTCCCCCTCCTCCTCCTCCCGGCTCCCGCCCTCCGCCGCACCGCCCCCTGCGGCCCCGCCGCGCCGGTCGCAGCGACACCAGAGCCCGCCCCGGTAGCGCACGTGGAGAGGGGCACGCGGGCTAGCGGCGCCCTCCCCGCCCGGGGTGCCCGCGCCGCCCGATGCCCTCCCCGGGGCCCCCCACCTTCCGCCCTGCGGCGCCCGCGCTCCCCCCGCCAGCCGCCGGCGCCCCCTAACAAGTCAGCGCCAAGCACTCTCGGGCCCGCGCCCAGCGAAACCCACCCCCCCCGCCCCCGCTGAGGCCCCCCAGGACCACGCCGAGCCCGGAGCGCTCGAGCCGCCCCAACTCCTGCGTCCCCCACTTCCCCCGCCCCCACCCCCGTTGCCGCCACCGGGCACCTGGGCGGCGGCGAGCGCCGGACACTCACCGGACGATCGAGTCCCTCGCGGGGGGCGTCCGGCTGCCCTGGCCGCGGCTGTTCCCGGCCTGGGCGTCCCGCAGCCGCCGCTGCCCGAGCAGGCCCTCCCCGCCGCCGCCGCCGCCGCCGCCGCTGCTGGCGCGACAGGGCGCTCGGAGGCGGAGCGGCGGGCCCGGGGGCCGCGGCGGGCGGCGGAGCCCGCGCAGGAAGAGCGGCAGGCGCGCGCTCATGGCGCGGGGGGCGCAGCGAGACCGGCGAGGCGGCGAGAGCGAGCGAGGGGCGGCAGGTCCTCCCTCCACGCGGAGAGGCGGCTGCGGCGCACCGGCCGGCGGCGGCGTCTGGCTCCTCCCGAGGGTGGCGGGCCGGCGCCAGGCGGGGAACCAGCCGGCGGGTAACGGGCCCGAGGCAGGAAGGACCTGGACCTTCCTCCACAGCCGGAGCGGGAGCCCCTAGGGGGCACTGCACCTAGAGGCCGTGACGTTGGGAGGGCGGGAGCCTGCGGGACGCGGGGCTGGGCCGCCCAGTGGCCAGGTCCTCTAGGGCAGGCTCTCTGGCACTTCGTCGCTGCTAGAAATCCGGCTGGCGATAAAAGCGGAGGAAGGTGTGGCATCAGGGTGGGTTCTGGTCCAGCCCAGAGATAGTCCGTGCCCCCAGTGCCTACGATGCTGATACCCCCCGCCCTCAGGTGGGAGTGTGCTTCCTGGAAGGGCTCTGGCCGTGCTTCAGGCTGGGGTCCCGGGACGTGGATTTCCTGGGCCGGCGGTGTCCTAACAGTGAAGGATGTGTGGGGCTTGGAGTTCGAAAGCTGACCTGTAGCCTTGGACAAGTTAACCTCTGTGAACCTCAGCTGCTTCCACAGTGAAAACAAGATGTGGATGCTTTGCTTATAATTTTATCAGGAGTAGAATAGTAAAACCAGTGAAAACTACAAACAGTAGCCACCACTGTACAAAGCGCCGGAGTGACATCTCACTTAATTCTAATAAATGTTCGGCTCTTTCTGGAGCCATGATGGGATTACCTCCTGATAAACTGATCCTAAATGGAAACTATGTAAATTGGAAGTACATTGATTACACCTAACCTACTTACTACTGAACGTCATAGGTTAGCCTAGCCTACCTTAGAAGGGCTCAGGACACTGTAGCCCATAGTTCGGCAAAATCATCTAACGTAAAGCCTATTTTATAACAAAGTGTTGAATAGCGGGCGTAATTTACTGAAAACTGCACTGAAGGCGGAAGAAAGAAAGGTTAAGGATTGATGGTCAGTATATGGGTTGTTAATGCTCAGTGACCAGGTGGTGGACTGGGAGCCTCCGGTGGCTGCCCCTACCCAGAATCGGGAGAGTGTCCTGCTGTTGTAAATCGATAGTCCAGGAAAAGATCAAAGTCCTCAATTTGAAGCCTAGTTTCCACCGAATGCTTATTGCTTCTGTGCCATCGTCAAGTAAAAAAAATCAAAAGTCAAACAGTGGTTAAGTCAGGGACTGTCTGTAATGTGTTGAGTATTGGCCTGATTGACAACTTGGCGGAAATGGGTCCAGAGAGGTCATCTGCTTCATTGACAGCGCTGGAGGTTTGCCTGACTCCAGTGACCATGTTCTTAATCTTAGAATATTGTCCGCGTTTTTTATCGTAGGATGACTGCCTCGTTTGGCACATTGTGACTTTAAAGGGTACAGGAATACCGAACCTTTCCACAGCCCTGTGATTTGGGTATTGCCACCGTGTTGCACAGGAAGAAACAAAATCACAGAGGTTGCGCCTTGCACAAGCATATAAATATTGGGAAGGAGATTTGGGTGGTCCATTCACTTACTACCAGTGGTATCTTGGGCAAGTAAGTCATAAAACCGCTTGAAGGATTGTCTCATAAATTGGTGACCCCCTTCATTTAGCAGACATTCATTGGACACTACTGAACGTGGACCACTGGTCTCTAAGATGAAAATCACCTAGCCCGTAGGGATTATATGGGAAATCTCTGCATCTTCCTCTTAATTTTGCTGTGAATCTAAAACTGCTCAAAAAAAAATAGTGTCTAAAAAAAAAAAAAAACAGTCTCTGCCCTAAAGGAGTTCTAATAGTAACTCTGTCACAATAGTGACAACTAGGTTTTCCACTAGATAAGTGCTCACAATAGTGATATTTAAAATCACAGTGGAGGGGCGGCTGGGTAACTCTGTTGGTTGAGCGTCCGACTTTGGCTTAGGTCCGACTTTGGCTCAGGTCATGATCTCATGGCTCATGAGTTTGAGCCCCTGCATCGGGCTCAGAGCCCAGAACCTGCTTCAGAGTCTGTGTCTACCTCTCTCTCTCTCTCTCTCTCTCTCTCTCTCTCTCTGCCCCTCCCCCACTCCTGCAGTCTGTCGCTCTCTCAAAAATAAATAAACATTAAAAAAAGACAATAAAATCATAGTGGAGACCACATACTGTATGATCCCATTTATAGGACATGTCCAGAATAGGGAAATCTGTAGAGACAGAAAATATACTAGTGGTTGCCTCCAGCTAGGGGTAGGGGGGATGGGGAGTTGATAGCTAATGGGTATAGGTGATACAAACGTTCTAAACTTACTTGTGATGGCTGCACAAATCTGTGAATATTCTGAAAATCATTGAATTGTCCACTTTCAGTGGGTGAACTGTATGGTTATGTGAGTTCCATGTCAATAAAGGTGTTACCAAAATAAATAAATCAGAGGCTTTTGAGATAAGTTGGTGGGGTGCCGGGGGAGAATCTGAGAAAACACCAAGGGCTGTGATGCTCGAGCTGAGTGGTCCTTAAGAAATATGTATACTATTTATTCATAATCTACAGAAAAGCATAGAGTAACAAATAGTCACTCTAACACTTTCACCAAAACATAACTATTAATTTTGATCTCTTTATTTGAAATTATTTTATAAAATTACAGGCATACTGTGTGTATGTATATGTGTGTGTGTGTGTGTCTTCTTCAGTTACTATACATTTGGTTTAATGAAATTAGAAAGGAGAGCATATGAAATCATGGCTTTTAATGGTTTTCTATTATAAGATAATCTATTTTGTGGGTAAACCATCATTTATTTTACCTCTCCCTGTTGTTGGTCGTATTGTTTCTAATTTTAGATGTGACAGTGCTGCTGTGAACATCCTTTCATTCGCCAATAGCTCTGTACTGACACCTTTCCGTGTGCTGGGGGAGGAATGGGAAGAAGATTGATCCGGGGCCACGGACCCCTCAGTCATCCTTCGCTGAAGCAGTTCTCAGAAAACTCCTAACTAGTAACCATGTTAACTGACAAAGAAACAGGACAGAGAATGTGGAGGATAAACAACACAACATCCTCACATAGAAAAGCGACCCTCCTGATCATACTGAATTGCAAGGAGATTACGGCGTTTTTATGAGTCCCATGGCTCCGCGTGGCATGGTGGGCTCCAAACACTTCCCAGCATTTAATTAAACACTCGGTATGGATGGAAAATTTGAATGGAAATGATTAAGTTAAAAACTTCACACTGAAGCCAACCTAACGAGGAGTCACAAAGCTGACTTGTTACTGGAAATCCCTAATATTGAAATGACTTAGACTATAACGTGTACTTCAAAGCCATTTTGGAGAAGGCACTTTGGAGACTGTTCTCAGCCATCACCAGAAGCCCATGGCGATCCACACCTCTAAGGCGATCCCTACATGTTTAAATTAGGTGACACATTCAAGTACAATAATGTTCTCTACCTAGAGACACATTTTTTTTTGACTACTGAGCTAATGTTATATACTCTAATCTTAAACAAATTTAGGTGAAAATGAGGTGCTATTTTTAATGTTAAAGTAATAATATATTTTTTGGATCAGAGAACTATGAGTTATAATAACTGCTATTCAAGTAGTTAAATCTCCCATTCTACTTTGGCTATGAAATAGTGGAACAAGAGTGGAACGTTATGTACGTGCCGTATAGGACCATTTAATAGCACACAATTGCTTGACCATAGTTGATGCTCAGCTAAGGTCTATTATGATTGTGGCCTTATATGCAGTTTTTAAAATTACTTTAAAAGGTCTAAGACAACAAATGACTGTGCTGGTCGAGAGCCAGTTGATATTTGACTTGACCTTTGACTTGACCTCTTCAAATCCTGATGTGGATGATATAGAGACCTTGTCTTCTGTTCACTTTCCTTCCCTCGCGGGCCTCACCCTGAAGTCAACACAACCTGAGCCCAAGGTGCTCACATTCCACGGGAAAGGGATTTGGGTCCCTGCAGGCTCGTGATGTACGCTTGCAGGAAAGAATCAGAGAGGGAAAAAGATTCATGAAAATAAATGTAGGATCTGTCCTATGCCCAGGTTTGTTTCACAGGGATCATGATCTCATTTTTGACAGTTATGTCTGAATCCATTTACCCAAAATTCAAATATATATTAGTCTGCTTCACAAAAGTCAACCACACTAAGAAGGGCTCCATTAGGTTGAAGGCTTTAAAAATCCACTCACTGATGTCCTTCCCCTAGTGCATGGAGATCATTTCGGTGCACTTTGAGATAACATTTGGAGGTAAGTCAAAGAAAGTTCATTTTCGGTATAAGGAATATGTATTTGAAATGAACATATTTTTATATATTTGTACAGATATACAGTGAGAGAGCATTTGCTTTATACCAGGCTCTATGCTAGGTAGGTAGCTAAGGAGTCAGCTGTGAACAAAACGGACACAGCTCTGGTTTCATTGAGTTTACTGTGCACAACCGTACACTAGAACACACGCATGTGTGAATGGAGAGCTGTAAGTATGAGAGTGCGGAATCTTTGAAGAGTACCACAAAGAGGCACCTTCCTAGACCTGGAGAGTCACGGAAAGCTTCCAGAAGGAGATGACGCTGGAAGGCAATACTTAAGGATGACTTAGGAGTCAAGCTAAGAGAAGAACGGGTGCTAGAAATGAGGGTTCTGAGTTGAAGGAACTGCTTAGCCAGAGTCTAGAGTGAGAGAGAGTGTTGCCTTCACCTCCTAAACAGGAGGTGTTGGACTGCAGGACTGCAGGTGTTGGACAGCTCCCCTTAAGAGAGCCTTTGGAGGAAGAGCATCTTCAAGGAAGAGCTAAGTTTTAGCTTAAAAACAGACATGAATTAGCCTTCTTAATTTAAAAGAGGATGTAGAGGACCTTAAGCATGGAACGGAAGCACACAAGGAAAAGATACGGGAAGAAGAGCAGCAGTAAGAGGTGCTTTGGGAAAAAGCAAGACAGGGATGCGAGCAAGGACAGGTGGTGAGAGGGGCATATGTCCTGGGATGTGGCCCAGGATATCAGGGAAATGCAGCATGGTGGTTAAAGCAGTCTGGATGCCAAAGAGACTGGCCTATAAATACCATAAAGGTTAACAGTGTAGGGAGGACGCTTGGACTTTTCAAGGGTCAGAATGGATTGCACTGCCATGGGAATTCCAACTTTGGATGGATGAGAGGACTTTGGTCTCTCAGGAGGGACTACCTGAATCTCGAATGATTTGCTTGGACTTAGGAGCTCTGGCTTTGACACAGTTGATCCACAGCTCCGGAAGAGGAAGAGCGAGGAGTGGCGCACACCAACACTGACCTGCAAAATCCACATTGTTACCGACCAGCTCTGCAGGTGAGGCCAGGCTGGGGGATACTTGATACATATGCCTTAATGCAGCTGATGCTTTTCTTTGACTACATTCCTAGATGTATAATTACTGGGTCAAAGATGAACTTTTGGTATGATTGATCCATATTACCAAATTCATTTTTGAAAAATGTATACCAACTCATATTCTCATTTAGTTGGGAGTAACCATCTTTCTCTATCCTTAACAATATTGGATAATCAAAAAAAATTTTTTTGTACGTCACAAAATTGCATCATTGTTTTGAGACTACTCTCTACGTATCTATTTCATTCTGCGTTTCTTCCTGCATTGTACTAACCTTATTCCTGGCTGCCACTGCAAGGCCAGGGTTGTATAGCCAACAGTCTTTGGAAGATACAGTATCTCCCTCTGGGGCAGAGAGCAGATATGTTTGTTGTTCAGAGAGTACGGAGAATAGCTCCCTTCAGGCACAAAGATGGGGCAGGTTGGCTAGTAGCCCTTTAAGACTGCAGCTTCCTAAGTTCAGGATTCCCCAGTTGTGAAATAAACCCACTGTGTGTGCAGTATGCACTTGAGCTGCTCTGCATCGCCCCCATGCATTTGGAGGAGCGATGGGAGCCAATGCAAATGTGAAGCTCATACGTGCTGTGCAGGAAGTAATGTCCTTTTATCTCTGACAGAGGAGTTTCATGGTGTCTGCCAGCATCCATGAAACTGATGCAGGCTAACTTCTAGCTTGCCTGCTGAGTAATATTCCAGCTTCTGCACAGTTCTGGATAGTAATTTTTTTTTTGACAGTAATTTTTGAGCTGAGTGTTGACCACCATCCAGGCTTTCTCCGGGAAGGTAGGGGAAGGGCAATGTAGGCAAAGAGAGCAGCTCCTATGAAGGCAGAGGCAGATTTTGGAGGGCTTGGTAGACTATTTGGTTCTGTTTGTGTTTAGAAATGTGATGCTGGCTAAGATCAGGAGGACGGAGGTGAACAAGCCTGGAAGTGGCAAAGAGAGGGGCAAGGCAGCCAGCTAGGAAACTGTTGTAGAAGGCCAAGAACAAATGGTACAAAAGTACCCGAGAAGGAGCTTCACAGGAATAAAGGAATACTAGATCGGAAGTGACAACTCAGGAGGAGATGGCTTTCGAGAAAAACATCTCTTTGCTCTCAGAAGTCTAAGCTAGAGATGGTGTTTTAGGGAACAGTATAAACTGTAGTTTATGCCTTAGGTGAGCTAATAAAATTAGACGAGAATGGGATGGGGCACATTTGATCTCACAAACCTGAGGTCTATCGAGGCCAGGCAGATGACGTGTACTAGTGAAGTGGACCAGGTGTAAAATTTCCCCCAAAGAGGGAAACGGTAGAGCAGACTTTCCATGACATGCTTTGTGGTAGGAGCCTTAACACTCTCTCAAAAACATCTGCATGCAAGTGCCCCAGGGTTACTTTAAATTTGCTGATGAAGTCTATAATGAAGAACAAAGGAAAAGTCTTCCCAAAGGTTAAAGCGAGTCACCACCACCTTTTAGGGTGATTTTTGCCCTTATATTCCCTCAGATCCCACATTGTAGCTTTGTCAGGCCCAAATAAGCCAGATGATGATGATGATGATGATGATGATGATGATGATTTTAAGAAGCTGGGAATTGGGATTTTTGTGTTAAAACTTTTTAAAAATGTACAAGCCAGATTCAGCATCTGGGCCAAGGTCTTGTTGTGATATAATATGGGGACCACGTGGAGAGCCCATATATACATTGCCTTTCAAACAATAGGACATTTGAAGCTTGTATTTGCTCCACAGAGCAGATAATTTGCTCACTATCCAAGCCCTGTTCTTTTACATTCAGCTGAATAAGCAAGGTTTTAGAACTAATGAAGTAGAACTGTTTGCTTGCCCCCCCCCCCCCCGCCCCCTTGTGTGATGATGCATCCATTGTCAGGAAAATCAAGCTTCATAGATAAAGTGGATTTGGCTCGTGGGCATGCGCCCGCCATTGGAAAATAAGCAAGTTTGTCTTTTGGCACAAAATCATCTCAGCATTTCGGGCCCTTCCCCTCTACCTCACCTCACTTCAACCCCAAACCACACGCTGGGTTGCTCTATGCTCTCTAAACATCCTCAAACTGGGAGCAGCGGTTTGTCTAAATGGAATTTCAGAGAGGGGTCTGATCATCTGACTCTCACATGACCATGTAGATTCTTAGCTAAAAAGGTTACTGGAAATCTCACTCAAGGGTAAATTTCCTTGGAATTCTATCAGCTAAGTGATGGAAAAGGGGCCTAAAGGCTTTTCTCTGACCTTGACGGCCCCTGATAGAAACTGCAAGTCAAGATGTTGGATTTCTGAGGGTGGCTGCTGCTGATTTTAAAAAGCAGCTTAAGTCATTGTTGTTCTTCCTCCTTTGTGTCTCTGATTTGAATGTTTTTCTCATGTTTTGGGCTCAAGCAAGTTTTTGACCCCATCTATTCAATCGTCAAATATTTATGGAACACCTACGAATTGTCAGACACTGTACAGAGCTGGCAAAAACATTTCCATCCCCAGGGGTCCAATGAGTCACATGCTAAATTTTAGCACGTTGTTTCAGGGACGCCTGGGGTGGTGCAGTCGGTTAAGCATCGGACTCTTGATTTTGAGGCAGGTCACAATCTCATGGTTAGTGAGTTTGAGTCCTTCCTCTGGCTCTGCCCTGACAGTGCAGAGCCTGCCTGGGATCCTCTCTCTCCCTTGCTCTCTACTTATCCCGCATGTGCACCCCGTCTCTTAAAAATAAATAAACATTTTTAAAAGAATATTCTTTCAAGAAGAAACTTCCAAAAAGAAACATCTCCTATAAAAGAGTTGTTTTCAAATATGCTATACACATTCCAAATGTTAAATTATGATTATATGGGTTGATTGTGAAATAATATTTTGCATTTAGTGACCTTTCCAATGCAGCGCAATTCCACATTATCTTGGTGTTACATGCTGTAAATCACTTGTAAGGAAAGAAAATATGAGAAGCTAAATGTAAGAGAATGCTTATGTTTCCATACTTTTTTTTTAAAACAAAGAAACATTGAAAAAGCATACTTAAGAAAGCTCCAGGTCTTACCCATAGGACAAGGTTTAAGTTAAAGACATGTAAATTTGCAAAAACGTTGAGGCTATTTCTTTTATTCCAATCCCTTAGCGCTGTCCAGATAGAAGAAGATATATAATGTAAAGGAAGGGAGAGCTCTTAAAGTATTAACATTTGCTCTTCAAAACAGAGATTAAAAAAATATTTTTTGAATTTTTTCTTTTGAACAAATGTTAATAAATATTCATGTTTAACAGCTGTGTTTATAGTTCACTGCAAGCCTGATATTTTTTTCTTTCTTTCCCCTAAAGATTTAATTTATGTATGGAATTTACACAGGGAATGATCTTTCTACTATCATTGGCTTCTCAAAATTGAACTTTCATGACTAATAGAAAACCCATCTACTTCCAGCCTCGAGGTAGAGGAATAAGCTATAAACCTCATGAATCCTCAGTGTGAAGTTTAGGAATTCCCCACTTTAAAACACTATAAAGAAAATTTCAAGTTACTTTCCTTTGTATAAAGAAAGTTAGGCAACATATATTTTCATTATGCTGTGGTAGGGATTATGCTTATATTGTGAACTAGAATTGCTTTCAGAATGGTCTAGAATTATAAATTTATATTAACATGCTTCTGTTCTCTGTAAAATTTTGTCTATCAAAAAAATTCAAGTTATACCCAAAAAACCCCTTAATTTGTGCCCCCAAAGTTTTACGTTAATTTTTGATTCAATAATGAAATAGTTAAAAATATATCTTCTGTTACTACAAAAAAAAAAAAAAAAGAATCTATTGGTTCATCTAACTCACCCACCTGTCAAGAAAACACATACCATCCCAGACACTAAATTCAATATTTTAAAAGTAATCCAGGAACGCCTGGGTGGCTCAGTTGGTTAAGCGTCCAACTTTGGCTTAGGCCATGATCTCGCTGTTCCTGAGTTCGAGTCCTGTGTCGGGCTCTATGCTGACAGCTCAGAGCCTGGGGCCTGTTTTGGATTCTGTGTCTCCCTCTCAGTCCCTGTCCCTACCCTGCTTGCACTCTGTCTCTCTCTCTCTCAAAAATAAACATAAAAAAAAAAAAAAAACCCCAAAGATACAGAAAATGTTCTGTCACTGAAACATGATATATCATCATTAACCCTGACCCATTTTCTTCATGGCTCATAAGAGAAGACAAGAGAAGTATTACAACTAAATGTTGTTTGGAAAAATCTTGACCTTTCTAGAATAAACACACTATTTCACACTATAATTTACCTTGTACTTTACAAACTTTATTAAATAATGAGCATTACTAACTTTCATTATCTTATATACAATATTTAAACTATGTTTTCCTAGATGCATTTTTTTTTTGCACAAAGAGTAGGTGAAAAGTGAACTTAAAAAAAAAAACAAAAACAAAAAACCTGAACCTTCAGTACAGAGACCTAATAAGAACTTGACATACTTTTAAGTACATATGACTCCCCCCCCCCAATTATGTACAATCCTACCCCACCTCCAAAAGAAACTATTTTAAACAGAAGCATATAATTGGTAACTTTGAGGAAAAACACGAACATGATTATATATATACACAGCTCTCAAAGTCTGCATCCTGGCTGACAGAAGGAATCTATAAAGCTAAAGATTTATCCTAGCACCTAAAGACAACCAACCACACAGACATTTTATACAGCACGACATCCATCTTGGTGCAGCAGGGTGTGTTCCTAGAGGTGACATCAAAGCCATGCAACGGGACACTGGTGTGAAGGATTCATAATTTCTGAGAGTAAGACACCGCAGTAATATGGACAATATAGAATTGGGGGGCATACACACTACATAGCAAAAATAGGAAACTGCATTCTAGGGACAAGAAGAATCAGATAACTTTGTTTTGCAAACACACTAATCCCCCTAGCAAGTCTGAGAACATACTTTCTTGTAGGGCATGTCTTCTCTGATAACTGCTGACTCCAGAAAACTCGTATCAAGTGTAAAGAAAGGCAGTGAAAGACGGAATGTTTCCAGAACCATGCTATCCCACAGGGACTTTGTTTTATAAGCTCTAAGAAGAAAGAATATGGAGTAGGAAGTAACTTGGGTTATTTTCTGTTATTTCAAAGGAAAAATGAATGCTTTAGGTACCTGCTCGTAAAATAAGGACGGTCACATTTGATGTTTCATTAAGAAGACGAGGCAATGGACTCAAGAGGAAAAGAACTATGGTTAGATGCCACCGATGGAAATCAATATCATTGCTTAGCTTCCAGTAAAAGGCCCAGATTCCCTTTCCTACGCATACAGTTTTCAAACTAAAAACTGAGCGGGTGGGGAAGGGATTACAGAATGTAAAACTGCTTAAAAGGAAACTAGGAGACTAGGAGAATGTGGTTTAAGAAAACATTCTTCTTGCATTGACTGGAGTCTTCAATAAACTACAACACTGTTATAAAGGAGTGATAGATCTGCTTTCACTTCTCTGTTGCACCTCTCTGATTCTGCTTTTTACTCACAAGGTCTTGCTTTTGTGGTTCAGTTGTCCTTCCATAAAGTGGTATATTCATACATGATATCACAACGCATGGCTACTTGAAGGCCACAGTGACAACCTCGAAGAGGTGTTTAGTCAGAGCTTAGTAGCCAAAGACTCTTTTCTCTCAAACAATGAAAACAGGCCCTCATGTAATGCTTAGTTTAGAAAACACATTTCATTGCAGTCAACGAAACCCTTGCGGCTGGGATTAGGTCCCGTGGCTGAATACGAAACTCAGGAAAGTACAAATGAAAAACTGCTCTGGAAAGGGTGACGCTGAAGCGTTTTGTTTTATTTTAGCTCCTGGCTTACTTTGGGTTGATTGGAGATACGCGCAAAAAAAAAAAAAATACCATGCAGTGTTCTATTTCTGCCCCCTCTTCAACTGTAGTATGAGGAGATAACCATCTTTTCTATTTTCTTGCTTGTGGTTTTCTTTACGCACTTGACGGAACCATTCATTTTACTCCAGCCATCAAAAATAACCACGAGAAACAGCACATTCTCCAGACCCTGTCCAGGAATATAGGTAAGGAATTTTGCTTATACAAAATTGGTCTTGCTACCTTCTAGTGCACAATAGTTACCTGATGTCTACAATAGTTACCCAATTTCTACACTAGAGTGACCCTGATAGAGAAATCACTGATACAGAGTGAAACGGACGCTATAGATTCATCCTCCAATTAGAGATCTCTAGCTTCATGTAATCCTTTACACAGCTTTAGTTTCCTTTCTTTTTAAAACATATGGGAAAGCCTCCTTGCTGCCTTTGGGTCCTAGAATAAAACTATTTGTGGCTTCTGGATAACAGGAGAGGAGTACTGCATTTCTTAAAGTCTGGGCACAACTGTCAGGATACGGGAGAAAGCATCATGGCCATCACGTTAAAAAGAAAAAAAAAAAAGCCTAAAAATTTTCAAGTAAGACTGACTTACGTGAAACACGAAAACAGTCAGCATCAGAGAACACACTTAGGCGCTGACATTGGCTATACAGTACGATTCCGGCTGGATTGTCAGCCGTTTCAAAAAGTTGTGCTGTAAAAGAAAGTATAGTGTACACTTCTGGTTATTATAAAATTGTCTTTAATCTGGTACATATAAAACACCTGTCAGTATCTGTAATCTATGGGCATCATACGACATGGATTTGGGCAGCTTCTACGAAGAAACTTAGGCAAAGCTGCTTGAACTAAGACATTGAAATTTCTCCCTCAGCGACTGGACAATATTTTGCTGATTGGGAGATGGTCCCCTCCAGAGATAGTCATTCAGTTTGTCCGAATCGTTGTAGGACGTCAGGTATGGTGAAATCCCAAGTTTGTCGCTCATTGGCTTTTTGGGAGTGCAGGGACTGTTCAAAGAGTAAGACGTGTTGTTGCTAGAGGTGTTCTCGGTAAAGTCGGCATCCATCATCTTTGGGTCAGGTTTCTTCCGACGACCGTGAGATGGCTCTAATTCTGACTCATCTTCCTCTGACTTTATTTCCACATAGTCATCTTCGTCTTCTTCAGTCTCCTTGAAATTGGAAAAATAGTTCTGTGTAGCTATTTGAGCATTTAAGGGCAAATTTCTATTTACGACCAGAACCTTCTGTGAGTCTTGGAGCGTGAGATCTGAGCGTTTTTCAGTGCCCTGTTGACATGAGCCAGCCACACCTGGCAGCAAATCCTGGTGACTCTCACACCTTGAACTTTTGTGTGACGACAGCAGCTGTTTCTTTCCCATTTCACCCGGGTAGTTGATGGAGTCCACTGACTTGTTTATCAAGATCGAGGAAGATGACTGGGACCTGTTATAAGGCTGAGATTTAGCACTGATTCCTCTCCGACCCAAAGAGTTGTAAAGGTGGCCCTGGTAGGAGTTCTCTTTGTTGGGCTGACTGACTATCACACTGTGTCTCTGTAAGGAGCCCAGCAGAGGGTCAGAGGCTTGAAGCGAAGGCACAGAGCAAGCTGTGGACAACTGTCTTGGAATGTTTTTTGTACTGATCTCTAAAGTAGGATGTTTGGACTTCAGGTCTTGCTCTGGCCGGGGACAGAAATCCACTAACTCTCCATTACTGTAGGTTGAATGTAAAAGCCAATCCTCACTGCCATGTTGGGACTGGGGAGCTGATGTAGCCCTGAGGTTGGAGGATTCTTGAGGGCTGGCCCAGCCGTCCTTCTGGGTCTTAAAGGGAGTCTCTCTGAATACAATCTGGTCGTACAATTGGGAATACTCAGCAATCCTGGCACCTGGAAGGCAAATATTGAAACAATAAATATATACAGGATTATATCCGCACGCAAAGATTAAAAAAAAACAAAAATATGACATGCTAACGAACATATTTTAAAAAATTAAATAGACGGGGCCTTTCAGTTTGAGGATGAATAATCACTGAATAGTAAGCAACACAAACTAAAAATCCATAGGTTAATAAAAAATAAAAATGTCACAAGAAATGTCACCTAAAGGTTCATTTAATTTGATCTAATTCTGGATTATTTTATTTTAGGTCTGCAAATGTTCACTATTTGTAATGGAAATTTCTAGTGTTCTTTTACAAGCATGAAATCGTGTCAGTGCTAAAAAACTGGCATCATAAAACAAGAAGGTCAGCACTTAAACCCTGGTCAATGAAAAATAACTCAAGTAGTTATTAAAAGGAGTATGACATAATCCACCAGTGGCTACCCCTAGCTTCTTGCTAGTCTTGACTGGTCTCAGACAACGACTCCCAGAAGAGTCTGCTCCTGGTGGCTGCTCTTGTACTTCTTGTTTCCAGGCAGCCATCCACTGCCACTGTCTGGGAAACCAGTGTCCACAGGAGGCCCTCTCTTCCAGTATGTCAAAACCATGTGTATTGACTGACCCACATCTCCCTTCCCATCCCCAAGAAGCTGGGCATTGACGTCTATGCCTCCAAGATATTAAGAATGAACCATCTGTGCATATAATAGATAACGTAATGCTCTCTACTATTTGTCCACAACAGGATTTGACTGTTACTTCCACGAAAGCTATTGCCACTTTAACTTAAGCTGTGAGGCCATTCTCCTCTCTGTTCCACTTCTGAGCACAGACATTTCTAAAGACATTAACAGAACCATGATATGGATAGAATATTCTCTTGGGCCAGGAATGATTTAAGAGACTGAGCCAAGAGAATGTCAATTTCAAGAGCTACCCACCCCTCCACCACCCCAATCCAGGTATCCACACAACCACCCTAGGATCAAAGAATTCCATGCATCCTATAAATTACCCAGACCACATCTACATAGTCTTTACGAAAGGGATCTATCCCATATATAATGACCAGCGAGTGACATTACATTTTCTTCTTTTTTAAGCTCTTGATATGTTTAGTGGCCTATTGTTAGTAAACTATTCCTTGAACTTCAATAAGATGTTTAGTTGAGTTTCTGCTATTCCTTTTGTCTCTATCTTCTATGAGGACAGAAGACAACTTGCTATTATTCTGTGTGCCTTCAATTGCAAGCTTCTCAAATTGTTTGCTTCCCTAGTCCTCCAAATCAGGGTAAATCATCTGTTTAACTTCTTACAGATCCTACACTCAGATCCTTCAGGTTTTCAAGTCCAATTCCTTGGAAGAACAGAGAATATTAGTTTAGAATTTCTAGTAACAAAAACTCGAGCTATTATTCCTTAAATGGCATAGTAAAGATTCTCAACACCAATTCAATTTGGCAACCCCTTATGAGATTGTAAGTATTGGGGCACCCAGGTGGCTCCGTTGGTTGAGCATCTGACTTCAGCTCTGGTCATAATCTCACAGTTCATGGGTCCAAGCCCCACATCAGGCTGTGTGCTGCCAGATCAGAGCCTAGGGCTTGCTTCAGATTCTGCGTCTCCCTCTATCTCTGCCCCTCCCTTGCTTGTGCTCTCTCTCTCTCTCAAAAATAAATAAACATTAAAAAAAACACTTTAAGAAAGTCTACATGAACCAACATGCTCATGTTAGCCATTCTGAAATCTATAATGTTTCATTAACCATGAAACCCAAACAAAGGCAGCTGGACTTTGAGGCATAGCCACTGGTTAGCAGTCCCACCTGAAAAGTCAAATGGTTCTGTCTAAACCATTGCCGTCTATACTGTGGCCTTAGACCTGATCCCGCAGCTAAGTCAGGAAGGGCCTGAACTTTTACAAGGTTCCAATAAGATGACAATTTTGGGGAAAGCAATGAGAGTTAATTAAAACATTTGGTTAAACTTTTTCAGTACCAAAGTTTAACCATAAAATTGTGTATGACCATGGTAGCCCAGATAATCTGAAACCACATATTACCCAAAATGTTCATAGTATTTCTCATGCCTCGTTCTTCCTGATCACATTCTCTTCCTCTTCCTTTGCTTAATCAAATCCAATGTACCCCTCAAGATCCTCTATAAGCCCTACCCCTTCCATGAATCATTTTCTAACCCATGTCTTTTCTCTGAAGTCTTACGTTAGTGTGGACCATAATATTTAGCTATCGGTCGCACATACATGCATGGATGTGCATGCACGCATACATGCAATCTTGTGTTGCTCGTTGTTTTATGGGGGCTAGTTTATCATTCTAGCCAGTCCATCAGCTTTTAATCTTGGAGAACAATCCTCACAGAGCACCAAGCATACTTCCAGACAGAAATTGGTCTCGAAAAGTACTTGGTTATTCTGATAATTTTTAGACTGCCACCTTTTATTTTAAGCATAGTGTTAAAAATGGACGTGCTTAGGATGCCTGGGCGGCTCAGTCGGTCAAGCATCTGACATCGGCTCAGGTCACGATCTCACGGTTTGGGGGTCTGAGCCCTGCGTAGGGCTCTGTGCTGACAGCTCAGGGCCCGGAGCCTGCTTCAGATTCTGTGTCTCCCTCTCTCTCTGCCCCTCCCCCCCCCACTCTCTGTCTCTCTCAAAAATAAACAGTAACATTTTTTCTAAAAAAATGACTGTGCTTTCCCTAAGACCATTCCACAGAGAGCAGAAAGGCAGCCTAGAAAATCAGGGGCATAGCAGGAAAAGAGGGAGCAGGAAAGTAGCCTTTGATTAAAATGCTTCCTATAGAAGTCTCATAATGGGCACAGTTTACCTTTGGATAATAAAAAGTTGACCATTTATCATTTGGAATACAAAGTATCTTCCACGTAGACAATACACTGAGCCTATCTAAGTTGTGGGGGGGTTTTGTTTTGTTTTGTTTTGTCTCAGCTTGGCATTCTAAGAGTCTATAACCTGCTTGGTGGCAATGCGAATAAGAGAATACTTCCAAAGCAATGGCTGTCATTAAATAGATTTCTTTAGTCAGAGGTACAGGAAATAGCCAGCTCCAGGTGCCACTTCTAGTCTAAAAACCTTAGTATCAGTCAGCTGGTTCAAAGGTCCCCACCATCCTTAGTTCTGGCATTAACAGTCTTTATAAAACACGTATATTATCCTTATGTGACAACCCCAGGGCTGTCCCTGGTTTATTTCTCTTCTGTTCATTTCAAAGGTGGTGTTCTTAGGATCCCAGTGATCCTTGCTGAGAAAAGTACGAAATATACTGTTTTCAAGACAGAGGATTAATATCAATGTTTCTGGGGCACCTGGGTGGTTCAGTCAGTTGAGTGTCCGGTTTCGGCTCAGGTCATGATCTCGCGTTCGTGGGTTCAAGCCCCGTGTCAGGCTCTGTGCTGACAGCTAGCTCAGAGTCTGGAGCCTGTCTTCCGGTTCTGTGTCTCCTTCTCTCTCTGACCCTCCCCTGCTCATGCTCTCTCTCTCTCTCAGAAATAAATAAAACATTAAAAAATTTTTTTAAAAATGTCAATGTTTCTGATGCTGCTCGAGATGTAGACCAAAGCCTAAAATGTTATTTTGCCTTCTCTACTTTACACAAAAAAGGAAAATTCCTCAAGCCTAATATGGAATCTTCTATGTGAACCATCACACATAAAGGGAACCCAAAGCCCTCATGGCCTCAAAGACTATCAGGAGGGAGGTCTGACTGAACAAGAATGCCAGCATGCTATAATAGGCTCTGAACGGTGGGAGATGACTAGACCTGGTTGGGTGATTTATAGGCAGAAATCTGACCCGGGGCCTGTACACCCCCCGCCAGAGAGTTCAATAAAGGTGCTCGAGAGTTTCAGCAGGTGAATAGGGCGTTCCTCCTTCCGCACAACACCGAGAGCAAGCTCCTGGCAAAGTAGCAAGGCCCATACGAAGAAGTCTGGAGAATCGGTCCGTTCGATTATGACGTCCTGTGCCCAGATAAACAAGAGAGAGAAAAGGAGTCATCATGTCAACTGATTGAAAGCCTAGTGGGCACAGGAAGTGGTCTCGAGCCACCCAGATGGAAGATTCCTCAGGTCCGAGAGATGGCAGGCCCTAGGGACGTGCTCCTGCCAGACAGCAGGGGAGCCCCCCCCTCAGAAGATGACTTTGGAGAGATCTCCTCCCTCGTGGCTGGGGAGACCGTCGGTAGTAGCCCACCGTGTCAAGAAAGGACCCAGACGCAAAGCTGAGAAAAGATCCTAGGGGATCCCAAGAAGACATCAGTAGGTAAAAGCAAAAAGAGAACAAACCAAAAATAAAAAGAAGTAAAAGAAAACCTCAAAAGGAAAATCTATCAATACTTAAAAGGTAGGTAAAAAAGAAGGCAATTCAAAGTGGTTGTAAGCCCTAATGATACAGCGTTGAAGGACATGCTTCTATCATGTTTCGAGTTTTGCGTGTTAACAGATGGTCCATGTTGTAAGTGACCTGGCTCAGGTCATTACCACTTTTCACAGGACCGTCTGCTGGTATAATCCACCATTATCAGAAACCTTAGTCCTAGATTTCTCTGTAGCCCAGCTTTGGTCAGCGGTTGCACTGTGGTTTCCAATGCCATCTCTGCCCCCCAAGAGTCCTTCTGCAGCTGGGACCCAGTCACTTTTTCCATGTGTAACGACAACCCAGCTTAGCAACGCTAGCGTTGGGAAAGGGATACAAATTAATTCAAGGCTATTCTTGCAAGGAGAAAAATATATGCCCATCTAGGTCTCTCACGTTCATACAAAATTCACTTTTCACCTTTATTTTATTTAAAAAGAAGAAGAACAACTGAAGAGAGTCTGCAACATCCTTCTGATAGCAAATCCAGGGCTTAACTGCCCTATTTGTTAGGAAACTTAACTGTATGATTAGTTCTAGAAAAAGAGGAAAGCTTGAGACAACTCTTAAATACTCCCAAACTTGGAAAAATTCCCTGCACATTCTTGTCATGTAACTCGTGGCTTCATTTTGGATTTGGAGATCCCCTTATTCTCTGGTTTCCATGGAGAGAAAGAAAGCAATCTCCAAGAGAGGGAGGTAGTGGCATCAGTCTGGCCAGATGAGCCATGTCACCATCCTGCTAACTACCTGAATGTGCCTCGATACCGAGGCACCTGGGTTTTACTTTTAACTGGAGAAAGGTCTCCTCTCATTTGATACCAAGGTGGTCCTTTGTCAGAAAAATCTAGGGCAGGAATTCTTAAAATAGGATCAAAAGGCCACACTGTTTTAAACTGCAGATTCCTGGGCCTAACCCCAGAAATCTCTCTGGGTCTAGAGGTGAAAAGTTCCTGAGGTGAGAGCCAGCGTGCGCTCAAGTTTCTTCTTCCTATGACAGTCGTGTGCCTCATTCACGTATGTGTCCTTCCACCAAGAACACTGTCGAGTTTGGTCTATGCACTTCATTACAACAGAGAAAGAAGTCAAACTTTTAGCCCCAGTGCTCCCAATATCATACCCGAGATCCCAGCTTTCTGCCCCAGAAAGGAGGCGTCACTAAAGGATTAAACTTTGTGGAAGTTATGTGAGAATACCAAGTGAGATAGTATTAAATGCATGACACCCGCTATTAAAAAAAAAAATCAACTGGTAACGGAAATATGTGTGAAAACAACATAGGTATCAAATGTGAACAGCTCTTAAAAAGTGCAAAAAGGACTCCTTTTCCTCTGTTAGGGGTATTTTTTGAGGGGGCATTTTTCGTTGGGATTCTGGAACAACCCTATTCCATCTGCTTCCAAATCCTCAAAGCCTACTTGAGCCACTGCTCATTCCCAGCACATTGATTCATGGGGAAAGGCTCTACATGATGCCTCAAGTTCAACTGATGGCTGTTTTTCACACTTCAGATTAGAGAACATGTCTTAAAACATCAGGTCTGCAGCGACAGTGTTACACGTACAACAAAACCCTCCGAGACCAGATCATGCTTCACCTTGGGTGGTACTGTGAGTCAAAAGAAGGAAAAGATTAGCAACGGCCTCGTCAGTGTTGGTTAGTAAGTCGGTGGTCTCAATATGAGAGAATGAACGTCTGAGTGGCAATGTTCTCAAGGTTTAAGGACATTTGGAACCTGAAAGCTGCCCTCACATCCTACTTTCAAGAAGGAAGGAAAGCAGCATGAAGGAACGTACCGATGGCGGGACCCCCTTGCTTCTTTTCTTCCAAGATGGCAGCCAGGTCTTTGTGCGTGGACTTCTGTTGCTGGCCGGCCGGTGGCTGCTCCAACTCTGGGCTTCTCACTTTTAAAAGTTGATTTGCCTTCTTGATCTTCTGACTGTATTGCCTGGCCATCATAAAAACCCTGCTTCTTGTCTTATCTGTGACATCCATCCCAGGGTCAAGGGTTTCCAAGTCTGTTTGGGACAGACCGCTGTTGGCCAAGTCGTAGGGATTTTCCGCGGGAGGTATTTCACTGGCCAGAGACAGCCGGTTAAGACTCATAAAGGAGCCTTCTTTAGAAATCAGGTCTTCCTCAAACGGGCAGTTGGCCTGGCTAGGTCTGCCAGGCTTGTCTTTCAGCGGCGTGAGGAAAGCATGGCCCTCCGGAAGCGATAGCGTGGACATGGAACGCGCCACGTCTCTGCCCAGCTCAGGTGTGCTCTCGGAGTACAGCCTGTCCGGCACGTCCTCTGTGCTGACGGGAAATGCTGCCAGGAGCCGGTCTCTAGCTTTGACTTCATTTTTCTTGATGTAATTTTCCAGGTCATTCCAGATTTCGTCTACTTCTTCAGACAGTTTATCGGATATCGATTTATCGGCTACGGACAGGTTACAGCTGAAAGAGTTATAGAGCAAACTCAAGTAATCATTATCAGAGGGGCCCTGGTGGTAAGGAGTTTCTTCCTCACTGAACTGGAGGCTGTCCTGGGACATGAAGGGCCTCAGACTGTCACAGCATGCAAAGTCGGCTTCCAGACCCAAGAAGGTGCTCCTCTTGGGCCGCTTCAGGCTGCTGCATTTGAACTCCAGTGAAAACGGATCTGGGAGCCCTATAGTGTCATAGATGTTTTCCTCAACCATCTGGGATTCGTGCGTGCTTTGGCTGGATGCCTGGCGACCTGTTAGCGCTCCGTCCCTCATTGGGTGCAGAGAGGTCTTCTCGTGGTCGGCCTGCGTCTTCGAGAAGGCCAGCTCCGGGGTGCTCTTGGGGCGAACAGACTCCCTGGCTGTTTTGGGGGGTGTGGATTCAGCCTCTTCCCGTTTAGCAACCATTAGTTTTAAGTCCTCATAACTTATGTTATCATAGACATGGTCTACATCATCAATGGTCAACTCTATCGATGACCCAAAGGGAGTCATTCCTTCCTGCCCTTCGGATTTAGGGTCACTCTGCCGTTCCCTCCGGGGGCTGTACTGAGAGCCACCACCGTCCCTAATTCTTATTTCGGGGGGGCACGTGTTGCTCTCACCAGCACTGCTGGCCCGCCTGACAACCCGGTGGCCAGCGCTGGCGGTCTCTGCCGATTCAATCTGTCCCATGTGCCAACTGCAAGGGCGACTGGAAGTGCTATCTTCACACAGCCTGGCCGAGTTCAGGTCCGAGGAGGAGAAGGAGGGCACGAACATCTGATAATCATCTTCGTCATCCTCGTTCTCCTGAGGGGAGCGACGACTAGGAAACAAGGCTTGTCGGATCTGGTGGTCCGTCCAGATGTTTCGGACAGCTCCGCCCCCACGAAGCACGCTGAGAATGGCAGAACTGCCCGGCTGACTGTTCCTCTGTGCGGGAGATGGTCCCGTTGAGGTCCGCTGGGGAGACCTTTCCTCTCTGGAGACCTGAGGTGGAGAGAAACATATTGATTGGACTGTAGTGCCATAGACACCTAACATACGATGTTCTCCTGGATTTACACATTGCCTCTCCCTCTGGGCTATAGTATCCTTAAAGCAAATGATCGGTAAATGTTGATTTTACCTGAAGTGAAATGCACTTGAGATTTTTGCAAACAGGGGCAGAAAGGACAGGAACTGGTATTTACTCAGAAATAGGCCAGGCCGTTTGCAGACATTCTCCACACATAATGTTCACACTCTGCGGGTTAGATGTGATTGAACCAATTGCACAGTAAGGAAATGCAGGCGCTCTCCAGTCAGTAGAAAGGCTACGATGCAAACCTAGGTCTGACTCTAAATCCCTTACCCCGATGCAGGGAGTCAGCAAAATACAGAAAACTCTTAGATACCTCAAATAATTCTGAGGTGCGCATGGCAAATCACATTATATAAACGAACATACGTAGGTATCAAGGGCCACGGTATCTGGGTCCTATTTGAGGCTTGACTCCTAGGAGCCTTATTGTGGTTTCCGGTGGACCAGTGCCTCGGTCAGTAATTTGACGGCACACCTCCCGGCTTTCCCTGATATCTGCAGACCATGCACCTGACCAGCACTGCCTTGGTTTATAGATTCGAGCACAGAGCCTTGTCGCAGGACTGTAACTGAATCCACTATTGAGCTGGTGAACTTCTTACTTTCTCTCAAAATATATTTAATTAACATTTAGATGTCTGTTAGGAAGTAAAATATGAGTGACGTTAACAATTTCTAATAAAAAAAAAATCAATGGGGTCTTTTATAACTTGGAACCTTTCTTGATAGAGCTCTATTATGTAGACAGGGAGTAGATCACCCTCCGATGCTCTCTGTAGTAGAAGGATTAGCTTCAGAGAGTTGAAAGGGTTAAGACCAGTTCAAACTCATTAGTACCAGGGACACATTTTCTTTCTTTCTCTTTTAAATTTGTTTAGTGTCTTTGTTATTTTATTTTGAGAAACAGAGACAGAGAGAGAGAGAGAGAGGGGGAGGGGCAGAGAGAGAGGGAGACACAGAATCTGAGGCAGGCTCCAGGCTCTGAGCTGTCAGCAGCACAGAGCCCGATGCGGGGCTCGAACCCACGGACCGTGAGATCATGACCTGAGCTGAAGTCGGACGCTTAACCGACTGAGCCACCCAAGTGCCCCCCAGGGACGCATTTTCTGATCGAAGCACTACCGTAACCTATTAGAACAGTCCAATGAGCAAGAATGTTTCATCACTTGTCCATGAAACTGGGATACATATTTTCTTGGAATAATCTCTTAGCAATATGTCATCACGGAGGGAGGGGAAGTGTAGGGAAGGCAAGAATAAAATGTCATCCTGAATGTTATTTTTCTATTAAAAATTAAAAACTAAAAAAAATCTCATTAATCTTGTGCTCATTTTTTTTCACATGGTCAAACTGTGGAGCATTTGAGGACTAGGAACCAATGAATATGCACACATAGGGACGTATATACACACACAAATATATATGCAGGATTATATTTATAGCTCTATTTTCTTTCCTCACCCTTCACGATATCTCCCTTTTTCTCTTACTCAGACTGTACTGGTGTCATGTTTATAAAATACAGGCACCCAGTAGCTATGTTTTATAAACTAAAACACGTTAGTATTAACTAGTAAAATTGTGACAAAGCACTTTGATAGCTTCTTAAAATCTTCCATCCCAGAAAGATTTCCAGACGTTTTAGAAAATTAGGAATCCTGCATTTTTAATATCAAAATATATTTTAATACAGGTAATTACCCGAAACTTTGGACTCTGGAAACTGATATTTTACATCAAATAAATCACCTGGAGAACTAAAGAAGCTCTTAGATTTAGGAATAATCAGTCTGAGGATTTGGCAACATAGGCGTGTTATACACCTCACTAGAGGCATATAGATCTTCACGAGAGCTGTGAAGAACAGTTTTCCCCGTGGTTTTTCTACATTCTTGGCATTATGGCTATTAGTAATAATATGAGAATAGCTACCATTTGTGGAGCACTTGCTTTGTTCTAGATTCTGTACTAAGCCCTTTTTTTTAAGATTTTATTTTTAAGTAATCTCTGCACCCCACGTGGGGCTCGAACTCACAAATCCGAGATCAAGAGTCACTCACTACTGACTCAGCCAGCCACTTGCCCTTGTATGAAGTGCTTTTAAAAACATATTTTTGCATTTAATCTTTATGACAATTCTGTAAATTAGAAAGCTAAGTCTTGGTAAGGTTAACAACTTGCCTGTAGTCAAACGGCTTAGGAGTGACAGAAATGGATTTGAATCCATGTCTGAATCCACAGCATGTATATGATCTTAACTGTCCCCCTCTCTTTCTTGCTCTTGCTCTCTCCGTCCTTTCTTCCCTTTGGCTCTCTCTCTCTCTCTCTCTCTCCATACACACACACATACACACATATATACACATATACATGGCCTTGGAATATGTATTCTGGGAGAGAAATGTTAAGCTATTATTAAGAATATTTCCTGTTATAAAGTCTTCAATCATCAGTAAATCTATCCTCCTTACATTTGGTATTGTTCGCTAGTGTTAGGCGATGGAATTTTACCAATAAGAAAAAAGTACATCGCTTTTCTTCTTCTCCCATACAGAGCCCGGGCTTGATCACTATGGTCGAAAATTTCCAGTAAGCTCCCGAGATTCCATCTTTAGGACTGGGAGAGCGATCCCCCCAGCTGGCACTGAGCAGGGCTCAGCTCCATGGTCTTAGTTTGGCTGACTTAAAGAGGAGGGTACCCTCTGCACAACTGTTTATGAAAACAACAACAAATCAAAAGCTCATGCTGTATTTCAGGATAAAAACCAACTAACATGTTTCAAGAGCTTCCAAACAAAAATATGTACCTCCTGAAGAAAAATCACATGCTCTAGTCTTAAGAAAATTATTTTGAGGGAGGACTGTGGATTTTTAGACATTTTATTAGATTTAATGGAGAGACATAGCATTTATTAACAGACTTCTTTGGACCCTGTGCTAAGCAGTGGTGCAGTGGAATTGTGGGAAGGGCTCTTCATACCTACCTCCTTACAGATATAAGACATTACACAAGAAACCACAACCAGTTTTCTAAGACTTGTTAACTTAGACAACTGGCCGGGAGCCATATTAGACATGACTTACTCAGGTCAGGATACAAGATCTACTCTTCATAGGAAATAAATTCAGATATACATCTTTCAAAAGAGCACCCCATTTTTATTCCTCCCTCCTAACCTTTTACCAGAAGAAAAATGAAAACTTCACAGAGTGAAGCTTCATTACATGACATAGGATCACACGTCTCCTATCAGCAGCAGGGCCATATTCTCAGGAGGAGATCTCGGTGACCGAAGGCTAATGCTTTAAGAATGGGGCAGCATTTGGGACGTAGGAGCCTTGGTCTTGCGTGTGCAAAGGTGCAGGACAGTGTGGGGAGGACCACACTAGCATTCAGGGTGCAGGTGTTACATCCCAGGTAACCTCACAGCTTCGGGGGTGAGGGGTGCGACAGAGGGATGAAGAAACCACTGCCTTCGTTCTGACAAATGAAGCAGGAGGGGGGAGGTTATAAGGATGAGTCCTTACTTAAATCCACCTCGAGATACAAAATAGCTGAGATGTATTTGGAATACAGGCTGACAATGAGATACATAGGGTACTTCTAAGGGGTCCCTACGTAACCATTTCAAAATAAGAAATGTAACGATGCTTACCTTTTGGATGTCTTGTGCTGTTTCTGAAAAATAGAAAGGTTTAAAAAATTTTTTGGAGGATTAAAAATGTATTTCATATATAGGTAAACACTCCTCCTCTTTCCTAGGACTTTAAAACGTGTTAAAAACTGAACCCTGAGAGGCTTCTGGGCCCTTTAAACCTAATTTTAAGAAAACGCCTCTCAGTTTACCGTGGTTCTATATCCTGTATTGTATGTAAAACAACCTTACACGCATCTGAAGGTTAAGTACCTTTCTTAAGCCCCGCAACAGACCAATTCATGTTAATACGTGTCAAAAGCGTCCTCCCAAACATGTATTATCTGGAATACGTGTTCTAAGCCATGAAAATCACTTACACATGAGATGATGCTTCTGTTCATTTTTAAACATTTATTGGTTTTAGCTGAAGGGAACAGACAGCATTTATCACTGGGGTCCCCTTGGCGCCGCGCTAAGGAGCGGAGCCGCCGGGTTTCCGGGGCATGTGTGTCACAGCTACATCCTACAGACGCCCCTTCTGGTTACCTTGACGACGTGTGTGTCATCGTTACAAATTGTTCAGTTACGGAAGCATATAAAGTAAACCGTGATCGAACCCCCTCCATGAACCCCACCCCGTGGAAATGACCAAACTTGCAGACTGATGGTCCTCTTTCCCCAGTCCCATACCCACTGACCCCAGCCCGCCACAATGCACGGTTTTGTTTTGAAAACAAAGGTGCAAAATGCAGCATTGAATCTCCTGCTACATGTATGTAGACACTCTGGTCAGTAGAGTGTCTCTGACACCCTGTTCTTTATCGACAACTGCAGAATATTCCACACAGTATTCCAGGACATACAGTTTACGTAACTCTTCCCACTACATGGGTATTTGATGGGCTGTCCTATTACAAAAACTGCAAAGTGTGTGCGTGCGCACACACACACACACACACACTTGCGTGAGTTCGCCCATACAGGAAGTGTCCTCAGGAAATTTATAAAAGTGAAAAAATGTGAAATTGTTGGGTCAAGGGCAAATCCACGTTTTAAATTTAAGTGGCTTTTACCAAATTTTGCTCCAAAAAGGTTAGAGAAATTGACACACCATTCATTCTGGAGTGTCTGTTTTTCTAGATCTTTTGGTGGCACTTACTGCTCTCCCCCCATTTCTCTCTTTTAAATGTACAATTTTTCTGATTACTAGCATGGATGGCCATTTATATATTTTACTGACTGCCCAATTATGGTGTCTGCCTTTTATTTTTTTATTACAAAGTTTTTTAATGTTTGTTTATTTTTGAGAGAGACAGAGCACAAGCAGGGGAGGGGCAGAGAGAGAGGGAGACAGAGAATCGAAAGCAGCCTCCAGGCTCCGAGCTGTCAGCGCAGAACCTGACATGGGCCTTGAACTCACGAACCATGAGATCATGAGCTGAGTTGAAATTAGATGCTTAACCAACTGAGCCACCCAGGGGCCCCTCTCTGCCTTTTAAAAAAGAGTCCTTTGTCTTTTCTTTTTGATGTATGGGATTTCTTTATATAATAGGGATATTAATCTTTTTATGCCAGTTATCTGTATTGCAAACATTTTATGTCATTTGGTTTTATATTTAAAAACAGGACACTGTTACTTATAGAAGTGAACCAAATGTGTCAATTCATAATCCATCCAGTGTTTGTTTTTTTTAAAATATGGTTTAGCATAGTGGATATCAATAAGAATGAAAAAAGAAAAGATATTTTAGGACTTACCACTGGTCTTCAAAACTTTATGTGATCTTGAGGAAGGTTCTAGGAGAAAACATAAGACCAGCATCATTTGCAAAACCAAATCAAGATTTTTTTCTTTATAAATGAATTATTAGTTACAGGCAAATTAACTGAGCTCTAGAATTTTTTTTTAACCAAATATACCTGAAGCCCATCGCACAGAGGCACTTAACAGCAAGACGTTCACTCCGACAAAACCATAGGATAAAATTTAAGCTGTGTAGGGGCACCTGGGTGGCTGTTGGTTAAGTGTCTCACTTTGGCTCAGGTCATGCTCTCACGGCTCTTGGGTTCGAGCCCTACGTCGGGCTCTGTGCTGACAGCTCAGAGCCTGGAGCCTGCTTCGGATTCTGGGTCTCCCTCCCTCTCCGCCCCTCCCCTGCTCATGACTCTGTCTCATTCTCTCTCAAAAAAAAAAAATAATTTTTTTTTTTTTAAATTTAAGCTGTGCAATCAGGGTCACGTAACGGAAAACTACCCTACCAACAACAAGGAGAACAAATTCTTTAGCTTTAACTACCACCTATAAGCTGACAGTGCTCAATATATCCTTAAAGCAGACCCTTTGTCCCAAGCCTCAGATCTCAAATGCTTACTGCTGATCTGACATTTCCCCAAGGTGCCCACAGACCGAGCAAAACCAACAGGCCTCAAACTCATCTGTCTCCCCCTATAGCTGTTCTTTTATCCAATTTCTTGTCTTGGTTGTCACTGACATTACCCACCCAAGTCAGATGCCAGGACGTCATTGTACATATCTCCCGTATTCACCCATCACAGTCCTGTGGGGTCCCCATAATGCCCCCCCCCAACTCTGCCGTGTCTTAATCCAGGCCTTTATCATCTCTCTTCCAGACTAGACAGACAGTCTACTTCAGTTTCTACATCAAACCAGAATTCCTTTTTTATTTTTTATTAATTAAAAACATTTTGTAAATATTTACTTATTTTGAGAGACTGAGAGAAAGCACGAGCAGGGAAGGGGCAGAGAGAGAGGAAGAGAGAGAATCCCAAGCAGGCTCTGTGCTGTGAGCGCAGAGCCCACCGAGGGGCTCGATCCTGTGAACTGTGACCTGCGCCAAAATCAAGAGTCGGCGCTTAATTGACTGAGCCACTCGGGCACGCCCAGAATTCTCTATTTAAAAGGTAAATATTGCATTGCTTAAAATCCTTCTGTGGCTTGCAGGATCAAGTTCATACCTTCTGCGCTTAGGCCCCCCTCCGCAGCTTCAGCCCCTTCTCTTTGGTTTACCGTGCACGCCTGCACCTCCACCCACAGCTTCGTCCCCCGTTCTGGCCAGGCTGAACAACTGGCAATGGAGGTCTGATCTGAGGCACGCTGGCTCAAGTCTCAGGGCCTTTGCATGTGCTATTCCTGCCTCATCTGTCTCCTCAGCCCCCAGACTCTATCCCGGGTCCTCTGCTCTGGGAAGCCTTCTCGCCTTCCTAGAGAGGTAGTCTCTCTCTTTCCTTTGCCGCTCCATCTACCCAACCTCCACCGCAGTCCCATTATATGGACTGGTGCTTACTCAGCCTTTTTGACTCCCACTGGATTGCAACTTCCTCGCAAGTAGGAACCGTGCATATTATATATTCTTGCATTCCCAGTCCTTAGCACAGCGCAGGGGGTTAGGTAGGTACTCAGTAAATACTGATTCAAATGAACAAAATATCCGAGGGCTAAGAGAATACTACACGGAGTCTGGTTCAGCAAACGTGTGTTAAAGGGTTAGGTTTGAATGATCGTTTGTATGTGTCATTTATAGGATACAATTTTTCCCAGTGATAGTAAATAGGCTTTAAGTACCTGTACGAAGCTATGCAAAGCAGAATTAGTGGACTGAGAGGTTTTACATTCCCTGGAAAACAGAGAGCTACATAGCAAAGTTCTAGAACGAAAGCTTGACAGACTCGTCTTAGGGCAGCTTCAAATGTATTCAAACTGGCAGTGAGTTCAAAAACCACACGGGAAATGTGTGTGTGTTTTTTTTGTTTTTTTTTCCAGACTGAAAGGATCTCTCATTACTAGCCCCCCCCCCCCCCCCCCGCCGCCAATGATTACATTTTGGTCAACAACATCCTATTTACCGGATTTTCTTCTCGGCCGATAAGGAGCAGAACCGTCTTTAGAACCACAGAATGCTTTAGTCTCTCCCTCAGGGCTGTAGCAGAAACCGGGATAGTCTGAAAAGATAACCACATGCACCGACAAGAATGAGATGCTCAGTGACCTCTCAGAAAATTGGTACGGCTTGGTTTTGGATATCAGACATGGTATAATCTCTCCTTCCGTAACTGGTGTTGAATATGTATCATGGGGGCTTCCAGAAGTCTGTCCGCAAGGACGTGTGTCTTTCTTGCACATGTGTGTGCTCTCTCTCCCCTCCCCCTCTCTCACACATGCACACACACACACACACACACACATACACACATATTCTCTGTGCATTCTCCTTTTGTGCTCACTAGCAGAAAGCCGTAACCGGTGGCTCTACCCTTTGCAGAAAGTTACCCTTTGCAGAAAATGTATATGGTGTGATTAACCTCCTACTGCCACTCAGGGTCACCTGCAATGCAGTGACCCACAGAGGGCAGAGAATTCTATTCGAATAAAAACCATCGCGGCTGAACTCGCTCACGAGACCCCGGACAGAGGGTGGTGACAAGCCACAACACAGGCTCTGTCAGGGCAAAGCCATGTGCAGAAGTCAACGGAAGCATAATGTCATGAGGTGTCCATGTGGGGCGTGGTGGATGATGTCGGGCTATCCTTGCCCTATGGAAACCGGCCTCTACTGCAGTGACTCTCAATATTTTTCTAGACATTGCTCCTTTGAACATTTGATGAATGCATTAGGTTCTCTTACTGGAAAAAGGATTTCCATTTAATTTCAGAGTTTATGTCTTTCTGCCCATCTAAGGAGTACATAGACTTCAGATTAAGACTATGGGGTCCAGGGGCACCTGGGTGGCTCAGTCAGTTAAGCGTCCCACTCTGGATCTCGGCTCAGGTCATGGTCTCACAGTTTGTGAGATCGAGCCCCGAGTTGGGCTCTGCATTGACCATATGGAGCCTGCTTGGAATTCTCTCTCTCCCCCACACACACTCTCTCAAAAATCAATAAGCATTAAAGGAAAAAAGGAAAATCAGGTCTAATCCTAAAGTATTGCAGCATATTCAGGGATTATCTGCCCCCTGAAGCCTGAGGGTAAACAATTTTAGGACATGCCTGTAATAGGGTTAAGGCTCTTCAAAGGGTGTCTAAAGCTTGGGGGAGTTCTAAGAATTTTAAAGACCACATACATTGGTCCAATGTCAGTGGCAAAGGTACATAATTGAGGGCTTTTGGCCCAATGGACTAGCCTACTCTCTTCCTACCCAGCCAAGTCCAAAGCCAAGGTGGGGCAAATGAGGTTATTTTCCTAGGCTGGGCTGCTCTAGCCTAGTCCTGAGCCTGGAAGAAAGGCATGTGGCACCAATTAGTGGCTTGAAGTAAGTCTGTGGGTGCACTCACAGAATCTTGATGGTGTCCGTGAACTAGCACCCAGAGGCTGAGAATGAGGAAATGGTTCTGTTGAACGAAGTTAGTCATAGAAATAGGGTCTCCTTCAGACCCCCGTCTTTCTCCACCTTTCCTCCTAATTCTATATTTTTTAGACAGATAAATTTATTTATTTATTTTTAAGTTTATTTATTTTGGGAGAGAAAGAGAGAGAGCACGCGCCCATGCAGGGGAGGGGCAGAAAGCGAGGGAGAGAGAGAGAAAATCTCAAGCAGGCTCCGTACTGACAGCGCAGAGCCTGGCGTGGGGCTTGAGGTCACAAACCATGAGATCATGACCTGAGCTGAAGTCACACGCTCACCAGACTGAGCCACCCAGGTTCCTCCTCCCCAAACCTTAAAAGAGCTTTCCAACGAATAAAATGAGGTGGGGCGGTTAGAGAAGACAGGGCAGCGGGCCCCAGTCTAGCCCTCTAGTCGGGGTCACCTCCCATCATCTCTCAGGAGTTGCCGGACATGAAATGGGGGACCTCAGCCACGTGCTGAAGGAGCTCATCTTTCTCCCCCACTAACGCTTCGTTTCCTCTGGAGAGTTAACCACCAGCGGCATGGAAGGTACGTGAATCAGTGTTTGCAACTGGGGAAAGTGTCCTCAAAAGTCAGTAATTTCAGATGTTTTAAGTACAAGTTTTTGTTAGACCCAGTTGTAAGTCTTTAAAGCCACTGATTCGCCTTTTAGTCTCTTTAATCTGGGAGAGAACAAGCACTGATAAAATGGTGTTGAACGAGGTTTTATGTTCTGGGAAAGACCTCACTTACATTTATTTTCTGCCTGTTTTTATAAGCCTAGAAACACACTCACATATGTGGAGCAGTGGTGATTTTAAAATTTGAGCGGCATCAGGGAAACCATTCACTATCTCATTGGCATGATTCCTGCAGATAGATAATCAACAGATTTTTCCTCCAGTGGGGTGCGGTCGGAAATGTGGGTAAGACCTTGATTTTTTGGCGGTGGTGGAGGGAAGGTTGAGAGTGGACCCTGGGAGCGTATCTTACATTTGTAGCTGACACAGAGATCTAGACCTGTGGCCGGCCATCAGGTGACTGACAGATAAACCAGGGGAAATCAATACACAAGCGAGTCAATGCCGAAGGAAGGGGTCATTCTCTCTGCCAGCTCTGTTAAAACGGTGAATAAAGAACTGTGCCTTTCTCACAGTTGACATTTTTACAAACTTGAAGACAGAAAAGATAGATACAAGGAGACAATAAAATTTCAAACTGTATTAAGAAAACAAGACTTACGAATGGCATCCATTTCAAGTATTGCTTGCTTGGCCTGTAAGAAAGAAAGTGTATCTATAACTGCAATTACTTTTTGTTTTTGTTTTTTTTCTCTTTAAACCACCCATCGCTATCATAATCCAGGTCTTATCCCACCTGAATCGGATTTTTGAAAAAGCCTTAAAAACTCCTTATTCTTTTAGGCATTAACACATAGTTCAAGGGCTTCAAATAGATGCGCGCCTCCTGTGGGTAGCAGGTGCTACACACATGCTTATAGCCCCCATCTGGAAGGAAGGAAGGAAGGAAGGAAGGAAGGAAGGGGAGAAGGGAAGATAGAGGGAGGAGGAAGGAAGGAAAGGGAGAAGGAAGGGAAGACAGAGAGAGGATAGGAGGGAAGGAGAGAAGGGAAGACAGAGATTGGAAGGAAGGAAAGAAGGGAGGGAGGAAGGGAGGGAGGAAAGAAGGATGGAAGGAAGGAAGAGGAGAGGGAGGAGAAGAGGGAGGGGAGAGAGAGAGAAAAAGAGGAGTGAAGGAGACTGTGGAGGGAGCCTTTCACTAAAGTTTCTAAAGCCTAGCATCTGGCGGTCAGCTCGTTATAAAATGTAGATCTCTGCTCCTCAACCCTGATCTGTCAAACCAAAGGCTCAAGGGACGGGGTCTGGGATGTGCGCCTCCAGCCTTCTCCCAATCACCGGGGCCTTATAACTGTTCCCGATTGTGGCAAAAAGGGTTGCTGGGAGTTTCCAGTTTTCCTCCTTCCAAATGCTCTGTGATTATCCTTTGCTAACTGTCTTGGCTTCTAGGGCACGCCTGTCACTACTGCGTCTCTCCTGGGCCCTAGAATCTCCCAGGCAGGGGAAGCACCCTGAGGACATGGTTTGTGACACGGGCTCGGGCGCCTTCGTAGCTGGAGGTGTTTCCTTGGCCACAAATGCCAAGACAGCACCTACCGTTCAGAGTTGCTACTAGGCCAAATGACAGGCACTCAACCCAATGGAGTCACCACCCACCCGCCAAGGGATTGGGCCAGATAAACCTTGACTCGGGCTTCCTTCACGAAACATCTCTCTCCCACCTCAACCCTCACAGCTGTCCTGCGTGGAGGCTTCTGTTTATTGTTATTGTTGTCGATGCTGTTAATGTTTAGGGAGACATAAAGAGCTGGTTGATGACCCTAACATGAATCATTTTGCCTGAGGATTCAAAGAGGGAAAAAATTAGTTTAGGTAGAACTCCTTTCACGTCATTTTCATTTTTAAAGGGCCGTATAACATAACGGACAGACATTAGACTAAAAATCACCTTCAAAATAATTTTACTTGTATTTTGCCACAATCTGGGATAGCACAGCGAAAACATTTGGGCAAACTGGTAATACTTAGGGGTGCCTGGCTCAGTCGGTTAAGCATCTGACTCTTGATTTCGGTTCAGGTCATGATCTCATGGTTTCTGAATTCAAGCCCCACACTGGGCTCTGCACTGACAGTGCAGAGCCTGCTTGGGATTCCCTCTCTCTCTGCCCCTCCCCTGCTCACACTTATGTGTGCACATAATCTCTCTCTCTCAAAATAAATAAAATAAACTTAAAAAAATAAAAATAAGTGTAAATATTTAGTTTTAAAAAAGGAGGGAGGTGAAGGGGTGCCTGAGTGGCTCAGTTGGTTAAGCATCTGACTCTTGATTTTGGTTCAGGTCATGATCTCACAGTTCGTGGGATCGAACCCCACATTAGGCTCTGCGCTGACGGAGCAGAGCCTGCTTGAGATTCTCGCTCTCCATCTCTCTCTGCCCCTCCCCTGCTCATGCTCTCTCTCTCTCAAAAATAAATAATAAATAAACTTTAAAAATAAATAAATAAAAGAGGAGGGAGGTTAAAAAAAAAGGAGCCTTGATGAAGCCACCGTGTGAGATAAATGCATGCATTTTGTAACACTGATTTTTTTTTTCATCAGATATTCAGAGTTTGTGATGACTAGTTGGAATTAATTTCAAACACCAGTGTGAGCTCAGTTTCTGTGAAGTTCCTTTACAGGACCAGGTGATTATATAAAAGGCAAAAGTCTCTACTTTTCTATCATTATTCTCAATCTAGACGAGAGTGAGTTTATACACCACGGCTATGAATAAACAACATGGCTATTTCTTTTTTTTTTCCTTTAAAAAATTTTTTTTAATGTTTATTTATTTTTGAGAGACAGAGAGACAGAGCATGAGTAGGGGAGAGAGAGAGGGAGACACAGAATCCGAAGCAGGCTCCAGGCTCTGAGCTGTCAGCACAGAGCCCAACGCGGGGCTCGAACTCACGAACCGCGCGATCACAACCTGAGCCAAAGTTGGCCGCTTAACCAAGTGAGCCACCCATGTGCCCCACAACATGGCTACTTCCAAGAAGTTTCCTGGTATCTATAAACCTGACTTTAAACCTGACTATAAAAAAACTCAGTATTTTTTTTTTTTCCCCAGTCTTGACGTTTAATTTCAGGAGAGTACCATTCCCACATCTTCCTCTAGGAGTCAGCCAGGGACCATCACTGAATTAAAGGAACCGAAGGAATCTGGGAGGAGCCACAAAGACGAATTTCCATCAGCTTGTGGTAACACTGTTAGACGGGTGTGATGCATTTTTCGATGTTCACAAAAATTCCCCTTTATGCATTTCTTTTATCTAATAGGAATACACAGATTTTGAAAGCTTTAGAGAAAAAAAATTTTTTACAGTCTTGAAGAAAGAAGTGGAAAGTTTGGCTTAATAATAATCCTGCTTCAATAAGGTAGAAAATTATTATAACATTATAGTGGATGAAGTCTATGAAGTGGGCAGTATTTTCGCTGCCGTTGGGAGCAGTACGGTGAAGGCTTGCTCTCCGCAGCCAGACAGACCTGGGTCTGACCCAGGCTCGCTCACGCGCTCGCTCTGTAAACTTGGGCAACTCACTTAATGTCACTGCCCTTCTGCTTTTCTCTCTCCGGAATGGGGAGACTCAGACCTTTGTCATAAGGTGGTCTGCTGAGGCTGAACTAACGGCACAAAGCAGCCGGCACACTCATGACACCCTGATGAAATGAGACGCACGCTTAACTCAAAGCACACACCTTTGCACATTCACTTCCTGGGCCCCAGATCATTGCTGACAGCCCCTGAGAACGAGCTTCGACTGCTTTTCGGAGTACCCGGAGTGAAATGGACTCTCTTTTCTCAGCGACGTTCACGTTTCTTATTTCCCCCTAGTTCCGCCCTCACGGCCATCGTCCTACTTTCTGCCCCACGTCACTCCTGCCCCGCCCAGCAAAGACCATTGCACCACCCTTTGTCCTCCACCCTTACCTTATGCCACTTTTTCTCTGACAACCTCTCCCCCCACTCCACAACAGCAGCACACAATCAGAGGCGGCCCCAGGACCTTAGCAGCCCCGAGAACTGCTTTGCCTCTAAGGCGGGGGCTCTACAAGTCCCGACTTCAGCTACAGATCTCTGCGTTTCCATCTGCCCACCTTCGACTGCTGCCGCACCGGTTCTGGGACCTTCCACAGCCAGCACTCCTTCAAGCCCTGCCTAGTCTCCGGGGCGGCTTCCCTCTCCACTCAGCCTGGAAATCGTGCTCGGTCACCGCACCCACGTGCTGATCAGCACCCACCTCCCCCCGTCCTGTTAACTTTCCCCTGAACTGGCCCTGCTGATCTTCACCTTGGGGCCCCCACCTGCGCTAGGCTTCCTCAACGCTTGTTTCTAAGTTGCTGAGCCGATTTCTGGATGACCTCATGGCACCGATCCACGGTGACCCCCTTTGCTGGGTCTTGGATGCACACGTCGCCGCAGTCCTCCCTGCCCACTGGTCCACTTTCTTTAGCGAGTGTCCTGAGCCTTTCCCTCGGGTGCCCAAACCCACCTGGGCGCCCCCAATCCCCCAGCCAATGGATGACATCATTGCCAACTCCAGTGAAATCAAACTCTCTAATCCCCACTCACGTCCGTCTCAAAGGGTCTCTCACTGGTCTTCTTTCTTCTCTCCCAGCTCTGGGAAGGAGATTTCAACTTCCCAAGACCCACCTCTCACCCAGCGTTCCTGATCCCACCCTCCCGGCTCCCCACAATGGCTTCCAAAGAGCATTCTTCTGCCTATCTGTCGGCTCTCCTTCCCTTTCTCCTTCCCTCAGCCAACTACCACGTCCACGGCCTTCTTCACCCACACCAGGTGTCTCACTGTGATCCCGCCTCTCCTCAAACCCCCACCTGGTAAGTTTTCTGAACTTTGTTAAAGAAGTCTGTGCCCAGTGTGCTTCTTTCTCATTTCCGCTTTTTCCTGCCCCGCGCTGCAATCTCTTCCTTTATCTCTGAGTTGCCAACCTGAGTGTCTACTCTTCTGTTGTTTGCTTTGCAGACCGTTGCTCCACACCTGCTCTTTGAGCTCCTTTCTTTCCTCTGTCAGCACAGCTTTCTCCTTGGGTTTTCTTACGGCCCCCCCACCTAAGCACCTCTGGTGGGTCTCTGAGTCCCCACCCGCTGGCAGATCACTTAAGACGTTGGGATTCCCAGGGCTTCTTTCCTTTACACACGTTCATGGGCCATCCTATCAAAGCTCCGGGCCTCCATTACTGTCTATGTCAAGACAGCCTCCAGATTGCAGCTTCCCCGTGACCTGAATTTCCACCTGGGGCCAACCTGCCTCCTCACGCACCTGTGAGAGCTGCTCCTCACTCCCATCCAACCGGTTCCTCTCCCTGGCGGCTTATTGCAGAACTCGAACACGGTCCTCTGGGCTCAACCCCTGACTCACGCTTGCCTCCCATCTCTCTTTCCTCGTGCGCTCAGCGGGTGACATATCATTGCTCTGCTTCTCTGAGCGCTTTTGCATCTGCTTCCCGTCTGCTGCTGTGGCTCCCCCCGAAGGGCCCCTCATCTCTTTTCCAGAGATTGTGGCCGCTTGCTCGTTCTTCTTCTGCCTCCAGTGCCACTTCTTCAACTCATGTATCACACGGTTTCTGAAGTTACACTTTCAGAACACAAGGGAGACCCCGCCATCCCTTCCTCCAAAGCCTTCAGTGGTTTCCCACCGCCAGGACACTCAGACTTCCTGGTGTGTGCCTTCTGAGGCCTTCAGAGCCCAGCGGACTGCCTTCCACTTCTCCAGCCTCCCCTCCTACTGCGTCTCCTGAGGACTCAGCCCTTCTGCCACCAGTCTGTGTGCTGTGAACACGGTGCACCCGTTCACATCTCTCTGTTTTTGTTTCTGCTGTTCCTTTAGCTTGGTTTTCCTCTTTGTCCACTTAATAAAATATGCCTTATCCTTCCAGACTGAGGTAAAAGGCATTTCCATCTTTTCCTCATTCAACTGTAATTGAACACTTTATCCTTCCACGACACTTGCTTTATACCTCTATTAATTCTTCCCGTTTTGCAAACGGTTGTTTATATGGCTACCTCCCTCATCTACAAATTCCTTCTCAGCTGAGTCTGTATCTTCTTTCTCTTAGCATTCCCACAGAACGTAAGCTAGCTCTAGTCACAACAGTTGCTTAGTATAGCTTTGAATACTTATAATTGTACTCTACTAGTTCTCTAGAAGTTTTCTTGTAGTCTTTTCCTTATTTTTTCCTTCCTCAAGCCCAAAAAGAAAATCTAACAGTTTAAAAAAAAACACACACACAAAAAAACCTTCCACAATCTCCCTATATGTGAATTTTTTTTAATGTTTATTTATCTTATTTGAGAGAGAGAGAGCGAGAGCGAGCGAGAGCGAGAGCGAGAGCGCGCACGAACCGGGGAGGGGCAGAGAGAAAGGGAGACCCAGAATCCGAAGCAGGCTCCAGGCTCTGAGCTGTCAGCACAGAGCCTGATGCGGGGCTTGAACCCATCAACCATGAGATCATGACCTGAAGTCAGATGCTTAACGAACTGAGCCACCCAGGCCCCCCAGTGAATCTGTTTTACTTACAGGCTAATTTAGTTGATCCCATAAATATCCTAGCTCTCCATTTTCTTTGTTTTAGAGTTGAACATTTATTGCTATCGGGCTGCCTTCTAGGACTTGGATTCCTTACATTTTATTGTGTGTTGACCTCATCTCACCTTAGCTGGGATTTTTGCCGCGTGGTTCTCCAGGATCAGCCTCTTCAGGTGCAGAACCCACAGGCGCTTGTCTTGTTGGGATTTGGCCTGGCAGAAGGAAATGCGATGATCAGACAACTCACGCCTCCACCACTCACAAGATTCAGACACTCTGATCACCCTCTGACAAGACGGGAAACACACCGTGTGGCCGGAAGGCTCTGGAAAGGCAGGCTGGCCCACAGTGCCCATTGTTTACAAGATGAGCCCCACAGGGAGGGGAGGCCCCTGCTGTTACCTGAACCGTGTGCTGTAGCTTGGGGTTCTTATAGTGGAAGACACTGAAGCTGAGCGGCTCCTTTGGTATCACTTCCACGAGCATGAGGTTGCCACACTGAGCAGGAGAGCAGAGAGAGGGTGAGGCACACTTGGAGGAGAACAAGACGAGTGGCTGAAGCCCTTGCCCATGACCGACATTCAGACCTACCAGGATATGGGCTTTGTACGTAAACGTGTCATCCCTCTTCTTTGTGATGAGAAGCAGCTTGTCAAAGAGGAAGAGCGTCCGCTCATTCTTGGCCCGCTGGAGGCGAAAGGTTCCTTCGAGCACCAGTTCCCCGTAGCTGGTCAGGTCTGGTCCCTTCCAGTTAGTGAGCAGACTCTGTATCTCCTGAAAAAGTGACCGGTCTGTGTGATTAAACAAGAGATGGGACGACATGGAAGAGAGGAAAAGGTCTCCCATTTGCTGAATCTCAAGAATGGTGTCTGAATATTCTGCGACAGAGCCTAATGGATCTATTTGGTGTCCAATGGTGTCTAATGATCCATGACCTAAATCCACATTTATGGGGGTTGTCACTTAAGGGTTAACAGAAATGACTCAAGTTGTTAGTTGACGAGTTGCCGATTACTTCTTTCCTCTCCTTGATAATCCCTCTCCTATGGCTGACAGCAGCAGTTCGGTCTCTCAAAAGCTAGGTAAAGAGGCCACTGGCATGTGACCTTCTCAGATAGCCATCCTTTCCTTGACTTTCTCACTCACTTTCTTTGCAGGAAACCTTCAGCGCTATCACCGAGGAAATGTTTTCCAGAAACTGAAATCCATACTACAGATAAGTAGCTCAAAACTAAAGCCTGTGAGAAATCACGTAAGACACATCTTAGAAATTTCCTGATATTAATCCCATTTATTTGGGGGAAAGGAACCGAATTTCCTTACCATTATGTTTTTAATGGTACTTGACAAATATAAATTGAGAACATGACTTTGAGGTATCTTTGGGAGTTATTGTACATCCATATCAATGTTCTTCAAGGAAGCTGATTTTTTATTGTTTTGAAAAATGAAAATATTCACAGAGAACATTGAATGAAGTAGCCCAAATAGGAAACCCAAAATGTCACTGGTTGAAAGTAGAAATGGACAGTAATGGAGATAAAAATCTGAGCCTGAGCCTGGTTTAGCAGTGTCTGCAGAATGCCAAACAGGTGTATAAGGTCTAAAACAAATAGTTATTTAGCCATTTCCAAATATGCAATAGACATTAGGTCCACAAAACACTTGGATGATCAAGTATTAAACCTTTTCTTACTGTTACAAAAAAACAGACATGACCTGAAAGAATAGACAGTTGCCTTCCCTTGATTTTTGATAGTCTCTTACATCACCCCACACTCTGGCTGCCTGGAGATGAATCCTAGCGTTTTGTTTAAATTTATGGGCTGAATAATGTATCTTTTTTCCTCAGTTGGGCATAGGTGCTCTACACGGCATGGAGTCACTCTGGGCTTTTATGTCCACTCCAGGGACACGCAGGAGCCTGCCACCAGCCTCTAGGCCAACATAAACTTTTCTTAAAAAGTTTATTTATTTATTTTTTTTTTTTTGATATAGAGAGAGTGTGAGTGGGAGCAGGGGAGGGGCAGAGAGAGCGGGAAAGAGAGAGAATCCCAAGCATGCTCTGCACTGTCATTGTGCTGAGCCCAATGGGAGCTCAAACTCACGAAACTCACAGGATCACATCCTGAGGTGAAATCAAGAGTTGGGCACTTAACCAACTGAGCCACCCAGGCGCCCCAGCCTTTTGTTTATAAATAGTGCATTTTTTGATGTGCCTGGGACATGATCACTGGCTTAGCATTTATCAAAAGTTCCCAAGGATTTAGGGTCCAAAACATTGGTGCTGGAAGGGGTCTTTGCAAACCCCTCGTCTGTCTTATTTTAGAAACGAGGAATTTAACACGCAGTAGTGAGCCTCCTCCTGAGTGGGACTGCAAAGGACCTGCTTCCAGACTTAGCTCTCCTTTCTCTGAGTCCCGGCCCCATGACCACCCAGGGACCATCTCACAACTTTGCATTAACTAGTGAGAGAGGAAAAGAGGCTTAACGACCCTTTCAACAGCTCAGAGAAAGTTGCTTCCAACAAGAATTACTTCTTTGTAACTAACAGAAGGTAAGGAAGGGCTTGGGCGACTCCAATTTTCAACTTGGGTTGTCGATGGGGCTCTGAGCAAACTATTTAGCTTAAAAGTTATAAAGTAACTTCTCCTAAATACCACATTAAACAGTGATTGTATTAACCATGTCCTGATCTTTCTTCATGTATGATGAAGATGACGGATGACATGCGATACTTGAGCAGCCTCAATACCTGACTTGGGAAATGATAATAAGCCTGTTCACCTGCGGCGCTGCCATTTCGCGGGTTTACCTGTAACCGGACCGCATGTTCATGTTTCCTCTTCATGTCATTGATGTGCCAGGCTACTCGCTGCATCGTGTCGATAGCATCAAGCACCACATCATAGCCTTCTGTGTCCTTGTCAAGGTGGTTTTCTATTTCCTTAAAAAAAAATAACTAGTTATTTTCATTTTTTTCTCCCACAGCACGTGAAACATATGGCACCTCTATGATGAGTTCCTCATAATTTCTTTTTGCCTATTTATTTACACACCAGCATCGTGCCTTCAGAGTTTGCGATCTTACCAGAAATACCTGCAACAAAATGGTAAGATGGGAAGGAAAACGGGGCTAGGAAAAACAGGATTAGAATTTCATGACGAGGAGGATAAAACAAAACATTATAAAGTCCATTAAGTCTCTTAGAGATGTTACAATAGATACAAGAGTTGATATTACAGTTGGAGACTGCCGAGCTTCCTGGTAGCCAATGTAATATAAGAAAAAAGAAAACAGGGGTGCCTGGGTAGCTCAGTCAGTTAAGCGTCTAACTTTTGATTTTGGCTCTGGTCATGATATGGTTCATGAGATCTGGCCCCATGTCGGGCTCTGCCTTGGCGGCAAGGAGCCTGCTTGGGATTTTCTCTCCCTCTCTCTCTCTCTCTGAGCCTCCCCCACCTGTGTGTGCACTCTTTCTCTCTCAAAATAAATACATAAATGTTAAAAAAGTATTAAAAATAAAAGAAAACGTGTTTTTTTTTTCTCTCAGAGGAAATAAAATGACTCACATAGGACTTCCTATGTAACAGATTCAAACCCAGAGTGGACATTATCTTTAAAAGTACTTCTATAGCAAGGGCCTTTTCACACAGTCAAGGCTTTAAGGCCCAAATGAAGTTCATAAGCACTTAGCACTGGAGTTCCACAAACCCAGGGACACAAAAGGGCCATGATCTCTGCTCTGATTCTTTCTGGCACATAAGACACGTGTCCCTAGACTCCTCAAGAGTCTAAGGATCGGGCCTATTATGTCATTTATTTAATTCTTTTTTTTATTTTATTATTTAAAAAAAATGTTTATTTATTTTTGAGAGACAAGAGTGACAGAGCGTGAGTGGGGGAGGGGCAGAGAGAGAAGGAGACACAGAATCCGAAGCAGGCTCCAGGCTCTGAACTGTCAGCACAGAGTCCGACGCGGGACTCGAACCCATGAACCGCGAGATCATGACCTGAGCTGAAGCCGGCCGCTTAACCGACTGAGCCATCCAGGCACCCCTCATTTACTTAATTCTTAATCTACCCAATAGTAACTGCAGAAGAGCCGAGGTCAACACATGCTTATTAAGTTGAAGCTCTATCTTCCTAAAACAACAACAGTAACCTATATAAATATGTAAAACAGTAAGAAGATATGAGAGTCAATTAGATCATTTCTAGGGCATCTATGACATACGTAATCATTCAGTCATTAAGATTGAATCTTATGGTCTAACTTACGGCGGTTAGTTCCATTATTTTGTAGTCCTACTTCATAAATCTCTGTTTATGTTTACTAAATACTCACTTTTTCCATCTGGCTAGAAAGTGGGAAGGAATTTACATTTTCTTTCTACACTTAAACTCAGCTGTTAGAAAGGTCCTTTGAAACCATAGCACTAAAGTAACAACTCCCAGGTAAACTTCAGATCAACAGCAAATTAACAACAAATAATAATTTCTGGGGACCTTGAGAGGCTCAGTTGGTTAAGCGTCTGACTCCTGATTTCAGCTCACGTCATGATCTTACAGGTCGTGGGATTGAGCCCCAAGTCTGGCTCTGCTCTGAGGGTAGAGCCTGCTTGGGATTCTCTCTCTCTTTCTCTCTCCCCCCACCCCCACTTCCCCTCTACCAATCATGCTTTCTCTCTCTCTCACAAAATAAATACATAAACTTAAAAATAATAATTCCTTCTTTTGGGCTGAGAGGCAACCCTGTTCAATGACAAGCAGACTCAGGAGGACAGAGTGTCCTTGTGCGGATCTTCATGGACGGCTACCCAACTTTGAAGTGACATAAACGACACAGAAGGAATGCTCCAAATCAACCACAAAAGCAAAAATACGTCAAAGGCAACCAGAAGTTAGTTTTTGATGAATCTCACCACTGCTCTTCATGACCAGCTGCTGCGGACTGAATGCTTGTGTTCCCGCAAAAGCCACATGCTGAAGTCCTAACCCCCACTGCGCCCGTATTAGGAAGCGGATCCTTTGGGAGGTGATTAGCTCATGAGGGTGGACCCCTCCTGGATGGACTTAGGTTCTTACAAAAGGGATCCCAGGGAGCTCTCTCGCCTCTCTCCACCACGTAAGGTAACAGGGAGTTGGCAGTCTGAACCCAGGACAGGGATATGACCAGAACCTGACCATGCTGGCGCCTTGAACCTTGATCTTGGCCTTCTAACCTCCAGAACTGTGAGAAATAAGTTGTTGTTTAAGCCACCCGGGCTGTGGCATTTGGTTACAGCAGCCTGAACTAAGACAGCTCCTTATGTAAAGGGTAAGGGCCATTTTTCCTATTAATTACCTTTTTGTAAGGATCTTGTTATGTCTGACATGCTTAAGCAACTGCCGTCTTAGACTCTGCCTGGCTAGACGGCTATATTTAGAGCTTACTGAGAGGCACTAGTCTTTATATTAGTACAGTCCAGCAGAGATCTATCCTGGCACAGGTATCTATTTGAGAATTATTTGTACACTGAGTTAGCAAATCAATCCTCCTAATCTAAGAAGTCATTAGTATGAATGTAACAATTAAAGTAATATCCCTGATGTGACTTCTTAGGACATAAGATGCTCCAAACGTGAGCCACCCAGGCATACAGACAAAGCTGAGACATTTCTAGCAAAGTTGGTCCATAAGTTTCCTCAAAATTGTAGATGTGTGTGAACTGAGCAAAACTGGAATGATTATCCATGTGAGAAACCTGGAATCATTTAAAAAGAGATACATATAAATTACAGGCATGTTGACAGAGATCAGAGCTCTGGATTAAAATCTTTTGAAGGGAAGGTTTTTAGTGTAGTACAGAAATAATAAAATAAAAAACACTAGCTCATTTTTATGGACTGCCTGTGAGGCACAGTGAACAAGGACCATTTATAGGACTTGAACCCAGGCAAGACTGACCCAGAGTCTGGCTCCTAACCACTGCACTATGCCTTCCTCACACAATAAGGGCAATCGAATCCTACTTACCCAGGGGAAATTGCTTGCAAGAAAACTCTTCCCCAGTTTTATCAGCTTCCTTAGGGGGTCAGACATGAGAAAGTGAGAGCTAGATCTACCCTTGTTTCTAAAGCCTCCTTGAATTGTGTACAAATAATGGGAAATGAAATAAATACCCTGAAGTGAGGTGAAGCCCAGCTTAAATATCATTCATCACACCACTCATCTGTCTTCTTTTTCAGCCCCTTCTTTTTGCTCAGGCAAGAGCCAATCTATGACAGCTCTCCTTCCCAACTGCCTCCTGCAGCCGGGCTCGTGGAAATAGAATAAAACACCAAAAATCTGTTTTTCATTAAGATGATAGCTCTCTGCCTGAAACTGCTCACTGCCCGGAGTGAGGAACTCCTAAGCCCTATCAGAATCAGAGCTAAAATGAATCTTTTTACTTGGCCGATGTCAACGGGGCCGCAGGCCCAGAATATAAGTATCTCTAATTCCTCAAAGTAGATTAGTCAGTTGTAAAGTATGAATGTGGAAAATGTTTCCATATGTCCCCAGCCTTTTCTGATATTTCCCCGCCTACACTTAATACATATACCCCCAATCCCCATTCCTTGGACAGGATTCAAGTGCGGGCAGAAACTTACATGCAAAAGGAGAGGATACTTGAGAAACTTACATGCAAGAGGAGATGATACTTGAGAATCCGCTGAACTGGTTTCAAGAGATAGGACCCCAGGGGCAGTGAGTGTTTCAGAGTTTCCTGACGTTCCCTGAAGAACTTGGCCAGCACCTTGTTCCTCATGCACTCAGTGAGCACAGCCACGGATCTGCAACAAGATATATGTTTTTACCCCACTTGTAATGGTAAGATACGCATTCAAGTTTTAACATATTTTTTTTTAAGTTTATTTATTTATTTTGAGAGAGAGGGAGGGAGGGAGGCAGGGAGGGGTAGAGAGAGAGAGGGAGAGAGAGAATCCCAAGCAGGCTCTGCACAGTCAGCACAGAGCCCGATGTGGGGCCCGAACTTACAAACTGTGAGATCATGACCTGAGTTGAAACCAAGAGTCAGATGCTTCACTGACTGAGCTACCTAGGCGCCCCGGGTACTCAAGTTTTAAAGGCCAATATAAGTGTAAGTGCCCTAAAACAGGTAGGGAGCAACAGAGCTACAGCCAGACCAAAGTGCTTCTGGCCAAATTAGAAAAAGGTGTCTCTTTGGGTGGATGGATTAGAAAAAGGCACTATAGGGGCACCTGGGTGGCTCAGTCGGTTAAGTGTCCAACTTTGGCTCAGATCATGATCTCACAGTTCATGAGCTCGAGCCCTGAGTCAGGCTCTATAGCTCAGAGCCTAGAGAACTGCTTCAGATTCTGTGTCTCCCAGTCTCTCTCTGCCCCACCTCTGCTTGTACTCTTTCTCTCTCTCAAAAATAAATATTAAAAAAAAATTTCTTTTAAGAAAAAGGCACTCTAAAAAGCTGGTAGCACAGGGACACATGGGCTTCTTTCTAAGCATCAAGCTCCTTCCTTCTAGGAGATACGCCTCCCTGCGGGGACATGTGCTTGGCAAAGGGGATCTGAGTTGGATGTTAGCCCCCAGATGCATCCCATATGGGGGTCTGTGCAGTGCTCAAACTGCACATCTGTATTCAGTTTCCACAGGTCAGACCGACAGGAGGGAGCGCCATTATACCAAGAAAAAGGAGCTCTTTCTTCAGTAGATCTAGCTCCGTGCCGGACATTTGTCACCCCTTCTGCTGACTGCCTTTGGATGATGTACACACCGCATGATACTCCCTGCAGATCATTGAAGGCTGTGGCCCACAGGCTAACCTTCCTTTGAGCAGATCCCTCTAGAGACAGTTTCTGAAACAGCTAGAGTACTCCCTTCTTAGGGAGCACACTCCCTGAGTGTACTAGGAAAGCAGGTCAGAATTCCTTCTGCATCCCAGCTCCCCAAAAGGTAGTAAGCAGACCCCCCCCTAACGTCCCAGAGGACTGGCTGAAACAATGTTCATCTCTTATACATAAGAGCTAGTGGGCTCCTGGAGTCACACACATAAGTAAATTAAAATCTTATGGTCTCGTAACTTAGAAGAAAGCAGGTGGAAGTAATTTCAGCCCCTTTCTCCCCGAGTCAGTAATATGTTTTCAGGATTAATTTAGAAAATTAGAGCCAAACAACAAAATAAGGCTCCTTGGAAGGAAGTGAAATGGAGGTCCTAATCGACCCATGAGAGTCACTTTTGTGCCCATCCGCCTTGAGAAGTATCTGTTCAAACGGGTTTATTTCCCACATAAGTGGGGATTTCAAAACTATTCTTTATCATGTATCCTAGGGTCTTTTCTAAGGTTCTTCAGAGGCAGAATTGGTTGCCCAACTGCCCTTTCGCCATGTAAAGGCTTGAGCTCTTACCGGAGGACAGGACACCTGCAACAAATTCCGAGTGCACTCATCTCCAGACCCAGGGCACAGGGAGACGTTCGAGGACAACGACCTGACAGGGCCTGCACCCCTCCCTGGGGAAAGGAGGGAGGGCTTGTGTCTCTTCAAGATGAAACTATTGGGGCATGACTGGTATGAAGAAGGTGGACATCTGTCAAGGTGTGCTGGCGACATTTAATATCACCAGCTTGGATCCGAAGGGAGAAGAAATGTTGTCAGATGGGCTGAAACACCCAATACTCTTGGCTTGTTAAGATGGGGGAACGGAAACCTGGGGCCTCAGACAGCAAACTGGAGACGAGGGGACAAGAGGAAAGCTTTGTCTATGAATATGAAAACCACGCAACTGGTCAAGAGCCAGATGCACCTGCCTCGCTGAGCCTGCCTTTCGAGCATCCCTCTGCTAACGTGTTTCTTTCCTTCATCCGAGTCGAAGACATAAAATAAATAAAAAAGATACATATAAAACCCCCAAAAGAAAAAAAAAACACTTCCTCCAAGAACCTGTTCTTAACTCTCCTCATGGGGACTTACTACTCCTTTTTCTCATGTATCTGTAGCTTCTAGTACATATAATGGGTCCAAGACTCCATTAATTTGTATTCAGTGATTTGGTCTTCCCTAACCTGCGATTGCATGATTGCATTTAGTGGAGTCTGCTGCTGAAAAAAACATAATATTTGCTAGAAAGCCAAGAATATTAGTTCCTATTTCCTGCCAACACACATGAAGCTTGGGACCATGCTCCATGAAGGACAGGCTCTTAAAATCTGTGTCCTTGCACAAATGATTTTACCTTGGACCCTGAAGCAGCCTCATATAGAAAAAGCTACCTTCATTTTGTACTTTCCTTTCTTATTACTGAGTCAGAAAAATCGTAATATAAACTTCCCAAACTGCAAATTCAGATGTTGTTTCTTTGAATGACACGTTTATAATAAAGTTTACACAGACAAACCTCCCCCCCCCCAAACAAGCCCCTCTAGTGTCTCTCATCCTGATAATTGTGTCCAGAAATGTGCTGATTCTTCAGAGTTCGAATGTTGTTGTTGTTTTTCCCCCTTTCCCTTGATTAGAAGTTTAGTGGAGACGCTGAGGGCCGATTCTGTGATATCTCTGGGTTGGGGTGTGGCGCTACGCTGGTTTTTAGCTTGAGGTCCACAGGATTTAGCTGGGGCATTCTACAATTTTCTGCTCCCTTCAGCACAGAGGTGGAAACAAATACCATAGGAGAGGGGCTTGCTTACGTGAATCTGTGTAAACTGTGTGTCTGCTCATAAGGATATGGTGACAAATGTATGGACTGGCATGTGGGTTTTGGTGTTTTTTGCTTGGCTTTTAGGGAGACCTGGTCAAAGCACAGTTGGCCGCTTACCAAGTAAATCACCACAGCACAGTATCTTGACTCATGTTTAGAGAGGGAGACTAAACTCCTTCAATGGAAAGGATTCATACATAAGTCTCAGCCTCTGGCTTCCACGCCTTTTAACCCAGACTGGCTTTCTTTCTTTTTTTCCTTCTTTTTTTTTTAATTTTCAATTTTTATTTATTTTGGAGAGGGACAGAGTGTGAGTGGGGGAGGGACAGAGAAAGATGGAGAGAGAGAATTCCAAGCAGGCTCCATACGATCAGCACAGAGCCTGACGCGGGGTTCGAACCCATGAACCGTGAGATCATGACCTGAGCCTAAGCCGGAAGCTTAACGGACTGAGCCACCCAGGTGCCCCGGCTGTCCAGACTGGCTTTCTGGGGTCACTTGTGAACAAGCGTTCCACTGCTGTTCCTTGCTGCAGCGGTACTAGGGGCTCAGCCGGCTGGCTTCTCGTCTAGGTGGATCCCGCCAACCACATTATCCTTAGGGACATGTCCTTACCAGGAAAGGCGACAGGGCACGTAGCTCTTACCTTCCTGGCTGGTCCCCCAAGATAACTCCATCAAGTTCTGCTGATCACGTGGGAAAACAGTAAAAAGGCACAGGGGCAGGGAGAATCTCAAACCTTCAGAAACTTTACAAGGACGTGGTAGCTTTGGGTCTGAGGTTGGGGAACCCTCGATTCAGATCCTAGTGGGACCACTCATCAGTTATATGGCCCTTGTGACAGCAATAACCCTACTGGAGCCTCAGTTATTTCATCCATGCATTGTTGGGGCAGGCGTGATGATGCACTAGCAGTTGTTGAGAACCTATTTCGTGCCCTGTACCGTGATGGATGCATTGCTTTGCCTGACTCCCTTGACACCTCTGGATTATCGTGAAGGTTAAATTCAACAACACATTGCATTTATAGCATAAACACTGTGATTAGGACTCAGTAAATGCTCAGTAAAAGTCTTTTGCCGAAAAAAGAAATTCTGGCGGCGTGACCCAGGGTCTTCGGTCGGCCTCCCTTAGTGAAATGGTCACTCCAGGGTCCACATGGTGCTCCCTGCTCTGCCCTCCGGTGTGGCTCCCAGTGTAAACAAAACTAAAGCCACGATCCAGTGAGATGTTCTCAGAAATTATATAGCAAAGATATAGCATACTCTATCCCCAGCTAGATCATATAAGCTCATTCTCAGTGCATCCCAAATTCTTCAAAACACGGCACGCATACAAGAGGGTTAATGGGCAAGAATTATAGGCAAACACAACAGGTTTACTTAGTTTTCCACGGAAGGACACCTCGCAACCTTTTTGGTCTCCTTCATGGTCTTTCACACTTTCCCACCCACTGGCTCTGCTGGGAATCCCAGAGCTGAATGGATCGGTATCTGGGCACCCCATGATCCATTCTCAGCATGCTGTGCACACTTTCCATGACACCCAGTGCACTGCCAGGTGCAGGACGCCTAACAGCAGCCTATGTCGGACCCTTCGACCCGAAACAGCATGAAAGTGCAGAAAATGTACTGCGGCATATTCACAACATGTACCTTGGATAGTTAGTGCAGTACTGCGTGTAAATGTGGAATTCTTCACTCTGCAAGGAAACAAGAGAGACTTTTATAGGCAAAAAAAGCACAGGCATCACCATTCATTTAAAAAACAATAAAAAGAAGTATCATTCATACTTGTAAATCTGGCTCTGTCATCACATGGGCCTGTCGGAGCCCCTGTGGCAATCATCTATGCCTTTTTATCTACCTTGTTTCATACATAGAATCAACCTGAACTCATCTCAGTTCAAGAAACATTTACTGGGCACCTGCTGTGGTAGGCGAATCTGAAGGCAAAAAGGAAGAGGAGGAAAATGAGGTTTCTGCCTCAGGCTCTCCTAGTCCTTCAGTAGACGTGCAACGTGAAAGAGAAATTGAAGTAGATCATTTAATTATGGTGGTAAGAACGTGGTGAAAGTCTAGGGCACAAGAACACGGTCATATACTTTCAACTCCTTACGTATACAATTGTCTCTGCCCACGGTCCCACCTCTTTCATTGGGTAGCCACCAGGCATCCTTTGACCTTGAGCTTAGGCTTTATTTCCTCCAAGGAGCCTTTCCAGAGCTCCAGCCAAGCCAACTGCTTCTACGCTGGGCTTCCGTAACACCCAAATCTCTTGTAGCATTTACCAAATGGTAGTGACATTTTCTCTGCATCTGGGTCTCCCACCCCAGGCTGTGACTTCCTGCAAAGCAGGGGCCATATTGTATTCACCTGGGACATTATGTTTGTTGAGCTACCGAACCCCCCTCTTTTCTACTAAACTGAAAATTATCCGAGAGCAGGATTCAAGCCTACTCATCCGTTCACACCAGCATGGCAGCAATGCTCAAATGTAGTAAGTGTTTGACTAACCAAGGTCCTTGCCTCTTCCTGACACCATATTCCCGGTCCCCTAGTTTCTTCCTTAGTCTTTCAAATGTCTAGTCATATTATCAAATACTGAGAAATCTTAAATGAATACTTCTTGCTCTTACGGTATTTTATTTAAAAGGTAAAACCATGACTTCCATGCAAATATAAAAGAAACAGTATCAAAGATTTTATTTAACCTATTGCTCAGTGAGGAAAGCAGTAAGATATAACAACTGGATTTAAGGGTAAATGCAAGTTTCACACTTAGGTCAATGGAGAATGCTGGTAGGAATTTACAAATAGATACCAAACTGCTTTTTTCTAGAGGGTAAACAAATCAACTGTCGCTCTATGGGACCGTTTTCATTTGCACATCTGTGGTCAACAATCACATTGCTATCAGTTATCAAAAATTTAGTTATAAGATAGTTCAAAGACAATGAGAGGTGCAGACAGTCTACTGAGTCATAGAAGTTAGAAGGGTAATTTGGAAAATACTTTCCTAGTGGAGACACCCAGTCATCTTTTTTGGTTGATTTCAAAGTCTTTCACCATTTCCCCCTACACTGCCAAGGGCAAGAGGTATGCAGGTGGGCAGGGGAGAGGGCAGAAACCTGGGTTTTTAAACTTCTGACTGTAGAACTTTCAGTCTGAATAAGTAATGCAAGGCCAATGAAGTATTAGTTCTTGCAACCTCTAAAATGGAATTATATTATAAAAAAGAGACACGACATTATTTTGGTGGTAGTTCATATTCTGCTCTTTTTACTTCTTTTGTACTTCTGAAGCTTCTTCAGGCTGGATTTATATGTGACTCTAAGACCGTGACTTTTCTTCTTCTTTTTTTTGGGGGGGTGGGTGGGAATTTTAATGCTTTAATTAGTTTTTTTTTCTTATTTAAAAGGAATGTCTACTTAGAATCCTTTCTGCTCACTTGACTAGGATTAGATGTAAATTTTTTTTACTATAGAAAGTCTCAAACATATATATAAAAGTAGAGGGGATGGGATAAGGAATCACCAAGCATCCATCACCAGGCTGAGTATTAACTCATGGTATATATCCACCTACTTCCCTATCACTCTAAAGCAAATTCTAGACATAGGATCATTCCGCTTGTAAATACTTTAGTATGTATCTCTAATATAAAAACTTTTAAAAAGAAGCATCACCACAATGCGATTATTACATTCAAAGAGTTCCATAATATCATGAATGTTCAACCGTCATTATTCAAATCTATCTTCTTAATTTTCTTTTTAAAACCAGTTGGCCTGTCTGATTTGGAACCCAAATAATTCTACAAAGCAACTGGTTGATATCTCTTTAGACTCTTCTAATCTATAAATTCCCCCTTTATCTTTCCTTCCCTTTACAATGTAGTTGAAGAAACCAGATGGTTTGTCCTACAGAGTTTCTCATGGTCTGTTTTGTTGGTTGTATCCCTACAGTTTTCTTTCGTGCGTCTCCCGCCCCTGCACCTGTGTGGTTTAGAGGAGGCTCGAACAGACTTACGTTCCATAGTTTGGCACGAATACATCTTCATTGTATTTTATTTCCATCGGGAGGCACAGAGTGTCTGGCTGTCCTTCTCTTGGTGATGTCAACCACCAATGGTAATCATTGTGTGATTTATTGATTCATTAGGAGCTGCCAAATGGTGCTATTTCTGATTCTACGATTCATTCTTCATTGATTAGCCAGAATCTTTCCAAGAAAGGAATGTCCTCATATTATCTGTTACCCTGCAGTTTGTAGTTTGTATGGGAAAAGCAGGATGAATGCTTGAGAATTTTCCCTACTTTTCAGGATCCTGCATTGGCTCTCCAGCATCCTGCAAAGGCCACCACTTTGACTTTTTTAATCACCGGGAATTCATGAATAGAAACATGGCTAATGTGTTTCAGCTGTTTTTAATTAGTTATCTTTACTGATGCTAAAACCATCCCATCTCTGGCCGGTAGGAGCCTCTTTTTTTTTTTTTTTAAGCATTTGTGACCTGACCTACAGCCTCCAGGAGCTTCCCTGTTTTCTGGAATGACAAGACATTCCATATCATCTTGTACATTTTCTGTCCCAGACTCATTCTTCATGGAGGCCGGATTCCTTTCGGTAGGAATTAGTATTTGGAGACCACAGTCTGGGCATCAGAGATGGTCTTGCTACTGTGTTCATTGTTACATCCAGGCTGCTTCCGTGGATAGAGCTAGGAATACGGTGTTTTGTGGAGATAACATACATCCTTGGTTCAACCCGCAATTCGGATTCAGGATCGGAGCATTTTTAATTAGCATCATTCTTTGTATTTTCTGCCTCTTACCAATTTCAGTTCAATGACACTGACATAAACACCTTGCTGTATTCCACAATACACTCAGTTTCAGCAGAACAATACCAACTCCAGTACATTTGACATCATTATTGAAAACAGTTAAAAATGTATTTGCTGTATTTTCTCCATAGTCTATTCTAAAATCAACTGGAATTTTCTTTGTGTGATCATGCCACAAACTGGCTCTATCAGTAGGCTCATCATTTCATTTTGCTTTCGGTTTTTGGAGACTGCTTTTTTAACTTTCCTTTTGTTTTATAATTATGTAAAATATTTACATGGTTTCAAGGTGAACTCTATAAGAAAATGTATATTCAAAGAAGTCTAGCTTCTATTCCTTTCCATCCTAGTCTCTCTCTCCGTCGCCTATCAGCGACCAATTTTTTATTTCACAGTTGATTCTTTTTTTTTTAAAAATGTGAATGCCAGTGTAGTGAACATACAGTGTTATAGTCAGTATACGCTTTTTTTTTTTTAAAAAAAAATACACACTTAAATAGAGGCATGTCCTTCCACATTTCTAGATAAATACGACAAACTCTTTGCCAGTGATTCTCAAACCTGAGTAATATGTCCCAACTACCTGGAGAGCTTGTCAGACAGAGATGGCTGGGTTGCATTCCCTGAGTTTCTGATTTAGTGAGTCTGCCGTGAGTCTGAGAATTTGCATGGTAACAGGTTCCCAAGTGATGCTGCTGCTCCTGGTCTAGGGGGCACACTTTGAGAACCACAGTGCTATACCCACTTTTATCTCCTTCGATCCCCATCCATCCCAGTAGAACAGAGATACTCTCCATTTGTTTCTCCTGCTTCATAGTATTCCATGATGTGGGTATACCATGGTGTATGCAAAGAGCTTCCTGTTTACCGACATTTGGGCTGTGTCTCTGTATTGTATAGTTCTGTGTGTGTGTGTGTATATATATATAATATATATATATTATATATATATAATACTTCTATTATTTATATATATTAACATATTTCTATATATTGTATATGTGTGTGCATTGTGACGATTATCACTATAAGAATAGCACCACGCTTACTGCATTTTTGTCACCGCATCTTGGGAATAGATTTCTGGAAGGAGCACTGCTGTATGACAGGATGAATTCGAATGTAATTTTGCTAGAAACACCCCCCAATTCCCCCCCAGAGGGTCTGTGCCATTCTGCTCCTGCACAGTTAGAGGAGTAGGCTGCCACATTTTCAAACATACTACTTTTTAAAACTTTTTACTTAGTTGCCAGCTTCCAAAAGTTGGAAGATAAAATTATCTTGAGTTCTGGCTTCTCCTACAACAATAGTAGATGCATGGGGCCTGGTGCCCAGGTTCTTATGACACTCATGCTGTCACAGCACAGGCACCGAGCCTTCTCTATCCCCCACCGGGGCCCGTGCATGCGCTGCATTCACCTGCTAAGCTCCTGAAGGCGCTGGAGTGTCCAGCCCTGGCTCCAGGGACAAGACGAGCAAAGTGATCTGCCCAAGGTCATCTGGTAAATCTGGCTTTGCTCACACACTCTCAGTTTCTTGCTTCTTTCCTGCCTGCCCCTTGCTGCACTCAACCCGGGGCTGAACAATTATCAGGCTGACTTTCCTTACATGTAGGAGCCTTTAGGATCATTTGAAATGCCAAACTTTAAAACAATGGCTTCAATGAAAATATATCTGAATTACATCATATACTTGACCTACATACACCTACTCCTAAGAAAGCCTCAGGACTATTGCACAATTGAATTGCTGTGCATTTTGTGATATCGTGGCTCTATCCCAATCTTAAATGAGGAAGTTTTGATTTAAAGCAACTATATGGTCTTAACATAGAATCAAATGTATATTTGACCTTAGATTTATAAGTTCTGTGGACAAGTCCAAGAATGGTTTTATACAAAAATCAATAGCTAGTTAATAGCGAGTTAGTTAATCCTTAAATGCCTTTTACTCAATATATATGCTACCCCAATTCCTTTTTAGAACTATTTAGGGAACAAGAAGACAGTGATAAAGAAATTATACAAAAATAGATATTTCCTTCTGATTAAACCCTCTCAAATTATAATTAGAGATGTAAAAGTAAGCCATTTAATTATGAAAGAACCAAAATAAAAGAGATGGTCGGGGGTAGCCAATTGACCATATGAGGCACTCAACTGTTTACTAAATTAATAACCAGATTAAAGAAATCTGTACGATTTTAGGGTTGCTTCTGCCATGGGGTCCATCTCTTTCATGTGTGGGCTCTCTCTCTCTCTCTCTCTCTCTCTCTCACACACACACACACACATACACACACACAGACTTTGATTCCTGAGACGTTTTCACTAGACACCATGAGAAAGGCTTAATATGTAAGTAGCATATGGGTGAGGTAACATGAACTTGAATTCATTCCAATGGTATGAATATCCAATGTCAGTACTTTCTTGAGGATACTTTCAGTAAGTGGGAAGGGTGTGTGTGTGTGCATGTGGAGGTGCGTGCCTGGGCACTGAAGGGAGAAGGGCACCAAGGGAGAGGGGAGGAGGAGGTTCCGGGGAGGCTGGGTCTCTGAAGGTAAACTTTGTCTCCCTCTGAAATGCTGCGTAGGGTCAGCCCAGCTGATGGTCAAGATAAGGGACAGAAATAAGGATGAGGTTAATGGCAGGAAACCAAGGACACCTGTTCCAGGCATTTCCAGAGTCCTAAGAGCAGACAAATGCTGAGCTGGGAGACAGCTTGGCCTGCCCACTGGGGAACTTTTACTTTTGTCCCTCAAAACAATGGCCCCTGCAGCCCCTTGTTCTTCTTTTATAAGCAGCAGGTACGAAGTACCGTATTCTCCTTTTGTCAGGAAGGATTTCTGTAACCTCCACATACCACAAAAGCAAGGTCAAAGATGAATCTCTGTGTGTAAGCCCCAGTGACTCAGATAAAAGCAGAAGTCAACCGCCAGCTTTACCTCTTTCATTAATGGCCTCTCAATTAAAGCAGTTTTCCATTCCTCCCCAGAGCAGAGCAGCTGGTTGTGTTTCGGAAAATGTAACATCTTCTAAATTTCAGGGTGCTGAGTGAAAAGCAGGCCGTGCCAGAACCAAACACTCACGGCCTACATGTGAAAGTGTGGAGTGCCGAAGTCAGTCTTCTAATTAAACTTGGCAATATTACAATGAAAAATAAGATCTGGGAGTTGGCAACGCGGCACATAAACAAACTTTTATGTGAATAATTAAGCCGGAGCTAAGCATATGCTGGACTGTCTTTAATCAACTTGTGATTACAGTTACCAGTAAAAGCCCCAGTGTTTCCGATCGCTCCCGTGTTGTTTACGCGCCATGGCTATTCTCACATATCTACTTTGATATATACTCAGCACATCTTTTTACCCCTTTCTCCCTCTTCCATTTTCCTTCTCTTTTCTCAATTCCTACGCTTTAGGAGGAATTATGACACAGGCAACGTGTGAGAAGAACTGTGTAAGCACGCGTGCACACTGGACGTGTTAACACGCTGACATCCACATACCTGCCCACCATCAGGAGTATTTTATATGCAAGCCCATCAACTGCCTTTAAGGAATCATGCTTCAAGAAACCTCAGAGGGTTATGTTTGGATTCCATGCCACTGGATGGATCTGTGGCCATAAGCAATGACCCTGTGAAAGAAGTCCTGAGCCAGGTCAGACATCTCAAAATTCACAGTGCACTCTGGAGCGCTAAATGAGGTGCTAATTCTTGGTTGATCCCAAAGCACCATCATGAACCTCATCTAACCCTTTGCTCACTTGAAACCACAACTGCAGAAATCACATGAAGTTTTGCTGCAAAGTAATTTCCACTAGATCTTTTCCAAATGAAAGCTATTGAATGTTTAAGAGAAACTTAAGATAGGATTCTATATAGAGTAGACAGCAAGTGAGACACTAACGTAAAGGATTGCCTTGTAGGTTTCAGAATCCTGGTACCTAGTTCGAGCTGTCCATTTAAGCTTTAAAGGTCAGATCCTTTTCCTCTATTTTTCTCAGCCATCAATGCAGCTTAAGAAAAATGTAGGAAAATGAGAGCACATATTTAAAACAGAAGAGATTAATTCTGTATCTCTTTATCCCCCAATGATAATTATAAAGCCTCGGCTAGTGCCACATATATTATATCTAAGATACCTAGATTTTAACAGATTTTTGTAACTGGTCTTGTGGTATTTCGTATGTATTATTTTTCAAACGTTATTCTATTCTGGATTTTCCTCCCCACCAAGATTAATTTTTTTTTTCCCTAGGAAAGATGAGTAAACATCATTCACTTACTATACAAGTTCTAGGACAACTACTAAGTTAGTATTCCCTAAATTACTAGGGACACTAACAGTATTTTTTCCCCCTTGCTAGTAGAAAAGAAAAAAAAAAACCAACACAAAATAGAGTGAAGAGAGGTTAGTGGCTAACTTCCTCCAGGACGGAACAAACCAGTCATTTTAACTTTAAGATGAAAACAATTTGCAATGTGTGTCTGTCTTGGGTTGGCCAAGGGAAATGAACCTTGCTTACCTTGGACACAAAACATTCTGCTATGGCCACAGGATCATTTTCACAGTTTTCCAAATCTTGTAGAAGTTCACTAATAAAAAAAAAAATAATAGCCAGAAAGTATTAGATGACAGTTTGATGACTGAGAACATTTTATATAACTTAGAAGTCTACACATTTATATGGCATTTATAAAGAGTCATTTTTTTAATTTAAAGCCAGCATTTACTAGTGGTCAAAGCCAAAGTGTACTCTCAAGTACAAGTACTCAAGTACTCTCAAGGTGGGAGAGCAGACAGGCCCAGAGCTGGCAACTGCTACACATTTAATTGGATAGCTGATGACCCATTGTCATTATATCCAAGGCTTAGATTAGGAACTTGCCCAGGGTCACGGTGCAGCAGGGATTTAAGCACAGGTCTGACCTATAACTCTCCCACCTAGAGATAAGCCAGCCTGACATTTAAGTCTTCTAGACGGTTGGCATTGTCTGTACACGTTTACACACACTTACTCACTCATTCATCAAACAGCTGTCTAGGTACTGAATGTTAAGCAAGGCACTAAGAACACATCAGTGAGCCAAATGAGGTACGGTCCCTAAGTACCTGGAGCTCAGAATCCATTGGGAGTGTCAGGCATTCCATGAAAGATCACACACACTAACAAACTTAAAATTATAAACAGAGAGGGCTGCCTGGCTGGCTCAGTTGGTAGAGCATGTGGCTCTTGATCTCGGGATCATGAATTCAAGCCCCACATTGGGTGTTGAGCTAACTTTAAAATAAAATAAAAAATAAAATAAAACAAATAAAGTTATAAACAGAGATAGTGCTCTAAAGGAAAGATATACTGGAAGGAAATCTTATTTCCTCAGATGAAAATCTTATTTTTTTAATGGAAGTATCATTATTTTAAGTAGCTGCATAATATTTCATTGTGTGGCTATAGCATAATTAATGTAACTCATCTCCTGTTGGAGAAAATTCTATAAATGGAATTCCTGGGTCAAAGGGTATACAGGGTTAAATGTTAACATATTTCCCAGTTGCACGTTGTATAAGTTGCACTCATATATATTTTATGTGCTTATTTTAATTAGCAATATATTACATATTTAATAAAAAGTTAAATAGTTCTACAGGAATTACAATAAAGGCAAGCAGTTTCTTGTTTTCCATTTCCCATGCTGGACCGCCATGTTCCAGAATGTACTGTCAACTTCTTCTGTTTCTGCTGTAGGTATCCATGGCTCTAAACATGCTGATACTGCTTTTTCAGTATTTTTTGAGATATTATTTATTTCTTAATTTGCCCAAACTTCCCTTCATCCCTTCGTCTTTCCAACAATCTCTGTCATGAAATTGGATTAGATTAAAAGTCAGAGCTTACATGTTGACGACTGTGTAAATATTCTCAGCTGAGCCATGGAGTATACACATTTCCTTTCGTGTACAACCATGTCTTCCCTGGAGTTAAAATCTTTTTCTTTTTTTTTTTTTTTTTTGCTTAGTTTTCAAAGTACACACCACTAGTGTGTCCTCAAACTTTGTGCCAGATGGGGCACCTGGGTGGCTCAGTCAGTTACGCGTCCGACTTCGGCTCAGGTCACGATCTCATGGTTCATGGGTTTGAGCCCCACATTGGATTCTGTGCTGACAGCTCAGAGCCTGGAGCCTGTTTCAGATTCTGTGTCTCCCTCGCTCTCTCCCCCTCCCCTGCTCGTGCTGTCTCTCTCTCGATCTCTCTCTCTCTCTCAAAAAGAAATAAACATTAAAAAATTTAAAAAAACCCACAACTTTGTGCCGGAAGCATCTCTTTGCCTCGCTGCGTTCAGATATCAGATGATCTACTGGTTGTATTCTTTCCTGGGGACCTCCCTGCTGGCGCCCTTGGTCTTTCTGCTCGGCTCTCACCTGAACAGGCTGCTCTCCAAGCCTGTGGGGTTGTCTCTTCAACCCCGTCCTGATGCTGTAGTTTACTTGGTCCCTGTGTTACGTGCCATTTCTTAGATACCATATTTTTCAGATGTATCCTTCTTTGTGAGATTACAACATCCAGCAGCTGTCTGAGTAAGGGTAATAGGCAGTAAGTTTTCTGACACTCTTCCTGTTTTAGAACGTTCTCCCTTCACACTTTGCTGATCATGTCGGAGGACATAGAATTCTGGGTTGGAAATTCTTTTCTCTGAGTGTTTGGGAAACTATCTGTTGCTTTAAGAATTCCCATGCTGCTGAGAAGTCCAATAACATTCTGATCCATGATCCAGGTTTCATGTGACCTGATTTTCTTTTCTCCTTGTTAACATAATTCTGAAATTCTTTGATGGCCCACTTTGGGGTGAGTCTTTTCATGCACGAAGCCAACTTGACTATTTGGGAAATGTTCTTGAGCAATGTGTCTCAAAGTGACCCCTGGATTCCTGAGACCTCTTCAGGGGGTCTATAAGGTCACTATTTCCATAACAATTCTTGGGCAATTTTGGATTTCTTACATTCATTCTTTCACGAGACTACAGTGGACTTTTTCAGATGGAAAGTAGAAGCAGAACTAAGAATTTTCTAGTAAGTCAGACAAAAAAGAAATCTGTAAAATGTAAAACAATTCCAACATACACACAAATATTAGTGAAAAAGAACAGTAAAATTATTTTTCTAAAAATGTGTGCGTTTATCATTATTGAATAAATTGAAATTTTAACAATTTTTCAGTTGTAATTTCTATCATGGTAAAAAAAAAAAAAACATAAGCCATAAACAAAAAAAGCTTTTTGGGTCCTCAGTAATTCTGATGTACAGATCCTGGGACCAAAAAGCTAAGGAACCTTTGTTCCTAAATTAAGTCTTTGATATTTCCTCTCCTCCATTTTCTCTTCTCTCTTTGAAGCTCCTGTTATTCACATTAAACTTTTTTTTAATGTTTATTTTTGAGAGAGCACGTGGACGCCTGCCCGCATGCAAGCCAACGGGGGAGGGGCAGAGACAGAGGGAGACACAGAATCTGAAGCAGCTCCAGGCTCTGAGCTGTCAGCACTGAGCCCTACATGAGGCTTGAACTCATGGAACATGAGATCATGACCTAAGCCAAAGTCGGACGCTTAACCGAGAGCCACCCAGGTGCCCCCTATTATTCACATTTTAGAGTTCTTGGTGTGATACTCTAATCTTTATTATTCTTCCTCTATTTTCCATCTTCTTGTTTATTGTTCATTTTCTGGGAGACTTCAATTTCATTCTCTGTCCCCTCTATTGAATGTTTTCACTTCTATTTGATTTTTAATTTCAAGGTGTTTTTTTTTAACAGGCTGTTTAGATGGTTCTTATGTTTCTGTTCTTATGAGTGCAAAATTTCTCCTCTCCAAGGATGATGATATTCATTATTATTATTATTAATTATTTTGGACCTTTCTTTCCTGCTTTTTGCTTTCTGCTGAGCACTCTTTATTCATTTTGGCTTCTGTAATTCATGTTAGGGGCTCTTCTCAAATATCTGGGGATATTCAATTGTCCTTTCATATTTGAAGATAAGACATGACAATGGCAACCGTAAACTATGTAAGTGGAGCCTTCCATGGGGTCCTCATCACCCAAGGCAGGTTCTCAAACTCTGTGGTAACAAGACCTGTATACGGTCTAAAAAAATCATTATGTGGATTATATCTATTGGTATGTATTAGAAATTATGACTAAATTTTTATAAAAATTGATCAATTCATATGACAAACCCAATACATGTTAATATAACAACATTTGGTGAAAAATAGATTTTATAAAACAATTTAGTGAAAAGTAGTGTTATTTTACATTTTTGTAAATCTCTAATGTTAACCTCAATGGAACACAGACAGATTCTCACATCTACTTCTGCATTCAATCTGTTGAAATCTGTTATTCTGATTGAAGTACACAGAAAACAATCTAGTCTCACCCAGATATGTCACTAGAAAAGAGAGGAGACTTTGAAGAGCCTATTAAGAGAAGTGCAGCTATTCTTCTTTGATATTACACTGAAACTGAACACATGATAGTTTCTTAGATACGTTGGAGTCTGAAACCATACCAAGGCACCATCCCTTGTTACTTTAAAATCCATTGGTCTATCTTGCACATTGAAAGGATCTTTTTCCAATGCCTGATTTCAAGATAGTCCCAATTTCAAACATTCATTTAGAATATTCCTATAAAAACATTCCCTTTGTAAGATTATTAATATTTGGAAAATACGGTTCTGATATTTGTATCAATATCTCTTATAGACAGACAGGTATGAATAAATTAAAGATAGGTGAAATCTAATCATTGGGACCCAAATACTGGATGAAGAGAATAGGTTGAAGACAAATAATAGCCAAAGAAGCAACATTTCTGGACCAGTGATTTCCATTACTGGAGGATGGAGTGTTCAGGATATAAGTTTTGTGTCCAGGGCTTTCAATATCAATCCCCCTTCTGATCAGAGAATAATTTTGAGCAGAATCCATCATGGCTTTACGAAATACTCCTTGACAATATTTAACTTTTTAACTCCCTGTGTTCTAAGTGTTAATGCTAATCTCACAGTGGATAGGCTGGTAGGAGGAAGAATCTCAGGGGACCCACCCAAGCTCCAGGTACAGCTCACCTGTAAATGAGTGGCTGGCATTTGTTGCTCAAACCACAGGGTGGGAGGGAGCTCTGACACCTTCCGGTCCCAACCCCTAATTTTAAGATTAGGAAATCATGGCTCATACAAGGGAAGTAGCTTACCTTAGTTCACACAGCTAATAATTAATGGCCACAAGTGGGGTGAGTAGCAGGGCTGTTGAATCCCAGGCCTGCACTCTATTATAAACACATGTATTGAATGATTTATTTCCTGACCAACTCAAGAAAGCTGAGGGTTGCATTCTGCATCACGGTGTCTTCAGTGGGAGACCTTGTCTACCTGGGAGCCCTAGCTTGAGTCACCAGGCCAGCTTTCCTTTGCAATCATTTTCTAAAATAGGACAAACACTAAAAAAATGGGAACAGTTTAGAAGAAGTAATGGGATTTCTTTCGTGCTCTTGTCATAAGGGCTATCATCCTAGTGTATGTGGCCCACCATCTTGTTTGCTCACCATTCAACAGTAATTATTGATAGCCTCCATGTCAGGCCTTGTTACAGGTACAGAGGTATAGGAGAAAGAACAAGGGAAAAAGTCCTGTCCTATGGTGCTTATGCTCTGATCAGAGGTGCTAAATGCTAATAATTAAATAAATAAAGAGCACAGTATCAAACAAAAGACAAATGTGGGCAAAGACATGAAGAACTGGAACTCTTGGACACTGCTGGTGGGAATAAAAACTGGTGCAGCCTCTATGGAAAGCAGTTCTTCAAAAAATTAAACAGAACTAACATATGAGCCAGGTATTGAATTTTGGGGTATTTATCCAAAAGAACTGAAATCAGGAACTTGAAGAGATATTAACACACCCATGGTCATTGCAGTGGTATTCACAATAGCCAAGTTGTGGAAACAACTTAATCCATAAATGGATATAGAAAACATGGTATATACATAAAATGAAGTATTACTTAGCCCTTAAAAGGGAGGAAATTCTGTAATATGTGAGAACATGGATAAACCTTGAAGACATGCTAAGTGAAAACAAGCCAGTCACAAAGAGACACATACGGTATGACTCCACTTACTTGAGGAATCTAAAGTAGTCACATTCATAGACTCAAATAGTAGAATGGTAGATCTCAGGGGTTTGCAGGGGAAAGGGGGGCAAATGGAGGAGTTGCTAATCAATGGGCAAAAAGTGGCAGTTAAACAAGATGAATAAATTCTAGAGATGTGCTGTGCAACATGGTACCTAAGTTAACAAGAATGTATTGCACACTTTCAACTTTTGTTAAGAGGATCAATAACATGATAAGCATTGTATATAATAAAATAAAATTTGAAAACACCATTTTGCTAAAAACAGAAAAACTTAGGGATACCTGGGTGGCTCAGTTGGGTAAGCGTCCAACTCTTGATTTCGATTCAGGTCATGATCTTACAGTTTGTGAGATCGAGCCCTGAGTTGGGCTCTGTGCTGACAGCGTGGAGCCTGCTTGGGATTCTCTCTTTCTCGCTCTCTCTCTCTCTCTCTGCCCCTGCCTTGCTCTCTCTTTCTTTCTCCCTCTCAAAATAAGTAAATAAACTTTAAAAACCAAAAAAACAAAACAGAAAAATCTAAATGAAATTACAATAGAAACTCACCTATCATAATACATTATCACTTAATAAGAAACGTTTATGTGAAAAATAATGAAGTATTGGTTTTACTGAAAAACAAAACAAAACAACATAATGTGACATTATACTATGTGATACGAAGCAAAAAGGGCAATGTGGACAGAGCAACTGAGGCTGGGTGGTGGGGGAGGAGCATTGGAGCAGTTGTGGAGAACTCTTGGAGGAGGTGATATTTGAGTGTGGGGAAGGCTGGAAGAGAAAGCCACTTAGGAAATCAATTGTGAGTCCAGAGTGAACTTGGTGTGCCCTTGGGTGAGGCTACAGAAAGGAAGCCACTGTGGCTGGAGTTTTGGTGAACAGGAATGTGGGAGATACAGGAAGTAGACTAACAACAAAATAGTATGCCCTTTACAGAGGTGGCCGTGGAATGTGGTATATCAGCCACTGAAAACAGTCCCTAAGACCAGGACCAGGCCTGTCCTTCTAGAGTTACAGCCTAAGGGTGGGGACCAGGTTTCTCATTGCATCTGTGTATCTAATGCACAACCCTACATATACACCGACAGGAAGGAGTGACTCATAGATTTTGTTTTATCCTCACGGCTAAAAATTACAGTCATCCCACCTTCAGGTTTTGAGTATTTCCCCTTTTCCCTGAGTAACTGTTTCAAATATTTTTTTTTCTTTTTTGAGTAGGATTAGGAAAAAGAAGATTAACGCTGCTTACTTGAGCTCAAGTCCCTTGTTTGGGGATACAATTAGACGAAACACTATTCTCTTTTACAGACACATTACATGTAAAATTTTCTCTGACCAGTGATGTGAACTTGAAGGCAGGAACTGTATTTTGACCTTAAAGATTCGACTGCCTTACACCAAATGAGATTCAGGAATGGGGCCTCTCCCCTTCCGGTCTGCAAAGGACTCTGACCACCACTTCCTTTTCCCACCCACCTAACTAGGTCCGCTGGCATTTCAACTTGTTGCAAGCATGTACAGGCCCATGTACACGTGGGAACAGAAAGCGGAATGAGCTTAATGGCACCAAATGTTCCATTAATTTCACTGATACATTAGCACTGGTCTTGGAAAGTCCACTCAAAAAAAAGCCTGCGGGTAAAAATATTTCTACCATTGTGCAGAAGTTAAAGAGATTTTGGTGGTGGGAAAATGGACTAAAAGAAAACTTCCCCCACCTTTCATTGCCTTACTGTTCTCTGTATCCTACGATTCACTTTCTAAATTATATTTCAAGGAAGAAAAAAAGAATGGCTCACATACTTTTTTTTTAGACTTACACTAGACTTAGCTGAGTGTTTTACAGGCAGTGACTTGACATATACAGAATAAAGAGAAAGAGTTAAAGGGAAAAGGAAGATTTGACTCTCATCTTCCGAAGAAGGAAGAGAGCTTAGATGATTTTAATTTACTAGTAAGTTTGAAATAGAAATTCCATATAAAAGAATGATCTGTCTTTGCTCAAAGATTCAAATTATAGTTTAGGTAACTCTTCCCTATTCCCAGAGAAGGATGAGTTTATAAAACAGTTGGTATTTTCTTCTTTAATAGGAAGTAAAAAAAATTTTGGGGGGGGGATTTTAGGAGCATGTTAGGAGGGTGAAAGAAGTTTCTTCTCACTGACCTAGTTTCCTGACCATTCAGGGATTTCTTCCAGACACCAAACCAGAGACTTACATTTCTAGGCTATCACAGGGATTACAAGAAGAAAGAGAGACTTCACAATAAAAAGGAAAACAAAAATGAAGTATCAACTGCATTCCAAAATGTTTCATGTTAGAAGATTTTGTGAAATAACAATTTAAATCTAGTCATATACCAAAACTCAACAAATATAGTATGGGGCAGGGGTGGGATGCCTGTGGGGGCTTAGTCTGTTGAGTGTCCAACTCTTGATTTTGGCTCAGGTCATGATCTCATGGTTGTGAGATTGAGCCCCATGTTGAGCTCTGTGCTGGGCATGGAGCCTGCTTGGGATTCTCTCTCCCTCTCTCTCTCTCTGCCCCCCCCCCAACTGTCACATGTGTGCTCTTTCTCTCTCAAAATAAACAAACATTAAAAAAAGATATTATGAGAAAGAAGTTATAGATATTGGTCATTTAAGAACATGTATACAAATTTCTTAAAAAAATACAAACAAATCAAACTCATCAGTGTATAAATATATAAAACATTATGAGCAGGTAGGGTTTATTCCAGTAATAAATGTACGATTCAAATAGAATGCCAATTAATACAATTCACCACATTATGAATAGACACAGAATATCAAATGCTAATTTTCTTAAAGGCAGATTAAGTATTCAATGAAATTTAGTATGCATTCACAATATCCTAGCAAAATAGGAAAAAGTCTTTATCTAAATCTCAGAACAAAGAGAGTTAAAGCATTCCTGCTAAAGTTAAAAAGATGATAAGGATGTCAAGATCAAATCAACATTGTCTGAAGACTTATCCCAAACAATAACACAAGAAAATACATAATGGGTAGGTGAACTAAAAAGGAAGACAAAAAGATTTCCTCATTTTCAGATACTGTCTACACAGAAAATCCAAAAGGATTTATAAACCACTATTAGAGCTATAGAAAAGCTTAGAAAGTTAGCTGGACACTATCACCATATGACAATCAATAGCATTCCTAACAATGAGTCAGTTTAAAAATAGAAAACATATTCTAGTCAAAATAACATCAAAAGGAATAAGTGTTTAAAAGTTGTTTGTATAGGGGCGCCTGGGTGGCTCCGTTTGTTGAGCATCCAACTTCGGCTCAGGTCATGATCTCATGGTTCGTGGGTTCGAGCCCCGAATCGGGCTCTGTGCTGACCGTTAGTTCAGAGCCTGGAGCCTGCTTTGGATTCTGTGTCTCTTTCTCTCTCTGCCCCTCCCCTGTTCACGCTCTGTTTCTGTCTCAATAATAAATAAAAATATAAAACCCCCCACAAATGTAGTTCCTATAAAAATCCCAACAGAGTTCTTCATGGAACTTGACAGAATAATAATTAAAAAAAATCACTTGATGGTGCAAAGAGTCAAGAAAAGCTAAGCCATTGTTGAAGAGTAAATGTGGGCTTAATAATGAAGACAGTGTAGCATGGGGAAGAGACAAACAGAGTAATGGAACAAAATACACAGCTCAGAAACAGACCCATACACACATGTAAAATTCACATGGGAGGAACAAGGAGGTACAAATAAACACAGAAAGGATGTACTTTTCAGTCAGTGGTGATTGGGCCATTGGCTAGACAGAGGAAAATAAGAATTTGAATTTCCTATCATATACCATACCTCCAACAACCATAGTAAGATTAAAGAAAAAGCAAAAATTTAAGAGTTTTAGAAAATAATAGTGCATATTTATGAACTGAGAGTACAAGACAATTTTTTTTAAACACAACACAAAATCCACATATTATAAAATGCACATTTAAAATGGTCAAACTTATAAATTATATGACTTCTTTTCAAAGAAACTGTAATTAAAGTTAAAAGTCTCATAGTAGGAGATGATATGCAACTCATACAACCCACAAAGATCACTAGTCACAATTCATCAAGAACTCCTACACAATAATAAGAAAAGGAAAGATCCCTAAGTGGCCAACAAACAAGAAGAGATGGCCAATCTTGTTTTGTTTTTAATGTCTGTTTATTTATTTTGAGAGAGAGTGTGTGAGCATGAGAGGGCGAGGGGCAGAGAGAAAGAGAGGAAGAGAGAGAATCCCAAGCCGGCTCTGTGCTGTCAGAGGGGCTCGAGCTCACGAACCCTGAGATCATGACCTGAGCCGAAACCAGGAGTTGGACTCTTAACCAACTGAGCCACCCAGGTGCCCCAGAAGACACTCAGTCTTATTTGTAATTGACAAAATGCAAAGTAATGTATCCCCCAATGGGATATTACATCCCAGTAGTAAAATAAAGTAGTAATATAAAAACAGTAGTAAAATAAACAAAGTAGAGGTGTAAATCTCAAAAACAATGTTGAGTGAAGAAAAATTTGTGAAACATGGACACAATGTATGCCATGTTTGAAATAAGTGAAAGCATGTTACGTATTTAAAAATTTTTTTTGAATGTTTATCTTTTGGGAGAGAGAGAGACAGAGCATGAGCGGGGAAGGGGGAGAGAGAGAGAGAGGGAGACACAAAATCTGAAGCAGGCTCTAGGCTCTGAGCTGTCAGCACAGACCCCCATGTGGGGCTTTGACTCATGACCTGAGTCAAAGTCGGACACTTAAACGACTGAGCCACCCAGGTGCCCCGCATGTTACATATTTTAAATTAACACTTACATATACAGCCATGGCCACAGAATCATATTTGGGAAGGAAACACCAAGTCTTGGTCTAGTAGTAGTGCTAGTGGTATACTGAGCCAATTCTGCACACCTCTTCCTAATTCCATGTTCCGCGATGTCATGTTAGCAGCTTAAAATCTGCTGTGAGGGAATGTTTACACCACAGAAATTGGCAAACAATATAACCCCCAGATTCCCCCTCTTCTCCTATTGCCGGAGAACTGGCTTACCAGCACCATCACTGTGCCATTTTCTACAGAGTGAAATGCGGTTGGGAGGGGTATATAAGGGGCTTCGACATTATCTGCAATGTCTTTATGTTTTAAAAATCTTCTAAAGCAAATATGACACAAGAAAAAGCTTTGGGCCACCTGGGTGGCTCAGTCGGTTGAGCGTCCAACTCTTTTTTTTTTTTTAATTTACAAATTGTTTTAAGTTTATTTATTTCTTTTTCGAAAGAAAGAGAGAGAGAGCAGGGGAGGGGCAGAGAGCGAGGGAGAGAGAGAGAATCCCAAGCAGGCTCCTTGCTGTCAGCACAGAGCCTGATGTGTGCCTCAAGCTCAGGAACCATGAGATCATGACCTGGGCCAAAACCAAGAGTGGGACACTTAACCTACTGAGCCACCGAGGTGCCCCAAGCATCTAACTCTTGATTTTGGGTCAGGTCGTAATTCCATAGTTGTGAAATCAAATCCTGGAGCCTGCTTAAGATTCTCTCTCTCCCTCTATTCGTCTCCCCAACTCGTGTGCTCTCTCTTTAAAAAAATAAATAAAATTAAAAAAAAAAAACTTTGATAGAGCGAGGGTGGGATTCATGGGTGTTCATCATGCTACTCTATGCTTTTCTGTGTTTTGGAAATATATCCTGAAAACAAAACCTAGTCAGCAGAGTTTTTTGGGCCAGCATAAAACCATTTTCGTTTTTCCCCTCTTATTTTTAGAGATTTAAATCTTGCTTAGTTGGTCACAATAATATTATATTAGGTTGAAAAATCTGGACCTGAACTAATAATAGAACCTTTAAAATTATTTTAAGCCCCCAACCGCAGATTTTGCCAGATAGTGGTAGCTTTGGAATCAACTGATGTAGGATATATAATGAAAGATTCGTAAGAGGCATTAATATAAAACGGCACGTCAATACTACTTACTTAGCCAAATGTAATAGCAAGGACATTTGAGCTCTAAATGTAGACTCCAGATTTAAGGGAAAGGAAATAAAAATGAACTGGGACACAACAGTATAAACAACTCAACTGAAAAAGTTAAACAAGAAGATATTCTTGAAAATAATAGTGAAATACAATAATAAAACCAATAGGAATTTGGCAAATAGGCTAAATTGGATGCCTAGTTCTATGTCCTTGAGCAAAGGACTTTTGCTACACTGCATGACTGAGTCATCTGCGAGATGTGCATGCAATATGCTTTCTGCCACAGAGCTGTTAAGAGGATTAAATGAGATAAAGCATGTGCAGGGGATATAGGTGTGATCTACGAAAGGGACAGGCACGAATATCCTGGGCTCGCTGCGTGCACACGGTGGCCCCACCCTGACACATCACACGTCATCATCGGGGTACTCATTCACTCTGACTCAAGCTTATCTTAGACATGTCTGGCTTCCTTGTTCGGAAAACACCAAAGAGAAAAGAACAGAGAACGGATTCGGGAATATAAAGGCCTTCTCAGTCTTCCAACTTTTGCAGAACGGGCTCCACTGCCAAGGGCGCTCTTGTCGCTAGGGGGCTCCACTTCGTTCTTACCTTTCTTTAAATTAGGAGACTTTAAACTCTGGGGAGTAAAAAACCTTTCTGGACTATGCTACGACGTCCCAGGGCTTGAAAAGCAGGGCTCCATGCTGGTAAGAGGGACCATGGCTAAAATGCCTGGGGTTTGGGGGTCAGAGAGGCCCAGATGAGGCACATAGAGTGATAATGCTCATAAGGCTCTACGGCCTCAGGCATGAAGTAAGCACTAGAAAAACACTCATTACGGCCAAGTAACAGCCAAACCACCAGAAGGCTCAGGCCAGGCCCCTCCCAGCATATATATTTCAACCCTCTCCCCAGGTCACAGTGCTACTGCTACGCTCTGGAAGGAGAAGTCACTCAGAGGCTCACATGATTTACAATCACTTTACCATCATTTACCATTTATCAGCTAAAATTTACCATTTTTGCTAGCGACGGCTAAATGGGAGCCGGCTTGAAGGCCAATTCATCGCTAATGAACATGTAGACTCTAATTCAAGGTTTTGATGGCCTTTCTCTATTTTCTTAAATAGTTTTTTGAGAGAGAGAGAGAGAGAGAGAGAGAGAGAGAGAGAGACAGAATCCAAAGCAGGCTCCAGGCTCTGAGCTGTCAGCACAGAGCCCGCTATGGGGCTTGAACTTAAGAACTACGAGATCATGACCTGAGCTCAAGTCAGACGCTTAACTGACTGAGCCACCCAGGTGTCCCTCTGTTTTATTACTGCATTTATTTTATGTAGAAGGTTTTTCCCAGCCATAGCTGCACATTACAAACATCGGAGGACCTTTCAAAAAAATCTGATGCCCTGGCCCCACCCCAAACCAACTCATTAGAATTTCTGGGGGTGGAATCCATCATATATATATATATGATATATAAATATATATGATATATAAAAATATATATCATATATTATATATATGATATATATATAATATTATATAAAAAATATATTTTTTTAAACCTTCCCAGTTGATTCCAGTGTGTAGTTCGGGTTGAGAACCCCTATCTCGGAACATGCAGACTGGTTTTCAAAGTCTCCTGAGTCAAATTAGGAAGCGGCTTCAACACCTGCAGTGTTTTACATCCTAGGCTTTCAGAATTAAAGGAGTTGTCGATACAGTTCAACACGCGCGTCTCTCAGAGAGGCCACACTCGCTCGGGCTGCAGACTAAGCATGCATGCACTTTTGGATGCCCCATTTATGTTGTGTTGCAGAAGAAAGAGGTCACTCCTCTGTCAGGGCAAACAGGTCTCTTCTCTCAGTCAGGAGGAGGGAGTGGGGAGGAATATTAAATAAATGTGAGACTCAACTAGAACAAGGATGCTTCTAGCTAGAAGACTTCATCACACGATGGCACACAAACATGTATGAAGTCGAATCAAGAATTACAGGTAAAGTTTTCTTAGGCTGCATTCATCTGAGAGAATGTCATCATATTCCCATGTGAAAACGATCGCTTGAGTATTAACTTACCTGTTGAAGTGGTAGATATCCTGTATGTTTCCAAAGAGGGCTGACCTTTCTTCTGTCCCCAGAGGAAGTTTTGCCTGGTCCCTGATGCAGTCAAGGTAATCCTGGGAAACCAATGACAAGGATGTCTTAAACATTCCTGTCCTTCTCCAAGTCATCTTTAGTTATGCAAGACAAATCTTTCCTATCAGTTTCAAGTAATAATTACACTAATGTGCTCATTAATTGTACGATGGAATACAGAGTGTCTCATTTATTAATGATGACAATACTTACCTATTTATAGAACAGGGAGTTTGGACAAGGAGAAGGAATATGCTATATTTGAGTCTATATGCTCCCCAAATGTATTAGCGCTTCCCTAGATGGATAATATAAACGATCTTCGTTTCTCAGAATGTCAGAATTTGGGCATAACAACATTGTCTTCTGTTTCCTTGACTGATTTAGATGATAAAAAGATACTCAAACCCATATAGCGGAAAGCCGGAAACACAGATCTTAAAATTTCTCATCACAAGACAAAAAATCGATAACTCCGTGTGGTGATGGCTGTTAACTGAACTCAGTGTGGTGATCGTTTCACGGTTTATCCATGTATCAAATCATGCTTTACACCTTCGACTAATGCAGTGTTATATGTGAATTATATCTCAATAAACTGGGGCAAAAGAGTTGTTTAAACATAACCTTTAAATCAGGAAGCTATCCGTTGTTAAAATGCAGAACCAAATCCTTCCTTAAGTACCAATTTCAAAAAAAACACAACCTTCTTTTTCTTTTAATAAGCACATAACTCACTTATGCTATCTAGGCTGCTATGTTGATGAGCCACGGAAAGCTTTGAAATGATTTTGTATCGTCTGACACAGCACCAGCTCCCAAGCAGAGCTTGTGTGGGCTCAGATCCACAGTGGGTTAAGGGTGTGTGGCTTAGAAGCTTCAAGCTGCTGAGAGAAAGCTGTTTTCTGCCCCCGGTGTGAGAGTTCATAACTGAGTGTTCCCCCATCCCCAGCAATGCCTGAAAAAAGAACTCTGTAGGGGGCAAGAAAACAATAAAGGAGAAAGTGAAAACAGCTGAAATAACGTAAAATAGAAAATAAATACAATCCCCTGCTCTGGGTTGCACGATGTACTATGGCCCTCGACCAAACGTCACAGGGCGTTGTGCAGCATGTGGAGGAAGGGACCCTGTGAAAATCCCAGGCCACAGCCACATTCCAATGTCCAGTCACAAACACAATAGCATTTAGGTACAACTGGCCAAAGGAGAAACGAAATTTAAGAACCATCAGATAATTCTTCCTTCTCCCTTTTAATAAGCCACATTCATTCTCTCGTGCTCTTTATGCTCCTCAAAGGAAAAACAGGCAGGGCGTCACCATAAACTTTCTCAGGAGCACATTTCCCAGAATGCATCATGTAACTTACCATTCTGGTTCTTCAAGACTAAAATCACTGGCATGCGTGAACCACTGTTTGCTTATTTATTTTTTAATTTCAATCCAAGTTAACTACTGTAAGTGTAATAATGTTCTCATGAATAGAATTTAGTGATTCATCACTTACATATGATACCCAGTGCTCATCCCAATAAGAGTCCTCCTCAATGCCCATCACCCATTTAGCCCATTCCCCACCCAACATCCTACCAGCAACCCTCAGTTTGTTCTCTGTATTCAAAAGTCTCTTCTGGTTTGTCTCCCTCTCTGTTTTTATATTATGTCTGCTTCCCTTCCCCTATGTTCATCTGTTTTGTATCTTAAATTCCACATATAAGTGAAATCACATGATATCTGTCTTTCTCTGACTGACTGAGTTTACTTAGCATAATACACTCTAGTTCCATCCACGTTGTTGCAAATGGCAAGATTTCATTCTTTTTGATTGCCGAGTAATAATCCATTATACACACACAGACCACATCTTCTTTATCCATCAGTTGGTGGACATTTGGGCTCTTTTCCATACTTCGGCTATTGTCAATAGCACTGTTATAAACATTGGGGTGCATGTGCCCTTTGAAACAGCACTCCTGTATCCTTCGGATAAATACCTAGTAGGGCAATTGCTGGGTTGGAGGGTAGTTCTATTTTTAAGTTTTTGAGGAACCTCCATACTGTTTTTCGGAGTGCTTTTTCTCTTTTAATAAGCTTTGCGGTAACATCTTTTCTTCTGAAGACAGTGGCCATCTCAAGAAGAAATTTAAATTCACGAGGTTTAAGTGTATCTGGCACCCAAAACCCCCAACACCAAGACACAGCCTCCTTACTTTGATGAACGGAACAACTATAAGGAGCTTCAGTATCTGCATAGGATATAGAGGTAATGCCCAATAAGAAATAAGAAATGCTAAAGAAAGCTAGAAGTGAAGTAAGTACCTTTTGAACAACGTATAAACCTAACGGGCATGTGTGGAAAAAATGAAATGTATTCACTGACATTTACAATAAAATTACACATGGTACAAAAAGATGGGCTAATATTTACTTGCATTGAATGCTTACATTTGATAGTTGTTTAATTTTGATCAATATTTAATTTTTATTTTCTTTAAATAGGCTTCACACCCAGCGTGGACGCCAACGTGGGGCTTGAACTCATGACCCTGAGATCAAGACCTGAGCTGAGATCAAGAGTTGGACGTTTAACCAACTGAGCCGACCAGGTGCCCTGATCAACATTTTATTTTATTTTATTATTTTATTATTATTATTTATTTTTTAACGTTTATTTATTTTTGAGAGGGAGACAAAGGCAGAGTATGAGCAGGGGAGGGGGAGAGAGAGAGGGAGACACAGAATCCAAAGCAGGCTCCAGGCTCTGCGCCTGGCACAGGGCTCAAACTCACAGACTACGAGATTATGACCTGAGCTGAAGTCAGGCGCTCAACCGACTGAGCCACCCAGGAGCCCCATCATTTTGAAAGGACATGTCATATGCAAAATGAAGAAGGTAAAACAGAAGGTTATAGATGGGCATGACATTAAACAGAAGGATAAGAATAGGCATGATCCACACAAATAGCAGGATAAAGGCTAGGACAGAGTTGACGTACACATGTGCCAAATTCACCTCGCTGGCTGCCATGGGATTTAAACGAGAAAACAATCCTTTTTCTCACTTCAGGTGAAGAGCTTGCTCATTTGCAGAAACCTGATACTAAAGTCTTCATGTGAGGGAGAGATTGAGTTAAGGGGCTTGAAGAATTTCAGCTGGGGTTTAGAAACAAAGGACCATGGCCGGCTTCCAACAGATGATGGCCCCTCTCCAAATCAAAGAGTTTCAAAACCCCCCAGTCTGTGGTAGGGAATGTCGAAGCTTCTCCTTTTCTGAAATTGTTGAGAAAACAGATCGTTAGGAGTCCCAATTTTTGTAGGCCACTCTAGAAAACACATCAAAGTCATACGGCCACAACTTGTTCCCCCCCTCCTCCACTGGTCATAATTAAGTCTTTTAAATATGATACTTTAACCCTAAACCAGTTACTGAAAACGACTGTAGCGCTGTATTAGCAGCTGTAATCATCTCAAGTGAAAATGAGAGGCTCGAAGCTCGGTGATAATAACAGTTGGTTCGGTGCTCAAATGACAGAGTAAAGACACCAATGCAATTTATTAGAGCCTGTCACACTGCTTATTAATTTTATTGGCTTGATGTCAGCGCCTGTGGCTACCCTACAGTTAGCAATGAATTATCAATTTAAAACTTTTGCATTGAAAACAATTCTTCTCCAAGAAGACCAAAGAATTCACTCCACTTGGGAGAGGGACGAGGTGGGGAGATCACACACACACACAAAAGAGCTTTCCACTAGTTGGAAAACTGTTCTCTTACGCCATTTTAAATTTAGCCTATTTATTTTCTAATCAGTTTATGTCCTCAGGATCCCCTTAAAATTTGTACATGGGTGTCCTTCTTGCATTAACTTTTTCATCCCCTGTAATGTCTGGTACTGAAAATACCCAAGGGAAGACTCACTCAGTGCTAATTTAAGTGCCATAAATGGCAAAGGAACCAGTTTGCAGAGTGGTACCGAACCACAAGATGCAGAAATGGAGAGTTAAGCACGTGGAAACTTCCAGCATTTTGGAGGAATGAGATCTGTTGGATCTAATAATAAATTCTGGCTTGTATTTTGCATTTTGATTTCTTCTATTTTATTTTTCTAGCGCTTTGCTTCTTACTGTGTTTTAGCATCAGTGTGTGACTGACTGGAAAAAAACACACGCGCGCACGCACACACACGCACACCCCTGTGCCTCGGCACAGGCAGAGGAGCCCTGGTCTAGGCAGCCCCCCAGTAGAGGCGCCGTAGAAATGGACAGAATTCAAATTCCGATTTAAACTCAAATGCAGTGTCCTTGGTAGTTCGCCTTATTTCTCTAAGATGCCTATAGAATTAAATTCATGTCCCTTCCTCCACTGCCCTTTTTCCTCTAAGATAACATTTAAAAATGTTTTAAAATTATAACCTGTTTAACACAATAAAGATAAACCACATGAAAAGAAAGAGAAAGAGACATTGATTTAGAAATATAAAGTCTCTCCGCACTTTACATCCTTTCTACTTCTTTCCGCCTCCTCTCTTGTGGAGAGTCCACTGTAGAAACACAACAAAAAGTTCCCATTCCTAAAGTCCTCTTGCTGACATTTCAAAGTTCGACCTCGTGGTTTTACAGTTTACTCTTTTTGGTTGGTTTTTCTGTTTTTAGCACTTTCCAATTCCAAGCCCTTTGACAGAACGCCTATGTAAGATTTCTTTTGCTCTTTATCTTGAAGGAAGCATTTTTTTTCTGTTCCTCCAACCCCTCCACCTTTTCTAGAAAGTAGTCATCTGTCTACCCCCAAACCTGCCCTCCAAATGCCATGTATTACACTGGGATGCCACTGACACCACAATAAGTTACAATAACTGACACTTGTGTATCAATTTACCGTTTAAAAGCATTCACATTCATTTATACAACCCCCCCCCCACCTTTTACTGAGGACATAAGAATGTGTGCCAAGTCCTGTCTTACAAGCTAGGAATTAAAAAAATGAATAAAACATGATTTCTCCCCCCAAGGAGTTCCCTGCGCAGTTGAAAGACCAGTATAAACAAAGAGGCACAATGCAGTGTTCAGGCTGCGTGGCTGACGAATATAGAGTGTGGTGGGCAGAGGAAGACCTCAATTCCAGGGCGGAGAGAGGCTCCCTCCCAGAGGAAGTGGGCGTGGAACTGAATCTTCAAGGATAACGAGCATTCTGGATGTAGAGAAAGGGAGACAGCATCCCGGAAGACAGAGAAGTGCAAGGAGAGGAATCAGGCCACTAAAGGGAGCTGACCCGGGCCAAGAGAGCAGGGCCTGGGCACAGGCACACAGACCCTGGAGGTGGGCTGCGGTGTGAGGATGGGGAGGATCACGGGGAACCTTCCACACTCTGCAGGTGGTGGCCACCCACGGAAGGATGAAGGGACACCACAGACCATCCCAGCATCCGTGAAGAAGCCAGAACAGAGGGTGTGAAGCTGGGGTGGGAAGGCCAGTTAGAGCCGCAGAGCTGCGCAGGTGGACCCAGACCAGGCCGTCCACGGGGCCCACAGAGCGGGTGGCCATCTAACTGGTGTGAAGGAGAGAAAGGAGCCAGTCAAGGGTGAGAGTCGCGGTGTGTGAGGGACACTGTTGGCTTTCAGGAGGTAGGGGCCAGTGGCAGGTCACCCCCAAGATGGGTCACTTTGGCAGGAAGTCTCTTTTGAGTTAAAAAGCGATCAAAACCCAGCAAATTCAGGAAAAGCTCTTTACGTCCCCCCTCAAAGGCCTAAAAAGAATTTAGACAGAGGACCTGCTCCAGAAACAGGGCTATGACCCTAGATAACCACATTATGAGATGAGCCAGGTAAGGCAGATCCGGAGGGACCTGAGCAAGGCCACTTTGAGCAAAGTCCTCTCTTTGTCCCATTGTTTCCGAGTGGCCCCGGCAAACATTTGTTTACCAAACATTTACTTTTTTTGCCCATCTTCCTGTAAACTGCATTCTTTCCTCTGAAGGGCCAGACCTTTGCCCCCTTCTCCTCAGTTCCGGAGGACTTATATATCTCATTTTGCCTGTCTTTGGGATTCCCATGTCTGTCCCAATATGCTGTTAAATCTGACTTTGTCCTGTTAATCTATCTCAGGTCAATCTGATTCTTGGTCTGGCTGGAAGGACCTTGAAGGGGACAGGAAGTCTTGCTCCCTAACAAGGAGGAGGGAGTGTGCGCTTCTCTCTCCTCTCACACTCCACGCTGAAGAGAAGGGGTGCTGTTCCCCCTCCCCCAGCAAGACACTTTCTCTCATCCTCTGTGGCAGTGAGTGGATTAAAAGGCAGTAAGAGCAAACCCTCGTCCACGGTGTGGACAGAGCTGCGATGCTCCCTCTGGAAGAGCCCCTACAAGCTCCCATCCTTCCTTCTGACTTTCTAGGCCTGGAGGCTGGTGGGGTAAAGGGAGCCCAGGGCCGCTCCTGCTGGCCGAGGCTGCCTTAGCCTTGGCTTGGCTCTAGGCCTTGCTGGTGGGCTGGTGCCCGTGGTACTGGACCGCTTCATGCCCAGATAAAACCCTGAAAAACACCTCTGAGGATATGCGGTGACAGGGAGACAAGACGTATCTTTTGGCCTCGCTCATGTAGACAGTAGGTCTTCCTGTGGCTCCAGCTTGCTCATCTTGTCTCTGGGGGTCAAAGCTCTGAGGAGAAATACGGGGTTTACTTTCCAACCACTGTCCCCTGCACCAACAGAGCCCACGGGGAACATGATGAGGGCCCTGACGGGCTCAGCATCGCTGGCCCTGCCCAAATCCCTTCGGATGCACGTTCTCCCCCCATTCCTGGGAGCCCTGAAGAGAAGGGGGTGGTAGGCTGGGGGCAAAGACAGGGCATCCATCAGTCAGTCTGGGATGTGTGGAGACAGATGTTACGTGGGACATCTCCGAGGAAGGGTTTATCAGGCACGGGATCTGGGGCGGAAAAGCAGTAGTTTGCCCAGAAAGTTCAGTGGGGAGCCGGAAGTAGCCAGCTGTGCAGCTCTGGGCTCCGGCTTAGGCAGCGCTGACACAACAGAGAGGCCAAGGGAGTCTCCGATACTTCAGGGGCCATGACCACATCAAGCACCTAACCACAAAAAAGCAGCTTCAGAGTAGCTCCATGTTTGCAAAGTGCAACCTCAGGGAGGGTGAGCAGGCCACGGCACCCAGGAAGTCTCCTGTGGCTGTGAGAACGCCCAAGAGCCCTTGCAAAGGAAACGGTAAAAGTAGATTAAGAGCTGCAAGGCCACGGGCAGCACAGAGCATCAGGATGAGACCACACCCCTGGGTGGGAACAGGGGCAAGGGGCTTTGGAGGGGTCCTTCTTGGAGCACAGAGCCTGGCAAGCCCACCTCTTCCAGACAGTCTCAGGGGAACCGAGAGAGCATAACAGATTCCTGAGCGCAGTGACTAGAGAGAGCAGTAGACTGATTTGGAAGTGGGCAACGGGAAGGTAAACGTTGAGATGTTGGGCTACACACGAAGAGGGGGTAACTCGAAGGAATGTGGGAGGATTGATTGGTTGACCTGTCCACCCATGCGTGCACCTGCACGCCCACCCATGCACACACCCACGCAACCCACGCACGCACTCATGCCCTCATGCTTTCGTGAACAGGTTGGTGGTAGGTGTAGGGAAGGAGAGGGTGAAGAGAAGTAGAAGGTAGAGTGAAGAAGCCTGGAATGACAAGAAAAGAATTTCTGGCAAGATGAATATTAGAGCCAGGTCAAGGGCCAAGATAAGAGGTGGAGGTGAGGAAGACGAGCCCCTACCCCGAAAAGTCTGGACTGAGAACACTGTCTATCTGAGTAGAGCAGGGAGTGGCTACGTTGACATGGGCCAGCTTCATTTCTTGGCTAGAAAAAATTCTAATGAGCCAGAGAATATAAAATAAAAAGTTCCCTCTGCCTCCTCAAGGCCCGTCTCCCCAGATGTCACTCTCTAGAGGTAACTCTGGTTCATGATGTGTTATGCACGCTTCTGGGCAATGACAGTTGTCAAAAATGAGATCTATGCTTGATTCACAACGTTTTTTCCCACTCAATGTATATAAATACATACGCTTCCCATATGTCAGTATAGTTCTTTGTCATTCTTTAGAGTAGCTGCGCCGTATTCCGCTCAATAGCTTTATTATAATGTGCTCAATTAAGAGTTTTAGGGGCCACGTCCTATGTGCTAGTTTCTGTATTAAGGGGGGGACATCAAGAAACGAGTAGGATGTGACCCCTGTGCTCTAGATGCTCACAGGAAGAGTTCAGGAGAAAGACGTGTGAAAGAAAGAAGTCATCCTATGACAATGTGTTACAAGATTTACAAAATGCTGTGGGAGTACAGAACACATTTTCAAACCAAAAGAAACCCTTTATCTTTCTTCCAAATAAGCCACTAATCACGGTTTATAGTAAAACCTCCCTCTGGAGTCTGCAGATAAAGTATCAGAAGTTAATCTTCCAGTTAATCTCTTGTCTCTTATTTCTCTGTCCACATCCATGGGGGGGGGGGAGGGTACAGCTAAAGAAAGAGGAGCTGGGGGTCTTTGGCCACTTCATCAAGCTGGAAACAAAGCTTTTATTGTGGGAGCAATGTTTTCCCTGAGTCTGTATAACGTCGCCCCCACACCGCGGAGAAGTGCGCTGAAAATGCCATATATCATCAAGGCGGCTGCGACAAACTGTGCCAACCTTGTTGGGGGTGGGGGAGGAGGGGGGCAGAGACGGGGGAAGATGGGGAGGATGAATAGAGGGGGGCAGAAGGGGGAGAAGAGGGAAGAAGAAGGGGAGTAGGAAGTACAAGAGGTAAAAGAAGACTGGAGAGAAAGGCGGAAGAGTAAGAGAGGGAGACATACGTGTGCGCACGCGCACCGCACAGGGTGGGGGTGGGGGCAAAGGGGGAAAGAGTTAAAAGCAGCTTCTGTTGCTGGTATCAGTTCTCATTCAGTTTTCCTAACTGATGGTATAGAGGCTGATCTTAATTGCCGATATGTAAAAGTCAGAATTAATGGCTCTGAGACATTTGAGTAAAAGAATCATAAAAAAATCCCAACTGGGAGCTTTCAGCCTCATTTACCTAGTATAATACTTTCAATACATAAGGCATCGGTAAAAAATGTCAGGAATGGCCTTCTTGCTAAGCTGTGACAAATGATACAGCCTGTTCAGTCCCCTCCATTGTTTCCCGTCCTCCTCCTAAGAGAAGGAGAGCTAGGAGGTTCTTCTCCGGGAGGAGATGGGACAGCCGGGCCCTAGAAAAGGGGAGGTTTGAGCAGGTCTTCCCAGAGAGAGCAACTTGGTGGGGCAGACAGGAATTCCATTAAACACAGAAATGCTGAGTAGAAAGAGAACTCGATCTCTCCTTGAAGACAACTATATTTGGTTTTCTCCAAAGACTCTACGTGGAAAACACAAATGAACTGGCTGTCTGCTCGTAATGGAATGACAGAAAAAACAGGATTCGCGTTAATATATTAAAGTTCTTGGAGCAGCTAAATGCCCATCTTTTTCTGTGCTTCTGACAACGATTATGGAAATCAGTTGCCTTTTTAAGCGACATATGGACATCCAGAGGAAGAATGTGATGTATATAATACAAATAAATAAAAAATGTCATAATAGTTAGAAGTTTGGTGCAAATATAGAACTACAGTTAATCTCCTCTCTCACCAAGTTAGAACAGAAAAGTTCTTACGAGAGTCCCTTCTGTAACAAAAAAACTTCATTTTCTCTTGCTCTGCTAAATATTTATTTTAAAAACTGTGTTTAGTGTTTTCAAATTACATTGACAACATTCTCATATGTAAAAGCTCTCCTTAAAATAAGGGACATGGGCACACGCTCATTTAGAAGTCCCGCTCACACTGAGATAGCTTATTTGAAACCATGACTTTTTTTCTGTACTCTTTAATCCCATCATCATTTCTAACAACCAAGAAAGAATAAAGCATTTCTGGGATACTGTAAGTGCTCACTGAACATGCATGAATGTAAAGTATGTTTAAAATCTTCAAAATGGACAACCAGAGAATTTGCCGGAACCGCGTGGAGTAAAGCACAGCACCAGCATCCCAGTGGGTGCTGATCAGATAGGAAAGATAGGTTTATCAAACACTTCCTCCAGAAGGAGCCCCCCAGTCACCCTACTTTTCTCCAACTCTCTTTTTATGTCTTCCTCCTCACTGGGTTAACTGTATATAGCATCATTATTTTCTTGCCATTTTATTGTCATCACTGAGACAAACTCTGCCAACTTGGGGTGGGGGGGGTGGGGGACAGAGACAGGGTGAAAGAGGGGGAGAATGAGGAGAGGGGAGCAGAAGGGGGAAAGAGAAGAGGGAAGAAAAAGGGAAGTAGAAAGGGGAGCAATGATTTGCCTGAGTCTATATAACATTGCCCCAGTACCGTGGAGAACCACGCTGAGAATGCAGTATAGTTCTCCAGGTCCAAGCCAGGGAAGGAAGCAGACAGATACAATTAGATGTGGCTGTAATCCTCAAGGAGGAAAACAGCAAAGAGATGTGATATCTTGGCAAAGCTTTAAGTACCTGAAAATGAGAACTGATTCATCTCAATTATAATCACGGTACTGCTGGTGTAATTTGAAACGTGGTAATTAAGGAAAATTAAATAAAGCCTAAGGGATTTTGTATATGGGAAAAAAATAAAGTAAAGGATCAGTAAAATAAATATACGTTATTAGATGACCTGAAATTTAACACCTCCTCACTGCTATTTACTATTATTAGTAGTATTATGTTTATGTTTATTGCTAGGCACAGAGCTCACTGCTTTACATGCATTATCCTATTGAATATTCACAGCAACCCCAGGAGGTGGGCCCGATTATTAGTCCCATTTTACTAGAAGTTTAGAAAATTTCAATTCTTTCCCGAGGTCACACAGAGAGTAACTTAGTCACATTCAAACTACAATCAGCTGACTTACATCTGGGCAGTGACACCCGATCCTACTGCTTCCAAAGCTTTCGTCCCTAATGCAGTATCTTTAAAGAGTAGGAGATGTTTGCTGTCGACTTCTTCTGGGGACTTAATGTGGTTTTTATTAGGTTTGAGGCAGGAGCCTACCAAAGATGACAACTCTCGTTGACTTGGCGCCTACCACGTTCCCGGATGGTCACATACGGTCTCTGAATCAGTATCAGTCCATTTACACGTCAAGCCTACCTCCTTCATGTGTTCGTCAACACACACGCCCAGACGGGCTTTTCCAGCCTCCAAGTACGCCGGCCTCCGACCGTCTGGCATGTGACTTCCAAGGTTGGCTCATGCCTTCCTGTCTCATTCAGTTCACAAGTTCTTTCTTCCCTCTCAGCTTGTGCATGGCTCCCTGCTCCTGCAAAATGTCCTCCTCCCCTTGCCAGGCACAGGTCATTTCATGCCTCTTTATGCGCAGACTCTTCTGTGCTCTACCCCTAGGAACACTCTCCTCTATAAAACAGTCACGTGAACCCCCACAAATGAATTCTTCCATACCTCCCAGTACCACGCTACTCTTAAGTATATTAAACAAACTTTGCATGATGGAGAGCCTAGAAAGCAGAGCATTTAAAAACTACATAATTGGCTGGGGCACCTGGGTGGCTCTGTCGGTTAAGTGTCCCACTCTTGATTTGGGCTCAGGTCATGATCTCGCAGTTGTGAGATTGAGCCCCGCGTCGGGCTCTACGCTGAGTGTTGAGTCTGCTTGGGATTCTCTCTCTCCCTCCTCTCCCTCTTTCTCTAGTCTCCCCAGCTTGTGTTCTCTCTCCCTCTCCCTCTCAAAATAGACATTAAAAAAAAACTATAGAATTGGCAATCGCTAGAAAATGAAGATCAATCAGAAATGAAGAGAGAAATAGTAGCTCTGACAGCACGGCCTTTGCCACAGGAGAAGGCTGATGGGCGGAAATGGAATTGGTATGTAAGGGGCGGGACCTGACGAGGACACCTTCCTTGTAATTGTGGATAGTGATTGTGGGGGGCGTTTGACTGCTTCACATGGGAGCATGTGTAAGTACAAAGCTTATGAGAGTCACTTCTAAGCATATTCTTTTGCCTAACAGTCTGCCTGTATTTTTATCATTGGGGCTCTGACTTCCTTTACAGAGCTCTGCACATCACTTCAACACACTGAGGGCTTAAAGCTTCTCTCAACATCAAAACGCGTGTGATTTCTGTAACAAAAACATTTCCTGTTCACAAACCAAATCACCACCCATACTTCACTCTTAATTCTAGAGGACCAAACACTATGAAATAAGACACCAAATAATGGCCCATTAAAACAGATACACAGTTTGGGGCACCCGGGGGGCTCAGTCGGTTAAGCATCCAGCTTCAGCTCAGATCATGATCTCACAGTTTGTGGGTTTGAGCCCTGCATCGAGCTCTCTGCTGTCAGCACAGAGCCTGCTTTGGATCCTCTGTCTCCACATCTCCCCTGCCTCCCCTCCCTCTCTCTCTTAAAAATAAACATTAAAAAATTTTTAAAAAAACCAACAACCAGAAACACAGTTTTGCCACATACACAGCACAGGTTCTTGTAGGCATAACCTAATCATGTATTGGACAGTAATGAACTATATGACTTATTTAATAAGTTGGAACACTTTCTAGTCTCTTATACTGAGACAGGAACTATAATAGAGGTAATTCTCATAGCAACTGATGTGTACACAGTAGGTGCTCAACTAGCATTCACTTGCTAGAGAAGAAACAAGGTCTGGGGGACAAAAGCCAAGTGTTGTTTGTGCTAATGCACTTGGAACTCTAACCCTGAAACAGTCTTCACTAGGCGACAAGGCTGGAGCTCCCTGGGCAATATGAAGTAGTGAGAGGAAAAAGCTGGAAGACGTTAGCTCAATGTCCCGTCTACTGAGTCACACAGTTTAATAATGACCCTCAAAGTCAAGCTGTTCTATTTGAAAACTGCAATGCAGTGAGGCTGTATATGGTAAAATAAAGAATCTGCACGAGGACTGATGTCTCTACGGGCAGTGTTTCAAGGCGGATGAATGTGATTATACTTGGGCGGCATTAGGTAATCCGCTGCTAAATATGGAGACGCGTATAGGCTAAACTGTTCCGTCCATTGTACCAAACACAATGAGTAGCCCTGAGGACATATATGATCGCTTCTCTGGCTATACTGTTGTTGACCTCATCACGGTAAAATCTGAACCAGAAATTATTTACTGATGCAGAAACAGCTACGGGCTTGGAGATGTGCAGGGGGGCAGAGGGTAGAAAGGGGGTGCGGGTGGGCCACCATGATGGGACATTCCCCAGAAACCGGACTTTCGCAGAGTGCTGGGCCTCCTGAACGGGCGTACACACATCCAGAGATTTCCTTCTGTCCTCCTGGAGGCCTGGGCTCAATTCGTGCCCACGGAGTGAAATGTGTGATTTAGGGGAAACGAATTATTCTCCTCTCCTAAATCTAACGCACACCGTCCATGGCCATGGCCATCTTGTTACTTAGAACTGAGAAGGAAGGAGGAAGACAGACCTCCTGGGATGAGATTTCCATAAGTGAACTTTCGAGAGAGTGTGTGGAATGAATTTCCATAGCAGCACATGCACCAGCTCAACAGAGTACACGACATGCTCCTCGTAGCAGCTGCCGTTCCCGTCTGCTGCAAACCTGCTTTCCCAAGGCAGCAAATTTATAGGAGGACAGAGCACGACATGGGCGGAAGGGCAGGGGATTCCTCGAAGGCCTGGGCTCCAGTTGCAGGGGGCTCCAGATGCAGCCTGGGCCAAAGGGCGGGAGCCACCAGGGCAGGCGGCCTGGGGCTGGGAGCCGTACCCTGGATGGTTGTTGGCCTTGCTGAGACCCTGCTGCCTCAGCTAGGAATGGGGCGACGCAACCACGCAGGCCTGGTCTTCATTCTGGGGGTTAAAGGGCCAGGCCCATTCGAGGAGCCCTGCACCGGGTGCCCAGCACACGCTGGTTGGCAGCAGCGGCTCGTGCATGGCCTTCTGTGTGGCCGCTTCCTCCTCAAGAGAGCAGGCAAGTAGCCGGAGTGGAGCCTCTTTTGGTTCAAAAGCAAATTAACTACCGGCAAAGATAAATTAGAATAAAAGCTGTCACCACCGTTCTCTGCCACAGGTATCCACGGGGCCACAGGAAGGCTGATGTACTTGAGCAGCTTGTATTAACCATCGTTTTGGGGACAGGGTCTGAAGATTGTTAGGGGAGGCATGCATACAAAGTCCCCATGACAGGCAGAAGTTTCCGGGACCCCGGCCCTCTCTCTTGCTATGTCCACCCGGGATAAGAAATCCTGCTTCTCCCACCTGTCTTGACACTGATCCCTGTTCTCTCCCAACCCTGCCTTGGTCTTGGTTATCTCCCACGTGCCTACTGCATAGACAGGCTCTGACCTCTCCAACTTCTGAGAATGAAGCCAGTGTGATCTTTCTAGAACTCAAATTGATGTATACTTCCTGCATAAAGTCCCTCAATGACTTCCCATAGCCTTCAGCATAGAGGGAGGTCCTTCAAGGCCTGCACCCCTGCCTACCTCTCTTTTATCCACTTTCCTGTTTTCCCTTCCTTCCCTTACTCCCAACACACAGGCACTCACTGCTGGTACTTTCAGGAATGTTCCCTGTCGCCTGGCTTTACGGTCTTTACACATTCTATTTTCCCTAGCAAGATGGCCCCTCCTACTGTCAAACCCAGGCCAAGATTCTTCCCAAGAATCCTGCTCTATCCTTTCTACCTCTTGAGGGTCAGATGCTCCCCTGAACATCTGCATTCACAATTCCATGATAAAAGAGGCGTGAGTCCTCCACAGAGCTGTCAGAATGCCCTTGTAGTTCCTGTTCTCCCTCAAAATTGACGTCGACAATTCGCAGGTGTTACCCCTTAGCTGTCCCAGCCCTGAATGGACAGCTGTCCCAGTCTGTGGAATGAGGGCCGTGAATTCCCTGTGTCTGCTAACTGGGCCAACCCAAGCCGGGAAGGCAAGGGTTAAGGAGCCAGGCAGCTCTCAAACTCCCCAAGGCTGAAGTTGTATTGAATTGTAACCCTACCCGGCATTCCTCTTCTGCCCCCTCCCCTCCCTTTGTCCCCCGACAGAGATTTTTACCGCGCAACCTCTTGAAGATGCAATTCATTTTCAACTCCCTCCCCACCCACCCAACTCCCCGCTTAGCACAAGAAAAGAAACACTCCCCTCATCAAAAGCAGATTAACTCACGCCCTTTTCTCTATCTGCATTTGCATGGGGAACACCCTTTACAAGGCCACAAACAGACCCCTGGGTTGCGTGATTTATCCACTGCTTTATGGAAAACTAGACAAAAGCCGTGTCTCTTCAGCAATTCTGTCTTTGCAGGCTGCTGCTCGGGGCCAGTGCTGGGGCGCCCCTCCCGACTCATCTCCCACTTAAAGCTTCTGAAAGGTTAACAGCATAACTTGAAGCCCCATTCTACAAGTGAAGGGACACTTGTTAACATTTCTTGTGGATCCAAAGAGAAAAAAAGGTTCATTTCAGAAGAAAATATTTTAAAGTGCAGTTGAAAGGAATGGCTTGTTCTGCCTCTTCCCAACACACACACACACACACACACCCGCACAATGTCCTTTAGGCCGCTTGCAGAGAAAATTGAGGAGTAATTTTGCCTCAATGTGATTTTGATTTTGCTGTTTGCCATTCGAGAAACCACAGATGTAGGCTGCAGCCTCTTTCTTTCAGGGGCCTACTTTAGGGAAGACGGGTGTCCAGCACAAGAGTCATTATGGATTCTTTTCCATTCGCTTAACAAAACAAGAATCTTAATATTTGGAACAAGCGTTTCCATTTGGCTTCAAGTTGTACAGATGCTTACATTTTCTCATCACGTCTTTATTATGGGCTTCATACCTCCCCGGGCAGCGTTAAGGATGACACACGTTTTAGGAAGTGTCATCTCACTTTTGTTAATGGATCAGTTACTGTACAAGAATCTTCCCTAAGTATTAGAAGTTAATTGTAATTGATGAAATTCTGACCCGTGCTTCAGCAGGGGTGAACCCTGGCAGCATTATGCGAAGGGAAACGAGTCAGACACAGAAGGACGAATGTGGTTTAAATTCGTAGCCAGAAAGTAGACTGGAGGTTGCCAGGGGCTGGGGGCAGGGGAAAATGGGGAGTTATTGTTGAACGGATACAGAATTTCTGTCTGGAATGATAAAAAAACGCTCTAGAGGGGCGCCTGGGTGGCTCAGTCAGTTAAACGTCGACTTTGGCTCAGGTCATGATCTCGTGGTTTGTGGGTTCAGGCCCTGCATTAGGCTCTGTGCTGACAGCTCAGAGCCTGGAGCCTGCTTCGGAGGCTGTGTCTCCCCCTCTCTCTGCCCCTCCCATGCTCGTGCTCTGTCTCTCAATAATAAATATTAAAAAAAATAAGTTCTAGGAATGAGTAGTGGTAATGATGGCACAACATTATGAATGTGCTTAATGCCGCTGAATTGTACACTTTAAAACGGCTCAAATGGTAACTTTCATGTTACGGCTATTTTACAACAGCAGAAAACATTTAAAAAGTCAATTATGCTAATTAAAAAGCACTTTGTTTATGAAGGCCAGGCGTCAGATGATATAGTTTAGATGCTCTAACAAACATAAGGGAAATTTTTTTTCTTGTTATTTGGGCACATTAGTAAAGACTTTGGTTATGCCCTGAGCTCTAACTCACAAGTAAAACTCAGCAGGGTCACCGAGGAGAGTTCTAGATGGCCTTCACATTAGTCAGTCTACCAAGGAGTTCTTTCCTCTGCCTCCTTAGTGCTGTCACATCCACCTCACCCCTCCCTTTGCTGTGGGTGAGGAGACCAAATAATTAAGCTTATTTTAAACATGTAGGGTAAATAGGCCTTAGTGAGAGTTTGGATCCTCTCCTGGGGTAAAGACACAGGAGTTACTGTTTGGCGTTTGAAATAATCTATTTTGGCTGCTCAAAGGACTTACTTATTTCCTGGTTACATTCTTGAGAGCTGAGGCTGGAGGAGATGAGATCTCCAGTCATCTTTAGATTTCAGCTTTTTGAATTAGATTCATTTATAGAGGATGAAGCTGAGGTCAGGCTGGTGGGTCGCCCATGGGCGCACAGCTATGGGACCAGGGCCCAGGCCGACGGCCGACACTCTGGCCGTGTTACATCAATCTGGGTTTGACCTAGCTCAGATCAAAATTCTGAAAATAATTTCCTTCCACCGTTGTAGCCCTTTATATTGGAAATAAAGCCCAGCTACGTGTAGATATGGCAGGTAAACTAAAAATCACAACAAGATGTAAGCTATCCTTTTTTTGACCTATCTTTTTTAGGTTATACAGTTAGAATAATTTTCTGAAATAACCTCTTCACATAGATTACCAAATACAACAACTGGGGACACTTAAAAACCTACCAGAAATGATTGGCCTTTCCAAATAATACCAATTATATTAATAATCATATAATAATAACTCTCCTTTGAGTGCTTACTAGGTGTCTATCATTTTGCTAAGCATTTTGCATGGAAAGCCTTACTTTCACAGCAACCCTATTATTCCCATTTCGCAGGTGAAAAAACAGAGACGTAGCAAAGTACAGCAACTTGCCCAAGATCACACAGGAAAATGGCAGAGTCAGGATTTGGGTTCAGGTCTCAGATTTTAGCTTTCCATCATTTTGTTATCTTTGGGGGGTGGGGAGTAATTTGTGCAGTCTTTAAATGTCAGGCCTTTGGTTCATAACAATGGGGAAAAATTCCCTTTAGGACTGTGGACCTCCACACCCATTGCTGTTTAGAATCTGGAGAGCTTTAGAAAAACCGAGGCCATCTACAGGGAAATGGATTTCATTAGCCCAGGGAGGAGCTTGGACAAGAACACTAACCACTCCACAAGTGATACTAAGTGCAACCTCTACTTTAGAAAATTCCCTATTTTTACGCTGCTCCTCCTAACTAGATTTCTTAGGTGATAGCGGTTAATTGCTCAAATAATAGCCCCTTTGAACCTGTTTAGGACGCTTACTATCCTTGGTATAAATCTAGCTGATGACCACTTAATTACGCGGTCCTCGTAAGGTATCTTTATTACGTTTTACCTTTTCTTATTTTTGAAGTAGGAGTTTTCTTCCAGTGGCTCTTCTTACTAAAAGTAGTTTTTGAATATTCTAGATAAGTTTGAATATTAAGTAAATTCATACATTTAATCAGTAACCTTCTTTACCTTATTATTATTATTATTTTTCAAATTAGGACAGAAACTTCAAAGCCTGCTCTGGCTTCAGAACGGGAGTTGGGAAAAAAGGTCCCAGAGAACCAACCAGACTATTATCACACGCGGACTAGCCCAGACACACTCTGGTCTTGCAGGAGGCCTTCCAAAGCCTACCTGTATCTGTGCTGGAGGGAAAGGGCAATTCCGCAGGTTACGTTAGACTTGTCTCAAGAAGTTGCCAAAGAGGGGTCTCGAACTGTTGTCACTTCCCCTCTGAGTCACCCCTCTGGTCACACCTAAACTATGTGGTGGCTAGACACAGAAGACACAAGTTCTTCTTCTGACACACGTCGTGGTCAATTTTATCCCTGCCAGTGGCCGAGATATAGGAAACTGGGCAATTAAAGTGATAGGTTTCCAGAAAACTTAATCGACAAGTATGTGTGAGTGTGAGAACTCTCCTTAATTGGTATGCAAGGGGTACTCGATAAATCTTTTTTTTTTCCAGTTGTTTCTAAATGGAATGGTTGGGAGACCTGACCCAGATGCAGTCTCGGCTCTGCCAATACTTAGCCTCAGGGCCTGGATTTGAATAGCTGTTGAGTGTTTTTGTGGTCTCAGGTCGGTGCCAAGCATCTTACAGGCATCCCCTCATGTAATCCGCACAACGTCCTATGAAGGACGCCATACTGCTTTCATTTTAAGATGAAGAGACTGCAGGTTACGGAAGTCAAGTCAGTGCTTAAGGTGAAAGGCAGTGACCATGAGGATTTGCATCCAACTAGAGAAACCACCTGGTTCTCCGCATCTCCATTTCCTCAGCTATAAACATGATGGGGGAGGCCTGGATAATTCCTTCAGCAGGCTTTTACAGATGGCCTATTAAGTGTCAGATGCAGTGCTGAGGGTAGGGAATGGAAAACTTACCAGCACACCTCAACTTTTGCAGAATCTGTGGTCAGACCTCACAGAGTTATTTTCTCAGTAATTTTCTCTGTAATTTGGTGTGATTTTACTTAATCAAAAATCCTACAGAATTGAAAACAGTCTAAGTGCCCATCAGCAGATGGATGGATAAATAAAATGTCTATATAGATGCTGGAATATTATGTAACAGTAAAAAGGAAGAAAACTCTGACACATACTATATATAATAAAGATAAACCTGGAAGATATGATGCGAAAAGAGATAAACAGTCACAAAGGGACCAATACTGTACGGTTCCGCTTCTATGGAGTACCTAGAATATCAAATTCAGAGACAGAGACTAGAATGGGGGTTGCCTGAGGCTGAGGGACGGGGGAATGGGGAGTTACTGTTTAAGGGCTACACAGTTTCAGTTGATAGAAACGTTCTAGGATGGATGGTGGTGATGGTTGCACGACAGTGTACACGTACTCAATGCCATTGAACTGTATACACTTAAAATGGTTAAAATGAAAATTTTAGGTATATTTTACCATAATTCAAAAAAGAGATAAAAACAATTCTATGAGAGGGGCACCTGAGTGGCTGAGTCAGGTAAGTGCCTGACTCTTGATTTCAGCTCAGGTCATGATCTTGTGGTTTGTGAGATCGAGACCCACCTCAGGTTCTGTACTGACCGCGCAGACAGTGCACAGCCTGCTTGAGATTCTCTCTCTCTCTCTCTCTCTCTCTCTCCTGCTCAGGCATGGGCTCTCTCTCTCAGAATAAATGAATTAACTTAAAAAGAAAATTCCATGAGAGCCCCTGTGCAGAACAATGCTTTACCCCTTAGGTGGCAAAGTAGTCTTGGTGGACACAGGAGAAACCAGAAACACGAATGACTGGAGAACGGTGAACTATTTTTGCCGGAGTCCAGTTCCAGCAGGTCCAGGGCTCCCTGAAGGATGGATAGTGTCAGCGAAAGAGGGAGGGAGGGAGAGAGCCGCGAGTTTCTTTCTGATCACCAGGCAGGCATCTCTGCGCTGACTTGAGAGCCAGCTTTATTTATGGAAAAAAATGTATGGGGCCAGGACAGAAGTGGCATTTGCCTTAGACAATAATTTCTGATGGCAAATTCTTTGGCATGTAAAAATTTCCCAGAACATAGATTGGTAGAAGACTCATGCATAATCTTTATCACTAGTGATTGATGTAGGTGACTTAGATGCTTATCATATGGGGAAGGAAGGTATCTTCAGCATTCAAATACAAGGCAATGTTTTTACCATAGCAAAGGCAAAATTTAGTTCTTTGTGAGCAGGGGTCAATAGCCTGTTTTCTTGAGGGGAAGTAAAACAGGTTTCTCAGGAAATGTAATATTTGCTCCTATAATCACAAAAGAAGAAATTCCTATAAGTTCCTTCACAAGGTGCAATCAGCATATTTTTGAATAAGGGGACAAGTCATGATACCAATTAACAAGGTGCCTTGGGGGGTCTGTGCTCAGGCAAAGACAATTGAGTGGGGGTGGATATCGGTCACCATCTGATGGCAAGAGGCCGTGCAAACCTGCCTTAACCTCACAAGGAGTTTTCTCAACTTAGTGAGTTCAGAAATGGCTCCCAACATACTGTGGTATGTAGGCTGACAAGTTGTACATCAGCCCAAGCTCCCTCTTCTTTTCTAGGTGTTTAAAAACAGGGTTGCACTAGGCTTTAGGCTTATCCCATGATCCAGGTAAATTCTTCCATTTGATTAGTTTCACAAGGTGCAAGCCTCTTAGGAAGACATTTCTGGCCGTGGTAAATTTCTCCCAAGTGAAGGTTGGTTTGTTGAGAACATAATTTTCTGAATTCTGTAATTTTCTACCCACTCACTATAATTGAATATTCAAGATGGCACACATCCAAAAGTCAGCATGATTCCAACCCAACTGAACAGGACCTGTTTTAGCAAATCTTCAATTTTGCCCACAGGCGGTCTTTGAAATATATGAGCAGCTCTTCAGCAGACCAGTAATAATTGCTACTCGATCACTTGAGTTAACTCAAGTTTTTGAAATGCCTTTTCATTAAAAATCAAAATGTTGCCTTAAATGAAAAGCCTAATAGGATGGGAAGGGACTTTTCCGTTGCAGGTATTTCTGGAAGTGCTTGATCATGTGGAAGAAATGACTGCACTCAGCTAAGTCTGTGGAAAGGATAGTTTCTATTTTCTTCCCCTCCCCCCAATTGCATCATAAGGCTGTACGTTCCTTTATTATGTTGTCTAACTGTATCTGCAAGTGTAGGTGGACAAAATCATCGAATTTTAACATCAGAAACACACTAACATTTACCCCTTAAATCTCCTGGGTGTACTGAGTTTCATCGACAGCAACGGCTATAGTTTGTGCAAGAACACTTGACCAAGGGCGCCTGGGTGGCTCAGCTGGTTAAGCGTCTGACTTTGGCTCCGGTCATGATCTCACAGTTCGTGAGTTCAAGCCCCGTGTTGGGCTCTGTGCTGACTGCACAGAGCCCAGAGCCTGCTTCGGATTCTGTGTCTCCTTCTCTCTCCGTCCCTCCCTCTTTCAAGCTCTCTCTTGCTCTCAAAAATAAACTTAAAAGAAAATAACAAAAAAAAGAACATTTGACCAAACTGTGCAAATCCTTTCAATAAAAGAAAAAGTTCCTCCAACTATTTGTGGCTATAAGTAATCACATTTGTTGGTTTGAGATTAGGGGAAAAAAATCTATTTTAGTTTCCCGAAATACGAATGACCTCTCAAACTGCTCAGGGAACTTGAAATTCTTTCAAACCATTTTTTCTTGAAAGGTGGAAATGAAAAGAGCCTTAAGGATATCTGTCATAGTTTTTATTAGTCTCGTTTAAGATAAATGGAAGACCATGTTTTTTGACAGCAGGAATACTGTTCGTACTCCGAGCTAAGGGGTGGGATGCGGAGACTTACTTGTAATAGGGCATCATAATTCAAAGAGTAAGTACAGTCAGTTCTGCTATAACATTTGTTTTAAACATGAATTTGTTCCCACATGATTAATATACTAGGGAACAATTTGAACTTAATTCAAATATCCTAACTTTGCCTTTGCTTATGCAGGATTTCATCCACGGGAAACACTGGGTGGATGCAGAAAATGGCCCCAGTTCCGGAGAGCAGCACAGGACACAAAAACACGTGCACTGCCTTGAATGCCTACAGTGAGCTCAGTGCACCTGCGCGCATGGTGTGCGCTACACTCATCCATGTCTGGCGACCTTACTTCAAAATAACCCCTTGGGCACCTGGGTGGCTCAGTTGGTTAAGCATCTGACTTCAGCTCAGGTCATGATCTCATGGTTTGTGAGTTTGAGCCCCGCATTGGGGTCTGGGCTCGCTCATATATCAGGCGTGGGCTCTCTCTCTCTCTCAGAATAAATGAATTATGTGGCCTCAGATGACTTACTTTACCCTTTGTCCATTCAATATTCTTGTGCTAAAACAGGAAAATTATACTAATACCCACATGATGGTGCTGTGAGTGAGGATGGGGCTTAAGCCAGTGCCTGATATATGGTTAGTCCTCAAATATTATTTGCTGTAAACGTTTAGTTTTTAGTGCTTTTGTTGTTGTTATCAAGGCACATATTTAGAAAATTTACAAGTGTTAGGGTGCCTGGGTACCTCAGTCGTTAAGTATCTGACTTCGGCTCAGGTCATGATCTCACAGTTCTTGAGTTCGAGTCCCACATCGGGTGAACACGAGTCCTGCTTTGGGTAAAACACGAGCCCTACTTCTCTCTCTCTCTCTCTCTCTCTCTCTCTCTCTTTCTCTCTCTACTCCCCTCTTTCTCTCTCTGTCCCTTGTTCACTTGTACACTCTCTCTCCCTCTTTCTCTCCCCCACCCCCCCAAAAATTTACAAGTGTTAGATACGTAATATGTTTACAGCTGTTGGGAACCAGTGAGGTCATAAAGCTGAAGGTGTCACATTGGTGGTGTCACTGTCTGCCATGCTCCCAGGTGAATGTGATCAATATAGATATTTTAAATAATGTTCCTAAGTGTTGACTCAAGATCTAACCATAAAGAGAAGAACTGGTAGCAGTCTTTAAGTACACATGAGCTCTGGGGAACAGCCGACAGCTACTTTTATATAGCTACTCTGCAAACTTTTACTCACTTTGCTTTTACTAAATGCTGTCCACCTTGAACATTTTCACTGTTAATACCTTCTGACTGATCACTAATCAACGGCACATTCAAAATGGGCAAACTCACCAGGACGGGGGGAAAAAGAAGGAAAAAAACAAGCCAGAGGTATCACTAGGTCTGATATCGAATCATACTACAAAGTGATTGTAATCAACACAGTAGAATATGATAATCAAAAACAGGCACACTGTTCCATGGAACAGAATACAGAGCCCAGAAACAAAACCTACGTATACATGCTTCATTAATATATAAAAAAGCAAGAACATATAATAGGGGAAAAGATAGTCTCTCCAACAGACACTCTGGGGAACAGTAGATAACCACATGCAAAAGAATGAAACTAGACCACTGTCTTACACCATATACAACAATGAGCTCAAAATGGATTGAAGACCTGAATGTAAGACCTAGAAGAAAACCTAAGTGATAAGCTCCTTGGCATCAGTCTTAGTAATGTTTTTTTTGGATCTGTCCCTTCAGATAAGGGCAACAAAAGCAATAAAATAAAATAAAAACAACAACGACAACAAAAAAAAAACAAAACCAAATGGAACTACATCAAACTAAAAAGCTTCTGGAAACGAAACGAAACCATTAACAAAATGAAAAGGCAACATACTGAATGGCGCAAATATTTTCAAATGATATATCTAACAAGGGGTTAATATCTAAATATATAAGGATCTCATACAACTCAATAACACAAAGCCAAACAATCTGATTTAAAAAATGGGCAGAGGATCTGAATAGATATTTTTCAAAGAAGACATACAGATGGCCAATAGGCACATAAAAAGATGCTCAACATCACTAATCATCAGGGAAATGCAAATCCAAACCTCAATGAGATAGCACCTCATACGTGTCAGAATGGCTAGTATCAAAAAGACAAGAAATAACAAGTGTTGGCAAAGGTGCAGATACAAGGGAACCCTCACACACAATGGGAATGCAAACTGGTGCAGCCACTATGGAAAAACAGTACGGAGTTTCCTCAAAAAATTAAAAATAGAACTACCCTATGATCCAGCAATTTCACTTCTGGGTGTCTATCCAAAGAAAATGAAGACAAATTTGAGAAGACACCTGCACCATGTTTATTGCAGCATTATTTACAATATGGCTATGGAAACAACTGAACCACCATCGATAAATGAATGGATAAAGAAGTGGTATCTATACACAATGAAATACTACTCAGCCATAAAAAAGAATGAGATCTTGCCATTTGTGGACCTTGAGGGTATTATACTAAGTGAAATAAGTCAGTCAGAGGAAGACAAATGCAACATGATTTCACTTTTATAAGCGGAATCTAAAACACAAAACCAAACCAAGTCAAACTAAGACTCACAGGTACAGAGAACAGAGTGGTGGTTGCCAGAAGGAATGGGGTTGGGGGGGGGGCAAAATGGGTAAAGGGGATTAAGAGGTACACATTTCCAGTTACAAAATAAATAAGTTGATGAGGATGTAATGGACAGCACAAGGAATCCAGTCAATAATATTAACTTTGTGTGATGCCAGATGGTAAATGCCCTTACTGTGGGGATCAGGTCACAACGTACACAAATGCCAAGTCACTATGTTGTACATATGAAACTAACAGAATACTGTAGGTCAATTATGCTTCGATTAAAAATAAAAGGAGTGGAAATAAAATCACTGTGTTCCCACCTTCTAAGTTGTTGTCATTGTTGAAGGAGCAAGAGAGGAGAAGGAGTCTTAGAAGGAAGTAGAAGAGAGCTGAAGGAGGTAGAAGGAAGTAGAAGAGAGAAGGAGGTAGAAGGAAGTAGAAGGGAGGAGAAGGAGATAGGGGACAGGAGAACAACAATAATAACACAACAACAATCATAAAGAGATATGGAAATGAGGAGTCCAAGTGAGATTTGGGGGCATTATATATATTGATCAGATATGTGCTATTTGAGGAATAGCTTCTACACAAGCAGAAAACTATTTAACAGGTTTGCTTCTAAATTATCGGAGATCTTAAATGGGTTTAAGAAAGATCTCATTCACCCCTTACGATAAAAGCCCTTGGAGGGAAAAACAAATAGAGACATTCAAATAAAAGTACTCCAATGCCACGTAAAAGAAAAAGTACATTAAATTGTGCCAAATCCCACAGTGGAAGTTCTTGATGAAATCCACCCACATAACACGCCTTCATTAAAAACAATTCCTGCCAAGTCCTACACTCCAGCCTTGAACGTGTATTTCCCCCAGTACTGAAAAAACTTTACAGGACCTCATAAAAAGTGTCGGCATAATACATGTTATTTAAACTGGAGGGAAAGTACTCAGTGAGGGCATCTGCAAATAAAAAGGTAACAAAAGCCATGACAATTCACCTCTTCTCAATGGCCTTCTCTCTAGGTTCAAAACCTTTCTCCTCTTCTCCGGGGTCCTAAGCAGTTACGGCTGGCCCAGGGAATGCCTGCACAGAATCCCATTTTCATGGCCAAGGAAAAGAGAGCGGCAGAGCCACGAACTGCCCCTTTTCCACACCAAACAGTCTTGCTTCTCCAACAGGATCCATAGGAAGCCAGACTTCATCAGAAACCACAGCTACATGGACAGTGTCGTCCTGGGGGACGGGGTGGCCCTGGACAAAAGCTAACTCAGATTCCATTCTACCTGAGTCTAAGTCTCTAAGCTAAGTCTCTAGACAGAGTACATGGGGGACGGGCGCTACAGACTCCCAAGTCCTGGTCAACAGGTTTCCTTCCTTCTTTCCTTCTTTCTTTTCCTTTCCTCCCTCCCTCCCTTCCTCTTTCGTTCTTTCCTTCCTTCTCTCTCTCCCCCCACTCCCTCCGCACAGATTTGAGAGAAGCCTTGCTTCCTAAGTGTAAGAAGGTTATCCCTTCCAAATAAAGTGGTGCCTCCAGTACTTAATCTCTTTCCTAAGCTATGGTAATAGGCAGAACATCTTTCAACGTGTTTCCCGTCACCAAGCATGTGAAAAGATCCTCCTCTCCTCCACCTACCCTGACACTGTCTACACTATCACACACTAAACAAAGAGTCCCTGTAGACCGATAAACACAAGAGCCGGGAGGTTGGAGATCAACATCCTAATCCCTGTTCAGCTCCAGCTTTTGAACAATGCTGAATGCTCTCGACAAAGCTACGCTTGCGGCTTTGGCTCTTTAAGTCTTAAACATTAAGGGTGTGATTCTCACTTCTTAGCTGTTTAACACAGTGGACAAAGGTGCTTGAGAAAATATTTAGCTCTCTAGAATATGACAGAAAAAAACAGACTGATGTTACGCTCAATATTTTACTCATTTTTTCCATGAAATACATATGTCCTCAATGTCCCCAAAGATGATATTATGTAGCATCTCTTATAGTTCAAAGGTGACATTTTGTAGTAGGCAGTTAACTTCTAATTGGACAGCATTATATAACACTATGAACGATTTAAAAACTTTCCTAAAAGGTTAAAATGGGCCATAAACTGTATCTGGGGACAAATCTTAACGAGGTTTTCAAAGGCTTTTTTATAGATCATTTAGGAAGATTAAAGCAACCCCCTCTACCTATGAGAGTTCCTGCCCAGTCACTGTAAGCTTCCATTAAACATGAAAGAGAGAGACCCTTATTGTCTATTTTCCAACTACAGATTTCTATCTGTCCACAAATTGTATCATTGGCTATTTTACTTTCGACTTTTAAAACTTGCTTTCTTACTACGTCATTTTACCTGTGAATGCTATTAGGAACCATATACAGAAATGGAAAGAACAGCTCCATTGTTCTTTGAGTCAAGATCTCACCTCTCTTTCTTTCCCTCTTTTTCTCTCTCCCAAATGTCAAGTGTACAAAATTAGATGACTAGGATGTCGGGCAAAGAAGCAGAGGATGGGGTAGCCGTGATGGGGAGGGCTGGGCAGGGGACTCAGAACGAAGGCTCTGTGCAGGAATGCTAGACATAAAGAATAATAGGAATAAGAGCAATAACATTTTTAAACATTTCAGGAAGCAATTAGGAATTCAGAAATGGATTTCTAACTGGCATGGGAAAGGAAAAATACCTATATATTTGGGATTAACACAATCTCTCTACATATGGGAAAGAAAGGCATATAACTTTTGCAATGTGTGACAAACATCCGGGAATTCTCTTGCGTAAATAAGGTTGGAAGGATCTCTTCTCCTGAAAGAAGCTACTCTGAGAATATTGGGGACCAGGTTGAACAGATCAAAGTACACTGTGTTAATGTCTCTCTCTCTCTCTTTTTACGGTTTTATTTTTATTTTATTTTAAATGTTTATTCTTGAGAGAGAGAGAAAGAAACAGAGCGTGAGTGGGGGAGGGGCAGAGAAAGAGAGAGAGAGAGAGAGAGAGAGAGAGAGAGAGAGAGAGGGAGACACAGAATCTGAAACAGGTTCCAGGCTCTGAGCTGTCAGCACAGAGCCCGACGTGGAACTCGAACTCATGAACCGCGAGATCATGACCGAGGCTGAAGTCAGACACTTAACTGACTGAAGCACCCAGGCGCACCAAGATTATATTTTTAAGCAACCTCTACACCCAGAGTGGGGCGGGAACTCACAACCCCAAGATCAAGAGTTGCGTGCTCCATCGACTGAGCCAGCCAGGTGTCCCTGTGTTAATGTCTCTGAAATCTACGTGTATATCAGTGATCTTTCACAAAAATGTTTCCGTTTATAAAAACCCTAAAACAAATCGAAGCCTAACCTGTGGGGATGATGTATGAATGTGGGATACAGAGACAATGTGCTGCTCACAGGGGGAAATGATGAAGCCATTGGGGATGACTATCGAAGCACATGAGTTAGATGGGAATCGGTAAAGCAGTGTCCAGAAAGTCAGAATGGCGCTCCTGCCTGGTTGAAAAGTGACCGGCCAGTATCTCTATAAACGTTTAGAGTCCCCCCCCCCCTCCCCCCCAGAAATAATTCTTGCTTAGAAGGAGCCAAATCACAAGCTCTGCCCCTTAGGTGTGGTGAGAACCTGTACTGGCAGGTGGTTAACGAGTAGCCCTTTTCCCATTTTAAAATTCCATGTGTGCAAAATTGAAGGTATTAGAGAAGTCAGCCACAGAATTATAACAATAAGATAGAAACGGATCAAGGTAAACAGATGGACGCTTTGTATTTTGAAAGAATACCGATTTTCGCCGTCTTTATTGGGCAGGGTTGCTGCACGCGGAAAAATAATGGGTTATTCTTCATCGAGGAAAGAACAAGATAAAATGAGTTTAACCACTCAGTCAGACCTCGCTGTGAAAACTGTGATTTCGAGAAACAGAGGGAGTCACCTACCAAAAGTATGTGAAGAGCGGGCTGTGACAAGGAGTCCCTCATCTAAAGAGGGACTGGCCGTTTCCGAGTGGAAAGGCCACACTTTCGGGAGTGAAAGCATTCTGATGAATTCTGGAGCAAAGCATCATTTACTTCTTCCTGCTTGGGTGCCTCCCACGATGTCTGGGACTTTTCTTCCCCAAATGCCCTTCCTCCCAGCCTCCTTCTGCACCTTTCCCCTTCCCTAATCATGGGTCACCTCAGATTTTCGGTGGATTCATTGGAAATAATCCAATTGCACTCAAAACACTAATGCTGGAATCGCTGCTTAAAGGGTTTTTTTCCTCATTAAATTTCTGCTGTAGCAAACGGACTGATCTGTTTATTTTTGTGAAAGACTTTAGGGAAAACAGTTAAATGGTGACCACTCTCACCCAGCAAATTTGGAGGGAGGCCGGTGAGGATGCCGGTCCCCTTTTTATTGACTGCTTACCACATGCCACATCCTGTCGTACAAGCTCGTCATGTATTTTCTCATTCTTCTACTAATGCTGTGTGGTGGGTACAATTTCCTAGTCTCATTTTAGAGCTAATGAAACACAAGCACAAGTTGAGAGCCTCAAACAGGGGTTGGCAAACGATGGTCCCTGGGTCAAGCCTGGCCCTAAAGTTTTTCTGGAAAATCCAAACCCATTCCTTGACATAGTGCCTATGCCTTTGAGCTACAGCAGTTGTGAGACCTTAGGACCCAGAAAGCCTAATATTTACTATCTGGATCTTTATAGAAAAAATCCACCAAAAGCCCAGTGTAAAACATAGTTAATTCACTGATTTAAAAAAAAAAAAAAGGACAAGAACATCTGGGCAGCTTGGAATAGAACTTTTACTGAAACTTTCTTAGAAAAAACTATTCTAGGGGTGCCTGGGTGGCTCAGTCAGTTAAGCATCTGACTTTGGCTCAGGTCATGATCTTGTGGTTCATGAGTTTGAGCCCCACGTCAGGCTGACAGTTCAGAGCCTGGAGCCTGCTTCGGATTCTGTGTCTCCCTCTCTCTGCCCCCTCCCCTGCTCATATTCTGTCTCTCTCGCTCAAGAATACGCAAACATTAAAAAAGAACAAAGAAAAAGAAAAAAGTATTTGGTCTTCATCAGTCCCTTCTTGTTCAGATCTTACCTAATTCCTCTCACTAACGTTTAACACCCAGTCTCAGAAAAACACAAGTGTTCCTGGAACACCAGTTCAGTGACCACTGGCTTCTTTCTTGGTATGTGAATTTTGATCAGGTGGAAAGATTTCCAAGAAGGAAAAGAAAAAGGACAGACCAAAGAAAGCTTCGACAGCCATGACCTTCCCGAGAGGTTGCAAGATTTTTGGCAATTTCACAGGTATTTCTTCTCAAGTGCAAATGACATCACTGCTGAAATTAAAAAGAAAATTGGCCTGGTGTCGTCTACATTTGGTATCACATATTGTTTTGGTTGAGCATCAATTGATTCTTCTATTTTTACCGGGAAGTTATGTCATTACTATTTTTAGTAGACAGTGTCTGGTTCTGTATTTATGGAACTCAAGACACAATTATGCCTCAGAATTTTCTTCTAAAGCTCTAAGAACGCATGTATTTGGGGCAGAATGTGCTCATCAGCAAATATTCTACTATACTCCGAAACATTTTAGATTAAGAGTCTGAAAAAGGAAGTGGGCACTAGCAAAGGAAAGAACTTGGTATATTACCAGGCAGCAAAGTGGGTACAGCTTTATGACATAAATTTGCCTTTGAAATATTAGTATTTTTAATCATCAGTTGACAGTGAGTTAACATCTGAGCTGCTCTAGTAATTTTTACTTTATCTTTAAACACATATCTATAAATCGGGGCACCTGGGTGGCTCAGTTGGCTAAGCGTCTGACTTTGGCTCAGGTCATGATCTCACAGTTCAAGCCCCACATCAAGTTCTGCGCTGACGGTGCAGAGCCTGCTTCGGATTCTCTGTCTCCCTTTTTTGCTCCTCTCCTGCTCGCGTTCTCTCTCTCTCTCTCTCTCTCTCTCTCTCTCCCCCTCCTTCTCTCTCTCTGTCTGTCTCTCTCTCAAAAATGAACATTAAAAAAAGTAAGAAAAGGAAAAACCTATCTATAAATCAAAGTCAATTTATAATGCAATTTCCAGAGTACATGGTTTGGCCCATTAAGCTGAGCTCAATTCACATGGAGTCAAAGAACTTACACAAACGTGTTTACAATAAAAGTGAACAGAAAGTAAATGCCTGAGACAAGATAAAGCCCACAGTTTTTCTCTTCCCTCCGCCACCTTCCCCGAAACACCAACCAACAGACAACAGCATGGAACCGAGGCTCCCAAGGTCACCTGAATCTCTTGGGGATCTTCCACAATCCCTCTGCCTGGGCCCTACCCCAGGCCTGTGAAATCACAGTCTCTGGAGGTGGGACACAGGGATCAGTCCTATCTGGAAGCTCGCAGGCACCAGTAGACAACTGTGATTCAGGTGCAGATAGCCTGATAGATCGAGTCAGGATACACCTGACGTCTGCAGGTCAGGACACTTGAAGTCATGCTCCGGCACCTGTAACGCACTTGGGAGCCCTTTGGTGTAGGAGTTCTTACCATAAGGTACTGGCGGTGGATACACTGGTCCCATCAGTCTTGCTTCTAACACATCATTAGCGCATCAATGCAAATTATCAGGAGGATTTTAACACAGTGAGTGCGGCCCTACGGTTCCTTTCTTAAGTTAGGATCTGTTTCAACGCTCACCCTACTTCCGCGTCTTGGGAGACCACGCACCCCTGATACCTGGCTTTGCTATTTTGCAAGCGTCTTTCTCCTGCGTGACACACTTTAAAAGCACAAAACTGAATGAAAACGTTCGCCTTACCTCCACGATGCTTTTTAAGTCTTGCACGTAAGTCCTTTCAGTCTGCAGAATTTCCTGAACAACTCTATCCACATAGAGGAGCTTGGGGCTGGTGGCCGACCCCGCACCCGGCTGGGGGGCCCCGCTGGGCTCCATTCTGCGCTGGGCCCGGAGCTGCCTCTCGGCGCCCGCGTCCGCGTCCTGCGGCCCCGCGGGGCTGTCCCTCTGCAGCTCGCTGCCGGAGAGCGGCCTGGCCGGAATCAGCTCCAGCTTTATGGCCCCGGCTTCTTTATCTTGGTGAAACAAGCCCAGGTGGCTGTTTGAGACTAAGGTCATTCTGCTGCCAAAGGAACCATGGCTGTCCCTGGAAGAGGCGGAGGACGACGTGGAGCCGAAGCTGACGGGGCGGTCACTGTCAGAGAGCTCCATGGCCTTCGGTTCCTGGGAGCGGGGATGCCTGGCTTTGGTCTTGGGATCTGGAATGTCTGTTACAGCTGATGACACTTCAAGACGTAATTGCTGCACATCTATAGTCATTGGAGGAAAAAAAAAAAGAACAAAAGAAAGAAAAAGGACAAGGTGAGCAAGTATTTTAAAATTGTATCAAACAAGGTTTAAAGGAGATTAAAGCCTAGCCCAAAGGTATATACGGTCCAAAGTAAAAAGGTGGTGAGTTCCTTCTAGAAGGAAATGCAAAGGCACCCACCCTTGGTAGGCTGAGTTGCAAGGGTAGAGTTTCTAAAGCATCCCCTGGGTGCAGGTGAGAGATGCAGAGTCTCGGGCACTACCCCTGACCTCCTGAACTTCAGTCTGCATTTGAACAAGATGCCAATGCCACTGGCGCACACAGGAAAGAGGAGCGTTGCAGCCACTGCCTCGAAGTGGGATCACCTGGAATGACTCATACATGCGGATGCGTCCAGATTTACTAAATTAAAGGCTCAGCGGTCAGGGCAGAAGGACTCTGTAGCTTTAACAAGCACCACGAGGGATTCTTACGTACTTAAAACACACCTTCCACGATTCTTATGGAATTTTATGAAACACTGTTCTACATTTTCAGTATTGCACTCTAAGTCCACAACAGTTGAAGCCGCCTTCCTGCATTCACCACTATTTAACAGACGCTGACACTTTTACAGTTTACTTGGATACAGCATGAAAGACAAAATGTGTGGACCAGCATTTTCTAATACTGGGCGAGGAAAGCCAAAATATTGAGACCCATACCTTCTTTCAAACTTCGTCTCTCAACACAACATTTCCCTCAATCTCTACTTGAAAGCTGACGTTCCATCGGGGCTGTATGTGAAGTTACGCGATGAGAAGTATATTTGATTAACTATACAACACTCCATAAAGTTAGATAACATGGCAGTGTAGATATACGATTAAGTAATATAAAACTCAGTTATGAGAAAAATTATGTATTTTTAAAGAAATGGGGCTGTTAATGTTCAGAAGACAGCATTAAGAAGAGAATATAGCATTTAAATCTTGAAACCCTACGTGAAATTGAAACTCACAGAAGACATTTTGGTGAAACACACAAAGTTCCAATCCCCTTTGTTCGCAAGGAGGCAGGACCGACACTGTTTTCCCCTAATGAGATCCCAAGTTTACCGAACAATATACCTTGCAATAAACAGCCTGCTGAACGGAGACATTTGCTTCATTCTGGCAGGTGATCTTACCACTGGGATCCATGTTTATGGGTTATGTCAGAAAATATAAGAGCGCAGCCTATGTTTAGAAGGTTGTAACAAAACACACATACATTAATAAGAAGAATATAGATTAATGATCATTTTTCAAAAGGAACATGAATTTGGTTTGACTCTATAATAAAGATTGTCAAACCGCTGGTAGCAATATTTCTAGAATATAAAGAATCCCATCAAGTATCCTTCAATAGCTCAAGTTTTTCTTAGTTTATATTTACAGCAAGTATCAGTGCCAACGTATCATGCCAATATTATAATTATAAATATAAAATAAGAGAACTACATTGGGTCCACAGGAAGGAATGGTAAGAAATGTGTAGGAAATGAGTAATTTATCAGCATAACCACTACCACATGGTATAAGCCTGCCACAAACTTTTAAAGCTTTTGCAATATTCTTTCTGCTTGTTCTATAACAACTTTATGGCCTATAAAACATGGATTGGTTATAGTAGTTAAAATGCACTTGCCCTAAAAAGCCTGATCCAACTTGAGTGTGGCAAAAATCCAAGAATCAGCCAGGCATTTAGGTGTGCTTGCAGCAAAGGGCACTTGCCCACATTTGGACTGGTGTTCATAACGTCCTGGGAAGTTAGAAGCAGACCCAGCAAGGTTTTCTTCCCTTTATGATGGCAGCCATTATAATCCTATGATTAACCATAATCATAACCATGAGGTTGATCTCACTTTCAGAAATGGGCACTAACTTGGGAAGTACAGTATATGATTATCCTTTAAGGTCCCAAGGGTCCAATGAGGCAGCAATGATTTCGTACCAAAAATAAGCTGGATTTACTGTACATGTAAGCCGGGGCATCTGGAAAGGTCCAGCTCAACCTAGTCTCCATATCTGGACACGCCCTCCTTCCAGTATAGAAAACTACATTTAACTAGTTCTGTAACTCATGGCAAATATCCATGATCAGGATTGGTGAAAATGAACACAATAGAGACTCATTTCTTTACTTACCTTGATGCCAAGTTAGCCAACCAATACTGGGATGGAGAAATTCAAGGGGAATAAAAGTGGCCAGATGTTTCAGAGAGTCCATGCTGGGCTGCTAGGGATGATAATGCCTTTAACACTTTCAAAGATAGGAAAGAGCGGAATGGGAAACTCAGGTCAGCAGGTCCCTTCATGGATACATCTTTTTTTTTAAAATGTTTATTATTTATTTTTGAGAGACAGAGAGACCTAGTGCAAGCTGGGGAGGGGCAGAGAGAGAGGGAGACATAGAGTCTGAAACAGGCTCCAGGCTCTGAGCTGTCAGCACAGAGCCCAATGTGGGGCTCGAACCCACGAGCCGTGAGATCATGACCTGAGCTGAAGTTGGACACTTAACTGACTGAGACACGTAGGCGCCCATGGATACATCTTAAGTAGCAGCATGAATTGGGTCCTGTTCCAGTTAAGGGTTCATATATTCTAATACCAGGCTATGTATTCTAGGCCGCCGGGCCAGTCTATTCTTCAGACTACCAGCCAGGCTCTTTTAAAATAGAATATTTGAGATATTTGGTATTTATAGTATTTAACCAAGCCTACTACCTCAAATTAAACACCTTCCAAAATTACCAATGACAGAAGTGAAACACTTAGTGCTAGGTCATATAATGGTATATGAGACTACATTTGCTAATGGATAACATTTTGTAAGTTGATTCATTGCTTAGAAGATAATTACAGTTTTCGCACATAAGGAAATGGACCTCATAAAAACTGCCTAGTCTTGTTCTCACCTCCCTCTAAATAATTTAAAATTTCCACCCTGTCTGGCCTCTTCTTCCTAATACAGCAAACCAATTACCAATATTTATCTCCAGAGCTGACTGTTCAACACGGCAGCCAGAAGCCACATGTGGCTACTGACCACTTGAAATGCAGCCACTCCAAACGGAGATGTGTTGTATGTGTAAAATATACACCAGATTTCGAAGACTTAGTATGAAACAAAAAAGCACTAAATACCGCATTAATAATTTTTACATTAATCGCATGGTGAAATAATATTGGGAAATAACGGGTTAGGTAAAATATCTTTTTAAAATTATTTTCACTGCTTTCATTTTGCCTTTCTTAGCATTACTACTAGAAAATTAGAAATTATATATGAGGGTTGTATTATATTTTCATTGGACAATGCTGATCTGGAAAACTTCTAGATCATGCGATTGCTCTGTGAGATTTAAAGTTACCTCTTTATCAGTCTTTATTCAACAATAGTGAATGGAGAGGTGCATACAATTCCAAGGTTGTCTTTTTTCCCCCCTCCGTTCATTAATACACCATATTGTTACGAGTTAAGAAAAATGGTTGTAAGTCAACATGCGCTGGATTCTGGGGTAGCTGATCTCCCATGATAAACGGAAACAGCCAGATACAAAGCTGTGGAGCAAGAGAGCCTCTTCCTCTGCCTCGAGAGAGACATGCTGACAGGTTGTATTAACATTTGGCTAATGTGCTGCTTTGTTTTCTTTCTCATAACCTCTCTTCCTTCTTACAGACCCCAAACACTGGGCTATTATATAGCACTTTCTGAGAACCTGCCCAACCTTGCTGATGGCCCATGTCAGCGGGTCTTTTGACCACGAATATTCTAAAATAAGCTGGTTCTGCCTGCCAGAAGGGTCTTGGTTCATCTGACCCTTGATACTCCAGGAAGTGGTGGTAGTGGAGGTGCATGTTGAAGGCCTTGGAGTCTTTTTTTTTATATATATATAGATCAAGCACTTCTTTTTTTTTTTTTTTAAGTGTATTTATTTTGAGAGAGAGAGAAAGAGTGTGTGTGTATGTGTGTGTGTGTGTGTGTGCACAAGCAGGGGAGGAGCAGAGAGAGAGGGAGAATCCCAAGCAGGCTCCGTACTATCAGCACAGAGCCCGATGTGGTGAAACTCAAACTCATGAACCGTGAGACCATGACCTGGGCTGAAATCAACACTCTGACTCTTAACTCACTGAGCCATCCGGGCACCCCAGAGTCCTAATGATGCTTACAGCCCCAAGTACTGTCAGCCTCAAAACCATCAACATAAAGTATTTCTTCTTGTGCCGTCCTCAAGAAAAATAAAAAAAAAAACAACAACAGCTATCACAGCTCCATGTAGATATGCTCTCACACACTTGACATTATCACAAGTCTCTAATTGTTTCTAGTGAATGAGGTTTTAATTCCTTGGCTTTTCTTTGTTTGCTCTTCAAACTTCCATTATTTTAAATGCTCTCTTTCAGAATGTCACTGCCAGAATTCAAAGCAGCACTTCTTGGCTCTAACTTGCTCAGGCTGATTTAGGGTTGAGGCAGAATTTTCCATAGCAAGTGGAGCCCAGGCTTCCTGGGACCCTATTTACATGATGAAGGGGGGACTGATGGGTCCACAGTCGACCACTCCCCGTCACAACCCCCCAGGGGGAGCTTTATAAGGCAAAGCAGAACCCTATGCCTGGTGGGGGCTGAAGCGTGATCAGGATTTCCAAGTTCCTCTCATTGCTATTCTAGACTTCAAACATTGAGGCTGAGTTCCTTGGCAAGACAGTCATGGACATCAAGAGAATGTGTTATGCTCAAGACCGATGAATAACTAATAACTAATAAGTAAATTTAGTCTGATCCTAAATTTACTAGGTAATTTACCAGTGGAGTCCTATGCCGGTCAATGGAAATGAAGAGGACAGTGGCTACTACAGTTGACAGTTAATGCAGCTAATAAAATGATGTAGCTCCTTATTATACTGCCGGTGAATTTTTCAAAAAGGAGAAACCAACCGAGACACTAAAGTATAAGCAAGAAGTTATTTGTTCAGCCAGCAAAGTCATTTAATACAGAGCCAGTCTTAGGGAAAGCCTCAACGTTGTATATAAACAAAACAAACGAAAACAACTTTTCAGAGTCCAAGTTACAAGGAATACACATTTACATCTCTCAAAGACAACACGAGGTATTTGAGGAGACTCCTCCTCCCCTAGACATCTCTGAGACGGTGGCCAGCTCAATAAATAAAAGCCACCAGATAGCAACACGAATTTCTGCCTCTTGGTTTTTCTAAAATACCAATGTGATTCTTGCATTAACGGCAGGACTGACGTTCCACATGTTCCTTAATGCTCGGAGTATGCAATCCAGGTAATGTGATTTTCATACTTATTTGCAGCTCTTTGGTAATAAAGAAGTAAAAAAAAAAAATCACACTACCATGTTCATTTCTTAGTTTTGACCCATGAACTGTAGTCGTGTAAGATGCTAACACGAGGGGAAGCTGGATGAAAGGTGTCGAGGAGCTCTGAACTATCTGTGAAACTTTTCTCTAAATTAAAAACATTTTCCAAAATACGTAGTTTAAAATACCGTGTTACCACTGAAGAGGCAGTTTAGTATTCGTACAAGAAGAGCAAGAATGGGAAAAGATGTTTTGCAAAAAAGCTCTGGTTCAAACAAGAGGCGAGGGGTTGAAAGAGAAAACAAAAACAAAGATTCTTTCAAGCTGTAAAGTCTGATCCTAAATTTACTAGGTAATTTACCAGTGGAGTCCTATGCCGGTCAATGGAAATGAAGAGGACAGTGGCTACTACAGTTGACAGTTAATGCAGCTAATAAAATGCCCCAGCTCAGTGGTGACTCTACATTCAAGGGCACAAGCACGCCAGTTTTGGTTAAGGTTTTTTGCTTTGTTTTGTTTCTTATACACACGCAGCTGTTTTTACCTTGAAGATCTGCTCTCATTGTGGTGCCGTCGTGTGGAAGATGAAGGAGGTTATGGGGTGGGGCTAAGCTAAACTATCACTTTGAGAGGGGGCTGTCAGTAATCCACCAAACTCCATGCCCTTCTTTAGTGAGTAGACTTTCTGTTGAGTACACTGCCCAACCTTCCCACCATACATAACAGCGTGAAGGTCAAGTTCGTTCTCCTCACCAGTGGAACTTAGAAGTGCCCCTCGGGGGGTGGGGGGGGGTCTGTTTCTCAAACATTTACCATTGTTCCTCCACATTCTTTCCCTTCCTCCTGGAACCCAGGTGTGGCAGGGACCTTGCCTGAACCAGGAACATGACACCAGGGCCCTGGAATATGGTAGAACATGAGGGCAGAAAGAGCTTTGCATTAAAACCGGGTCTGGACATGCCCTGAGCCGCCATATAGAAAAGTCTGGTTACCCTGAAGCTGACACGCTGGAGAAACTGTGGGGTAAGCCCACACTGGCAGGTAGAGAGATGCTTAAGGAACCCTAGCGGTTCCAGTACCTTCTGTTTGCGTGTTTCCAGCCACCGCACCAGCTGTGTAAGTGAGAAGTCTTCGAGGTGACCCCGGCCCCGTTAATATCTGACTGCAGCTTCACAAGTCCCTGATTCAGAACCTGAATTCCTGACTCACAGAACCTTGTGAGATTACAAATGATGGTTGTTGTTCCAAACCAGGAGGTTTTGGGATGATTTGTTACGCAGCAGGAGATAACCATTATATGCCACTGGGCTAACTCTGCATCAAAATTACCCTTAAAAAGCGATAATCAAAACAAACTAAAGCCTCAACATTCATTCACATGTGTCATTACTTCTCAAAATTTTATATGTGAAAAAAACTAACAGAATGCTCAAAGTTGAACTGTGAGTCAGAGAGGATGATTTCTGATTTCTAGTCCATTATTCCTTATACTTGGATATAGATCATAGAAGAGTAAGGCAGAAAAGGACCTTAGAGATCAGGAAATGGACTTAAACATAAGCTCCCTGCATAAAGCACATGGTTCCAATGTGCCAAAAGGGTCTACATAGTGTGTGTGTGTGTGTGTGTGTGTGTGTGTGTGTGAAGGAATGATTAAGTACCCAACTGTGTGTATAGAAAGAACTCAGAGGACCAGCCAGAAATTAGGTTATGACAGAACACTTGCTCTTTTGGTTGGAGGGTTTGCATTTCTGCCCTGGCTCTGTACCATCAAGGTTTGTACTATAATCTTTGGGTTTCAGGTTTCCTCACGTGTAAGTTAGGTGGCTGGACTACATGATTTCCCCAGGTCTCATCCAACCTTTGGGATGGGAGTCCAACCCTGAAATAAACAGCAAGGCCATTCCTAGCTGGAATCATAGCATAAGCAGTAACTGCAACATAGCAATTTTTTTCTAGATCCCACTAATGTCAGGTCTTGGCTGATGAAATGTATGTCATTGACTCTGCCAAAGGCTCAAAGTCTCTACTTTTAATTTAGATTAAATAGGGGCAGCTGGGTGGCTCAGTTGGTTGAGCGTCTGACTTCGGCTCACGTCATGATCTCACGGTTTGTGGGTTTGAGCTCCACATTGGGCTCTGTGCTGACAGCTAGCTCAGAGCCTGGAGCCTGTCTTCGGATTCTGTGTCTCCCTCTCTCTGACCTTCCCCTGCTCATGCTCTCGCTCTCTCGCTCTCTCTCAAAATAAATAAATTAATAAAAATAAAAAATAATTTAGATTAAATAATCATCTATGCTTCAGCTTCACTCTGATGGAAATATCAGTTTCAACACAATAACTATCATTATTAAGGCTCTATCTGTATTGAACACACTCAGGTCCTAAAACATCTCTGCACAGTTGAAAGGGAGGCATTGGACTAAATAACATTTTCTGGGGGGAAAAAAGGAGGAGGAACAAGAGGAGAAATTCAAGGGACTAACAATAGCACTCTGAGTAAATAAATCCTTCCACAAAGTACACTCAACATTTTCTTAGAGAAAAAGAGGAAGAGAATTCAGAGTGTCAACAACAGAGTTCTGAGTAAATACATCCATCTAGAAGGTACAGACAGTATAAAACTATTAAATGTCATGTCCTTTCAAATTCTTAAGGGTGTAGAAAATGGTCATAATATAATATACGTGTACAATATGATCCCAGTTTTGAATTTAAAATGCCACTTATTTATTATCCACATTAGAAGATTAAAAGGGGATATAATAAAATATTAACACCGGTTTTACCAAGTAGGAGAATGGAGGATTTTTCCTTTGATATTTATCTATAAGTAATACTTTCCTCCATATGTGTATTACTTCTACAATCTGAAAAGTTATATAAAGACATTAAAACTACAACCTCAGTTTGTATCAAATATTTAAATATTTTATATTACAGTAATTGATTTTTATGTTTCTCAATGAAAAAGAAGGCCGAATATCTTTTCAAATCTATTACTATCACTAAATCAAACTAATAATAAAACAAAATAAAATCAGAATCCAATGTGCAACAGTGTTGAAGACACTGCATGCCTCCTTCTCCCCAATTATATTCCTCCTAACAAAGGTATTTTCTTCCCAATAAATACGCAAAATGGAAATTGCTTTTACTTAGTCAACTTTGGTTCCCTCTAGACTCAGACTAAATTTCACCACTACAGTTGCTAAGCGTGAAATCTGCAAACGTTTATTCCCCTCCCTGCTCAGCCTGCAAGGAACCTCAGAAAGAAAGCACATTAAAATACTGGGCATTCAAGACACGACAACCTGGGATTCTAGTTTTCTCCCCAGAATCACAGACATCAGCTCTCTAGATATTTCAACCTAACTTTAAGGAAAGATCAACACCGAACCAAAACAAGGCCAAAACCACTGACGACACTGCAGTTCAGACGGAAGAAACAATCACCTTCCAGACTAATCCCACTGTTGGGTAACTTTTTTCCATACATCGCATTTATAACAGAGCAGCTGTAATCTATCCCAGCAAGACGCTGTCCCTGCACCGCGTTGTGAAGCACTCCCCCCTCCCCACCCCCCCCCCACTCCCCGGGACAGTTTCTCACCGCAGTGGACGGTCTCCCGCTGCTCCAAGAGGCCATCGGTTCTTTGGCCACATTCGCGTTAGCACCTGCCTGTGCCCTTCCCCAGGCTAAGCCGCATCGTCTGCCTTCAGCTGATGCAGTGACCTCACTGGGAGCTCAGTCAGGTAAAACCAGAAGCCTTTACTAGTCCGTGCAGCTCCTTCCGCAGAAATATTGCATGAGTCAGCTTTTATCTCTCAAAACCCAACACACAAAGGCTTTACAAAAACCTGATTTGCAACTTTCTCACTGCCTTTTTCTCCCTAGTGTGCAGACCACAGGCTTCAGCATCACTAAGAGCCTTAAATGAAACATGACATCATTCAATTGAGAAGCAGGACAATAGACACCACTGTGGGTAACTTGAAAATGCACACTTCGCTGAGCAACACCCTGCGACAGCCATTCTTTTGTGAACATCAAATACAACCCACACTCGCCGAAAGCTGCCTGGGCTTTTTACCTTCCTGGCTCCAGCCACCATTCTCATTAAATTCCACAAAAGAATCAAGATCTTTGGAGCTCTGATATTTTCAAGTTCACTTCCTTGAAATTATAAGTGTGTTTCCAAGTAAGTGGACACAACTTTAACATAAGTTTTAAAGTGACGTTTGCAGGTGGCAGTGAATAACCCAGTTGGAGGAAGTTTGGACACTTCCTTTCTTTTAACAAGGTATTAAATACAGTTTCAAGTAGGCAGAGTTAAACATGAATATAGTTAAGCTTGATTTAAAAAAAAAAAAAGACAACAGCATTGGGGCGCCTGGGTGGCTCAGTCGGTTAAGCGTCCGACTTCAGCTCAGGTCATGATCTCACAGTTCGCGGGTTCGAGCCCCTCGTTGGCTCTGCGGTGACAGCTCAGAGCCTGGAGCCTGCTTCAGATTCTGTGTCTCATCTCTCTCTGCCCCTCCCCCACTGTGCTCTGTCACTCAAAAAATAGACATTAAAAAATATTTAAAAATCCATCTAAAGAAAAACACTTAAAATGTAAACTCAAAGGCATTTCTTAGATAATTCTTATAATTCATAAATACAAAGTAGTAAAGGCGGGATGATCAAACTCTAACCCTTTAGTACAAGAGAACTTCAAATTATTTTGGATTTCGATTCCCATAAGACCGTCTGTCCTTCTTAGAATGCTCTATGTGGGGCACCTGGGTGGCTCAGTCGGTTAAGCGTCCGACTTCAGCTCAGGTCATGATCTTGCGGTTCGTGGGTTCGAGCCCTGCATCGGGCTCTGTGCTGCCAGCTAGCTCAGAGCCTGGGGCCTGTCTTCGAATTCTGCGTCTCCCTCTCTCTCTGACCCTCCCGTGCTCACTCTCTCTCTCTCTCTCTCTCTCTCAAAAATAAAACATTAAAAAATTAAAAAAATGCTATATGTATTTCTACAAAAAGACCCAAACGTTTGAAAAAGATACTGAGTTCTTTAGATGAAAGGTCTTCAGAAGTACAAAATGTTATTGAAAACTGATATGACTGCACCATAGAGCTAAAACTCAAATTATGGATTATGTCTACGTATAGACACGGAGATCTACACTATTTCAAAAGATCAAATCCTTTAAATAGAAGTTCCATTTAAAGCATTCATTTGTGGTCATGGAAATAATATGAGCTGATCATCTTTAATACAGCTATTTCTATCAGACCTATTAAGTGATTTTAAACTAACAACATAATAGGATAATTTGTTTTAATGCCGATTTCCTTTCAAATAAGGCAGGACCTACATAAGGCCACCTAAGTAAACCACTTTGATGGAAATTGATCAGTCAGTTCAGAAGACAACTTTTAGAATGGTTTCTCTCCCCCAAAATTCACCAGAGTTTGATGGAAATCACCAAATCACAGATGCTGAAAAGGCAGTTTATGAGGATGGGTCCTCCCTGGGGCTGTGGGGACTCAGTCCTCCATACTGACCTCCACAGTGATTGATACCTCTTGCCCCTCAAATAACGTCCCCTAGACCCTTGCCCAAGACCCCTGTTTCTGCTTAGCTAAGAGTCAGTTCAAATCTTAAAAGCTCCACCAAGTCTTCCATAGCAACTCCAGCCCCCTGCCCCTTCCATTTGTTAAATGGCTCTTTTTTACACTTAGAGAATCACGTGGTCTCATATTTCATTATTTTCTAATGGTCTCGCTTCTACTTTGGACTATCAGCTTACGGAGCCGGGAACCTTCCTATACTGTAGATTTGATCTTCATGTGGAAGATGCAAAAATCCAAATTCTTAGCTGAGGCAGGACATATATAGAGACTCTAGGCTTTCTCCTGACTCATTTGTTTTGGGTCCATATCTTCAGATCACAGGTTACCACTTTCATTTTCCACTAAAGTATTATCGTATTTGGATTTTTTTTTTTTTTTGCCAAGAAACATTTTTAAAAAGCCATTTCTCAGAGATGCTGTGTACATTGCAGCAAGGCTGTGTCCAGTGCGTACGCTGGGCAGTCTGTAAACTTCTGTGTTAACCAGGTGACCCGACGTGTAGGGCAGCTTTGAAGTGACAGCACAGGGCGTATTTGGTCCCATGGGTTAGTCATTTGTTAGTTCACCTGTGATTCCTGGTTTAGTAAGTAAAGATCTTTCCTAATTCTTGCAAGTAACCGGAACCATTCTCTATCACACCTGCAGACACGGCTGGTTCATAGGGTTTCGAATCTAGTCTTTTAAAATCTAACTTAAAAAAAAAAATCTAGCTTTTTCAGGGCAGGGAACACACACACACACACACACACACTCTCTCTCTCTCTCTTTTTGCTAAGTGTTTGCTAAGTGAATCAACAAATGAACAAAGCATAAGGCCCAGGGATCTAAGAGCAGAGAGGAAGAGAAAAGCAGGGGAAAGGAACATTCCTGAAGCAACATTCAAGGCTCTTTCACAGCTGAGAGCAGAGGAGCCTCCGTGTGCCTCCGTGTTTTCTCAAGGCCTCTCTGTGTCCCGTCTTACTCTGCAATGGCTTTGCTTTCCGGGTCTTCCCATCTCGTGTCCCACACATGGATTACGCGGGCTGGCCCCAGCTCTTGCCCCGCTGGACCTCTGTGCATGCAGCAAAATAAATCCCAAGACATGTAAAAGGCACAAACACCGGCATCCTTGCTGCTTCTTCCTGTAGAATTTATTTGCCGATATCCATAGCAGGTAAAGGAGCTGTTTTCGCTCAGCAAAATCTCTTTGTAAGTGACAGTGAGATTGGGTGCAGATAAACTGCACGTTTATGCCTTGTTAGGTGAAAGAGATACTCTTATTGGAAAGCAGCTCTTGTTAATTCGCTTGCAGCATTGGTTACACAATTAGGAAGGACAGGGGCTATTCACAGTATCCCTTCCCGGGGCTGGGGACCCAGGGGTGGAAGAACAGTCCCCACAGGACAGGTCTACAGCCAGCAGGCACTAACCGGCCAGCAAGCCAAGTGCGGCCCAGCCTTGTGGCCTAATTGGAGGAGGACCAGAAAGCCCCACTATTTAAAAACATCCTTTCCCGGAAATCTGTCATACGCACTGCACTTCCACTGTGAGAAACCAGGTCTTTTTGGTTTAAGCTAAAAGTTGTCAGTGAACACTCTAATCTCCCTCGGGAGGGGTTATGGAGTCATGCTACCATAGTGTGAATTAGCCTGTGCGCGTCCGCATCCTTCCAAGGAACCGTACAGGTCTTTTAGGAAGGAGGCCAGAAGGGGACTGTCCGGGAGGGCTGGGAAGGCTGAGAGGGGGAGGAACAGAGAGCAGAGTGCAGTTCTAGGGACTTAACAGGGTCTGACCTAATTGTGATACTCTGTGACTTTGCAGCCAGGCAACAGCTCCAAGAAGCTGGGCAACAAAGGGTGAAGGAATGTCCTGGAGGAAGGAAGGAGCTCAAAGGCACGCATACTGTGTTTTGAATGCAAGGGAAGATTTTGCTTCATAAAACCAATACTGGATAAAGCAGATTTAGAACACAGTCTTACATTTTCAGATACAAAGGTGCTAGAAGTTACAGGGGGTACTTCAAAACACAACTAATATTTTATACGCAGAATGTAACAATTTAAATGCTTGGAGAGGAGGGGAACCTGTTTATCTGGTGATTTAAGATTTTGCCATTTGAAAGCATTTCCCAAAGTGGTGAAATCAACCATTTTCTAAAGCACAAGGCACTGACAAAACATTCTTAACTTTTTTTTTTAGTCCATTAGAGCCTTTTTATTTGAAAGAAAAAGGCAGAATATTACATTTTTCCAAGTGCATACCACGGAATGAATATGATAAACATTCAAGCCAGTCGCCTGCCAAGAGCTACCACATCCCCACTGATGTCCCTTAGAAGGACACCCTGACCTTCCTCCTGAAAGTGAGATGTAATGTACTAACACGCTTCTGCATTGCAGGTGTTTATTAAAAATCTATATGCGCCCTTCCAGACAGTCCACTCTAAACCCAGAAAACGTCACTAGCCATAAATTCTGCCTTGCTGTTGTTATACAAACCAAACTATATACTTTGTTAAACAAACACAGAAGCTAATCTGGTTTTTTCTTTCTAAAAGACGATTTTCAAAGTGAAATAATTTTAATGGTAAGTGAGTTTGTCTTCACAAATTGAAAACGTGTTTGCCCTCAACAAAAGATACAGATCTAAGGCAGTCAAAGGCACTTACGTACAGGAGAAATTAAATGAAAGTATTATTTTTTTGGTTAGCCCCGGAGTATTGAACATAGAATGGAAACCAAACTATAAATAATAAATGGTTTCCAGTACTCAAATCATCCAACTGAAAACATAATTCCTCACCCCCTACTGCACTAAAATGTCAGTATCGAGGCATGGTCCTAAGAATTTTAGAAAAGAAACATGCAACGCCCACTATTAACCACACTTTCTCACAGTCCACCCTTACCTTGCAATCGAGTCATGCTTTAAGGTATCGGTCATATGTCAGTCTGCCATGAAAGCCAACTGAGATCCCCTAAAATCCTGCTGTTTCTGGAGTGTTCCTCCATGGGCTCATTTCTCTGAGTCTATGACAATCATTAGCTCTGTTTTTCACTTTTTTTTTATTAGGCTATTTTGGTCTTTATTGTCCAGAGACGATGAAATCAAGTCTTAGTTATTTCTGAACTGAACAATTTTTAGATATCGAGCAAGCAATATGTTACAAATAGTCTCTTGCTTTCAATACTAGATCAGTCCCATCTTTGAGGACACCAGGGGAGGACTCTGTGTGAAGCACAATGAACTAATTATCCCTCTAAGAATGCAGTATGTTTCCAGACACATTTTTTCTCCGGGAGATAACACACATCTAATCCATTCATAACGAAAGGCATCCAACACGCTCTATACTTTTGAAAACCCTTTTTAAAAAAAAATGTACTTGAACTTGTAGAAAGGGCTTGGATATTCTATTGATATCCTGCAGCCCTGTTTTCCAAAATAACAATTAAAACAAGGATCTGTTGTCATTTCAGAGTAACGCCCATGGAGGTTCATAACCTTCATGTGAGCATGCAGAACCATTTCACATGTGCTGGCAAAGAAAGACAACCCCCTCCCCCGGCCAGCCTTTCCCCCCACAGCTGTAAGGCCATGGAGTGACAGGGAGGGACATGGCCAGGTCGACATCACCAGCTGTGGCCCTATCCTGTAGACTCCATGACGCGATGGTGGGTTCAGGGAGACGATTATCGAAAGCAGCAGAGGTTGAGGACTGAAGCTTGTGGTGGAGACACAGACGGGCTGCCCGGAGCAGCTATGACTCTCTTCTGAACCGGTTCTGAATCCTCCCCATGGTAACTGCCATCCTGTAGGGTGGCCACCATCCGCCTCCTCCCCCAACCCCAAGGCTACCTTCAATGTCAATGGCTGAGAACTTAACCTGTCAGAGCAAGTGGATTTATTGCAGGTGAGGCTATCTAATTTCTAGAACTGAAGTGGGATGGGCTGGGCTATTCATGTGGCCTCCTGCACCAAGTCACGAGACCAATCCCATTCAGGCAGAAATGTATAAAAGGCCAAGGATACATCCCATTCTAGGAAAGGAGAACTTAGTCTTCTCCCAAGGAGTTGAGATGATTTATTACTTTCCAGAATATATATATATATATATTTTTTTTTAACTAAAGAAGGCAATGAGGGCTGCTGAGTGAGATGTATGTTATTACAATGGTCTTGAACACCCATCTGTTACCGAGTGTACTGATCTTTGCCTGTTAGTGCTTTGGCGCACACACAGCGACCACCTGCTGACCTTTCTTTTCCTTTCACACCTTTCTCTACTTCAACAGCACCAATCACCGCCCCCCCCCCCAACCCTCCCACTGGCTGGAGACCTAGTCAATGCCAGGCAGGTGCTGTGCTGGGCTCAGCGAACGGACACTGGCTTTGCCTTCTGGACGTTCCTGCCTAGCGGGACCTGACAAGCATCAGATAATGAATGATAAGTGTGAGGGGTGTGAGGAATCAGCTGTAACAAGAAACTATACACAAGCATCTGCTCCGTTTTCCTAAACTGCCTCTCCTATTTTCAAGCTGCCCGTCAACTAATATTAAAATTGGATAGTAACTTTATGTTGAGGGTAAAATCAACACTTACGTTCCCCTTTCAGTCTTGGAGAGTGAGCTCCACTGGACTCGTCTTTCATCTTATATTTAATTACTTGGTAACCAAGCCGAGAGCCAAATTTGCTGGAAGTTTTTGTGAGTCTAAACACTTGCCTACTTCCCAGTTCCCACAGAGATACATGAAGTAACTTGTTTACGTTGCGAGAACAAACAGAGCGCTCTGTTAGGCTACAGGTTTAACCTTAATTAGGCCAAGAAACAAGTGTAACCCAATTCACTTTGGTTTATTCTGAATAGAAATTTTTGAATCCTATGCAAGTCTATGAAAGAAAAACAGAAGAAAAGGACAAACAGCCAACATACTCATACTGGAGGAAGAGAGGTGGGATCATGGGGGAGACCCCTCATTACCCACTGATTTAGTCTCTACATTTTCTTTAATGAATATGTATTATTTGTGCAATCAAAGTAGAAAAACAAAATTAACTTATGTGATAGTCCTTCCCCCTGTGCTGACACCTCCACACCCCCGATCTTTTTCTGCCCTGCTCTGCACCCCTTGCCCCCTGCCGGCTGGCTTTAGGCTGGGTTTGGCTAATAGGCAGCGCTAATATTACGATGTAGGAGGAGAGGGAAAGGGGGGCAGTTCTCCCCACTCCCTGGCTGATCAGGGGTCTGGAGTTTAGCAGTGGGCAATCGGCGGCAGCCCAGCCTCCAGGGTCTGGCTCTCATTGGGACTCCTTTGTCCCCTGGGGGTCCCTGTGGGCCATCTCCAAGAACACTGTTAGGCTGCCTGCTGGTGCTTCTTGCTGGCTCCCTTGGCCACACAGCTGGTAATGAAGTAAAACCCCTTCGTTAGAATCTCCACTTGAACCAGCTGAGCGGCCTTAGTTTCTTGCCAGTTTCCCTGGCTGGTACAATTTTTTTCCAAATTATTTTTAAAATTTATTTATTTGGAGAGAGATAGCGTGAGCAGGGGAGGGGCAGAGAGACAGAGAGAGAAAGAGAGAGAATCTTAAGCAGGCTCTGCACTGTCAGCGCAGAGCCCAACATGGGGCTCAAACCCACAAACCGTTTGATCACGACCTGAGCCGAGGCTAGAAGGCTAACCAACTGAGCCACCCAGGCGCCCCTACAATTTTATACTTAACTCCATAATCTCTGCTCTGAAAAGGTGATAGCAGTTTGACTTCCCATGCTTAGTCAGAATGTTGACCATTGGGTTTTACTGGGTGGCAAACTGCCAAATTTTAGCCCTTTTTTGATTTCCGGCCTGCCTGATTCCTATTATCAATGAAATACACATTTGCTTAGAACCTACTCTATGCCAGAAATATATTTTTGAATTTGATGTCTACTGATATAATTCATTTTCCTCAACCATATTTAAAATTTTTTGAGAGAGAGAGAGACAGAGTGTGAGCAAGAGAGGAACAGAGAGACAGACACAGAATCCGAAGACAGGCTCCAGGCTCTGAGCTTTCAGCATAGAGCTGACCCAGGGCTCAAACCCACGAACTGTGAGATCATGACCTGAGCCTAAGTCAGACACTTACCCGACTGAGCCACCCAGGCGCCCTTCCTCAATCATGTTTATTAAGTAGCTACTATGTGCGAGGCACTGTCTTAAGTACAAAAAGATACACCAATGAACACTTAATAATGGAGTTCATTTTTGAGTGGGGGATATATGGATTTTAATCCTTGGATAACAGTATGTCAATATGGGAAAGATACTTTGAGTTTTTCTAATCTAATCCCTTATCTGGCATTTAAACAATCACTTAACAGTAGCTCACCAGATAGGCCCAGTCTCTGCTTGGGTCCTCTTAGTTACCAGCCACTTGATCCCTGCTCAAACAGTCCATCACACTTTGGGCAGTCCTAATCTTTAGAGTATTTTCTCACATTTGGCTGAAGTTCTTGAAGTTCTTCAAGGACCATTTCAGGAAACATAAGACAGATCACACCTCACCCCCATTCTGAAGTTCCTTAACTATTTCAGATACTATGAGATCTCGCATTCATATTTGCCTCTTCATTCAGATATTTATTGAGTAAGTACGCTGAGTGACTCCTGGAGGCAGGGTTCAGTGGGGTGGGGATGCTGTGTTGTCCCTTGTGCTGTGGGGAGCATGCTTAAAAATGGTGTCACCCTGTGACCACCTTCTCCACGTGTCTCAAGATCTTGCTTTCCTATGGCTTCCACCGAAGTATTTTCAGAATGTTAATCTTTATGCCAACTTACGACTGTAAAAAAATGTTGCAAAGACACTATCCCTTTGGAGAGTAAATATTCTCTCTGTTCCTCCTAGGTCATACCCTTAGATGCAGCAACAACACCCTGTCTCCAAAAGGCACAGGATGTGGCCAGGGAGACAGACGCTGGACAGTCACACGAAGAAGTGATGAATTCTATAGGAGATGTGTACCATGCAAGGAAGGCACGGGGTGTCACGGAAACACGTGAAGGGGCACCAGGCCTGGATTGGGGTGGTCAGAGAAAGCTTCCTTGTGGGAGGGATGTGTGAACTAACATCTGAAAGCTGAGAAGAAGCTAACTTGGGGAAGCCAGGTGGAGGGAAGGGAGAGATCATCCAGGTGGTTTTACATCCCGCAAGTGCAAACTGCTGGTATGCTTTCCATTTCACCCACAGTGCCCACTGAGCCGAGGGTTTTGCCCCCGGACAACCTTGTCTGCAAATATACTGTTACATTAACTAGGGTTACATACTTCTTATTAAAGTATGTTCTAGTTTCTTCCTCTACTCTGGGGTGATCCCATCCTCCAAGCTGAATGTACCAGCCTCTTTCTTCTCGGCTCTTCCTCTGCCTGCTCCAGACACTGCGCGGAGCTGCCTGGGCAGTGACCGTGACTCTGTCCTTGCCCAATCACTCGGACAGGGCCCCCTGTAAAGTATGGTTACGGTGTATCATGCTGTAAATGTCCCTGCCCAGCATTTTTATCCCAGTGTAATCAGATTAAAATAAACATCAGAGGAGCCCTAAAATGAGAAGGGTCACAAAAGGACAGAGTGGGGGAGGGGGTCACCCCACCCAGTTTGCCTTACTACTTCCAGGGGACTTACAGATGGACCATGTGCATTTGACCCTTGAATACCTCCCAGGACCAGCTGGTCGCCTTTCCTAGGAGATCCAAAGCGAGGGACAACCTCCTAGTGCTCGTAAGGCTCCAAACGTGACATTTGCTAGGGAGTCTGTGTAAATTAGGACATAACCCAATGGCAGACCCCAATGAACTAAGTTGTTCGGAGAGTACCGGGGAGTTAATTTCACAATGACCACTGGTTATCATCCTAGTGGTGTAATAATAAAAGTCATTCCCCAAATAGAACTTATTTGATTCAATCCAAACCATCTTTCACTGTTCATGAAATAATGATGGGTGGCAAGGACACAAAGCCCTGAGTTGAGATGTGTGGAATCTTAGCTCTACTGATAATTGTGTCATATTGGGCAAGTCACTAACCTCTCTAGGTCCCAAATTCCTTCTGGATTAGTACAATGAAAATAGACTCCTGAGAGTCTATATTTAAGAACGCTTTTAAAATCTATAAACCTAGGAGTCTATGGCTTTGGGTGGTATATCAATACAATGACCCACTCCTTAATGCCAGACAGTTTCTCTTGAGGCTCTCATATAACTTGAGGACCTTAAATGTGGTCCCCTGATTACAGTCAGATAACCATGAATTGATACAAAAACTAGAAGCATGTGGCATTTGTATAGGGAAACCACTTTAAATTACCTATGATCCCTTATGCGGCAGAATTTGTATAGATCCCTTACCTCAACAGATCAACAGAAAGTTTCACTGTAAGGACGTTTAATAACATCCTCTGACAGTAGACCATGCTTTCTAGTTATTCACCGACATCATCTCTACTTTCTGCAAAACTGCATTCTGGAGACCGGGTTAGAACGTAGGTTATGAAAGAGCACATTTTACCAGAGAAGTATATAATTTGGGGTTGCATCCCTACCGAGTACCTGCCCAAATACACTCCTGGAATAGTGGAATAAATAGTGGTAACATAAAAGTCAATGTAACCATACAACTGAAAATATTACGCTCTTACAATACCCAGATAATGAGAAGTATGGCTAGTTCTAAATTATCCTAGGAGCTCATATACTTTACACACGTGCAATCATGGTGATTAGAATAAATTCACTGTAATGAGTGTCCTGGTCAAGCCTCCATGGAAATTGGGTGGAGAGAGGGGCACAGAGGAGGAGAGAGAAAGAGAGAGTGAAAGGGAGGGAGAGGGCAGCTGTAACACCTCAAGCAACTTAGCTGTGGGGTTCTTCTATCAAAGGGAAGAAAACATAGGAGGAAGGGAACCCTTTTCCCATAAAGAGAGAGAGGTGAGCACCAGCAGCTTGGGATGGGGTTTGGATGACCAACCGGGCGCTCCAGATATGTCAGGGCAGGGGCTCCTGGGAAGGTAGGCATTCTGGACAAAGGGCAATGACAGTGCAGGCAGGGGGAATAGGGAGCCAGGGAGGGAAGTAGAAGGAAAGGAATAGACGGAAAGGAGATGAGGCCTTCTACCTGTGCCGGTGGGAAGGGACACTGAACCTGCAAGGTTCAGTCTTTTAATAATGTGACTTGACCCACACCATAGAGCTGGTGAGGCCTGGTGTGAGCTGAAGACTCCCTTGGAAGTTATGATCTGAGGCTGAGCAGGCGCAGTCTGAGCTGAGGACTTTCTTTCAACTTCTTTCAATTGATGAACAATGTTTTAAACATTAGGATGTTTCCCATAAAAATCCAGATTTTATTGTTTTGCTTGGGGACGGGGTATAGATCCAAATAAAGGAACAATTGACATCAGTTACCACAGATGGTCCCTTCCTGCTCAGCAGCAATGGGGGGGGGGCAGGTGTGCTAAGCTTGCTCCCTTTCCTCCGGCTGTGCCCTTTTCCAGTTTGTCCCAGTCCCCGCCAACCCCTTCCATGACCTGTTTGACCCTGGACCCTCGAAGCACCTGACTCTCAGTCACATAAACAGACACATTTGAACACTACACTGCCTACTAGGTTAGCAGTCCTAGAACGACCAGATTCCTGGAAACAATAGTAAGGACACTATTTCTCTATAGTTTATAAGTCATACAAAAATGAAACATAAAGTGGGGATGCCTGGGAGGCTCAGTTGGTTGAGCGTCTGACTTTGGCTCAGGTTATGATCTTGCAGTTCATGAGTTCAAGCCTTGTGTTGGGCTCTGTGCTGACCTGCTTCAGATTCTGGGTCTCCCTCTCTCTCTGCCCCTCCCCTACTCGTACTCTGTCTCTGTCTCTCTCTCTCTCCCTCAAAAATAAATAAACTTTAAAATAAAAAACATAAAGAATTTAAAATGTCACTTGTCATTTCTCTCTAAAAGCTTGAGGGGGGGAAAGGTGCTATAAGACCAGAAACCACCATGGAAAGATTTAGTGAGGGGAGTGTGAGGAAATGTTTACAGGGGAGGGTGAGGAACATGCTCCTTGCAGGTCAGGAAATTTGAATTGTCTTTACCATTTAACCTCATCAGCTCTCGTTTTTGTTTTTCCACTCTTCTTATTAATCAAAACCTTTATCCTACAGGGTCTTTCACAAGCCTAGCCACAAAGTTGAGAATTTGTGCAGGGTCCTCTGTGAAGGAACTACGGACAGGAGGAGCAATTTAATTGGTAATTCTGCCAAACGAAACACCCAAATAGCTGGTATTGTAGTTTTTGACATGGAAAAGCCCTGGGCCAGTAAGACAAAACCACGGCCCCTGAAGAATGACACAGTGAGTGGCCTGACAACACATGGGGGTCCCATGACAACACATCTACCGACCCTGGTACAGGTGAGGAAGTGGGGATCTGTTGGTGATATGCTTCTGAACAAGCAAAGATCGGCTCTAAGTGTCAAAATTAACACATCATATCCTCATTTCATAAAACATTACTTTGGTTGTAGCTTTAAAAATAAAAGGGGTGCCTCGGTGGCTCAGTCAGTTGAACGTCCGGCTTCGGCTCAGGTCATGATCCCGCGTTCGTGGATTCGAGCCCCGCGTCAGGCTCTGTGCTGGCAGCTCAGAGCCTGGAGCCTGCTTCAGATTCTGTGTCTCCCTCTCTCTCTGACCCTCCCCTGCTCACGCTGTCTCTCTCTGTCTCTCAAAGATAAATAAATAAATAAAAACATTAAAAATAATAATAGGGCAAAAGTTAAGACTTAGAAGTGGAGATCCCAGGGGCACCTGAGTGGCTCAGTTGGTTGATCGTCTTATTCCTGATGTTGGCTCAGGTCATGATCTCACAAATCATGGATTCGAGCCCTGCGTCAGGCTCTGTACTGACAGTGTGGAGCCTGCTTGAGATTCTCTCTCTCCCTTTCTCTCTGCCCCTCCTCTGCTCTCTCTCTCTCTCTCTCTCTCTTTCTCTCTCTCTCTCAAAATAAATAAAGTTTAAAACCAAAAAAAAAAAAGAAAAAAGGGGAGAACCCAGTCCCATCAAAATAAACAAAGGCTAGGGGTGCCTGGGTGGCTCAATTGGCTGGGCATCCGACTTCGGCTCAGGTCATGATCTCACCGTCCGTGAGTTCGAGCCCCGCATCGGGCTCTGTGCTGACAGCTCAGAGCCCGGAGCCTGCTTCAGATTCTGTGTCTCCCTCTCTCTCTGCCCCTCCCCTGCTCAAGCTCTGCCTCTCTCTCTCTCTCAAAAATAAAATAGAAAACGTTAAAAAAATTTTTTAAAAATAAACAAAGACTATAAGATTGGGTTTATGGGCAAGAAAAAACGAGGAATAAACAGTCCCCCTAACTTGGAAGAACATTTGTGCATTTGATACTGAGCATTTAAGGAGGCACCCAGAGGCATTAGTTAATCATGTGCATTTTTTCCTAGAAAGGGGGGAAAAACCCCATCCTGCCCCCTGACCAGAGTTTATTTCTTTCTGAACCCTGGAGATAAAAATTTTAATACACAGAGGCCTCAGCGAGGATTTGTGGGCATACCCAAGTCTTTCTGAAGAAGCAATGTCTCTGATATGTGATATCTTCCCCCGGAGTACCAGGAGGAGGGAACGGGTGAGGGGACGGAAAACAAAACCAACTACTTTCCCCTAATCCTGATGTGGCAGAAAAGCCGAAAGCTAAAAGCTTCCCTGAGGGAAAAGCTACTCTAGACTGGGATGGATCAAGTAAGTCTAACAAACTTCAGACTACTTAACTCACTTACATTTCACAATTGTGAAATGTGTTTATGAGGCCACTGATTTCAGCACACCTCCTGGCCGGTCCCCCCGGGGGTTCAGGCTCAGGTGGGTCTAGACATTGACGGCGAGGGCCAGAGCACAGCGAGGCTCGGAAAACCCCAATCCAGGCCACGTGAGGACAGGTTGGCACCCGTGTATTTTTGCTGGGATGCTTCTCTGGGAAGCCTGTGACAAGAAAGTGTTAGAAAGCATGGGATTCTCTCTCTCTTCTGCGTCAATAAATCCCATTCCATAGTGTTATTACAAAACAGTTCCTCCAGGGGCGCCTGGGTGGCTCAGTCAATTAAGCGTCGACTTCGGCTCAGGTCATGATCGCATGGTTCATGGGTTTGAGCCCCGTATCAGGCCCTGTGCTAAGAGCTCAGAGCCTGGAGCCTGCTTCGGGTTCTCTGTCTCCCTCTCTCTCTGCCCCTCCCCTACTTGCGCTCTCTTTCTCTCTCTCGCTCTCAAAAATAAATAAATATTAATTTTTTTTAAAAAAAGTTCCTCTGAAGATGAGCTAAACCATTTATAATTCATGAAAATGAGTGTTCTAATGGCATACCTTCCAGATAGACTTTGCAGTTCATTCTTTTGTAGAAATTCAGAATTTTTAATGTATTTAGATATATATTTTTACATTTTTTAAAATGCTTATTTAGTTTTGAAAGAGAGAGAGAGAGAAAGAGACAGAACATGAGTGGTGGAAGGAGGCTCCAGGCTCCGAGCTGTCAGCACAGCACATGGTTCAAACTCACGAACCATGAGATCATGACCTGAGCTGAAGTTGGATGCTTAACCAACGGAGCCACTCAAGCGCCCCCAAGGTATTTTAATACATTAGTTATCATATGGTGTTGTAAACCAAATACTTGATGAATAAAATTCCATGATTGTTCACCCACACTCTAAACCAGCATTTTTTCAGGTGCAGCACAGCACCTCTTAAGGTTATGGAATGAATTGTGTGCTCCCCACCCCCAAATTCATAGGCGAAGCTCAATGTGACTGCAATTGAAGTTAGGGCCTTTAAGGAGGTAATTAAGGTTAAATGAGGTCGTAAGGTAGGGCCCTAATCTGATAGGACTGGAGTCTTTTTAAGAAGAAAAGACAACAGAGATCTTTTTCTCTCTCTGCTCCCACACAAAGCGAAGGCCATGTGAGGACAGAGAGAGAAGGCAGCTGTCTACAAGCTGGGGAGAGAGACTTCACCAGAGACCACCTTGCTGACACCCTGACCTTGGACTTCCAGCCACCAGGAATGGGAGAAAAGAAATGTCTGCTGTTTAAGGCACCCAGTCTAGGGTACCCTGTATGTGAGCCTGAGAAGATGCACACAATCACCATCAGCTTGTATTTTCAATAAGCAACCAGACTGCTGGGCCCTGACGCTAAATCAGAATCTTTAGCGATAGAGCCTTGAATGGGCATTGATCACTAAGTCCCTGGTGATTTTTGTCATTGTAAAGGTTGAGGACCATTATTTCAGGGGGAGCTCAAGTCTGTTAGCAGCTCCCAACCCTCTCCCTCAACCTCCCCTATTCTACTACCCCAAAGAGGAAAAGCTTATGGGGTCAATGAAAAATAGAGACCTCAAATGCTTAAAATTAGGCTCCCCAAAAAGGGGACAGAAGATTGTAAATAGAACTAGTCAAGGTTGGAGTCAGTTGCAAAGTGCTTTGTAGGAAAATTCACTTCAGTTTCATCTTGGGCTGGTTCTAGAAGGCTAAGCGGGGCCCTTGAGACCCACATGAGAGCAGTCCAGTTTCACTACAAGGAGACCACATAAAGATTTGGTGTGAAGCAAAGGTAACGTTAAGAGTCCCTTTGTGCTGTGGACACACCGGCCCACAGGGGCCAGAGGGGAAGTGGTTGGTTGGACACTAGGGGTTCATGCTTGGGACCCTGGCTGTCTCCTTCCTCTCCTCAAAGAATCAACTCCCTAAAGAAAATTCAAAGAACAGGACCTTTCAGTAGGCTGCTTGCGTGTACAGTGCTACCACGTGGTGGCACCAGAATTTGGACCCAGGCAGATTTCAGAGCCTGCCCTCCTTCTCACCCTGCAGTTCTGCCAGATGCGTACATTTACACCACAGATTTATGGAATCAGAGAGTTTGGGATGCGTGCCTTGGAAGTTTAGAGAGGGGCCTTAGAAAATAGTGACTATAAATCTTTCATTCTGTAGAAGAAGAAACTAAAGTCTGGAAAGAGGATCACCCAAGGTGAGCGAGGCTGGTGGCCCTCACACGGTTGCTGGCATCGGAATCGCCCAAGAGGCTTGCTCAGCACAGACTGCTGGGACCCTCCCCGCCCTCCCAGGATGTGATTCTGTGGGTCTGGGGTGGAGCCTGAGAATCTCTAACAAGTTCCCAGATGGTGTTGATGCTTCTGGTCTTGGGAATATACTTGAAGAACCAATGACCTAGTTAGTCACTGTCTGAGCCAGAATGAGGCCCTGGCTCTCCTCACTTTGTATCTTCCCAGTAAATGGTGGACACCAGCTGCTCCGTAACAGTGGGAGTCTGAGGGAGACTGGGCGGCCTGCTAGAGCAGTCCTGGACACAGTCACGGGATGCTCTCCTCCTTCTAGTTTAGCTGAGACATCTGGAAGGTTCTAGCACATTACGTCATGATTCACTATAATGCTGGCACTTCCCTAGGACCCTCTCTACCTAGCTCTCTACCCAACCAATCTGAAACAATACAGATCCGCTTATTATTGCCAATAGTAAGGATTACTCTCACTCTGAGCTATTGACCAGAAACTTATAATCTAACATTTGGCTCTTTTAACGCTAACCCTAGCAGGAGTTTTAGCAAAGGAAGCAGGGGTCATGAATAATTGCCAGTATTTATTCTCAGAAGGAAAGGATGATGAGACAATTTCAAAGTTTTCTTTTGTTTACACTATAATTCAAAAGGAAATGTTTTGTTGATTTGATCCGAAGAGGATCTTCCATTAAGAGCCCTGGTAGAGTGAACTATTTTGAAAGTAGCGACATTGTTTAATTACTGTTGAAACTTGCCACATTCAAAATTGCTTAGTTTTGGTGTTATCGCGGGGGGTTTCAGAGGCTTAAGCAATTTAATGAGTGTAAGGGATGACCGAGCCTGGCACACATTGAGTAAGCCCAGAGTGCCAGCCAGCTTTAAACATTATCACTCCTCTTATTTAAGAGAGCCCAAGGGTTAGCCCATTCGCTTGGGGAGGTTGGTAGGGTGAAATGGCATGACCTGAGCGAGTAGACAGATCTCATAACCAGAATCTCTCTTCCCCATTAGCAAGGGGGAGGATTTAAAGAGCATGACATTCAAGAAGCATTTATGGAGTATCAACATCACAGAACCTCACAGGGACTTAATACTTGGTCACTTACTGAACCAAAGTACCTTTTCAGAATATCTGCTAGGCACTAGAGATTACAGCCAAGGGTTCTAAAAATCAATTACACTTAAAAAATTTTTTTTGAAATAAGTATAAACCCACAAGAAGCTGCAAGAAAACAAAATACATACAAGGAGGTCTCCTGTGCCCTCCCCCAGATCCCCCCAGTGGTCACGTTGTACGTGACTCTCACACAGACACAAAACCAGGACTCTGACATCAGTCCAGACCACGAAGTGTGTTCGACCCTCATTAGTTTTAAGGTGCACTCTGGTTGTGAAGGCCATAAAAACCAAAGGGAGATGTAAAGACAATGAATGAACACAACTGCCCATGTCAAACCGTCTGGTGGTACTTTGAAATCTGCCTTTTCACTAGCCATGAGAAGAAGATACATGGTAAACACATAAACTATATAAATAAGACTCTCCTTGAAAAAAAGACCTTCAAAAGATTTTTTCCCCAGAGATTATGCTTCATAATTATAATCAAATTAACCTGCTTTTCAACTCATCTGTAAATGAAGTGAGAGGTGAAGCCCAGATTTGTTATTCGGTAGTTCCCCCGATCTGCGACTTCAGTTACCTGCGGTCCATCGTGGTCCAGAAGCAGAGTCCCCTGATGGAGCATCAGAAGGTCAGGAGCAGCCTAGCACTAGGTGACAATGCCTACATTCTTCCCCTCCTTCCACCTTATCACATGGGCACCTTATCATCTCGCATCATCATGGGAAGAAAGGTGAGTGCAGTACAATAAGATGCTGTGAGAGAGAAACCACACTCACAGAACTTTTATTGCCGTAGATTGTTATCGGTGTCTTATTTTATTGTTAGTTATTGGTGTTAATCTCTACGGTGCCTAATTTTTAACTTAAACTTTATCATAGGCGTATAGGATAGTGTATATAGGGTTCAGGACTATCTGTGGCTTCAGGCATCCACCTGGGGTCCCGGAACGTATCGCCATGGATAAGGGGAGGGTTACCATACAGTCATCCTAGCCCCACCCAAACTCACACCCAGTCTTCACAATCACAACAATCTATAAAAGATTAAATGAAGAGCCTTAGAACCTTCTATATTGTCAGGCCTGGAGTGGCATGTAGGAGGCACTTGGATTTTGGTACTTTCCCTAAGTAATCTTTAGAAGCCTCCATTATTGTATTCATTATAAGTTAGTCTTATCAAGTCATTAAAGGTTCCCCAAATATTCTTCCTTGAGCATTGTTTTCATATATATATTCATATATGCATATATATTTAGAAATATTATATACATACATACATATATATTTAGAAATATTAAAATTGAATATTTTAATTAGCTGGAATAGGTAAAGTTTTATTGTATATCTTATTTTCATAATATGTAGTCAGGTTAGTCAAACCGGGGCACCTGAGTGGCTCAGTTGGTTAAGCATCTGACTTCAGCTCAGGTCATGATCTCGCAGTCCATGGGTTTGAGCCCCGCGTCAGGCTCTGTGCTGACAGCTCGGAGCCTGGAGCCTGCTTTGGATTCTGTGTCTCCCTCTCTTTCTCTGCCCCTCCCCTGCCTGCACTCTGTCTCTCTCAAAAATAAATAAGCATTAAAAAAAATTAAAAATAAAAAAGAAGTCAAACCATTAATATGCCAACAACTTCCTTAATTAACAACTATCTTTCAAAATTGACATAACACAAGGCAGTTCACAACTGACCTCCCAGTTTGATGCATTTGCCAATATTTGGTCTTTAGCTGGAATATTTTTTTAAAAAGCAGCAGCAGCCCACCAGAAGAACAAAATGTCTTCAGAAGCTCCTAAGAAGCAGATTCTCCAAGCGGATCAAAAAGGACCAGAAGTACTTTCCTAAGCAGGTAATGATGTGGTAACATATCTGATGATTGGCCCTAAGAAAGCTGCTCTGCTATTAGGAAACCAAAAGCAGCATTTTCCTTTTGCACAGTGGGGAGCTGTCTGTGTGGCTCTCCAGCAGCAAGGGCAACCAGATGTTTCACTAGGGCGGAGGAGCTAAACTCCACCTCACTGTACACAAAGGGCTGACGACCCCCCCCTTTCGTCATGATGGGGTCATCTGAATTCTAAATGACCAAGCAGAACTTTTGCAGAGAGCTCCCCCTCCTTCTAGGGCCTGCCCTAGGCAAGGCTCTGAAATAGGAATAGCTTGCCCAGGTCCACACTGCTGCAGCCTCCCCAGTCCCCAGGCATCCCTGCCCATCCCAGTTAAGTGTTGTGAAAACCCCACCCCCACCCCCACCCACCCCTGCCCACCTGGGACTCTCTCCTGCAAGGCCTAGTGCCCTAAGCTTGGCCACCTCACAAAGATTCTGAGGACACTGGGACAGTGTTCACATAAACTGCCCAAGGCACAGAGCACGAGAGCTGCAGGCCTCACTCCAAGTTCAGTGCTCTCTCCGTTGCCTACAGTGTGTTGTTGAATTGCTCTGTGTGTCTACGTAGTTGGAAATTTACTATTTTATCCATTTTTCTTAAGCTCAAGAATTTACAAATTGTTTGTGACGGTCCTTACTTTTTCAGAATCAAATCATCAAATACATTCTATTTCGGCTTCTGGAGAAATTTTAAAACGCTTAATAGTATGTATGTATATATACACATACATACACATATAATTTTTTTTTCAATGCAAAAAGGTGTTTTTATTAAAGCACGGGACAGGACCTGTGGGCAGAAAGAGCTGCCAAAAGTATTTATATTTTTAAAAGTACTTCTGATAGTAACATATGGTTTCCAATCAGTCTTTAGCAAAATGTAGCACACTGTGTGTACACAAATACGCATCTGTATTACGCATGCACGCATGGGTGTGTATACATATACATACAAATGTGTACATATATAAAATTAAAAACCATCAAATTAATTAAAACCAAGGAGCTTTTCACTGACCGTAGCCTATTTTCTTGGTAGTTATTAAAGTAGAATAAAAAGTAATTTTATCCTTTGAAATACAACAAAGTCTTCTATTTACTAACACGTAAAGAGAAAGCCACCTTTGTAAAATCTTTCAAATGGATTTCTAAAACCTCCATCCCATTCCATCCTTGGACTCAAGACTCACGCACACTAAGAATACCTTTAAAATATTCACCTTGAGACCTTTCTCTCCTGCACAGAGTTTTGTATCTGTGGACTTAAAAAAGTCCTTATAAAAATATGCTCATGAATCGGGGATTCATATTTCGAACCCTGGTTGGCTTCAGATTCCTTCCGTGCATTTTGCATAGAGGTGTTGGTGTTCAGGACCACAGCCACAATGTGAGCTCAACGGGGCTGAAGACAAACAGATCATGGGAACATGCACTAATGTGTCCCCAAGGAAGGGAGAAGCGTATGTGCATTTGTGGGTGCAGGTAACTAGCTATTCAAAGTGCTTTAGTGCAAGATGAACATGTCTAAATGTCATCCTCTGATTTCAAATTGAAATCTGCACATTTTGTTCCAGAGCTGCCAGCCCAGCGGCCTTGCAGGCCTGAAGTGGCTTATGGCTTCGGGGACGGGGGAGGGACCTCGTTTCTGAGGTCCTCTGCTGCTCCTGCCCACGGAGCTACCAAGGGTCTCTTGGTTTTAGGGTGAATTTCACTGCCAGACTTCCTAGACTTTCAACTTAAATCATCAAAGAAATAATTTGAAGGATATGTGGACTTTTATAAATATTTACAGAGGGAAGGTGTTCTAAAATATTGTCTGTAATCTGAATTCTTCCTCATCACAGCCTTGATACAGAGCCATACAAAGCCTTGATACTTTCGACACCATTTTAGTCTGATAACCAGTTTTCTGGCCGCCCTGCGTAACTTATAGGGAGTGCCCCCAAGGTCACCTAATTGGCTGTGAAAGTCACCAAGAAAACCACAAATTCACACTTTTAGGGTGAAAATTCTAAATCTAAATTATTATTTTAGTGCTTTGTCTCCCTTCTTTCTTCCTAAATACTATGGCTACACTTGGTTACTATACAGACATTTTCACACAAAACCCCCCTCCATTCAAGACGGGTACATGTTGTTTCAAGAAACTGTCAACTACCAGATATAATTCATTGTAAAAACAGGAGGGTCAGATCTCTGCCGTACAACAGTAATGAATATTTGAGCACTTGTGTTTGTTAGGCACTGTTGTGAGCCCTTGAAATGCACTGTTTCGTTCAGTCCTTGTAAGAATTTGATTATCCCCATTTCAAAGATGGGCAATTTGAGGTTCATGCGAGCTATGTAACGCATCCCAAGTCACCCCACTGGTAAGCACAAAGCCAGGGTTCTATCCAGATCTGCTTACTCTAGTGTTAGTATTCTCAACCATTGGTCTATACTTCAAAATTGCAAGCAAAGGGGAATCAGAAGTGTTCTTTGTAAGGAAGAAATGCTTTCTGCAGTCAAAGATCCTAGTCTGTAGAACAGAAACTACAGAGAAATTTAATATTTCTAATAAATGTCTCACATTTTCTACACCCTTATCTCAAATAAAGGCCACTTAAAGGTGACGATTCAGCATCTAAAAACCAAAGGCCAAAGACAAACAAACAAACAAAAAGACAAAGGACAATGTGCTGTATTTACAGTTTTTGAGAAGTTTCTCAAAATGGTCAACTGTGAAAAATTACATATGCAAAAACGTCAGGCTCAATTCGAGGTCTAGAAGCATAAAGCATTGAGCAACTTCTCTGTAATGAAAACGGAAACCGGGGTCACTTTTCAAGTAGAACAAATATTGTTCTTTGGAGAGGAAACTTGTTGCTGAATCTCACCATGGAGCAGAAGGCTTATAAACTTTTAAAAAAATAAGGTTCACATGGAAACAAAAACACAACAGGAACCCCAGTATGGAGACTAACAGACAGTGCATGTCTTCCCAGTTCTCTTAAAGCCACTGTTGGCTATTAAAATGTCAACGTAGGAATAATGAAATACCAATAACTCTTGTATTCCAGAGGAACTGTTTATGTTGACGTTTTCAAATGTTGGTTTTGTAAAAACTTTCTAGCACGGAAGACAGTCAGAAGTGGTAACGTGTAAGGGTAGGCAGCCCCGGCCACTAGGAATTGACCAGAACACATCTAAATGACAGGCATCAGTCAGTCACGAGGCCCACACGGTCACAGCTAATAATGAGAGCGGACACTTCCGATTTCTATGTGCCACGTATCATTTTGAACATATTTTTAAAACTCGTGTAATTTTCACATGTCTAAGAGGAAAGTATTACTATCACCCCCATTTTGCACTTGAGAACAGTGAAGTGCTGAGAGATTCGGTGATGTTCAGAGTCATACACCTGGGAAGCAGTCAAAGTGGCATCTGAACCAGCCAGTCTGCTGCTGGGACTGCGACTTCTCCCTGGGCCCTGACAACTCCCTGTGCAAAGCTATGCGCGTGAGGATGGGGACTGTCCACACAACTGAGCTAATGGTGGAGGAAAAACAGCAGTTCCTGCCATGTTCCTTCAGCAAAGTCTCTTATGACTGGACTTGAGGTGCCTCTGAGGGTTCACGGTCCTGTTGGAGAGTCCAAGCTCCCAGGTGAACTCTCAGGAGCAGGTAGAAAGACGAAGACTAGCAGAGTAAGAACTACATACAAAGGGGTGCCGGTGTGGTGGGGGAACAGCTTTTCACTCTCCATTTTCTTGACGTGTCCTTTGCATCTTTTTCCACGTTACCCCACCTCTCAAACTAGTTACGAGCTCCCTGAAGCCCTGACCTGGGCCTCTCACGCTCTGTGTCCCCCTCACAGCTTGCGCAAAGTCTATGCTTCACAGACGCATGATTTACGTGTGCTGTGGACATCTTCCCACAGAGGCTGAGCCCTGAGCTGACTCCTCAGGCAAGTGATGTGTGAAGAGGCATGGAAAGAGGGGGTGAAAAGGCAGCTGGGTCTAAGAGAACAAAGCCATGGCAGCTGTGAAGAGAGAGAACTCACGGGGAACGGCTGGCATGGACCACGGAAGTGTGTTGGATTGTGACCAGACAGGGCAGTTACTCATGCAGGACCTCACAGTCCATCCCAGGGAATTCAGAGATTATTCCATAGGCAATTAGGATCATTGACTGATGACGCTATAGTGGAAGCAACGTGCCAAGGGCTTTGTTTGCTGACATGAGAGCTTCCAAGTCCCAGAGTCAGAATGATCAGAGAGAGAGAGAGAGAGAGAGAGAGAGAGAGAGAGAGAAGCCAAAAGTCAAGAAGCAATTTCCAGGAAGGGAGAAGACAGTGATTAAGTCACACAATTTATTTATTTAATTTTAACATGCAGAATGGTAGGCTGCCAGTGCACAACACAGGCATCATTACACTCCCCTGACAAAGCAGGTGGAAATAGAAAGACTTGCGGAGAGACAGTGGACCACATGAATCCACCTCTGTTCCTTGGCCCAGTGAGCTCTGGGGAAGCTTCTGTAAGTTTCCACCACGTCCTTCTCAGCAGGGCTAGTCTCACATTCTGAGCCCAGAGTGAGGAAGAATAATCAAGTAAAGATAGCCATATGCAACAGAGCACAGACATTAGTAGCAGGGGGTTGGAGCGGACAATGCCAAGGACTGAATCCAGCTTGAAACATCATTATTACTTGTGTGAACTTGGGTAAGTTGTTGAACTGTTGACCTGCTTTGGGTCTCAGTTGCTTCATGTGTAAAGCGGGGACAATTTAGCACATATGGCAGATTGCTGAGAAGACTAAATGAGATAAAGCACATAAAGCATTTAGCCAGGAGTCCTGGTACATAGGTTTTCTAACTTGTGTTTTCTTAGCTTCTGTATTCGTCTATTTGGCATCCGTTAATTACAGGGCCAAGCTAACAGCCAAAGTTGTTTACACCTCCCCTGTGATCCAGAGCCCATACTTGGAACTACCTCTTTATATAACTTTTTTTTTAATTTTTTTAATGTTTCATTTATTTTTGAGAGAGGGAGAGACAGTGTGAGCAGGGGAGGGTCAGAGAGAGAAGAAGACACAGAATCTGAAGACAGGCTCCAAGCTCTGAGCTAGCAGTCAGCACAGAGACCGACGCGGGGCTCGAACCCAAGAACCGTGAGATCATGACCTGAGCCAAGGTCGGACGTTCAACTGACTGAGCCACCCAGGTGCCCCATAACTCTTATGCACCAAACCGATTCTTCCCTGGGCTGAGTAGAGCAGGCCTGCTGGGATTATTCAAACTAGCCAATCCTAGACTGTTTAGCCTGCCCTGCCTTGCATGGGCAACCCCACAGAAACCCCAATAAAGGCTCATCCTAGGCTTTCCTCTCATTCCTTTCTGCCTCCCAACTAACACTGGTGCTTCCCCATGTGACCCTGCATGGCAGGCCATACCCCTCGTCTCGAGAAATCTAAGAAATAAAAAATCTCCTTTAAGAGGCATCAGTCTGTCTGTGTTGTCACTCGGTCCCGTCTATAAATTAAAATCCCACAGGTACAATCATTGAGACAAAGGATACACAATAGCCATGATAACTTTTCCACAGGCCATAAAATAGAATCTGTTAAGTTTATGTCTCTTTTCTCCATCCCGTCTCTCCCCACTGTTACTTTCGTGATTTTGACCTGAATCATTGCAATAACCTCCTGAGTACTCTTGCTAAATCCAATCTCTTGCTTCCTCAAGCCATCTCTTTTCATGGCGTTCCTCTAAAACTCCGGATGTAGGCTATCCTCTGGGAGGAAAGCTTGATAGAGTTTCCTCTGGTCTGAAAATCCAGGCCAACTGCTTCCCTTGGCAGTTAGACCTTCCAGGGTCTGGCCCAGAACTGCAGCCATCCTGGGCAACTCACTGTTGCTCACTCAGGCCACTGCTTTTCACCCATCTGTGTCTTTGCTCAGTCTAGTGCCTGCCCTCGGGATGCTTCCCACTGTTTGATAAATCTGGAGATCACAGGGTACTTCAGGCCTTTGAATCTGCTTATATCATTGTCCCTCAAAGTATATAACTAATTTCAAATCTTCGCTTTGACTTCGTAGAAACTTCATGAGATAAGAGAGACTGGAAGTGGAACAAGAGCTAATATTTCCTATTAGCCTTAATCTCAGACTTTCAAGTGTCCTCAATGGCTTGGAAAACCCAATTTAAATTCTACTTACTTGGGAAACTCCATACTGTCTCTTAAAATGAATCATTTGTTTCTCTGATATCCATGAGCACTTACTCAATTCTGTCTCTTCATATTATATTTGTTGCATTTCTTTACACATTTGTTTTCCTTAGATCATAAACAGTCTTTTGAAGTCAAGGGTAAGCTTTAGATAGCTCTTAAAAGCTGTCATCACAAGGGAGAAAAATTCTGTAACTACGTATGGTGATGGATGTTAACTAAACTTAGAGTGATCATTTTGCAATATACACAAATATTGAATCATCACGTTGTACACCTGAAACTAATATAATGTTATAAGTCAATTATGCCTCAATAAAAAAATGGCAAGCCTTAGTAATTTTTTTTTTTAATCTTTCTATCTAGCATGCCCATTAGCCTTACCCATAGCAGTTGCTCAGGGAATATTTATTGAAGTATAAGCCCTATGATTATTCTAATTAAAATAAAGGGCTCTTATCAAGTGGTAATTACATAGTTAATTACGGAGAAACATGGGAAAAGGCTTACATAGCTCATTTTAACTAAGAAAAATTAGTATAGGTCAGAGTATAAGAGCCTGTTAAATTCTATCAGGAAACAACGACAGATATAAAAATCACTTTAAAGTGTTACTGTCATATTTGGTCATTACTATTAATTACATAGGGGGTTAATAATAATTTTGGCTTACAAAGATAAAATACTTTTTAATTTATACACAAACCATACACAAAGATGTGATGTGCAATTTCTTTTTTGTGTGTTTCAAGTTTTTATTTAAATTCTAGTTAGTTAACATGTAGAGTAATATTGGTTTCAGGAGTAGAAATTAGTGATTCATCCCTTACATATAACACCCAGTGCTCAACACAACAAATGCCCTCCTTAATGCCCATCATCCATTTACCCCATCCCCCGCCCCATCAACTCATCAACTCCCTCCATCAACCCTCAGTTTATTCTCTGTAGTTAAGAGTCTCATGGTTTGCCTCCCTCTCTTCCCTCCCCCTCCCCAGCTTGCCCTATGTTCATCTGTTTTGTTTCTTTAATTCCATATATGAGTGAAATCATATGGTATTTGACTTTCTCTGACTGACTTGTTTAGAGCGATGTGCAATTTCTCAGCTTTCATTTTATCCATGCCCAAAGGTGGTAGGCCAAATATGGGGTAAGGTTAAGAATTGCAGGTGGAATTTATAGAAGCCTAACCCGGCTTCTTCAAACTCTTCCCAGTCCTAAAGAAAGAAATGGGCCTGGCTGGCCCTGAACTGGACATGGCTGTCCATGAACCTGGCTGGACATGAACCCAGAGGCACCCAGTCTCTGTTCCTTGAAGCCTATGCTAGAGCTGAATGAGGAGATCAGGATTGAGTAGAACTCAGTTATATCCTCTTTAACAGGTACCTGAAACTTCTTCTAGGTCCTCAATAAGTATTTGGTGGGTTATCTGACTTCATCATCTGACTCTCTACCCAGCATAATTGTGGAGAAAGAAAGTTGGCTGAGATTTACAGCTACCTCTTCTTACTAGGTGGGTGGTTGGGCTTGGGAAGGAATGAGAGTCATTCCATTGATACAAGGAGAGGCTGTTCCCAGCGACATAATGAAGGGACTGGTGGTTTAGAAAGAATCTTAAAAATTACTCAGAGATGATTACAGGCTGTCACTGAGAAATGAGGAAGGAAGAGCTTTCTTTTCGACTACAGGGTGTATCGCTCTACAGTCAGAAATTACTATTTTATATTTAGGCCAAGGTAGTCTGTATGCCTTTGAAATGTAAAAGGCACTAATAACTTAAGTACCTGGTAAGACTTACAGAGCATCAAGATAGATTACACAGGCCATATATGAAAACCAGGCTCCTTGCTTTATGACACCTTGCATTTCATGGCTCTGAAGTCACTGGCTAGCAAATAGTCCTCGAGTGTCTACGTGACGTAGGACACTGGGCATGGTGGATTCAGAGAGTATCAAGCCATGGAGCTCTACCTGGGTCATCATCTAGATAAGGAGGAGGACCGCGGGGAAAGTGAATGAAGGATGCACGCTGCATTATAGCCAAGTCTTTCAGAGGGTCAAGGGGCTTCAACAAAGAACGAAATTTCTGAAATAACGCATGAACTAAAATGAACATGATTCCCCTCAACGAAGCAAACAACTTAGTCGCAATTTAAATTCGCAGCTGTTCATCCTTGATTAGGTTTTGAGAAAGCACGTGGGGGCAATCTATAGCCAAGAGAGCCTGTGATGGTTTGCAAGGGCTCGTCTGGGGCACCATTCTGCATCCCTTAACCTTCCTCCCCTGTCCCTTACATCTTCTGCGATAGTCCAAGCACAATTACAGCATGTTTTAGTGCGCCGAGTGGGGGGCTGCCCCCATATAAAGGTATGCATCCTGACTTCATTTGGACAGAATCGTAGCAGGATAGTTACATTTTGTATTTGAAGATCAAAACTGTGAAATCACCCCAATCTGCCTTTGCCTTCAGTTTCCTTACCCCCTCTCCAGGCGTAGCAGCGGCTTCTGCCTCAGTTTGCTCTCAGTTCCTGAGCTCAGCACTAGGAAAGAACAACCAGATAGGCAAGGCCAAGGGCAGTTATGAGTTGATAAGGCCCGTGTCAGGTCACACCGCTCAGCGGCTGGGACACTCCCATCACTCTCATTAAAAGACATCACTAAACATTCACGAAAGACAGGAACTAGGTGTTGCCAGATTTCTTGAGTCAACTTGTACCATTTCACAGTGAAATATTTATATTATATAATGGATCTACTCTTCATATTTTGTGGTTCTATGGAGTATGAAATAATTACAACTATTACTTTTTTAAAAAGTTTTCTTACTAATTTTTTTTAATGTTTATTTATTTTGAGAGAGAGAGACAGAGAGAGACAGAGAGTGACTGGGAAGGGGCAGAGAGAGAGGGAGACACAGAATCTGTAGCAGGCTCCAGGCTCCGAGCTGTCAGCACAGAGCCCGATGCGGGGCTCGAACACACAGACTGTGAGATCCTGATCTGAGCCAAAGTTGGCCACTCAACCAACAGAGTCACCCAGGTGCCCTTGTTTATTTATTTTGATAGAGAGAGAGTGTGTGACCAGGGATGTGGCAGAGAGAGAGGGAGAGGGAGAAAGGGGGAGAGAGAAAAGATCCCAAGCAGGCTCCGCACTGTCAGCACAGAGCCTGATGCAGGGCTCGAACTCACAAACTGCGAGACCAATACCTTAGCCAAAACTAAGAGTTGGGAGGGCTTAACTGACTGAGCCACCCAGGTGCCCTGATTATAACCATTAATTTTTATGTCAGAAGAAAAATCAATGCTCCAGAGGATAAAGAACTAAAGCATAAAAACTATATTCTTTAAAAAAATTTTAAAACCATATTCTTTTTGATTTAAAATCTCTTTCCTGGTACTTCCAAGGAAAACCTTAAAAACCATTCAGCAGTCCATCCCCGGAGAAACTTACGGACTAATTACCCCATGTCAGGACCTGGACTGAGCATTAGGATAAAAAGATATCTGGAAAGATCAATCTATGGCCCTTACCTTTAAAGAACTGACTGAAAATAAATATCTTCCTAAGCGTCTCTTAATGCTTTAAACAACTTAAATATAAAAATATCATCAGACTGAGAATACCGGAAGATTCCTTCGTGACTAGGTTAGAAGTCAAGGTATATTTAAGGGAGAGAGAATAAAATAGGAGGGAATTAAAACCTACTGTTGCATCGGCCATAAAAGGGTTCTGATACATGACATGGACAAACTTTGAAAACATTTTTCAAAGTGAAATAATAAGCCAGACACGAAAGGTCTACTGTTATGTGATTCTACTTAAATGAAGTATCTTGAAGAGGTAAATTTATATTCAGAAAGTAGATGAGAGGTTCCCAAGGGTGGAGGCAGGGGAGAAATTGTGCCTGCTTAATGGCTGTAGAATTTTCGTTCGGGGTGATGAAAACATTTGGGAGGTAGACAGTGAATAAAATTGTGAATGTAATTCATGCTACTTAATGGTATCCTGAGAAACAGTTTAAAGTGGCAAATTTTATGTTATATATATTTGACTATAATTTGAAAAAATGAATAAGGGGACCTACCAGAAACAATTGAACCATAGCCTTTAAATGGGTGCATTGTACGGCATGTAAATTATATCTCAAGAAAGCTGTTAAAGAAAACACACCATCCCTTACAGGCTGCACATTACTTTGTCATTGTGTACAGCTCTGACTATTGTTAAATAAACTTACCAGGAGCAGAACCAGCTGATCAATGTTTGAAATACTATAACTCACACTTCTTACTACATACCTAGGTTTTACAAAGGATCACCAATCCTTCTGGACGTTTGGAACACAGAGGAGCCTTCTACCTTTTGCAGACATGGTAAAATAACCAATTGACTATCTTGCAATGGATGCTCATCAGACTATTTTCAAAGTCACCTCTTGGCTCGATTCTTGAACACAATCAGCCTGAAAAGGACAGCTGGAAACCACCGTCAGGACAAAACAAATGACAGCATTTAGTTTTTGTACCTCTCCATTGTAGGTTTAGCTACAGATCAGAACATGCCAGTGTCTAGAAAAGTGCCTGGCACATATTGACTTTTAATACAATTTGTTGAAACGAAAGAACAGTTGCATTGACTGCTTAGAAAGCTCTCGGGGCTCTGGGTCAGAGAAAAGCATTTTGAGGGGCTGCAGGCCAGCTCAGAAAGCCCCTTGGAGTTTATTACCTCTGGGCTCATACTTTCTTCCTCTGCCAGCTCTGCGAGACTCTCATAGGCCAAGCGTCAGCAAGACCCAAGAACTCCTTTCTAAATAAGTATGATGAAAAAATTCAAGGTCTAGACAGAAAAGAATGAGGTCAGGTATTTCTTTTCTTTTTTTTTTTAATTTTAAATTTTTTTACATTTATTTATTTTTTGAGAGATAGAGTGAGACAGAGCATGAGTGGGGAGGGTCAGAGAGAGAAGGAGACAGCATCTGAAGCAGACTCCAGGCTCTGAGCAAGCATTCGGCACAGAGCCCGATGCGGGGCTCGAACCTACCAACCGGGAGATCATGACCTGAGCCAAAGTCAGACGCTTAACCGACTGAGCCACTCAGGCACCCCTGAGGTCAGGTATTTCAATAGTAATTCATTCTAATGAAAATTTGTTTCAGAAAAGGACACAGTAACCTGAACTCTGTTTACAGGAGAGCTACATTTTGGTCGCGAGTTCTATTGCAGCCTCCAAACAAGAGTGACAGAAAATAAAAATAATTCGTAAGGACACCCGGAAGCTAACTCTGGTTCACTGTTTGCCACGTCGGAGGTAAGGCAACGACGTGAACTTAGACCAGAATTTGCCAAAAGCCAGTACCCATTTTGTCTTCCTAGTCAAATACAAATATCACAGAACACAGATTATATCTCAAAATAGAAGCTTTGGAAGGAAAGTCAGAGGGAGAGAACGCCCTTTTACTGGGTGACTACTGAAGGCACCTGTGTCTTTGACTAGGAAAACAGAAAAACCTTCCACAAGGGAGTTGGCCGTAATCTATAAGAACCGGAGAAGAGAAACAGACTTTAGGTCTGTCAATTCTGTTTGAAGGTGGGGAGCAGGGGAAGTTTGTAAGATCATCATCACCCGCCTGAACCCTTAAAAAAAAAGATCCCACGGTCACAGCAGAGTTGTCATGAACATACCCTGATTCAGAATTCCAGCGCGGCTCCGTGGAACGAGGGGTTTGGATTCAGCCCTTCGAGGGGAGCTTCGACTCCTCCACCCTCGGATCAGAGTCCCCACCATGGCTGTGGCCGGCGTGCTCCCCGGGCAGCCAAGGCCCCGCTGGGCGACGGGGAGGGGTGGACAGTCAGGCTGGGGCAGGACCGAGTACGACGCCCAAGGCAGACAGGTCCGGGCAGCTCCACTGCCTTCGTCCTGCACCCACACTCTCCTGGGCCGGTGTGCTTAGCCCTCCCTCAGGGGGCCCAGGGAGCGTCTGGGACACGGGATGAGCAGACAATGCAGAAACAAAAAGGAGGGATGTGAATAGAGCCAATCGATAGGGGGGGACAGCACTACACGAGGGCCAAGCTTCTCCACATGAGGGAACCTTCTTTTCATTCTTCCTTTTTCCCTTAAAGAAATCTTTTTTTTTATTTTTTTAATGTTTTTTATTTATTTTTGAGAGAGAGAGAGAGAGAGAGAGAGAGAGAGACACACACACGGGGTGTGAGCGGCGGTGGGTCAGAGAGAGAGAGGGAGACACAGAATCCGAAGCAGGCTCCAGGCTCTGAGCTGTCAGCACAGAGCCCGACGCGGGGCTCGAACCCACGAACCGTGAGATCGTGACCTGAGCTGAAGTCGGCTGCTTCATCCACTGAGCCACCAGGCGCCCCTCATTTTTTGACATTTAAAAATGATTGTGGTGTTGGGGGCGGGTGGGAGGCATGTACCTTTGTGTCTGTTTCTCTCTTCCCATCCCACTTCTCTCCTGACCTGGAGCTTTGGGACAATCACTTTCCCAAAGGGGACCATTCTTCTAGGTAAACAGTTCATTCACAATATAGGAAAAACATTTCTAATGTTCTGAATGTTCACTTCACAGAATTATAGCAGCTTTCGGGGCCGAGGAAAGTTGGTCAAGGGAACTGAATAAAAATTCACAATCATCTAAACTCTCGAAGGCTTTTTATTTTGTTTTATTTTTTTTAAGTAGGCTCCACACCTAACATGGGGCTTGGACTCATGACCCTGAGATCAAGAGCTGCATGTGCTAGAGGACTGAGACGGCCAGGTGCCCCTCAAAGGCTTTTTAAAAATGAATTGATTCCAGGGGCGCCTGGATGAGTCAGTTAAGTGTCTGACTTTGGCTCAGGTCATGATTTCATGGTTCGTGGGTTCGAGCCCCGCGTTGGGCTCTGTGCTGACAGCTCGGAGCCTGAAGCCTGCTTCTGATTCTGTGTTTTCCTTTCTCTCTGTCCCTCCCCAGCGTGTGCTCTCTCTCTCAAAAATAAACAAACATTAAAAAAAATTTAAAAAGAATGAATTGATTCCAATGACCTAATTCTTTGATCTCTCTTGGTGAGCTGGCTGGAGTTGCCTCATACTGAGGTGGGACCTGAGCGCCACTCATTTAGTATATTGCTCACTTATGCCCCCTACTGGTCAAGATGCCAGGTGCACATTGGTTGGAGACCACTGATTGCATTAAAGCTGTGGGAGGGGCAAGTCGTAGAAAGTTCTAGAGCCCCTTGGGTATCTCTATCTGCTATATTCATTCATTCACCCTGGGTGGTACTAAGATTGACTTAATTGTAGCTAGTCTAAGAGGTGTTGATAGAATTTACTGTCCTTAATGACTTTTAGGGATTATGCCAATGAAATGAGCCACATCCACACCTGACTCCACTCCTTCTCCCTTCCCAGTGACACCTTATTTAACAAGATCAAGGCTGTTTTTGCAGGAGGCGAATTCCTCAAATCCCTCCATATTCTTCACACACACAGAAATGTCTACAGTTTATTAAAAAGCAGCAGGGTTTTGAGGCTACACACTTCACATATCTGTTTTGTTGAAGTTTCCCTCATTTGCTCATTATTTTGACCCTTCCAAAATTTAGAAAAACTTTAGTATCTCTGCAGATGGAGGGGAAGTAGAAATGGAGGAAGGGGACTTGAAAGGGTACGGGAGTAGGAAGCTGGTGGCTCTAGTTCCTCCTCGCCCCAACCTCAGAGTAGGGTTCAGCCACGAAGCTGGGGCACAGTGTATGTGATCATGGGGGCTGCATTTGATGAGAGGTGTGGGTGCTGTTTTTTCTTGGGGTGCACCCCCAAAGCGGGGCCTCCCTCTGCCAGTAGGATGCTTTCTGCTGTGCTGGGCTCTGATAGGGTCAGCAGAGAGGTGCTCAGTGAGCCACGCACCTGCCCTTTAGCAAAAAGGCCAAAGAGGTCTTCAAGAGTCTTTTAGTTCCCATGACCCCCAGAGTCACAAAGACAGGCTCAAAGTGCCTTTGCCGGGCATAGTCCCCGTGGGCATGGGGTGGCATCCGGAAAGGACAGAAGGGGGACCAGGTGCTCGAGCCTGGGGCCTGGTTCTGGCTTGGAGGCGGGGGACTAAGCAGGACTCTTTGGGACAGTCCAGGGTCACTCGCTAGGGGACAGGACCAGGAGGCGGGAACACAGTATGTGTGTGTTTACCTCGAATCATTTTGTTTGGGAACTCTGTGTCCAGCTGCAGGACACTGAGTGGGCTGGGGACGAGGCCCCTTGGGGATCCCAGGAGAGACTCTATCAAGACAAACTGAAGCCACCTTCAGCCCATCCTGGGGGTGGGGTGGCAGAGATAACACAGTGATGCTGAAAAAGCAAAGGATTTGCTGTGGAGACTATAGGGACCTAGCATTCTCCAAGTGGAGCTCTTCCTTAAAGGCTCCATCATCACCGCTGCCACGTGACTGAGATCCCCATAAACAACAGTCATCCGTCCCCAGTGGGTGAGTCAGAAGTCCAAGGTGAGAGCCACAGGACACACGGCCAGAGCCTGAAGCACAGAAACATGCCCAAATGCAGACCCTGAGAGCCGTGCACGGCTGCTGTTATCAGCCACCAGAGGGGACATCCACGCGGAAAAGTAGGTAAATGGAGGGAGCCGACCGCTAGTTTCAGAAAAATTCCCTGAACCTCATAGCTGACTTTTCCCCAGAGGTCTGCCTCCTTCTGTGCTCTCACCGTTCCCAAGGCACACGCGCTCAGCCCTTGGCACACTCTGCTTACTCTGTCCACGCAGTCGATGATCCCCACGCCTCACTGCGCATCAGGAACTCTGGGTAAAATGCAGGTGCCCAGGGCTCCCCCCACTAGGACTGAGACAGCGCGGGGGGGGCTGTGATTCTTCTAGCTCCTCACACTTGCTTACGTTACCAACCTGGAACCCAGCCGAGGGCGGTATGAACAAACCCGCCGACCAGACTGTGGGCTTCTTGAAGCCAGAGGCCACAACCTTTATTATCTTTGTGCCCAGCGCCGTGCCGTAGCCAGCATGTAGTTCGTTGGAGGAAGAGGATTGGCACCGTGGCCGGGGGCCCAGTGACGTTCACGGCTGTCTGGCTGCCCGACACCCTGATCCTCCCATCGGCCTCTCGCTTGCCACTATCGTCAACACCACCTGGCGGCAGGTGCCATCTAATGACATCACCCCGTCTTTTCTGCACCGCAGGCCCCTGGGAATCCCCACATGTCACTCGCCTGTGATGTTTTACTGCAGGCAGTGACGATGGGTCAGGGCCATTTCCGGTGCCTCCCACCCCACGCAGAACAGCTCCATCTCTGCTTCAGATGCTCCTGAAGGGGGTCTGTATGCAAGCTCAAGGCTGGGGTTTCACAGCAGCATCGAACACTCTGCTGTCCTCAGTTTGCCCAGTGAAGCAGGTGGACGCGCCGTGTCCAAGGTTTTCCCCAACAGGAAGCTGCGCAATGACCATGACTGCTATAGGAAACGTGGTCAGGAAGAGGAAGAAGAGTAATGTCCTGCCTGTGGAGGTCAGCCCCACCCTTCCTAATTCATACACATGTACTTCCTTGCACAGACCTGCCGTGTGCCCGTGGCGTTCCTCCACCAAGATGCAGAGGGAAACGGCTTAATTGTGAGCCCATGAGGTCATTTTCCTCCAAATTAGTCTTCTTATGACATACCCTCCCCCTCTTCATGAAGAAGGACACATCGAGGAAGGAATGTCTTCAGACAAACACACTGAAGGTTCTCTAAAGACCAGTACGGTTCAGGACAAACTTTGGTTCGCAGACGTTTGCTTCTCATTTCCTATGGTGACAGTGGGTTACCAACTGTTCTTTAAATTCCATTAGCATAAATACGGTCCCCACCCACCCACTATAGAGGATGGAGGGCTGAACTGGGCCATCTGCTTCTTGGTAAGCTCTTAGGGCCTAATGTGGTTCAGGGCACACAAAGGGCACTTAGCAAAGGCTGAGTCTGTCTATAAATCCATGTCAGGCTGTGATAAGGCTGTCAACTGCTGAAATGTGCATGAAGCCATCAGAATTAACTGTGACTTCCCATCTCTGTATCAAATTTCTGATCTCCTTTTAATATGTCAGGAAGGAGACGTCGGGGCACAGGGCGGGGCTGTGTGCGGGGATTTCTTCACAGCTCCTGACGGTCTTCTCCCATCTGGGTAGGGTTCCAGGAGCTTCTGGTCTCTCTTTGACCTCACACACAGACTTCTCTTTAGGGAAGAAGTCAGGAATTTGATCAGCAAGTGTAGAAGGAAAACTGGGCAGAATTGCCCACAGGTAGCATACGTTTTGCTTTACTTGTTGATGTTGTAAGTGTGACATATGCAAAATCCACCCTTGGAGGGGGGAAGGCTGCCTCATTCACTGCATGGGAAAGCTTGTGGTTGCGAGTTTAGTATTAGGATGCCCACCCCACAGACACAAGGCACAATCTCCAATGTCAGTTTTTGCGATAATAAAGGCGAGAGTTTCATCTCTCTCTGCCTTATTTCTTTGTTTTAAATTTTCAAATGGGTTCCGAACCTGGGTGGGAGAAGGACATCTTTATTGAGCTGTCCCCCAATGTCCTAAGTGTGGGCCATTGGTGTTCATTCAGTGATTTATAGCAAATTGTTTTATGCCACAGTTAGCTTTTAGGGTCCTGCAGTTGGCTTTTTTTGTGTGTGACTTGGAGAGCAGTGTTAAGCCTTATACTACATGCAGTTTTTACTTTGACAACTCAATCAGACTTTGCCCGCAGGGGAGTAGCTCTTTCTAGAGTATCAGGGCTGTCCATCAACACATGAATGGATAAAGAAGATGTGGTCTACTTTTACAATGGAATATTACTCAGCCACAAAAAAGAATGAGATCTTGCCATTTGTGGCAACAGGGATGGGCTTGGAGCGTGTTATGCCAAGTAAAATAAGTCAGACAGAGAAAGACAAATACTGTGAGATTTCACTTATATGTGGAATCTATAAAAATGCAAAGGAATAAACAGAAGAAGCAGAAACAGGCCCACAAATACAGAGAACAAGCTGGTAGTTACTGGAGGGAAGGGAGGGAGGGGATAGAATAAGGGGATGAAGGGGAGTGGGAGACAGGGGCTTCCAGTTATAGAATGAATAAGTCATGGGGATGAAAGGGACAGCACGGGGACTACAGTCAATGGTATTGCAACAGTGTTGTATGCTGGCTGGCAGATGGTAGCTACACTTGTGTGAGCACAGCATAACATGTAGACTTGTGGAATCCCTGTTGTACACCTGGATCTAACGTAACGTGGCATTCAACTATACTTCAATGAAATAAATAGACAGACAGACAGATACTCAGAACTGCAGGCAACAGGCCCTCACAAGCAGGGCTCAGGCCTCACTCCCCTAAGCAAATGGCTGCGTGGCCCCAGCAAGCGCAAGCTCAGCCTAGTGGTGGGCGGGTGTTAGGAGGCAAGCTACCACTGCTTGCCCTTGACCTACACAGGTGCGGGGTTTCTGAAGCACATGCATGGAGGCAAAGAATCAACAATAGAATAAGGAGAGTCCTTGTGTTTCCAGGCTACTTAGACACCGAGGAGGAACACTACTGCAAGGCAACGAGTGTCATCTGTCTTGCAGAGTGGGGCGTAGCGTCGAGTGCTTTTTGCCAGTCCCGTCCAAGCACCACCAGATTAACTGCTCCCAATTCCATTCTGCATCCAAGGCCAAGAGGAAATCCAGGAGGGGCAACACTTGGATTTAGGTGGCTCTTCCACAGGTTTGCCAGTCTCCCCACACTGCAGAGCCTTCAGTTGGTTCTAGGTCAATTGGTTCTCTCGCTCAGATACCACTGAGACTCGCTCAGGAGTTGGCAATGGCCTCTGGATCAAAGTGCTGCATGTTGGGAAACTAGCTGCTCCGGGGAATGAGAAATAAAAACCTATTTTCTAAATTTGGAGGGCCTGCGGCCATTTGTGTTGGCTTAGTTCTCAACATGAAGAACATGGAAGAAATTCTAAAGTTAAAAAAAAAAATGAAAACGAGAAGAACAAGACGATGCTCTAGTGTCGGTTCTTCTCTCTGAGTAACAACCACAACCTGGGCTGAATTGTGCTGAACTGGATGTGCTACAAAATTCAGCCAACGCTACAGTAACTCCCAAATGCCGTGTTTATGGTCCTCGGTGTTGCAGCACTCACATAGGGGGGAAATATCAACACATGTGGTGTCTGCGGATATAAATCAATCCCTGAAAAACTTACCTGAAAATTCATACAGAATTTGGATTCTCACACACACAAGCAGGTCTCGTCGCCTAGAGACATTTATTAGCTGCCAAGGCATCTCTTCTCTCTCTGCCCTAACAGTAGGAAAAGGTGGTCAAACTTGCCCATCTCAGACGACTTTCCTGGACTCTCCTGGTGTCCAACCGCTGTCTTCTCTTCAAAGGTAAACGCCGCATGGGGCCATCTGCACTCACCTCTTCAGCTCTTCCCCAACCCACTCCAATCTAGTTTTGCCCGTCTTTTCCAACCACCAGAACGTCTCTGTTGCTTCATCCAGCTGGTATTTATCAGTTTCTCATGTGACTTTCGGCAGTGCCTGACACTTTCGGACTCTTCTTGAAGTACCGACATCCCTCGGAGACCACAGTCTCTTATTATCCTGGTTTTCCTCCTGCCTATATTGACATTCCTTTTCAGGCTCCTGTGCAGGATCACCCCGTGACTCGTCCTCATCTTTGGCCCAAACATTTGAGCACCAGACCAGTCTATCCAAGTGACTAGTTGAGATCCGAGAATTCACAGGAAACTGAAATGTAATAAATTACCCAAAGCGAAAGGCGATCTTCCTCCCTAGTCTGGTCGTCTTCCAGTGACTGCCACCCAATTTGTGTGGACATACCAGACAGAAATTTGAGCCATCCTTTCCACCTTTTTGCTCCAGATATTCAAATCATGACCACTGCTAGTTTTTTGTTGTTGTTGTTGTTGTTTGTTTGTTTTACTTTTTAGCTTACTCTCAAGTGTCACTGACTTTCTCTGTCTCTTCCCTGGTCATCTTTCAATCGTACTAATATAATATTCTCTTACACCTTCTTCTGAGAGCACAGGACCATCATGCTGTAAGCTCTTCAAACTGCAAATGTTGATGTCACCCCCCCCCTTACCTCATCCACTGAAAACTCTTCTATGCCCTTCCATTTCATCGAGGACAATGATCAAATCTTTCATGCGGTCCCGAACACCTTGTACATCCTTGTCCCTGCCTCCTTGCTAACTTATACGAAGTCTCTCCTGGACGGCTCCACTCATCACTCTTCTCTGAGCTCTCCAGGGGGGCTGGGTCCCTACACATTGCTTTCCAGCCACGAACCACCTCCTCCGGGCAGTGCCTGTATGTCTGTCCTTTCTCGCACTTATAATTTGCAATGAACACTTCGTTGATAGTCATCTCCACTACAAGTCCACTCTGTAATACTGATGTGGATATGGGGGTGGGGGGGTCATGTGTTTTTTTGCTCACATCAAAACCCCAGAATAACGTCTGCTACATAGTATATACTCAGTGAGCCCTTAGTGAATGAATGAATGAATGAATAGCCATCATGCACTGGGGCGTTGGTATGTATAATTAGTGTGTGTGATATTTCTATCACAGCTGTTGTAATTAAAAAAATGCTATTGTTATAATTAGAAACCAAGTTCTGTTAAAGAAAGCAGCCCATAATTATAATCATTCCCGTGGGAAAATATGATCTACTTTAGGATACTTACTTTATTTTATGAATTCTTCAAAGAGCACTGTGGTGCAAAGTGGGCTGCCTATGTTTACCTCCTCCTTAGATTTAAGATTCGCATCTTCTGTGCTCCTAGAAATCCTATCTGCATTGCGGCCACAGCCATGAAGCTCAAGAAATTTAACAAATGACTAAACATCTCTTGGCAGCTTAGTATTCATTACAAGATTAAAACCTAGGTTAAAAGATATTTTTAAAAAACCTGTGAAACTTGCATTCTATTAAAAACATAGCGGGGCGCCTGGGTGGCTCAGTTGCTGAAGCGTCTGACTTCAGCTCAGGTCATGATCTCATAGTTGGTGGGTTTGAGCCCCGCATTGGGCTCTGTGCTGACAGCTCGGAGCCTGCTTTGGATTCTCTCTCTCTGTCTCTGTCTCTCTCCCCCCTTCCCCCTGCTGGTGCTCTGTCTCTCTCTCTGTCTCAAAAATAAATAAACATTAAAAAGAATTAAAAAAAAACATAGTAACTAAGAAATAAAATTAAGGCAGCAGAGCCTTCCCGTGGCTGACTCTTCATATAGGGCAAAAACGATTTTCACATTTACAGTTGACCCTTGAACAACATGGGGGGTCGGGGGCCCCCATCCTCCCACACTAGCAAAGCCACATGTAGCTTTCAACTCCCCCAAACTTTAATAATAGCTACTGCTGGTGGGAAGCTTTACTGATCACATAAATAGACGATTAACACATATGTTGTATATTATATGCATTCTATACTGTATTCTTAGAATAAAGCTAGAGATAAAAAATGGATTAAGAAAGGCACATGGAAGAGAAAATACACTTACAGGACTGTGCTGCATGTATCGGAAAAAATCAGTGTGGTTAACGGACCCGCGCATTGCGGGCTCCTGTGCTTTTCTGGGATCAGCTCTACTTTTTCCTCTACATCAAAGTAAGAAAGGCTACCCTGCATTTAGTGTGGCACCTTTATTGACAACTGCAGTTTACTAAGAATTTGTTTAATGTCCTGATTTTATAGAAAGATCTCTCATAAATATTTTTCTCTTTTATTTTTTCAGGGATTTATCTATGTCCTCAGCAATAAAAAGCGACAGCTTTAGACTGCACTCCAGTTTACAATTGTATCTAAAGATTTCAGGCTTTAAAAACTGCAATATCCATGTAGTCCAATTGATAAAACCCAGGCTTTCTGACTCTATTTAAAAGGCACCTAGAAATGTTTTGTCTTTAATTCACACTGTCATTCTTTCACTCTTGGATGGTGAGAACAGAGCCCCAAGAAAACTCAGCAGTTGGCAGCTGAGAATAACCATCTGCTCCAGCAAAACCTTTGTTATTTGTGATTCCACCCTGAAATCTGAACCCCATAAAATCTTAGACCTCTGTACTAGATTGGTGCAGAGCCTTAAACCAGAGACCATGCCAACATTTCTCTGTCTTTGAAAAAGAGTATGTGGATTAATTATAAGGTGCTGATTGACCTGGATTAGTCTTTATCCCTGTCTGCACAAAATTAATTCCTACTACTTACATCAATTAGATTGGGTCAAGATGGGTAACTTGGGCTGAACGTAATAGAAAAATTTCTGTTGACTAAGGCATCTGAAGGTAAAATGGATTCTTTCTGTTAAGAAATAATTCTAGTTTATATATGGGGAGTTATTAATGGCACTAGGGATTAAATTTCTCCATGCTCACTTTATAGAGTTATTAAAGCTTATTCAGACACTGCTGAATTTAGATGTTCATTTGGAACAGTTTTAAGACATTTGACTAGCAAAAGTGAGGAAACATATTTACCTTTATGGCCGTACTTTTTGTCTTTAAGTATCGGACATTACTCATGCCAACATTTAAGGGGTCATAAATACCATTTACATTAAAGACAAGGGAACACATTGAAAAGACTTTACAAGGCTCCCCTTTTGCTGAAAACATTTGAGATCAGACATTTTAATTAACAAACAGCTCATTGGATTTTCTAGCTGACAGAATTCGGGCAATTCTGGATCAGAGTATCCACTGCGGTCACTGAGGGCTCCCCAAATCTACAGTCCCCGAGATCTGTTCTTGCATCTGCAGACAGCAAGGGAGTGAGCATAGGTATACAGTTCTTATGCACAATGTTAAATGGTTGGAGCGAGTACTATCAATAAATAGCAAAAGAGAGTGTTACACCATATAGGGATGAACCGGGCTAATATATGTTCCCCCAAGTTAAATGGAAAACAGATTCTTCAGACGTCAGAATTTAGAATTTCTTTCCAAATTAAGAATATTTTACATGGCGGGCATATGTCAGGTGTTGTGGTGAACACAGGGGGATCCCCGCCCCCAACCCCAACCTGGTCTTGTGACAGTGTGTGTCATGAAGTTGTCCTCTGATGGGATAATATATAAATTGAGCCCAGAAGAACAAATAGGAATAAATAGGAGTCAGCCATCCTGGAGCTGCAGGATGAGGTGAGGGGGCAGGTATGGGGAATGCCATGTACGGACACCCATGCTGCCTCTTTGGGGGAAATGCAAGCAATGCAGTAAGGTAGAAAGTGTGGTGTGCGTGTGTGTGTGTGTGTGTGTGTGTGTGTGTGTGTAAGGAGTTGTAAGGAGGAAGGGTAAGCAACAAGAGAAGGATGACAGACATAAGCAAGAACGAGGCCACCAAGGGCCTCACGCATCTTAACAAAGAGTCTGACTTTATCCTAAGGCAATGGGAAGGTTTTGAAAGGTTTTAAATTGAGGAATACCATGATCAGATCTGCATTTTGAAAAGAAGACTCTCAATGAAGTTGGAGGACAGATGAGGACGTAAGAATGCATGTAGGGAGGCAGAGGCCCGCTGGGAAAGAGAGGATCGTGGCCTGTATCAAGACAGGTGGAGTGGGGAAGCGTATGGTTTGGGGCTGGTTAGACTGGGGTGCGTGTGAAGGAGAGGGAGGAGTCAGGGAGAGGGTTACGGCCTGTGGTGTAGACACTCTGGGGCTGGCACCACCATTTGTTCGCAGGGGTCTGTGTAAACAAGAGCAGAGGAGTTTGGGTTGTGGGGTGCTGGTTCAGGTAAACCGCGAGTCCTTCATTTTTAGACACTTAGGCTACTGCTAGTATTTTCTTCTCCATTATAATCAATTCTTTGAAAGCGTTTTTGGACATGTACCTTTTTAGAGCCTTTGAATTGCATGAGTTACTCCTTCAGATCAGAATACTATCTTCTTCATCCCTGTTTCTCATACCTTCTAACACTGCAGTTGCTCGAGAAATGCTGGGCTCCTGATATCCTTAGGAAAAATTCCCAGAAAGAGCACCATGGGCTTTAAGAGTTAAGGCTCTAATAATTCTTATTATATGCTGCCAGTTTTTCTCCAAAAAGATTGAATTGACTTACATTGTCAGCAATAATGCATGAGGATCCCTGTGTTCCTGACAGCCTTTCCAACATTGGCCTTTGACATTTGTTCCCTTGGTTGGTGTAAAATGTTTTCATTTTCATCTAAAAAAATGACTCAAGTTGGATGTATCTTCAGATTTGGTTTCCTATTTGTTTTCTTTTTGGGTGAAATGTCTGTTTTTATCCTTGGACCACTTACCCAATGAGAATCCGATAATGTGCTCAGGTTATATAAATTCTTATGCGTGTGTGTTATAAAGTCTTCAATTTTTGCTATGCATATGTTCCCATTTTGTTGCTTTTATTCTGTCTCAGCTTTAGAAGGTTTAAAAATTTTATATTTGTGCATCTTTGCCTTTTCCATTGTTCTTCCTTCAACCAAATTTTCCCCTTTGTAGCTGAAACTGTGGAACCCCTAGTCTACCATTCTTTAATTCATTGGGAGTCTGTTATAAATAAATATATTTATTGTATGTGGTCTGAATTTTAGATATTTTTTCTTTTATATTATATCTTGTGGTTTGTTACTTTATCTTTACTAGTTTTTACTTGATTCATCTATATTTTTTAAATATTTTATCATAACATCTGCAAGAAATATTTATGTAGGTTCATTTTGCTTTTTAATCTTATCACCTTAGATTTAAATAATCCTCGCGCTTATTCTTCCACTAAGAAAAATAAGTTTTACCATTAAAGATAAGAGGCCTGGGGTGCCTAGGTGGCTCAGTTGGTTAAGTGGCCAACTTCAGCTCAGATCATGATCTCATGGTTCGTTAGTTCAAGCGCCACGTAGCGCTCGGTGCTGACAGCTCAGAGCCTGGAGCCTGCTTCAGATTCTGTGTCTCCCTCTCTCTCTGCCCCTCCCCTAGTCACGTTCTCTCTCTCTCTCTTAAAAAGAAATAAACATTAAAATAATTTTAAAGATAAGAGGCCAATATAAAGCTTTCTTAGGAAGGGGGTAAAAGACTCAAGATCCCCAGATAGATTCAAAATCTGGAAAACTGAAAGACCAGGTTGTCGGGGTAGGACCTCCCTTCATCTCCCAGCCCCCAACCCCGACCTGGAAAGTCTGCGAGGAGAAAGAAGAAAAAATAGCAAGAAGGTAAGAGCGCATGTGAGAAAATGCTCCTGAGACAGCTCAAGCGGTTAAAGGCACGCACTTTGGTCTCCAGCAGACCTGGGTTTGAATCCTGTTTCTGCCATTTAGCAGCAGTATGACCTTAGGCAAGTTCCCACACCATGTAATGGAGAGTGCACCGAAGGGGACAGGAACGGGCATGGGATGACCAGTCAGGGGCTGCTCTCCCAGGACGGTAGAGGAGAAATGACAACGTGCACACAAAGCACCTGCCCCACTCTGCCTGCTGGCACACGGTAAATGCCCAAAATTTCACTTGTGACTGCTAAACGTTGCTCAGCGAGGCCACTCCACGGATTGTTACTAAGGTTTTGGGTTTACTGCTCCATTTTCAAATAGGAAACAGTTCCAGTTTGTGAGCACCTCTTTTAGGAAATGTGCGAGGTATATAACCTGGCATTTACGTGATTTTTTTAAAAAAACTTTTTAATGTTTATTCATCTTTTAATATACTTTATTGTCAGCTTGTTTCCATACAACAGCCAGTGCTCATCCCACTAAGTGCCCTCCTCCATGCCCATCACCCCCTTGCCCCTCTCCCCCACCCCCATCACCCCTCAGTTTGTTCTCAGTATTTAAGAGTCTCTTATGGTTTGCCTTCCTCCCTCTCTGGAAACTTTTTTTCCCCCGTTCCCTTCCCCTATGGTCTTCTGCTAACTTTCTTAAGATCCACGTATGAGTGAAAACATATGGTACCTGTCCTTCTCTGACTGACTTATTTCACTTAGCCTAATACCCTCCAGTTCCATCCACGTTACTGTGATCCGAAAGAAAAGTGAAACCCAGGTGTCATAAATGGAAGTCTACAAAAATGTATAACACCAGCTTGACCTTGGCTGGCTCTCAGCTCCTCCTCTGGATATCATTCTCAGAAAAGCTTACAGAACTCCCCTGGTAGCAAATTCACTCTGGGCAAGGCAGGGGGAAGAGAGCTTGACCTCCGAGGTCACTTGTTCTGTTGTGATTGTTAGAGTAAAACAGCAATTACCCAAATTCCTCAAGAGATGAGAAGTTCGACCTAACTGAACTTTCTGGTCGCTTTAGGGTTAACGATGAAACCCTCTTTCAACCCGTTCAATTTCTTTTTCTCTAAACTGGGTCATACAAGTTTCCGCCTCTATAAGTAAGTATGGTGTCCAAGCTGTAATTTAGCCTTCCTCTGATGATTCGGTCTCTTGCTCTGCCTCAGGGTGAAGGCTCCGAGAAGAGAAGATGGGTGGAATGGGTTGAACGAAGACCTAGGGTATCGCACTTCAGGAAGTTTATCTTAGTTCCTGAGATAAATTCCTCATGTCCAAGTCCTCTGTGCGTGCAGTGGAGAGGGAGGGTTAGATTTTCCTCTAGACACTGAGTTTAGAGAGAACAGTCCACTAGGGGCTTTGGCTTACCTAAATGTTACTGGACTACAGGCGTATATAATGCTCTGACAGTCTGAAGCCCTGAGAAGTGTTCTGCAATGCATTTAAGCACCTAATAGGGAGCTTTGGCTACAGAGAGGTGGGAGAATTATCAGTCTTTGTCTACCAGGCTCTTCCTCTAAACGCTGATTGCCACGAACAGCTCCGCGGAGGTCACGGACTACACAGAATGTGTAAAAACAACACAGCACTAGACAGACGTGCATATACTTCGAGATAAAAGGATCTTTTCCTAGAGTGGAGCTTACCTTAAAAGTGTTTTTGGAACTTGTATCCACGAGGATCTGCCCTCTTACAGAGGAGGCTAAAGGTGAATTTTCAATGGCATTAAGCACTGCAGACAAATGCCAAAATTCTATTCCCAGACCTAAATTATATAATCAGAAATAGAGCATTCAGACTGCACATCAAATAGTCTCACTTTCTGGCAGACTATGAAAAAAATCAGTTTCAGTGTTTGAAGTAGGCATTTGTTTATGTAATGCAACCAACCATGACTGCCAAACACAATAATTAAATGCTTTAACAAGGGAGAAATCTTGCCAGAATATGTAATTTGAGGGGGAAAATAAGCAGAGGGTTGATATGTAGCAGAAAATGCTGAATTATTTATTTCCTGCTACCCAGAAGCAGACACTCAGGCTACGTGCAGAAATAGTCCAAGAGAAAGGAGAGCGTCGGAGGACCACTTACTGTATTTAAATCTCATCTCACTTTTGATCTTCCCACCCAACCCAGAAAAAAATGAGGAATTCTCACCTCCCTTTCATTGTACAATTACCTGTGTGGAAATGAAATTAAACATCTAGGAAGAAAAAACAAATAAGCCTATTTTTCTGTTATCGCAAGTTGAATTACCAGCTACCTTTTTATTCAGTTTGGACTGTGCCTGTATTTCTCTTCTGGGGAGGGGTGAAGAATGATTAGGGAGTGCTTTTAAGTCATTTCCTTCTATAAAACAAAACAAAACAAAACAAAACTGGGATGTTACACCTACTCATCTTTAAAAATTCCTTCTAAATCTACAGCCTTTGATAATGATTTTCTGTTATAACACTCGGGGGAAAAGTCATAGCACACGAACAAATAGCTGAAGGAATTAAGCATCAATGGTTTCACGTTACCAAAAATAATAATGAAAAACATTCCCCAGATATGTCTTGTGTCTTATAAACAATTTAATGTATGCCTATCATATGTAAATATATTATAATAAATATAAATATACAATAAATATATTAATGATTATATATTATGTGTAAGATAATTTAATATGTATATTTATATATTAGTTTATATTAATTATATTACACCTGTCAAGGGAACGAGGACTTAACATTTTTTATATTCTCTTACCTCACCTAAATGCTACTATTAGTGAAATACAGCATCAATTTAATATAGGCTCATAGTTAAAATGAACAACTAATTAGAGCTTTTAAAAGGGTTCAACTTCTAAGACAACTGAAGATCCTTGATTTTGATGTTCACATCTCTAAGATCAAACAATATAAATGCCCTCTGGCTTCTCTCAGGAACTTAAAGGAACAGCCAGGGAAAAGGAGAGGAGGCAGCAGCAATTTCTAGAATTTGCATAGTACCGCAAGGCGCCTAGTAACATTAATTCATTCACGTGGACCTCCATGGAACGAGGCTCTAATTTTCTCCGTTGGATAGAGAGAACCTAGGCTGAGGCAGCCCTTGCACCACTTACATGGTGAGTTAGGTAAGGCAAATATTGGTATGAAGGCTTCTGGTATTTCTCTCCCTTTCTATGACCCGAAAAGTGGTTCCTTGATAACATCTACGCATCTTTTGTGTGACTTAGAGGGGAATTCCTTTAGCATCAGGGGTTCCCCAGTCCGAGGGATCATAAGCTCTTGACTAGCCTAGTGCAAAAGGTTCCTAACTGCTTACCATTTTTTCCCACTCTTACCTGCAATTCATTCTCCACCCGAGAGCTAAATAAAATCAGTCTTCAAAAACTTAAACTGGATTGCATCACTCCCCTGCTTAAAGCCTGTAAAATATAGTCTCCTTACATTTAGAATAAAAGCCAAACTCCTTAAGGTGGCCTGCAAGGCCACACGTGACGTAGCCCCCACCGCACCTCCCATCTCACCTCATTGTCCCTTGTCCATTGCTCACCAGCCTCTCTGGCTTTCATTTTTCATTCTTTCATTCACAGCCCAACTTCAGACAGGCCTTCCCCAATTCCTCTGCCAACAAAGTCCATACACTTAGGAGTACCCTGTTTTCTTCATTCACAGCACTCACCACAATTTGTACTCATACACTGTAATGGTCTTTAAAATCATCTTTCAAGGGCGGCACTGTGGCTCGGTTGAGCATCCAACTCTTGGTTTTAGCTCAGGTCATGATCTCAGGGTCATGGGATCGAGCCCCACATTGGGCTCGATGCTGAGTGTGGAGCCCTGCTTAAGATTCTCTCTCTCTCCTTCTGCCCCTCTCCCCTACTCATTCTCTCTCTTTCTCTCTCTCTAAAATATATTAAATGAGAAAAATAAAATGATCTTCAGCTCCGCTAGACTCTAAACAACCTGGGAATCCACTTCATCTGCAGTATCTACTACAGTACTTGGCATTTGACACTTTCCCGTAAGTGTTGGCTGCATGAATGCCTACGCACACGAGGTGTGAGGGGACTCCTAACCTCAACACGGTTCCTCAACAGTGTTGGGCTTTGGTGCCTTCTTACTCATAATGGCTCTGCCTTACCCATAATGGCTCTTTAAAGGAGCACTCCTTAGGATGGACAAAAAGGAAGAAACACAGGAGTTATAACACTATGTCATTTCCTGCAACTAAATGGACTCCAATATGGAGTCAACTACTAATAGGTCCTATAGCTATGAGTGCTTATGTGACCCAGGGGGTTCCCATTATTCCTGGGATAATGAGGGAACCCCAAATTTTGCTGAATGAACCCAAAGATGCAAAAACAGTTTTAAATAACCCTTAGCTCTAGGGCTGACATGTTGGCACAATTCCAGAGGGCTCCGTTCCCAGAGGGGTTTGTGACCACTCCTGGTGGACTGTAAGAGCAGGTCCATGTGGCCAAAGGTGGTGGCTCTGCTCAGTTCCTCAGTGTTTTCATTTTGGATTATTCTTCCAGCTCTATGCTTTGCTCCTACGTTTATTCTTTGTTAAAAACTCAACGTTTATCTTTTATGTGTCTTTAAAAATATGATTAAATGGATATTCCTTCTAAAGTCAATGCAATTAAAGTCAGTGAGAAGCTATGAAAAGAGAATCTACTTAAGTCAATTTTTTATAAGAAAAACACCCCCAACATACTGATTTTTGACAATGGATCCCTCGTTGTTTATTTACTTTGAAAACAGAAACACATATGAAAAATACTGTATAAAATGTTTTCCTTGATTATTTTTCTTGAAATTTCCATTAAAATCCATGGGGTTTATGATGAAAAATAAACATTGGTTTCATTGAGGGAGCAGGGATAAAAATTAATAAAGCCACAGCTCTGCTTATATACAAAAATCCCTTAGTAATCCCAGGAATAGTTTCAAACGGAAATCAGAAATACATTTTAAGGTCAAAATCTGGGTAAGTACAATGTCAGCATGAAGAACACCTTTGGTAAGAACTTGATTGAGCTTAAGAATCATTCTCTACAAGATTCTGTACAGGATTGTTTTTTATAGGATCAATTGTTTCACAGGATTCTGCCAAAAGGACCTAAATAAATATTTCAAGCAACTTTGACAGCAAGTAAGGCATTGAAAGTAATTTAGTAAAAATTTACCCCAAAGAGCATCTCACGATCTTACCTGTTGACTAAGGTATTAATTCTTCTCTTATACTGAAGCCTTATGGGTTCAAGCAGAAGTAACTGCAAGGGAGTCAGGCATCAAGTTAGGTCAGAGAATGTCCTCTGTCGAAGTTCAAATGCCATCTCAGAAGCCTCTTCAGTCCCTGTCCACCCAGAGAAAAGTCACCTCTTCCTTGTCTTTGCTTTTACTCATTCTGGGCAATAAAGACACATCCCAGCTCACTACAATCATGAGCCTTGAAGGCTTCTGCTCCCTCCGTTTGAGGGCTAGATCTAAGCCACGCATCTCCTTTTGTCTCTCCTGAATCCACAGAGTAGCCATGCAAATGTTTGAGTCAAAAAAAAAAAAAAAAACGAATGTGGGTATTTACAGTGATCTTATTTTAGCCGTCCTATAGAACTAGGTGGGGGAGAAACAAAGCAGCCTTGAGAAGAAAGCTAAGGTTAAAATGTTTAAAAATAAATTAGGATTAGCAGTTGCTTTGAGTCGTCACTGCCATAAAATAAAAAGATTACTGCCAGATGTATGAAATATATTGGTCACGATAATTTAGCTCTCATTTTCTTTACATTTAAGGTCAAATAAGACAGTCCGTTTTGTATTACTATGTACAAAGTAGAAGGGCAGGAAAAACCATGTATTTTCTATCATCAGGAGACCATTATTTCCAGAAACAAATCAAAATTTGACGAAATGAAAGAAACAAAAGATTTTAGACCTTTCCTATACTCTTCCCCCCAAATAATCAACTTATTTTCATGAGTCCATATAAAGCATTCTGATTTTACTATCTTTTATGTGACTATTTCAGGTCAGGGCTGATTAGAAACACTGAACCCCAGCTGACAAGAACACTGAGTTCTCCCTGGGTCACCAAGACTCCATGGAAACCAGTGAGTCCTGACAGATCAAAGAAGAGTCTATCACTTAAGAATTGCCTCAAACAACCCAATAATAGAAACTACACTCAATAAGGGTACAATTTCTCAAATGGACCATTACGTTTTATTATAGAACTCCAACTATCACCCCAAATCCAGAAATTTACAAAGGAAAATGTTGGCTATCAAAGACAAACCGTAATTCTTTCTTTGGAACTAAACAACAGATGGGTTGAAAAATATTTGAGGGAGCCGTAAAGAACCCAATCATCTTGCACTCTGTTTAGAAGGTATTCTGATTATTTAATGCTTCCGTGATAATTTTTTTTGTTATGATTATTCTTTTTGGAAAGTTATGGTAGGTCAGCCAGGGCTTTCTGTCTTTTCTTGGCAGGTACAGAGGGTCCCAGGACACTAGGACACAGCAATATGTGGGTGCAAGAAGCCTCACCCCCCCAACAGAAACCAGCTTTAAAAAACCCAGCACGTAGATTTTTACAATCAATCTTCACTTTTATATTCCTGGAAAGACCTTTTGCATACAGGCATTTTAGCCACTTTTGTATGTAAGTCAATTTTCAAATACTTCTGCTCTTTATGTCTCTTTAGACACACATCTCACAAATAGACAAGAGGTCTTGAAACCTTTTATACTCCCTGATTGACTGAGAATCTTTTTAAGGACCAAGTAGCGCTCTACAACAAGGTAATATTTTTCCTTGTTCTTGTTGGATTTACTATCACCATCAGTTCTAAGGGAGGGCCAATTCTGCTTTTCACTGCCTCATTAATTTTTGTACTTCTGAATTCATTTTCTCTACAAGTTGCTAAGCAGATGAGAGGCTGTATTAAAAATGTGATATTTGATAACTGCAGTGCAGGAAAATATTTCTGCTTGATTTAGTGTCTATCGTTTAGACACATCTGTTGCAAAGAAGAAAAAGCAGATTGCTATGAACAAGGAAAATTAATTATATTTTTGGAGGTTGTCCAATTACTGGACAGAATTACTGGATTCTGCACTTCAAACGACTCTTTTCCTAGATACTTTATAATGTTAGATTATGTGTCACAAACAGAAGCCCATTCTGCGCAAACCCCATTTTGGTCTTGTATTAAGACAACATAACGTTGTCTCTTAGAAGTTTGCTGATGACACAAGACTCAGGTGAACAGATAGTATAAGCAAGCAGGCTTCTTAGAGTTGGTCCTCAGTCAGAGACTAGGTACCCATTAGGTCAGGTGTGGAAATTCTTTCAAAGAAGTTATGTCCAGGGGAGTCTGGGTGGCTTGGTCAGTTAAGCATCCGACTCCTGATCTGGGCTCAGGTCATAATCTCACAGTTCAAGAGATCCAGCCCTGCGTCGGGCTCTGTGTTGACAGTGTGTAGCCTCCTTGGGATTCTCTCTCTCCTCCCTCTCTCTCTGCCCCTCCCCTGCTTGCACTCACACACACTCTCTCTCAAAAATAAATAAATAAACATTAAAAAGTAAAGAAGTTATGTCTATGTAGTACAGTATTTTAAAGGGCTGGTGATCAAATATTTAGGGATCTGAGAAACCTGAAATCTTAGTAACTAGGTAACCAAAGGGTATATAAGCCCAGCCTTAATATATGTTTAAATAGACCCAATTTTCACATTGTAAGATTTGAATGGCTGGCATCCCGAGCTCCAGACTAATTTAGCAAGTCGATTTCTAAAAATCCACCTTTCTTATTGCTCATTAGTTTAAAATATGTTTGTACATATGTATATGGGTATATATGTATAAATATATACACAACACACACACGCGCACACACACACATCCACTGTGAAGAAAATAAAGAATCTTATAAATGCATTTGGTCTGACGGCAACTGCATTAAGCTGGAAGACAGGATATCTTGATTCCAGTTCGGTCTCTGATGCATACGTTCTGTGCACATTTGGCCGCATCACCAAAGTCTCTCTGGGCGTCAATTTTCTCATGAGTAACAGGACATATTTACAAGTAAAATTAATACCTCTTGTGGCTGAAAGGAGTAGAGACACGCTAGCCTCAATGGTTATCTGGCTGACGTGGAGAAGAAATTCTGCCCCACGTGGAGAAGAAAGATGTTTCATGAATGGGGCAAGATGACAAACAGACTCAGGTTAGCAGAGGGATATGTAACGAGACAGTAACGAGAGATGGCAGCTGGACAGAATCAGACCACAGACGCCCCTTGAAGGGGGAGCCGGTGGTATATTGTGGTGACCCGGTGTGTTGAGAGGAAGGTCAAGTCTACGTTGTTCCTCAACTCCCTTCTCTGGCCAACATTCCAATCTCAATATATTGGGTGACTTCAGACAGCCACACCTCTATCCAGCTGCCCCAGAAAGGGGCACCATCGGACCCTTTTAACACATTGTATCTACATTATATTTGTATAACTTGCTTCTTTTACCCAGAGTACTACTACCAGGGTGAAGGAGGACTCAGGAGAAATCATACACCTCGTTTCAACGTTTTGTTGTTGCTGCTGCTGTTGTTCTAAATGAGGAATTTTTGCTCAAACGAGGGGCATTTCCAGTGTGGAAAGAAGGGAAGGAAACACAGGTCATCTGTCAGGAAACCATTTCCACTTAAGGGGTGAAAGTAAGGCCCCATTAGAGCAGACAGGGCCATTGAGGCCGAATTTGTTTATTATTTAATTTTTTTAAATTAAAGCTTATTTATTTTTGAGAGAGAGCGAGTGAGCCAGGGAGGGGCAGAGAGAGAGGGGGAGAGGGAAAGGGAGAGGGAGAGGGAGAGAGAATGCCAAACAGGCTCCATCCACACTGACAGCACAGAGCCCCATGTGGGGCTCAAACCCCCGAAACTATGAGGTCATGACTTGAGCTGAAATCAAGAGCCGGACACCTAACCGACTGAGCCCCCCAGGCATCCCAAGGGGGTTTATAGATTATAAATTTCTTTGGTCTTAACTGGACTATTACCTGAGCTCCAGAGTGGGGCCTCCCATGCTACCTTTACCAACTTTCCTAGATTGACAAACCTTAAGGAGTGAAGAAACAAATACCAGAAGCAGCTGGGGGGTTTTTACCATCGGTTTTATAGCTGAGAGAAACAGAGGCCTTTCCCCAGTGGTCTGCACTGGTGCCCGTAAGGAACGGAGAAACACAGTCCAGCAGGAAGAAAGCCCCAGGTCTAGCCCTGACATGAATTTTTAAATCAAATCACTAAAGCCTTGACACAAGAAGAAAAAAATTCCATTCCCCCCCCCACCCCAAACTTTCTTTTCCAATGACATGATGTTGTTGGAAAAGGAGGACAACACGTGATAGTGGCACAACGGGGCAGCAGTTTAGTTAAGTAATTTGCAACCTACAAACGGATTGAGGTCTAAAGCACTCTGAGCCCAGATTTAACATGTGGAGATTGGACCACATCTTCCCATGGACATGGCATTGGAATAAGGGATAAGTAGGTAACGAAACTGCCTACACTGGTCTATTTAACCTGGGCCCTAAGTAGCACATGGAGTCTGCCCTACCTGCTTCCAGCTAGCTGCCCAAGCCAGAAGCCTAGAAGCCACTCTCAGCAGTTCAGTTATTGGTCTACTGTCCTCAGGCCCCATGGGCCCGAAGGTCTACATGTGAGTCCTAAAGATAGAGGAATGCAGAGCAGACAATATTTTCTAACAGAGTAATTTTCACTTAAAACTCCATGAGATATTAGAGACATCTCCAACTCTGCAGAGACTATAGTCTGGCACGTGCTCCAAAAACCAAGCACCAACTGGCCCAGGGTGGCTTCTGTGCATGAGTGATTCTGGACAGCACGGTCGGCCGGATGGCAGCCACCTTCCAGTCGTGGAGACCTCAGCAACTTAAGACCAGAAGATGAAGACAACGCCACAGTTGTTCATAATCAGAGACAGGTTCTCCTTTCTCCAAGGTGCCAAGAAAGAACTCGAGGAACTTTCTAGAATAATGGACAGTCTGAAAAGGTATAAGAGCCAGGAGTTGACAGCTTATACTCAGAACTAAGTTTTATTTGGAAAATAAAAATGCCACATGCGGGCACTGTAGATTGCCTACCCAACACCTATCCTCTATAACTCTCTTCCCAACAAGACCCTGTTTTGTTGAGGTGTCTACCTCTTCATCTCTTCTATTCACAGCCACGTGGAATAAGTGCAGCTGATCCCCTCCCCAACTGTACTGGTGGATCCTGATTAATCTAAGCCAATCAGTTCATGGCTTCTTGGTGCGGTTATTCCTCTCCGTGATATAAGAGACCCTAAGACTGGAAGTAGGGACTTGTATTCCATGGCTAGGGAGAGATCCCTCTCTTTCTCCTGGTGCAGATGGACAAAGGGATCTGTTAATCTATTGGTGTTTAGCAGCCATTTTGTGATCATTTAGGGGAATCTGCCAGAGAAAGATGTCAAGAAAGATGGCAGAGCAGAAGGATGGGGAGAAACTGAATCATCAGTGGTGTTCCTGAGTTATTGAGTCAATGAACCTGAAAGGACATACTCCTTCCAGAGTAGTATAGTAATTTCTTTTTGTTCAGCAAATTTGAACTAGAGTCTTTATTATAGTTGAAAATGTTCTATCTGAAAGAGTAAAAACCCAGGGGAAGGGGGGGGGAACCCAAGGAAACTAGTAAACCAGGGAAAGCAGAACCCTTGGGCATGGGGTAGTGGGAGATAAAAAAATGTAATAAATGTGCATGTGCTTTGAATGTTAGGAAAGTGCCTTGCGTATATCTAGCATTCTCCTCCTGAACATACACTGGTCTGCTAAAATAAAAAATTCCTTAGAATATAAGTCTTCAATAACCTAAAATACAAAATGCTCATCCTTCTCTCAATGGTTCACTCGGGAAACACATTTTCCTGAATCAAGATACCATATTATTTAATCCATTTACTCAACAACTGCTCAGTATACAAGAGTGAGCAAAAGTAAATAACAGGCCTTTCAGGCTAAACCTGGTGGCGGGAGAGGGAATTAATCCTCTCTGCAATATAAACGCAAACATTTGATGTTGAAATTGGTGCTCCCAAAGCCCAGATGATTTGTTTAATCGTAAGTCTGAATGAACTGCCGAGAAGTAGTTGGAAATAATTAGAAGAGAAAGTTTTCTTGGCTGACTTTCAAGATGGTCAGAAGAACGATCATGAAGGAAGTAAAATAAATTACGGCGTTCAATATCTCACAGCAGGTCAGCTGGTCATGTCAACGAACCTTCTTACCATCTGTTCTTTGTACTCTTAAGTGACCCCATGAGCATCATAGTCATTTCACAGGTGTTTAAAGTTTCTCAGATAGGAAAGCTCATGTTCATAAAAAAGGCACATGGAAAACTCTGAAATTTTATTTTGTGTCTAAGAAAAACATAGCTGAGACGAGTCTCAAGGTGTACAAGATGCTAGAACGGTTGACTGAGTTCCAAAGGAAAGAAGCCTTACATGCCCCACGAGAACCCTTTCCTAGTCTGTTCTCAGGCTCACTCAAATGTACATGCACAGGCAGAACCAATTTAAAACTGGAGCCTGTTCCAAAAGACTCCTGGTACACGGTCGTTTATTTCTACAGGAAAATGCGTTCCAGGTCCTAATGGTATATATGGTTCCCAGCCATATAAAAAGCCATATAAAAAGCTTTTTAACACACAGTAATCATCCATGTGGGATCCAGCTGCAGGTTATCAGTGTCTTTATGGAAGAACATGTCTAAGATGCCAGGGGGGTGGGTAACAACCCTAACTGGGAAGATGAGGAGTTGGGAGGACGAGGGAAGGGCAGAGATGTCCTTATCCTGTCCTTTTCTCCTTCAACCTCGCCTTACCCATAACTAGCAAATGCTCACCGGGGAAGGCACTTTCACGATAGGTGTTATTTCTCATTTCTCCTGTTGCAACATGTACATATCATCATTTGAGCCCCCATGAGGCTCAGTCACCATCCTCACCGTCTCTTCGTTCCCCACTCAGCTTACGAGGTGCTATTTTATTGCTCATCCTAATGCATTCTACCTAAGCCCTTGCTACAAAATAAATGAGAATGCCTAGGTCTTCGTGTTTCAAAATTAAAACAGGGATAAGATACAAATGCGTAAAACTCTGAAGTGCTATATAATGTGTTCCCATTATTGCTCTGATGTGTCGCCGAAGCTCCACTGTTTCATTCTTATACACGATTACTCATGTCTTTATTACTATACTTTTATAGCTCGTGTGCGTATCTCTAAAGTCCAATATCAAGACACATGACCTAATACAAAATGTGGATGCCACATTCTTTAGTTGTGAGGCGTTCTCCAGGAGGTGAGGCTTGCCTACAAATACCAGACTTTCAATTGTTTATGGGAACAGTGGGGGAGAATATAGGTAACAGGAGCCCACCCTCCAAATGGCCCTAACTGCATTTCAGGAACCGTATGGGGTTAACGAGGCTCTGTTTGCTTGAGGACTCCTCATGTGTAGTTTTATGTCTAATGAGGAAAAAATACACTCCAAAATATTTTTCAGATGAACTTTTGGAAAATCACCCTGGCTTAAATTGAAGATTGTTTGCACAGAACATATGCTGTGTATATACATAATTTTACTGCCTGAATCGTTATTAATTCCCAGTCTTTCCTTACAGAATACTAGTCTTGAATGTTCAAATGCTCTCCAGAGATTTTGAAAGTTTTTTCGACAGGGCATTTTGCTAAGAGAGAGATCTCGCTAGATCCCAATGGTGGTGTGGGCAAGCCAGCCTCGGCCTCTGTATCCTCGGAGACTTTCTCCAGCATCGCCTCAAAGGCAGACATTGAGGCTGAGGGCACAGAGAAAAGGATTCGCTCACCAGGCCCGTCATTTGACGGGATGACACAGCTCGACAGCTGGGGGATGTGGCTTAACTCTTCACCCCCCTCCTCAGCCCCAAGAAAGCACAATGCCATTTCCCTGGAGTGGGGATTCCTTCTTCAAAGGATCTCACACAGTTCGACTTTACAACTTTTTATATCCAGTAGACCAAGGAGATTTTTTTTTTTGTCCTAAGTAAATATTTCCACAAATCACTTTTTCTATGTAGGCGAAAGATTGCTCAAATTGGTAATATATATTTTTCTGTTTAGAAATAGTCTCTGTGCCAGTGCATGGAAATGTGACTTCAGGATGAAACACACATCTTGCCTGCAAGTTGTTTCAAATGATTTTTCTTTCACCAATCCTTCTATTGTCTAGAGAGGGGCTCCAATCCTCCAGTTAAAATGATAAAGTATGGAGTTTATAACTCTGCCCTGAATAAAAAGTGGTTAAGTAAAGCTAAAAAGCCCATAATTAACCAAGCAGTATTTCAGTTTAAAAGTGCCGCTATATTTTCATCTCTGAGACTTTTCCTCAGGCACCAGACTCTCCTGAGAGAAAACCTGCTTGGGGGAAGGGAGAAAAAGTGATCCCAACCGAAGAGGCAAAGAAGAAAAAGGAGGTCTGCCCAAGAAAAAAAAAAAATTAAGCCTGGAAAATAACAGGTATGAGGAAAATTAGAATACTTCCCAATTTGGAGTTATCTCAAGAAAAACAAATGATCACATATCCATCCATGTTTTAAGGTTTAAAAGACAGTTTTAGGGGCGCCTGCGTGGCTCACTCGGTTGGGTGTCCAACTTCAGCTCAGGTCTGATCTCACCATTTGTGAGTTCAAGCCCCGCATCAGGCTCTGTGCTGACAGCTGAGAGCCTGGAGCCTGCTTCAGATTCTGTGTCTCCCTCTCTCTGCCCCTCCCCAACTCGTACTCTCTGTGTGCGTCTCTGTCTCAAAAATAAATAAACATTAAAAAAATTAAAGAATAAAAAGACAGTTTTATCAAAAACACTGGATAGTAAAGGGGCACCTGGGTGGCTCAGTTGGTTAAGCATCCAACTTTGGCTCAGGTCATGATCTCATGGTTTGTGGGTTCAAGCCCCGCATCGGGCTCCGTGCTGACAGCTCAGAGCCTGGAGCCTGCTTCAGATTCTGTATCTCCTCTCTCTCTGCCCCTCCCCTGCTCATGCTGTGTCTCCCTTTGTCTCTCAAAAATAAGTAAACATTAAAAAAAAGGGAAAAAAAAGAAATATTGGAGAGTAAAATATCTCGGAGTTTTAAAATTTACTCTGCAATGGTCTTCACATTCAGAACCATGGACAAAGAAATCTGGGCTAATCATGTAAGATAGAGGCACCTTCCTCTATAGAGAGGTTTTAAATATAGAGAGACTGATTTCCTATGAAGGTAAGAAATTTCTTAAATATGTGAAATTTCTTAATTATGAATCAAAAAAGTTTGTGAGTAGTTATGTATCAGGAGCCAGGCTAGGTATTATGCGTAAGGCCTCGAATACCTCAGGCCATTAGAGCAGGAATTAACAGCACTCAAGAAGGCATTTCAAGACGGATTTTTAAGATCGCAAAGCAGTGTCACATAATTAAAATTGCTAAATGCATTGTTCACAGCTTAACTGATATCGCAGCTTTGAGGAGCGGACAGATAAAATCAAGTCGGAGTAATTTAAACAGGAGGAGGAATTTGAACTGAGTTTAAAAGGATAGATAAGGCCCAGATAACAGTATTACTGCCACTACCCTCCAGCTCCATTTTGAGAGCCTGCCAAGGGCCAGGCTCTCACTATAGTTGGCATTGAACATGCACTCGCTAGACTCACAACTAAACTGAAGTGAGTTTCCTGCCATGATTTTACAGATGAAAACAGCAAAACACTAGCCCGAGGCCCCGGGGAAGAGATAAGCGGAGATGCACCCCCAGGTCCCCCTGACCCCAGAGCCCACTGTGTTTCTCGCAGACCCACTCCAAGGAATGGAGAGAGTTCCGAGTGGTACAAAACACATTTTTCTAGAAGAGTTGGCTTAAAGATGAAATTTTTAAAAAGGTTAGATTTTACAGAGTGAGCAAGATGTCATCGTGAATTTTAGACCAGACACCTGACATCATTAGCCCAGGACACTGGGTGGGCCGGGCTGGTGGGCAGAAGGAACAGGAAGTTGGCAAGTTCAGAAAAACGAGAGAAAAAAAATCTGGTCCTTCCGCCCCAAGGTGGCAACGCAGGCATTTTACATTTCAGAGAAGCAAAGAAGATATTGGACTCGGGGTTATACCCAGGTATTTACAACGTGTCCTATTTCAAAAATTACTCATTTTGTGACTTTGAGCAATGACTTAAATTTCTGAGAGCTTCTGTCTCCTAACATGGGAAGTCCAATTCATGATAATAAGCTCACAAAGCTAAGAGAATTAAATAAGAAAAAGTATAGACAGGGGCACCTCGGTGGCTCACTCAGTCGAGCGTCCGACTGCGGCTCAGGTCATGGTCTGGCGGTTCGTAGGTTCGGGCCCCGCATCAGGCTCTGTGCTGACGGCTCAGAGCCTGGAGCCTGTCTTCAGATCCTGTGTCTCCCTCTCTCTCTGACCCTCCTCTGCTCATGCTGTCTCACTCTGTCTCTCAAAAATAAATAAAAAACATAAAAAAAAGAAAAGAAAAAATATAGACAACTGACCCTTGAACCGTGTGGGGGTTAAGGGCACTGACCCCGCCCCCCAATGCAGTTGAAAATTGGCATGTAACTTTTGACTCCTCTCAAAACTTAACTACCAATAGCCTACTATTGACCAGAAGATTTACTGATAATATAAACAACTGATTAACACATACTGAATACATATATTATATACTGTATTCTTCCAATAAAACCTTCTTCAGGCTCTTTAATGCAGTCCAGTCATGGGGGCATGAATTCCTGGGTACGTGAGTCGCCAAAAAAGCCAAAAAAAAAAAAAAAAAAGCGTACCCTATTCTTACAATAAAGTAAGCTAGAGAAAAGAAAATCTTATTAAGAAAATCACAAGGCAAATACATTTACAGTGTTGTATTGTATTTAGTGAAAAAAATCCACGTGGATGTGGACCCGTGCAGTTCAAACCCGTGTTATTCAAGGGCTAAGTGCAGGGCGGTGTGTGCTGAACACTCACCTGTTCAGTGTTTTCCTTTATGAAGGCTGTGGAAATGGAAAAGAAGGATGAAACAGATGGTGAGGTAAATTTAGTGAGATTTGGTGACAAATTAGGTATTGGGGGAGGGGTGGAGGATGGGGAGGAGAGAAAGAAATGTCCAACATGCATTTAAAATGAAACGCCCGCACAAAAATATCTTTATTTCGTCAAATAGGATTTAGAAGTTAGTTTGAGGAATAAGTGACCTGAGAGGTGACTGGGAGATCCCCAAATGGAAATACCCAGAAAAGAGTTATTACTTGAGGCAGAGGGCTTAGAAATAAAAGGGAAACCAGAGAAACACGGCTTGGCGGTCGTTTGCCTAAGAGCCTGGTTGCTCTAATGTTCCATTTACGAGGACCTGTGAAATGGCTCAGCTCTGTTTTTCTTTGAATGACCATGCTTTAGAAATCAAAGGAATATAAATGAAGTTACAACATTTTAAGAAACCAGACTCCACTTTTTTTTTTTTTAAGACAAAGAATATTAAAAGAAAATACTCTACCTAATGCAGGACTTAAGATCAATTGCAACTCTGTGTCTTTCAGTTTTAAAACACAATGATCGCTTTAATACCCCAACTTAACTTTAAAAAGTCTTTATCACGAATGTAATCTTCCTCCAGAACAGGCTTTCCTTATGGCACAGAAAAGCCATGACAGCGTGGGGCAATAAAACGCACACTTCTAAAAGCCTGCGTACCTTGGAAAATGCGACTGAAATAGAGCTGGCTGGGGTCCGGAATGGGAAGAAAGGGGCCGAGGTGGAGGCAGAGACGTGGAGGTGATGTCGGCGTGTGATGCAGTCCGCATGAACACGGGCCTCGATGACTGCCAGCCATGGTGGCTAATTCCAACTTCTTAAGCTTGGGGACTCTGGTCCAGGGCTTCTACAAGTGTCTCAAATACTAAAACTAGTTGTCTGTTCCAGACACTGGATTCATTACCTACAGCTGCCGAAAGCAGCCCTGGCACCGCTGAGCGCATCTGGTGCTTTTGACATTTTATGTGACAGCTTTTTCGTGCCCGTTAGATGGTCCCTGGGCCAGCTCCTGGCGGGCCTATCTGAGGTGGATCATTAGCTGCACGTGTTAAGAACACGAAACCTCCAATAATCCTGCGTGACCCCATCCTTCGTGGGGATATGATATTCTATCTGGTCTCTAAAACACAACAATTACTGGCACCTAGTTATATAATAAGTGGATAACTTATGAACCTTAATATAACTAAAGCATAGCTTTGAAACATGTAAAGGAAAAACTGACAGAATTAAAAGGAAAAACTGACAATTCACTAAGACAGTGAGAGCTCTAAAACAGCCCTCTCAGAAAATGACAGGGCAAGTAGGAAGAAGGTAAGGATATTCACGATTCGAGTAACAACTAAACAATTTCGAATGAAGCAATAACTTCATGCCCAACCAACAAAAAAGGAGCATCATTTTCAAAGACCCAGAATATATAGAAGTGAACGATTTATATGGGAAGTGCATCTCTTCCGATCACATTTCTAAGCTCAGTGGTACAACACATTTCTGATACCACTTTCCAGCACACACTGCTTCACAGAAAAGTTATTTGTTGGCCGTGTCTTGTAACTTCTCCAAGGGCATAGACTTGTCTTCTTGCCTTGGTGCCCTTCACAACGCTCGCTGCTTTATATTTCGTGGTTCATACAAAGTAGGCACTTACTTATGAAATGATCCTGAAACAGATCACTTTGAACCATGTATCCATTACAACTGGGGCTAAGTAATTTCATGCTCCTTCCAGGAATGTGTTACATAAGGAGCCCATCAGAATCTATCAAATGTTATTAGACTGGATGTAGTTTAATAGTGAAAAGATCTAAGGAAACTTTCTTCCACATCGGAATTTCAGATGACCGGATGTCATCTTTGCTGATCCTTGAGCCAGTCGCTTAGCTAAATGCTTCAAGATGCTTCGAAGTGTTACACATGGAACCTTCAGGTCACTCTGAGGGGACGCCAAAGGTGAGGGATCTCTAACGAGCAAACTCGAGGCCTGGCTCCGTTACCGGGTATGCAGATGGAGCGCACCAAGCTGGGGTACAGGGCTTTGCCCTCCAGAAATGTCTACTCTCCAAGCTCCTCCTACAGGGATGGGTCACAATTCCGCCTTCAGTTCATCTGTAGTTCTTTCTACAACCAATTTCTGTGTTTGTGTTCCCATACTTGATCTTCCCTATGTATTTACCAACCTCCCTTCCACAGAACAACACAGTTAATAGGTTAAAAAAAAACCAAAACAAAACTATAAAGTCAGGCCAGGCGGAGGCTATGGGGAGACAGGCCTTGCTTAAGTTTGAGAAAGCCTGCTCATAGCACCTACTTGAAGACGTACAATTCAGAGCTGCGTGGTAAAGGCTCTGCGGAAAAAAGGAACTCATTAACCTTGCTTAAAGCCCAACTACTTCACCATGAAGCCCCGCACCCCCTCTTTGTTTTTGACAGAAACCTATTACCGTAATTCCACCAAATTGAGGTCATACTGTCCTGAGAATCCCCTACTGCTCCATGCCAGGATCAGGAACGAGTTCCTCATTCCACAGGGCACCCTTTCATGAGAAAACAAGTACTTTTTTTTTTTTTTTTTAACTAATACCCTTTTTTTCTTGAGAATAGCTGGGGACCCTGTCATACCTGTCACTAATGACAGATCTGCAGTGAGAAAGTTCTCCCGCCACTCTCTCCTCACCCCTTAATCTCTACACCAGCGTAAGCTATGCAAACTTCTGGAGATACTTTTAAAAAATATTTTAAAATTTTTAATTGTGGTAAAATACACATAACATAAAATGTCCCATCTTAACCATTTTTAAGTGTACAGTTCCATAGCATTGAGGTACATTCACCTTGGTGCAGCCAATCTCAACAACTCTTTAATAGGAGATGGGTTTTTTTTTTAAAGGTTTATTTATTTATTTTTGAGAGAGAGAGAGACAGAGTGTGAGCAGGGGAGGGGCAGAGAGAGAGGGGGAAGCAGGCTCCAGGCTCTGAGCTGCCAGCACAGAGCCCAACACGGGGCTCGAGAGATCATGGCCTGAGCCGAAGTCGGGTCTTAACAGACTGAGCCACCCAGGTGCCCCAAAAAGAGATACTTTTTAATGGAGGGCAGAGTCAAATCTGTACATCTTTCTGAGTGCTGTAATTTTGTGCTATATTTTTATAACCACTATATTTAGTTGTAACACCTTTAATCTTTGATTACACATTAAAAAAATCTCTTTTATGACACGCATGTCAAAAGATACTCAGGGGATTTTGCAGTGGAAGAAGCGGAAGGAAAGCATCCCGATGACTTTGTAAAGATCCCATCCTGCACAAAGTCCCTGTCCTCTAGCACTGGGCCAAGAGCTCCGCTGGATGGTTATTATTAGCAGGGTGTAGGTCAATACAAGTTATTTATTCACAATGTGAATCATTTATGCTGCAGCCATTGATGAGCTTTCTATCAGGTGCCTTCCGACAGATCTATCAGCCTTGGGCAACATACTTAAAGGGCCTTGGGAACACAGTGGTGAGGACACCTGCAGGACACAGAAGGACTAATCCCTGATCCCTCCCTGACATGCCCGCATTGTATTGTTTGTAAATCCTAGGGGTAATAAGCCCCAAGATTTCAAACCCACAAAGCCTTCAGCTCCAGAACTATACACTTTTGAGGTACCACCGAAGCAGCTAGTGACCTGGGTTCAATGTGTGTGCATCATGCAACTGCTCACGTAAGGGCAGCAAGAGTCCTCATATAGGGACAGAAGACACGAGGGATGTCTACCCTCCAGAGAGGAGCACCACCCCTGCTGCAGGCCCCTAAGGCACAGTGCTTAGTGATGGCAAATCTGGTAGGGGAGACATACCACGTCTAGTCTTCAGGATCTTCATTAAAAACCGCCCCCCTATTCCATACCCCCACTCAACAATGTAAGGGGCTCGGAAACTGCTAGTGAGAGCAGTAAAGGTCAGGACACTGGAGCACCCCGGCGCCTGGTACATGCCTTGGAATATTGAGTTGGCATCTTTCTTCTCTTTGGGCATCTCGATACTGTGCCCTCCTAATGGCAGCTCTGCCCCAACATACCTTCATGAGGGGGCAGGTGGAACCCTGGACAAGGACACAATGAGAATAACATGCAGGGGTGAGTTTATTCAGAGAAAGATTATGGGGGTGCCTGGATGGCTCAGTCAGTTAAGCATCCAGCTCTTGATTTCGATTCAGATCATGATCTTGCAGTTCATGGGTTCAAGCCCCACATCAAGCTCTGTGCTGATGGCGTGGAAACTGCTTGGGATTCTTTTTCTCCCTCTCTTTCTGCCCCTCCCCTGCTTGCGCTTGCTCTCTCTCTCTCTCTCTCTCTCTCTCTCAAAATAAATATTCAGACCTTTTAATAAAAAAAGAAAAAAATGTACATGTGTGTGCATGTAATGCATATATTTTGGGGGGCTACTTTTTAAAATATAGTCCTGAAGCTGAATGTCTCTCTCTCTCTCACACACACACGCACACTCATGTCACATCGACAGAAAAATAATGCATTCTAGTTCCCCTGGAGTCAATAAACCATGGGAAATAGGGCCACACACCTCTGATAATTCAGTAAACCAGGACCCTTAACCAAAGTGCTATTCATTAAAGTTAGTTGATTCTTTCCATTTACACCTCTAGATTTATGTTTTCAATAGCTGGGGAGAGGGGCACCTTTCTCTAGAATTCTCTTGCTTTCCTAGTTTCATCTGATTAAGTGGTGCCCAATGGGGTACACTGGCTCACTAATCCAGAGAGGACAGCTCTTACATAATTGGCAGGTAACAGTCTGGTAGATTACAGTTTTATATTAACGTGCCACGTACATTTTTGTGTACATGCCAGGACGCTTGCTAGTCTGAGGAGTAGAGGGTTAGCAGTTGGCTTAACACGCCCAAAGCAATTTCAGAATACTTCCAAGGTATAACACAGCTTTTCTAAAGGAGGACATTAGCTCATTCATTCTTTGAGCAAATATTTGAGCTTTTCTTCTATGTCTGGCTTTTTTCTAGAGTATATAGCAAGGAACAAAACAGGCCAAGATCCTAGCTCTCAGGGAGTTTATCTTTGAGTGAGTACCTGTTTTGAAAAAAGTTCTTCAGACATGCAATGCACTTACTTTAAAATCAACAAGTGACTCTCAGGAGATATTCTAGACACAATTTATATAGTCAGTACAGCTGAAGACTAACAAAACTATTTTCTCTAAAACCAGATCCTGGCTGGCTTCAGACGCAAACAAAACCTTATCAGTCACGGCAATTGAAAATGTTGTATACTCGGTAACAGAGATCAGCAGCTACGGAAGGAGTAACATTCTAGACTCCCACGGCAGGGCAGCAAGGAGGTGGGCTGGGCCACTGTGCTCAGGGACATGGACCCCTTCGGCAAAAATGCTTGTCCGAAACATACCACAGATTCCTGACTCAAGTCTTGCTTTCCCTTCCCTTATTTTTCTGTATCATATTATAAAGCTAACAGAATATCAGTGGGTCTCTCAAGAGTAAAATACTGATATTATTCTAGAGAAACGGCATGAATAATCACAGCTACTCCATCTAACATGTCTCTTCTTTCTCTGCACTTGACCCGTGTCTCTCCCTGATGAGTAGACGAGTCCATGAACTCATTCACAGAGAAGACCATCATTTCTAAAAAAAGAAGTAATCACTCCTCTTCCAAAAAAGAAAGAAAAAAGTGTTCAAATGATGGAGTTTCACTTATGTAGAGAGTGCCTGACAGTGACTCGGACTTCTGTGGGCCCTCTGGCCCCTTACTCCATAAGAAATGCCAAATGTGACACTTTACGACTGCGTTGCTATAAAGAAAAACATCATCCAGCCTGAGCTTCATTATCCTATAGTCATGATCGCATTCATTTATCTCCTGTTTTTAAAAGAAATTAAAATTCAAACATTTTCATGGGCCTTTAAAAGTATTACGGATCTGGCACTGTGCCTAATGAATTAAGTCAGCTCTGAATGACAGACTCTTGATTTTTAAACTCTCCGGCATCCTATCGAAAGTGAGGCAAAAGAACTGGGGTTTTGCTGCCAGCAATGGAGATCTGTGGCAAGAAAACCATTGTTTTTTATCAGTTAAAAAACATTGATGAATTCTGAACTCTGACACAGCAAAGTCATCTTGACTCCATTAAAATACCATTTGTCTTTGTAATAACTTTGAGTACTTCAAGAAGAATAATGCAGTGTATCAAATATTCATTATTCCAATAAAGCGTTGTTATTTTGCTAGTTAAAGGCAACAAAACTCTAACTTATGGCTGCACTTACGCTTCTAATTTTGTTTTCTATTTCACTGTTTGGTTAAAAAAAAAAAAGAGGCCTGGTGTCATATTCAAAGCCTAAACTTACGAGTTAAAAATGACAATCCTACGCTTAACAGACTGAGTTTCTTCACCTATTCCTAGTGTTCTAGTAAGTGTTTGATATGTCATTGAGCAACATTAGCTCAGCATTCCGGGTCCTGACAAATAGTTTATCATGTGGGCAGAGAATGATCAAGTACTTAGGAAAGAAGCAGGGGAAAATAATTGCCTAGAACAACAACAAAACAAAACAAAAGGCATCTTCCTTCCTTTGCCTTTTATCATTCTTTGTGGCTTTTCAAATACTACCCACCACAAAGTTAGGTTGAGATTTTAAATCTTGAAGAAAAACTTGAAGTTAAAAGGACAAAATGAACTTTTCTAGCCGACAAAAGGCATTTAAAATAACCTAAAAGACCAACTCACTACCAGCTGAAGGCCAATGGGAACAAATAACTCCAAACGGAGTCACACAAAGGTTACTCTCCCAGACTGCATTCTTATTCTTCATATATACATATAAAGTATAGTATACGTTTTCTTTCATATTCCATCCTGTGGCGACCATACTTGTTATTCTGGCTTACAAAATAGGTAAAAGCAAGAACAATTTTGCCTGTAGTGTACTTATCCAAGAGTACCTAACAAACCTAAAATATGAATATATTAATTTTGTAGCATGTTTCATACTCAAGTAGCAAAAAAAGAAAATAGCTCACTTTTACAGTTGAAGCCTTTCCAGGGTCTGCACTCAGACTCCCAATATCCGTCTTCACCTGCAGTAGAGACACAAAAATTAAGTTTTTTCTTATTGTTTTTCCAGAATTATTTCAGTGGAACATGGATGAAATAGCAGGGCTAATTCTAAGTGGCAAAAGGAACACTGGTGGCAAAAAGCCAGCGTTTTCTGAGAAAAATGCCACATCTATGCTACTGGTCCATACTGGACCTATAAAAATAAGCATAACAGTTTAATTAAAAAACAAAAGTTTACAAGATGTGGTGTTAGGGAAGTTACTAATGTTCAATCCTTGATTTTCCTTTTCCCTTAAAATACTCATAAAACTAAAAAAAGATGTGAACTTTCCATGGCACTAAAAACTAAGTTCAATGACCTGCCAGAAGCTGGGGAAGAATGTCCTCTTCCTGGAGGACAGATGAAACCCTGAGGAGCAGGAGGAGAGTGGATGGTTCTCCTCAGTCTCATCCGTAGCGTCCCTATCTCTGAAGTACAAGTCCTCCACAAGATGAACAACTTTCTAAGGCTGTGGCCACTCTCTCCCTGAGTTCCTCTCCATGGCTGTATCCCATAATTCCTCTCACTTTCTATCTTTGCAAAGTAGTTGGGGTGGGGGTGGAAGTTCACAGAGGTGATATTTACACCTGGTAAAATATGGGGTGGCTTTTTTTCCTGGTCACTATTTTTGAAAAGAAGGAACCACAGACATTTCCATGTGTATAGAGTTTTTTTCTTTTTAAAGTTTATTTTTAAGAGTGAGAGAGACAGAGCATGGGTGGGGGAGGGGCAGAGAGAGAGAGAGAGAGAGAGAGAGGGAGACACAGAATCCCCGAAGCAGGCTCCAAGGCTCTGAGTGGTCAGCAGAGCACCCTACACGGGGCTCGAACTCACAAACTGCAAGATCATGACCTGAGCCGAAGTCAAATGCCCAACCGACTGAACCACCCAGGCGCCCCCATATCTGTAGAGTTTTAAAGGAAAAACCATAATCACAAGCATTTTACGGTTCGACTTCTAGGTCTCAGTTTGATAAAAACTTCAAAATATTCCAGTTGACTGAGAGGGATGACTCAAAATAAAAAGCTAAGAGTGAAAAAATAGTCAGCAGCACTGGTGGAGAGCGTTAAGAGCAGGTAAACAGGAAATGAAGTATGCTAATTATTCTAAAAACAGTCCAAATAGAGTGAAAACTTAATTTTTGAAAAAGTATCTAAAAAAGCTTTAATGATTAGCTCCATCTAAGTCTGAAGTCCTAGATCACGTTATGAAAAAAACGGGGAAGTGAATGGAGATAGACAGTGAAAGTGAGCCAATTTTACTGTGTCTGTGAGGCACAAAAATTGTGGTTTTCCTTGTGGCACTAATAACTGGTTATGGGGTTTTTTTGTTTGTTTTTGTTTGTAAATTGGACAGAACAAAGAAATGAAATATGTATTTAAACTTAGTTAAGTTTGAAAACAGTAATAAATATAATATGGAAACGGCAGAAAGAAAAATAAAGCAGGAATTTGTGATTTAGATATTTAAAAAAGCAGTCACTTGTTCATAACAGAATGAAATACCTCATAGATTTCAGGCAATAATCTCATCTTAAAATCCAACATGAAATTAGAATTATTAAAGGAATATATCACAGACATGGAAGAGATTAAGAACTGAGTGTTATATAAAAATAAAAATATCGTTGTGAGTAACTTAACATCTCAATAGAAACAGTTTTCTAAGATGACATATAACTATTAAAACTGAACCAGAAATATAGAAGCTACAAAACTGATAAATAGGGCTTACTGCAAGGAGTAAATAATTTCCAAACTACATTAAAAGCTTTGAGAATATAGAACAGATGAGGATCCCTAGTTTTTTGGACGAAGCTAGTACAAGCCTGGTAACCAAACTTGATAAGACACAAAGAGGGAAGAAGCTTGTTTAACCTAGATAAATAACATAGAGGAATACTAAATAAAGTGCTCAGAAAACTCAATTTCTAGTACATTAAAATAATATAAATTGGGCTTATTTTAGAAATATTATGTAAATAGATTTCTTGTGTTCTACCAATAGGTCAGAAGAGATCAAAGCATGTTCATATGTTCAAAGATGCTAAAAGAGCAGGGTTAAACTCAGCACCTATATCTGATAACCTCTCAGTAATCTAGAAATAGAAAGATCACTGACCATGGTTTTTAAAAAGATCAGAAAACAACAGACAACATTTTTGTTAAAAAGTCAATAAGAAAATATGCTCACAGTGCAATATGAAAGGAAATGAACAGGCCAAATTACCACCATCAGCAGGTGACAAGGTTGAATACCCAGGAAATTCAAGAGAAATATCTAAAAAAAAAAAAAAAATTTAACGGAAACAGTAAAGGTGCCACAAGATTATTTGAAACACAACACATAAAAAGCAATGTTTTTTGTCCATTTGCAGCAACGACCAGTCACAAATGAAAACGGAGACAGTCTGAAAATAGATCATATTCAGAAAAATGATGCTTATAGGAAAGAATCTATCTAGAACACATTTAAAGAAATCTTCAGGACAATGGTTTCCTCATGAGAAATGATGAAAAGTACAAATGTACTTTTTTAGAAAATGAAAAAAAGCATTACTTAGCCAGGAAATTCAACATGAGGTAAACCAATGTATTTATAGTTTTAGTCTATAGGATGGTGAACTACCATTATAGGAATAGGAGAACAGCAAGAGACTTTTACAATCAGAGATGCTTATTTATAGGTGAATACTTGAAGACCTCAGAGGATATTCTATAAATTCAAGATAGTATTTTTAGAAAAAAAACATTAAGAATATTTGATTATCCGGCCGTAAGTGCAAGATCCACTCAAGGCATTAGAAACAAATAGAATTTGATATTTAAAAAAACCCCTAAAACACATCATTACACTTTTAAAGGTCGGGGAAATGTTATAAATAGCCAGTTGATGTTACATTTGTGAAAAGAAAGTGCTGACTGCACTTACACTGAACCATGCTAAAACAGGTCAGACATTTTATTGCTTTTGGTCAAAGAACAATGCTAAACTTATAGTCTGGAATACGTGCAAGATGATGTTTAAAGTAAGGCAAAATACAAGTAATGTGCATTTGAGAATAAAAATAAATAAAATGTCAGGATTGGTCTATAAAAAAGGAGACAGAAGTTCAAAATATGTCACCATGTCCTTTTAACTACAGTGTCTAAAATAAGTTTGCCTTTAATTTTAAACAGAGTGTGCAGACTAAATGCTAAATGCCCTGATAACAACATGATCAATTCTAGTTAGACAGAATGAATGTTAACAAAAATTATACACAGAAGGGACCAACTTTGCTCTTTATATGTAGGACACAATAAAAGGCTTGTTAGCTTTTGTAGAACCGTGATACCCAGTGACTAGCAAAAGCAGCTTTTAATGGTCTGAGTAGGCGTGGCTTAAACAGGGAACAATCTAAAGTCCTGTCTGATAAAACACTTGTACTCATGATGATGACTCTAAAAAGACCCAAAGCATAAACCTTTCCCCTACAATGTCAACTATTTGAAATACAAGAGCCCCTGAAATTTGATCATAAGCACAGAATTTCTTATCTTTATTTCTTGGGTGAAACACATGAACTTCAGAGAAGAAACAAAGGGTGGAAATACACATAAGAGGCTACTAGAAACCACAGGACTTTAGACCAGTGTAGACCATAATGTAGTTAATAGTAACAATGCCAACGAAGGGCAAATCTTCCAAAGTTCCTCCCATCAGAATCTAGAAAGTATTCCTCCCCTCCCCCCATTCCCTAGAGAGTATTCTTTAAATCAGTAACACAGATGGTCAAATGGATAAAAACAAAGTGAAGATTTTTGAGAGATACACTATTAGATCATGTAAATCCAAAGGGAATCCTGTTTCTGGAGCGGAGTTCTGCTCCGCCCCAGACCCTCCACCCTGGAATGCCACTCCGCATCTGTCCATTCTGATTTGAGAATGGGAGGTAACTTGGGACTCTAGGACCATGCAACCTAAAAGCCCCTATCTTGCTTCTACCTGCTCTTTTTTTTTTTAATTTTAACATTTATTTATTTTTTGAGAGACAAAGAGAGACAGAGCATGAGTGGGTGAAGGGCAGAGAGAGAAAGGAAGTCACAGACCCCAAAGCAGGCTTCAGGCTCTGAGCTGTCAGCACAGAATGTGACGTGGGGCTTGAACCCATGAACTGCATGATCAAGGACCCAAGCCGAAGTCCGACGCTCAACCGACTGAGCCACCCAGGCTCCCTGCTACCTGCTCTTCTTAACAAGAAACAACAGCTAGCATAGTCCAAACTGTCTTAAATTGGTTGCCGAAAGTGGGCAGAGTAATATCAGCGGCTGTTTTTAAGCTGTCCATCCCCCTGATTACTGTGATTGGTTCATGAAGAGGCACATGGCCCAAGCAGAACAACTTGGGGCCAATGAAACCTAATCTGGCATATATTTTATTAAAATTACTAGCAAAACAGACTTCTTACTGCTCCTACCAGCCCCGAATGCGAGGGGATTTAGGGACCAGAGGTATGGTAGCCATCTGTGCTTTTTCCCACTCAATGTTATGTTTGTGAGATTCCTCCATGTTATTTTGCTAATTACATAGTGTAATCGTTTGCACTGATGGACAGTATTTCATTGGATCCTTTGTGGTATATTTATATGCTTTACTGTTGGACCTTGAGACTGTTTCCATTTCCCCTCTGTTACAAGCAATGTTGTACATAGTCCTTGATGTCATGTTTCACCTTGTGTTTACCTGAATTGGAACTGCTGGGGTTTTATCATACACGTGAGCACTGCTGAGTAATGCCATTTTTTTTTCTGGGGTAACTGTACCAATTTACACTCTACCCACAGTATATGAGAATTCACTTTGCTCCATATTATGGCCAATGCCGGATGCTGTATTTTAATTATAGTTATTCTTGGTAGGAAATGGTACTTTTTGTGGTTTAAATTGTATTTTCCTAATTGCTAATGAGGCTAAGCATATTTTCCTACGTACGCTGGCCATTCATGTTCCCTTCACTGTGAAAAACTTATTCATGCATCTTGCCCATTTTACCATAGAATTATAGACTTATGAATATATAGAATTATATTCTTATGAATTTGTTGGAGCTTTTTATATATTCCCCATATATAATCCGTATGTCTGTTTCATATTATGATTTATCTTATCTTCAGTCTCTCTCTTGACAAAGTTCTTAAATAAGATGCTCTAATATATATCTCATTACAGTGTAATGATTTTTGTGTCTTGTTTCCCTACCCCAAGTGCATGAAGCTATTCTATATTATGTTTTAAAAAAACTTAAAACTTGGATTTCACATTTAGGTCCTTGATCCATTTGAAATGACTATGCATGGTGTAAGGCAGCGATCTATTTTTCATTTTCTTCCCATAAGGGTAACCTATTATGCCAGTGTTGTTTATTAATTTATTCTTTCCACTAATTTGCAGTTCAGTTGTCACATTTCAGGTTTCTATATAAACAAGGGCTTATTTCAGAGCTACTGTTTTGCTGGTCTAGTTATTTATTTGTGTTGCCAAAATCACAATGGGTAAAACACTATGGCTTTATAACAATACAAATAACATCTCTAAATCCTTCCACCTGTTTTTTCTTCAGGATTCTTTTGGCTATTTCTGGATCTTTCTTCTATATACATTTTAGAATCAACCTAAGATCCACAAAAACGTGTTGGATTTTGACTGGGATTGTACTGGACCTGTATTTGGAAGAATTGACATCTTTTACCTACCCCTCCCCATTTTTTAAATCTTTTAGGTGTATCTTTCAATAAAGTCCTTCCATTTTTTACATAAAGGTCTCATAGATCTCTCGTTAGATACATTTCTAGGAACCTTATTTTTCTTATTGTTGGTGAAGATACCTTTTAAAAATTGTATTTGAAAATATACAGAACAGTAGTATTTATTGTATTTGTTCTTTCATAGAGCCAAGTTTTGGTTCTGAGATGCTATCTGTACATCTAATTGTTCAGACATAAGCAAGAAAACCCACTAGTAATGGAATCCACAATAGAAACTGGTTGACCAAGGTGGGAAGGGAGTGAGGAGAATTAAAATGATCAAACAGTTCAGAATAAGAATGGTAAACATTTACATGCATTTTTCATTCATGCAGTTAATTGTTTAAATACCTTAGACTTGGTTTTTATTTATGCATTCAAGTATTTAGGCTCTATTATGTACAGATAACACATTTCTATTCTCAGAGAGATGTCCAAAGACAGATACTGTATAGCTTTCCTTGCAAATTCAAGCCAATTCTTATTTCTAATTTGGTATCTCTAATTGGTCATTTCTTTTTTTCAAAATAAATCCAGTGGGTCTCAACTGCTTAAATAAAAACCAAACTCTAGAATTTTGGAAGTGTACACTATGGAAAAGGGGTACAAATCTTTCAATAGTTAATATTCATTGGCTGCCTAACCAGTCAATAAACTACTGTTATCTATAACTGGATGAATTTATGTAGTGAGTACCTGACCTATGCCAGGCGCAGGGTTATAAAGTGGGTAAAGGACAGCATCTCCAAGAGAATTTTCTCTTTTTATAAAAATGGATGTGTTTTTGGAAAAACTACACACGCCAAGCAATTTGAATAGGTTGAATGGTTTTCAGAGGCATTTTAACAGATATAAGGAAAAATTTGTCAAAATCAAGGTTCTACACACTCAACCCTGATGTTATCTATCAGGTGTGCATATCTTATCAGGCACTGCAGTCTGCGTATAAATAAAATGTAGAAATGAGTTGTGCTTTTAAGACAAGTTCAGTTTTTAGTCTGTATCAATTCCTGGGGTTCCCAGGATCACACACCAACACTAGATAGAAATGATTCAAGTTCTTATACATGACTGAGATACGTTAGGCTGATATCAGATACTTGCCAAATCTGAGCTATATTTCATGGTAAGTTGGCTGTGAATTTTTAAAAAAAGAAACCAAGAGCAGACAAGCAACAAAAAATGTGCATACCAGATTTGGATGGCCCAGACCTTAGACTTTGCCACTTCCTGTTGTGTGTGTGTGTTTTTTTAAGAGAATAACAGTTGGCATAATTACTTGACAAAGGATTGTTCATTCTAATCCTCAGAAATTAGGGGTTCTAGCAGGTGTACCCTTCCTTGTATTTTCCTCTGTGTCTCTCTCTTGTTTTCATTCTTAAGGCAAAGTGGGCTGCTTAATAGGGGAACCTGGCCAAATAGAACTGGGGATTTCAACATCGTTTGCTTTCATTTTTCAATGTTGGAGGTGACTCTGGGCAAAAATGTGAAGTAGGAATGATTCTTGAATGACTGACCTTCATTCAAGGGCTTTTAAAGGCACTGGGATTACAAAGAAAAACACTGAGGCTTTGCCAAGGACAGCAGGCATCGAAGGGGTACGTACCAGTGAACAGATTGGATGGTAGCTAAATCACAAGTGCTAGCATACAGCTATCGACACATTCCTAACGCCCTTTCCTATCACCCAAGCAACCCACGCTACTCCTAAAATGCCTAAAAGGCATCCAAGAGCAGAACATCAACTACGTACCCTGCACAGGTGCTGACGACCCAATAGTGAGTAGGACACATACAGTCCTTATGCTCACAGACATCCCAGCTAGTGGGATGGGGGGGGAGGTGTCACAGATTTAGCGAACAGCAAAGTCTAGAGGCACCTGCAGTTACACAGTGTGCTCCTGAAAGCATAAAAATAATACCATCTTAACAAGAAAACTTGGGGCTTGGTAACATACCAGTGGAGGAATATTATAGGTGGGGCAAAACTTTCTAAAGGTCTTCAAGCACAGACATAAATAAGAAGCAGGAAGGTGACTATTAAAGTTAGTAAGATTTGGCAGGTCCTGTACTTAATAAAATGGAGGAAGTCACAGAAATGGATGAACATTTCTAAGCAGAAAACTTTTCTAAGCAATACCTTCTATGGATTCCAAGAGCTTCTACCAACCTAGATCAATAACTGGAGCGATTCAGATGTGTTAGCAAGCAGTGAAAAGGAATGATGTTAATTAGCATGGAGAAATTCCCTAAAATGAACAGAATTCAGACGGCTATGTGGTTTTTAAAGTTGGAAAGTTTTAGAAGTGAAATCAATTTTAGTGTAAGGAAACAGAAGCTATCATGTTTCTCATGCTGGCTATTTAATAATCTAATATTTGGGGAGATAGCTTTAGAAATCTGAATTGGTGGTTGCCTGTTCATTTAATGGTGGAGTACTGATTTCTTTTTTTTTTAAACCAGGCTTCTGTAAAAACACTACTTTTATTCAGGCAATATATGGAAAAAACTGTTACATCATTTTAGAATGTTATATTTAGAAAAGTAATTTCCTTTCACGGAAGGTCTTTTTTTTTTTTAACCTTTCCACATCAGTCAAGAAAAACAGGCTTTGACTTCAGTTTTTTAAAAATGAACTACCGAATATATCACAGAGTTTTTATTTAACATCCATCTTGAGGATATTTCAACGAGCTTTCAGGTTTGGGGGTAAAAAAAAAAAAAAAAAGGAAAACATGAATATGGAGGGCAGACTTCCAATAAAACATTGTACAGTCCCTACCAAACAGTGATTTATTCATCTTATGGTTCTTGCCATTACAGCAACTAGGACTTCCTGGAAATCTTTGGTTTTGCAAATGCAGCCTGTTTTTACTTCTAAAAAGAGGGGAAATGCTAAAATTGAATTACGTAGCCCATGAGGAAAATAGAAGGGTGATAACTGATAAATGCCTAGAAACCTTGTCATTTTGAATCTGTACTTGAGAAAATGACTTTTCTTTTTATTAAATATGCCATTAGCCTATGTAGTGTGTGCTTGGACAGTTATTTTGCCGATTTAAAAACGGTTCAAGCTTAAAATGAATGCCATTTCAAAAATATTTCAGGGAGTCTGAACTTCACACCATGAGCAGATAAATATTTCTTCAGATTCTGCTTATATGCAGTTTTAGCGCAGCTACTTGGGTATATAAAAGTTACAAGAGCCTATAATCGTGTGGGCATTTGGCCATGTGCTATTAAACCTGTGACAAAGGGCAGGCTTCTAATAGCGCACAGATACATTAGAGAGAACACCTGGCCACAATTTTCACTATGAAGCTGAAATATGTGCCAAGAAAGAAACTGAAACATAGTATCTACTGCCATAGATTAGTTAGAATTGCACTTACCCATCTAAATGTTCAGCAACTACAGATACCTGTTTAGCTCTACTTCCCCCATTAGGCCATATAAGCAGGGTTTTAAGTGGGAGAGTCCAGATGACATATAAATGTTGACAGGACAGATCTTTTACAGGTGAAGGGGTTGAAAATATACGAATGGGGAAATCATCAAAAGTTCCCTGAAAAGACAGGAGGAACTGGGTGGGACCTAGGACTCAGAAGCCAGCATTACATAAGGTTGGGACACTTTGGCTGTTATAACAAAGGGCAGGCATGTGACAGTTATTAGGTCTGATGGCAGGCAATGGCCAGCATGTTCTTCAGTGATTTCTATGTTTTTCTTGGAAGTAAAAGACGAGATCATCTTCTGGATGTGATGAGCAAGAATGTATATTTGGGAAGAGTAGATAAGTCATTTGGAAAAGTCGGGCATGAGCCGACGAAGTCTGTCAGGATCAAACTGTGTCATCAACCACCAGGTGATGGAACCTTAGGTGAGGCACTGGCCCGGGCATGCACGCGGCAGAGAGCAGGTAGGAAGTGTAGGTAGCATCACAGAAAAAGCCTTGACTTTGGCATCAGGAGGCCCGCATCTGTGCCCAAGCTCTGCTGGCAATGACCTGCGGGACTTGGAGGAATCACTCATTTCTTTAGCTCTTAACTTTCTGCCATTTGCAAAAAGACAGGGTTGTATAAGGATCTCCAAGGCCCCTTCTAGCTCTACAAGGGCTCTTCATAGAGTAACCAGTAAATGGTCTAACGGCTGCACAATTAACACAGAATAAAATTTTAGAATTGTATAGGAACCACTTTTACAGTCTTGGCGCATGGCTTCATTACTTTCTGATATGGATTACACCACAACCTCCCCTCTGGTCTGCCTCTAATCCTGCTTTTATCCTGTCATCTATACAACCAACACCATCTTGTCACTTCTTGGCTTTGGTCCTTCCAAAGGTCCCCGCATTGCTGTCCGGGTGAGTCCGGACTCCTCAGCCCAGCCCATGCTTTGTCACCAGTTCTGGCCTCACTCATCGCTTCCCTGAAACCCAAAGTGCAAAACTGTTTTGAGAGACAGAGACAGAGACAGAGAGAGAGAGGAGTTTATTTAAGCAAAAATAAGCGTTTTTCATCCCCTAAACATACCCATTCACTACTTTAGGGATATTTGTATTGTCATTTGCTCTTTTAAGATAAATAGTCCCATTTAAAAACATCATACTCACAGATTTGGGCCAAGCACTTCTCAGTAGCAACGGCGAGAATTTGTGGCTTAGTTAAAATATACTAGAGTGAATTCCTTTCACTTTTCAAGGCGAGTACAATAAAAGTTAAAGCCTTCCTACAAGAAATGGGCTTTCCAGAGGAAGCGAAGAAAGAATATAAATAACATTACCCCATTCATTAAAAGAATGGTATTCAATGATGTTTACACAAGTGGTTCTCACTCTTTAAACTTAAATCTATTTTAAAAGCTGTATGTAAAGTAGTAATTTACTGAAGCCAAACCACAGAGAAATTTCAAGAATGCATCCAGATTATATTATTCTATTCTCAGCTATATAAAGAGAATCTTAATAGTTTCTAATTTGGTCATCTATTGAGTAATTGTCCCTTAGAAGAATTTTGCAACATAAAATAATTTGAAAAACTGTTTCAACTCAATTAAGTTTCTAGGTAAGAGGTAGAAATGTAAGCCCCTAACCACTGATTAGCTATTTTTACCCAAGAGGTACCTGGCAGCGGCAGCCCGTACGGTCACAGTCACAAGAACTCCTTAGCCTCTCCCTCCCGTGCCTGGGAATTTTCTTGTCCTCTTGACACCCTTATTTGCCTTCATTTCAGGAATGCTACTGTGGCAGGGGGGACCCTCAGCAAGAGTGAGGGAGGGGCAATGACAAGAAAGGTTCAAGCAAGGGTCAAGAGAAAGGGGGGACTGCTTGTGGCTGATGGGGCCCCAGAACCTTCTATGTAAATGGAGTGGAGGAAAGGCATTCAGAGTAAGTTCTAGGAAAGAGCTGGGAAATGGAAGGAAAGACATTCAGAAGCAATGGGGGAGCACAGGAAGGTAGGAAAACCTAAACTGTTCCAAAGCACCAAGATAGGTAACGTAGCTGAAGCTAGCATTTGGATGGGACACAGTAATACACTCTATCTAAAAATTAACAAATTAAAGAAATGTTTAATGCTGGAAAAGAAAAAATTCTAAGCAATCCAAGAAGATCATCTATCAAGTTCGTCACTGTCAAGAACAAAACTTTCTTAAGGGCTGGAATAATACTCATAGATATTCACATTCCTTTCATGGAAAATAGAACAAAAAATGAGAAAGTTCTCAGATTATTAAATAAATATGTGCCAGAACAGAAAACTCAATGAACTAAATAATAGAACTGACTTGGCTAATGATTCATCCAGTAGGCTGCAAAATTTACATCTCCAGAACATACAGTAGAAACAAAGAAGGAAAATATGAAAGACATGGAGAATTGATTCCAAGAGGTCCAAACTCCATCTACTGGAGTTCTCTGCGAAGACTGCATAAGTATTAGTGCAGAGAAAATATCCTGAGCCTGAGCAGACTTCAAATCATAAATGTCAAAAAAAAAAAAAAAAAGATTCATGGTAAAAAGATCACTGGTGAAATAACAGAACTACAGATAAAGTAAAAATTCCCACAAGCTTCAAAGAGATAAATAAACAGATGCATAGACAATCAACTAAGTTATAAGAATCAGCGAGCACCAGCACCAGACTGATCGGCTACACTAGACTGTAGGTATCAAAGCGGCCATGCTTTCAAAGTGGGAGAACTATCATTTTGAATCTAGACTGAAATTATCAATCAAATGTGAAGGCAAAATCAGACATTTTCAAACACGCAGTAACAGAGCTGACCATCCACGCATAATATATATAAAAAGCTACTCCAAGGGAATAGTCTACCAAATGAAAATGGAAATCTAAGGACTAGAATGACATGGCATGAAAAAAACAGTAGGAGCTGAACATAACCCCAAAGCAGAGGAGTGTCTATAAACGAAGCTGTTGGAAAAATCTCCTCCAAGCATCAAAATTCAGTGATCCAGAATGGAATTTCGTGCTCCGCAGATCTGAGTATATTACTTGGCTCTGCAGTGAATAGTATTTGCATATTGGCTTTCAATTGTTAGAGACAATCCATAGACAAAAGAGACATTCATAGTTATGCTGTAACAGTAACTATAGCAAAAGTATTAAACGGTGATACTATAAAAATTACAGTCTAACCCACTGGCAGGTTATAGGTAAGGGCTCCTAAGTGTGCATGGGACTTTCAGTGCTAACAATGGCAAAACCTGGACAACCCAGGACTAGTTTGTCACCTTAGTCACAGTGGATAAGAGGTGAATGAATGAAAGATGCTAAAATCCCTATTCTGCAGAGCACACGTTCAACAGAGGCTCTAGGAAAGAAGTTGGCAACAACAAACACCACGATAGCAACCGTTAACAGTGACTGTGCTCGAAAATGAGGTTTTTATGATTGATTTCAACCCCTTCCAAATGACTTAGATTTTTTAGACAATACATCCATTTAGAGTAGAATAAGTCGAGTCTTATCCATGAGGCATCTAACTTCGAACAAAGAGAATGTTTCAAAATGAGCCACGTCTAAGGCTCCAAACACAGGGAGCTAAGGAAAAATGAGGAGACAAGGGATTTTTATCCAAACTCTGATTTGAAAGCAACAGTATCAACAAAACCGAGGATAGGAGGATCTATTCCCTTGTCCAGAAGCAGTGTCTGTACTTTTGTAAAGAATGGATGGTCACAGGAAAGGACAGGAGGGGGAGGCCCTCAGTGAACAAGAAAAAGGGACCGAGTGAGCCGAGTTAATCACGCCACAAGCCATTAGCAGCCACCCTGACATTTCAGCTGCTGTGGGGTCAGCCCGAGTGGCCGGGTCCCTCCACCTAAGAGCTGCTCAAAAGACACACTGCTCTCTCTCTGGAAGTGTGACTATTTATGGATGTCATATATTACACAATTTAAAAAAAAAAAGGCTGAATGATATACCACGATCTGTTTTATGCCAAAATCATTACACATATTAAAAATTCAACATAGGGCTTCTTTTCATGAGCATTAACACTTTGAAGTTCGTCTAATGACTCTGAAGAGGGATTCATATCTACAGATTTTTTTTTTTTTTGGTCTTTAAAGAGAACCAAAATCGTAGGTATGCTGAGGCACAATTATTTGCACAGGAAGCTATTAACTTATCTTCAAAGGATAACACAACCCCGAAAGATAATGATTGTTTCATTCCCTTTAACTTAAGAACTTAGGTGTTAACACCTAAAAGATATATTATTTTCTATTTAAAATGGAAAAATCCCAGCATCCTTCCTTCTATAAGTCACTAACTACCACGCACATAATCAACATCCATTATGAGTGTCCACCTGTGCATGGAACTAGGGCCCTTGATGCATTTCACAAGTTAGTGAGTGCCTGTCAAATCAGTGCACATCTATCAAGTTTCCTTATTATAAGATTCACTTAACATTAAAAAGAAAAACAACCTGAAATCAGGATAGAGCTTACAATCAACATGAATATTTAACATGGCTAGGTTTACGTAGGCTCCCTGAAGCTGTTAAATCAATTCCATATCTGAAGAATCCAGTGCAGAAACAGAAAATCCAATACCGCATCCATAACTCATTGGTAACATGTTTGAAGCCACAAAAAGAGCATAAAAAAATATATAGCTCCAGGTAAGTCGAGATGCTGGTCCTAAGTAAGTGAGGAAAACCGAGATTAGAAACATTGAAAAGGACTTAATCAGACCTAAATGGACACACTTCCCAATTCCTGTGAACGACGACTTATGTTTAGTTACTCCACGAGTTCCGAAAGAAAAAATAAACAACAGAATCATGATTCCTGTACAATATCAACCCATGACTTTCATATTTCTTATTTTAATTACAAGTCTCCTAAAATGCTCATTCAATTATTTCAGGGCATTCCAAACATTTCAATGCCATTTATTGAAAGTAAAGTTTGGAGTGCATTAAGTTTCCATGACTCCTCAAAACAACAAAAAAATTGTTTTAAGTAGTAAGAGCTGCAATTTACTCACACCCCAGGAAACAAATTGAAATGTACTGGAGTAAACTTAATGAAATAATGGAAAACATGTGTGTGAACTTCAAAATATTCTGTTATAGGCCCTTCATGGGTAGGGACCCTATCTGTCTGCATTTTCATTTCCTTCCATTTCCAGTGGCAGCTTGATTGAATATTCAAATTAAACAGGACTGAGAGTTAATTATTTTTCCAGGGGGAAGAGTCACTCGACTACTTTAAAACCTGGGTTGTTTAAAGTACCTGCATCCAAAAAAAAAAAAAATTCCCCTAATTCTTCTTGGAAGAATAATATCCCATAAATTCCTACCCACCCTTGCCCTGAAGTCAGGGACAAATCGCAGCCTTGTAACTCTCAGGAAAAGATGCTGGTGTTTGTAATAATCCAAAAGCACGGAAATGATGATGTACCTCCAAGCATTCACCGCATTCTTCACAAAATAAAGATTTATTGTTTAATTGTTTTATTACTTTCATGGGTTTTCTCCCTGAATTAGGCTTAGAATCTGGAGATGAAAGTGCAATTTTTCCATATGTCTGCATTTAAATCATTTGTTCTAGTAATGGAAAGACTGATTTACTCTTTCAGTTAAAATATTTTAAATGTTTATTTCTATTCGCTTTATTATTTTTTTAAAATGCTTTCTCCCAAAGCTAAGTTTCAGGACTCGGTGGAGTTTTCAAGTTAGCCTTGAACGTGGTCTAATTATAGAAGTGAATGTGGGCAATGCCTTTTGAGCTTCCCTTACTTTTTCTGTCCAACTACTGTTTAAAATTTCTCCAAATCCATCAAGCTTTCCTAGACTTCCCTGGGCTACACATTTTCTTACTTATTATGCTCCAACACTCACGTCGTCACCTGATTGCACGCTTTCTTTTAAAGGGCATACAGGTTACTTGACCCATTCTCCTAAATGATGTGAAGAACCAGTCTGATGGTCAGGCAGTCTCTCCCATGCCATCCCATCTACTCATGGCACTTTGCACATAAGTGGCACCCCACATGCTGACCGGCACATAGTAGATCGTCATGTTTTTGAACGGGTGAGTATGTGTCTTAGCCATCAATCTGCATTCAGCACAGTCCTTGATTCTCAGAGGGAGACAAAACCAGATCTGAGTTTTCATATTGTGCCGGACACTGAGATTTCTCCCGGCCACGTTTATTCGACAAATAATATTTGAGTCAAATGCGACACCATTACAAATTCCCAGGGACATCATGTATGGTTTTCTCTCCCTACAGCGTTGAACTTCTATTTTGTGGTTGTTGGAAGTTTAGACTACCCCTCATTGTATCTTACGAAGCCTAAAATTAACAAGATAGGAATATCATCGTTTGAAAAATGAGGACACTTTTGTATTTGTGGTATCAATTATGGGCACATAATAAAAAGTGACAGTCCTGCTTTTCCAACCCTTATTGTCTCCATCCCCTCCAAGCCCTAAACGCCACCAGGTCAGATCCTGCCTGGTCCACCCCCAACTACTCTCTGAAAGAGAGTTTACTTCTGCAAATGCCCAGGAAAAGACACACACTGGGGTAGTTTCCATCTTCCTGGTTTAAGTACTGTATCTCTGATACCGTGATAAATCCATGGTCGCCGACCTCACTTGAGTGACCTCTTGCTGTTCTTCAACCATCTTTTGACCTTGTTTTTAACTTGAATGTTAACCGAACACTTATTGTGCGCCAGACGGTGTGCTGGGGTGAGCTGTTCCTGCCTTTATCCTTGGTCAGTTCCTTCGTCTACGGCTCCTCTCTGCAGCCCTTCAGACCTTCTAGCTCACACCATCCCCTGCTGTCAGACGACATCCGACATGCCTTACTCCCCTACGTTGAGGAACACGAGGCCAGCAGGAATGAACTCTCTCAGTTTCGGAGCTTTGCACTTACAACCCACCTTTCCCTTCACTCTTCTCTGCTGTCTTCCCACAGGCTCAGAGGGGAGGGTGGTCAGAAGGGAGCAGGGACCCCTCATCATCAGCACTGTCCATCTTGTCCATATGTCATTCTCTCCCATACATCCAACTCTCTCTCTCCACTGGCTCTTTTCTCTCAGCCCATGCATATGATGGCATCTCAACCCCGCTTAAAAAAAAAAAAAAATAGCATCCCCGGGGTGCTTGGGTGGCTCAGTCGGTTAAGCATCTGACTTTGGCTCAGGTTATGATCTCATGGTTTTTGAGTTGGAGCCTCGCATCAGGCTCTGTGCGGACAGCTCAGAGCCTGGAGCCTGCTTTGGATTCTGTGTCTCCCTCTCTTTCTGTCCTTCCCCTACTCATGCAGTGTCTCTCTCTTTCAAAATTAAATAAACATTTAAAAATTAAAAAAAAAAAAAAGGATCCCCTTGGGATTCTGTACCTCCAGCCCCCTCCCCTTGGCTATTATAATCTTTGTTACTTGACCACACATTTTTGGGACCACCGTTTATGATCCTCTGCTTCCTCTCCTCCCATTGGCTCCATTCATGCTTCTGTTCTCTGGTGCCGCCATGGAGAGGACCAAGGCACTGGTCTTCCGAGGCTCCTGAATCTCGACCTACAGCTCTAAGCAAAGCCTTCAGACTTGGGTCTCCACCTGCCTGGGAAAACAGCTCCATGGCTGTCCAGGCCGATTACCCAGCAGGGGAAAGCCCCCCGCCCCAGCTGAGCACCGGCCCCCTTTACCCGGACCCCTGCAAACCTCACACTGTGCCGCACACACGAGCAGGGCTGGGCTGTGCATAGCCACCCCTGCTGGACGCCCCTCTCCCTGCCTCTCTGGGCCCCGTCCCCGTCCTCACCTGTGCCTGGCGCGTCATCCTCCCTCTTCTTTGCCTGGTCTCCTTTCGCCCCTCCCGACCCAGCTCCAGCACCAATGACCTCCTTCGGGGGACCCCCCCCAACAGTGTATTTCCAAGGGGTGCTGTTGCTTTGTGTTGTCACTAGCACTGTGACCTCAAGGGAAGAAACATCATCTCATCTGTGGGACCTTGAGCCCAGAATCACTACTCAAAAATGTGAAGCTGAATTGGGAGCCTTCAAAGGAGAGCAAATCCATTCGTTGGCTGCTCCCAGATGTGAAGTGTGTTTTTTGGCTTAGTAAAAATAAATAAACTTTGGGGGGGGGGGGAAACGGTATTGCATAAGGTATTTGCACAGAATGGTTTAAAAGCCTAAATAAATAATTAAGTCATTAGCAAAATATCAACAAAGTCGGAAAAGGGAGATTCAAATAAAATCATACTAGAAGGGCCGACAAACCTTCGTCTTTGATAACCTCTAAGTTATCAAAGGCAGCTGGTTTCCCCAGAAACTTTTTGGTAAATAAAACCAGAAATCGGTGATACATATCATCTCATTACAGAATGTTTTCGAAGGTGTTCTTGCAAACATCACTTCGAGGCGAAGTTCTTTATTCTCCTCTGCCTTGTTTTTAACCACCAATGTCCCTACCACCAACACTGCCTATGTAAGAATAAAAAGCTTGAAAAATGATTCTCTGTATCTCCATTTATTGCTTCCTGATGTTGGATTCACAAAGCAAAACCGTAGGCATTATGACTGATGAGGCACTTAGGAATATTTTACTCTAGGGGCGCCTGGGTGGCTCAGTTGGTTAAGTGTCCGACTTCAGCTCAGGTCATGATCTCACAGTTCACGGGTTCGAGTCCCGCGTAGAGCTCTGTGCTGACAGCTCGGAGCCTGGAGCCTGTTTTGGATTCTGTGTCTCCCTCTCTCTCTTCCCTTCCCCCACTCACACTCTGTTTCTGTCCCTCTCTCAAAAATAAATAAACATTAAAAAAAATTTTAAAACAGATTACTTTATTACAAAGCTTATTTTCTAAGAAATGCTCAATGCAGTCACAAGACAGTGGCTGCAAAGGGCACACTGTAGACCAGGATGGATAGGATAGTAGGGTCCCATTTTTGAAACAAAGACATGTTTGCAGGAAAACGTCTAGAAGGATGCAAAACTGTTACGAGTGGTTGCCTCTGGCTAGGGGGATTTAGGTGTATGAGCTCTTTTCCCTCCCTATCCCCAGTCATCATGTGTCACTTCTATACTCCTTTTTAAGTATTTTAAAATTTTTTTCTTGTTTATTTTTGAGAGAGGGAGAAAGAGCACGAGTGGGGGAAGGGCAGAGAGAGAGGAAGACACAGAATCCGAAGCAGGTTCCAGGCTCCGAGTAGTCAGCACAGAGCCCTACATGGGACTCGAACCCGTGAACTGTGAGATCATGACCTGAGCTGAAGTCGGACGCTTAACCGACTGAACCACCCAGGTGCCCCTAAAGTCTTTTAAATAATAAGTAAACTAAGACTCATTTCACAGACTTCAGAAGCTCTGATACCCTCTGACAGGTATCAGACCATTCACGGGGAGGGGGGGCATCGTCCTGAGCCCTGAGATGAGCCCGAGACCAGTCAGATCCATAAGAAAACAGTGACAAGGTTTCTGAGGGCTGAGAAGGCTTAATATGATAATGTAGGAAAAGGATTGAAACTCAGGTATTTGCATATTTGTGCCTGATAACATTTTCTAAATGCATTTTCCATGTTCGTTGAATATTTCGTCATCTATATGTAATGCCTAATTCATCAAGACTCAGTCCGTATGTAACCTCCTCTGGGAATCTTTTCCCTCAGTCTGGGTCGGGCTGAGCGCCCCTCCTATGTGCTCTTGAACTCTGCACACTTCTCCCAGCCCGGCATCCCCTCCCCTGCACTGCAATACCTTACTCCTGTCTGTATTCCCGACTAGGCTCTGCGTGACATGGGGGTGGCCGTTTTCCTCTTTTGCTCATCACCCGACAAGAGCAGGGCCTGACACATGGTAACAGATGCTCGACGAGCATCAAGTGAATGAATGATCCACCCGTAGAGAGCACCCTGCTCAACCCCATGGACAGTGCGTGGCTACCCTTCCACAGTGGGTGTGCGATACTCTGCTTCCCAAGAAGCAAGGGGGACAGAATACCCAACAAACTTGCCCTAAGAAATGATCGGGTGGCCTTTTAGTTAGATCAAGATAGCCCAGCGATGCTCACGGTTCAGGCAGCAAAAGGGGTCCGTCTTAATGCTTACGCAGGTCTTCAAGATGGAAAGGAGAACTTCTAGAAGGAGAATGTTGAGAGCGAGGGTCAGAGGCAGGACAAAACACAGCGTGTTTGAGATGAAGACACATCACAAGGAAGCACATTACACATCTCTCCAGACCAACTCATGCTTCCCACTTGGCCTAATTCCTCCGCTGCCTTGACTGTCATTCTGTCTTTCCCTCCCTCACATGGACACCCCACAGAGCAGGGAATGTGGCATTCCTCTTCAGGCCAACAATGACTTCCTCTCCCATTTAACGCAGCGTTCACTTTCTATGCCAACAATAAACCATGTATGGCCCCCTCCCTACGCTTGCGTTATTTAGTAGGTGGATCTGTCCATTACTAGCGGCATGTCCTTATCCTACTGTATACGCTAGGAAACAGTGCCGTAGCTTTAATTTGGGATGTGGTCAAAGTGCCAGTCACGTGGTAGTATTTAAACATGTTGGACTGATTCACATCTAAACAGGAATCTCACCTAACACGCAAGAGTCAAAAGCTTATTACAGCCTGTGCTGCAGCTGGGGCTCGGAACCTTGGTCAGGGCATTTTCTTAGTCAGGGATGCATCTTCAGGTTCTGCTGGATCAAGGGGTGCTTGGTACTTGAGCAGGCTGCCTCTGCCGGCCCCCATTCCTGCTTTCCAGTGATAAGCCCTGCGACGCCTGTTAGAAGCCCTCGTGAATTTACCTGCACGGTCTCCAGACCTGTCCGGTGGGCAACTCACATCTGGGTTTTGGCAAAACTATTGTCAGAGGGGAGTCGCCTTCCTTACCTTCCCCCTAATCTCCACCAGCTCAACAGTCAGGAGGTCTCACTCACTCACTTAGTTGAACTGCATTTATTTATTCAAACAACTTTACACTGTGCTCGTAACCATGAACAGCTTTGTTCCCATCAATGAAAAGCAAGTAAATAGAGGGAACGTATTCAAAAGACAGACCTTGTTCTCTGAGTCATGTCCCCCCAGGCAGCTGACACTCACGAGTGGACACAAACCTCTGGGCAAATCAGGGCCCGAAGAACTCTCGTTGCTTTCAAATGTCCATTCCACACACGCATAAAGGACTGTTTTGTTTGTAATCATTAAGAGAGTTTTTGTGAAAAAGTAATTACAAGGATGAATGGTGAGATTTTTTAAAAATACTAAAAATTACGATATCACAGCCTGTTAAACTATTTGTGTGGAAGATGGCGCTTCACAGGGATTGTAGGCTTGTACTCCCCGTCAATGGTGACCATGGAAATGTAAAACTCAGTTTAATATGAAGTCCCTTTTTCTCTTCTCAAAAGGCAAGTGAACCCTCCTCATCCTATTCAGAAGAGAATAGGATAATGTGGTCTAGATTAGTACTTCACAGCTTAAATTTTTTTTTATGTTTTTTTTATTTTTGAGAGCAAGAGAGACAGAACACGAGTGGGGAGGGGCAGAGAGAGAGAGAGGGAGACACAGATTCCAAAACAGGCTCCAGGCTCCGAGCTGTCAGCACAGAGCCTGACGCCGGGCTCGAACTCATAGACTGTGAGATCATGACCTGAGCCAAAGTTGGACGATTAATGGACTGAGCCACCCAGGTGCCCAGGTATTTCACATCTTAAACGAGCCAATAAGACTTCTAAACATGAGTGTGCCCACATTATTTATTGTTCTTCTTTGTATCTTAATAGTTCATATAAAAATAAGAGGATTGGACTAATCCATAAATTACCATGCGGTTCCAAGATACTGGGATTTATATTGTGGTGCTTCTATACATATAATATTTATATAAAATATATATTTATATACATAAACATTACTATAACACACACATATACAAATTTATCACTTGTCTGGAAGTCAAAGCCTATGGTATAGACACAAACAGCCAAGTGGTCTAAACTTCAGGATCGTTGACAGTCCGTGTGTTCAACTTGGTCTCTAGCAAATTACAAGCTCTTTATACTCATCGATGGACTCTCCCATGACAAAAGTTATTACTATTCACAAGCCGACACAAGCCAACTAGCTTCACTGTGTGACTTGTGGTCAAAAAAGAATCAGGACTGCAATGAAGAACACAAGTATTAGAAAGTTCCCTGGGCGCTTGGGTGGTTCAGTCGGTTGAGTGTCTGACTCCCGATTTCGACTCAGGTCATGATCTCACTGTTTGTGAGTTCAAGCCCCAAGTTGGGCTCTGTGGCTGACAGTGTGGAGCCTGCTTGGGATTCTCTCTCTCCTCCTCTCTGCCCCTCCCCTGCTCACTTTCTATCTCTCTCTCTCTCTCTCTCTCTCTCTCTCTCTTAAAATAAATAAATAAATATTAAAAACAAAAAAAGTTCCCACAGCTCTCCAGTCAGAGAAAACACACGTTTCCTGTCCGGGTCTCCACAGAGGGGCTCCTACTGAAATGCCCTCTGTGCCTTGCCTGGGTTTCCGTGTTTCTCTGCCCCGGTTCCTACCCGTGCTCTCAGCGTCAGCCCCCTCACTGAAGATACGCCCCCATCGAGGGACTCCTCTGCCCCTCAGCACAGAGCACCACCGGCCACACATTTGGGTGGCCCTCAGAGCCCTGCTGCTGCACGTGTCACCCGGGCACGAGCGTCGTCAGCAGCACTGTGACAGATGCAGCTCCCGGCCCTGCCCCAGACCCTCTGAATCGGAACCTGCATTTCTACCAGCCCCCCAGGTGACTCTGACCTAGAGCAAACGTGGACAAGTGTTGCTCTAGACTTTACCACACAAGACGGGGCATCGTTTGTGGCCTCTAGATCCAAGATAAGTTCTTGAACTACAACTTCGTCATGGAACCCACCCCCACCGTCCACCACACATACATCCAGACATCTACTTGCTCTCTTCTCTACAACTCAAGCAAGACTAGTCTGCCTTTACACTGCCCATCGCAGACCCCTCCTTCCTTCCACTTTTTGTGACGCTGCTCAGGCAGCATTCAATGGTGTCTCTCCTCCCCAGCAAGTGCCAAACGTGTGGTGCCAACCCATAGCCCGGGGCCGCCGCTCCCCCCCCTCCCCCCGGCCTTGGGCTCCCAGTCTGTGCTGATCCTCTGGAAGACAGCCTGTTGGGTTCTCTGTCCCCTGCTGGAACCCTGGCAGCCACAATGAGCTCTGCAAACAGAGGTCAGGCCATAGTCAAGACTAGGGATTATGGCGTCCAACATGGCCTTAGGCCAAAGGACCGGCGATGATTAATAAGCCAGGCGCCACTGAGACAAGGTATCGGAAGGAACTTAGAGCTACGGAAAAAAGAAAACAGGTCAGGGAGTCACAAAGTCCGTTGAGAGTTTCAAGACTGATAGCTTTTGGGAAGTTAGAACAGGCAATGAGTTCAGCACGCATCTGGGACTCAGTAGAAATGGACTGAACTAAATGAGTCAAGGATACCCAACAGTCATAGTCAAAGCTTGGGAAGCAGCTTTTGAGTCAGGTGCACAGGTATGCGCACACACGCACACACACACACACACACACACACACAGCACCCACCCTGAGATGCCAGGGCCGGGGAAGGATAGCCGTGACCAGTGACAATCTGGGGGAGCTGGCAGACGCGAGCCGTGTGGGGTGTCCTGACACGCTGTAGAACCTCAGGCCACAGTACTGCTATGTCTCCCCTTCCACACGCGTCTCCCGTGAAGGAGCCCGCCGCCAGTTTCAGACGAGATCAGCTGGACTTTGCCTCGACAAACAGACCCTCCGGTCTTACGGATGCTGACAGGCGTTCTCGGAGGAAGGGCTTTCTCTCTTCAACCCAGGGAGTCAGGAGCACACCCTGCCACAGAAATACACGTCCCTCTCGTCTCCACTTTGATGCCCCCAGCCCCTCATCGAGTCCCCCTCATGAGTCTCTTTCTCTTCAATTCGCAAATCAGTCTCAGGGCCACCCTCTTCTAACGCCTGCTCATTCTTCTGGCTAGTTCTATTTCTGGAACTGACAACATGGAACGAGGACAGATAGATGGAGAGAAAGAGAAAGAGAGAGAGGGAGGGAGGAAAGGAGGGAGGGAGGGAGAGTTATTTATTTATTTAGAGCACTCAGGAGCAGGGGAGGGGCAGAGAGAGAAGGAGAGAGAAAATCCCAAGCAGGCCCCACGCTGTCAGCGCAGAGCCCAGCATGGGGCTCGAACTCACGAACCGCGAGATCATGACCTGAGCTGAAACCAAGAGTCGGATGCTTAACCGACTGCGTCACATAAATTTTCGATCTACACATTTCTGAGACATCAGCTCCCGCGTGCAGATGCAGTTGCCTCCCACTGCAGAGACCCTTCTAGAACGAAGGCCAGCCTCCTCTTACTGCAGGTTCAGCTCTTACTTAGTGCCAATCATCTTCTACCCCTCAGGTACCTTTAACAACACGGAACCCCAGGAAAGTGTCCTCCGAAGTGGGGGGGACACTGAGCTTGCCTGAAGCACTCCCGGGGTTCTGCGATCGTCTGCGTGCCCTCTGCTGGCTTTGGTTTCTTCTTTCCATCCTCAGAGCTCAGAATGGGTTGAGCCGGTGCGTTTCCATCTTTGCTCCCAGGAGCACAGATGGCAAATCACAAAGCTCTTCCCTTTGGGGGAAGGGAATCCTTACTTCTCGCTCCTGCTCCAAACAGTTCCCTTTTATGCCTTCTGCATGCGTATAAGCTTTTCCGTGCAAAATTTTGTTTCTACGTAGATTTTATGGTTTTAGGAGACTTGAAAACCATCACTGACGGGTGTAAGGAAACAAGGGTCCAGAGTGTCTTGTCCCGACTTTGGAATCTATCAGTGCTCTAACTCCTCAGACATCAGTTTCCTCATCGGAAGCAAGAGGCAAGACCACCCTTCTCGTCTACCTCACAGGGCTGCCTGGAGATCATGAGAGAAAACATGCATTAGTCCTGACGTTCATTCTCTAACGCATGGTGGCCACTGGACAATCTTCTCGGCACGCGGCTTGCGCCTCGGCCGCCCCCTGGGGAACAAGGAATGTTGAAAGGGGGAGGAGAAGCCAGGAGGTGAGACGATGCCATCTTGGGCAGCACTTCCTGTGGGCTGAGGGTGGCCTGGGCAGTCGCCTCAGCTCTGTCTGTCCACTGCCCATCTGCCCATCCACCAAAGCACCCGAGACCCTGGCAGGGCCCTGCTGGCATCCAAGTGGCCAAAGCAGATTGTGAAAGTTTACAGAGAATTCCATTTTGGAAGAAATCTTCAAATTTACATTTTGGTGGTTATACAAAGAGTAGACGCACACTAGAAAGTTGAGAGAGGGAAGAAAAACAAGGAGAAGGCATCACTTAGAACTCCGAGATAATCACGGCTAACACTGTGGTACTTTCCTTCCAGGCTTGCCTGTTGGTTTGTTTAGGAGCAGAATGGGGAATTAAATGATTTAGTGCACTCTGACCTTTTTCCTTTCTTTTTTTTCCCCCACTGAGTATCATAAAACAGGCATTTCTTAGGAGAGAAGTTTCAACTGTTGACCTCCTGCTCCTTACCGCAAAAACTCCTCTGAAAATCTCAGAAATGCCCTAATGGTTCTTTTAGGAATCAGAGAGTCATGAAGTGGACAGACTGTTGCCATTCTCAGGGGGCCCGGGAGGACGGGACTGGTGGACAGCCTGAAGGCGGTGGCACAGAAAGCTGGCAGCCTGCCCCTGGGAGCACCTGGGGCTGAGAAGCCCTGCTCCCTGCTTCCTGGGGCCTTCCCCTCATAGCACCCCCTCCATGAGCCGAAATCCTCTTTCCACCAGCCCGTTCGACCTTATATCCCCGTCTTCAGAAGCCCCCGCCATGCTCTGAAACATCTGTGATGCTCCTGCCAGCCAAGTGCGCATCGGCTGCTGGCAGAGGAAAGGGAAGCCTCGAACCCATCGTGGCAGGGCGGAAAGTGCTGTGAAGTGCAAAGTCAGGCCTCATTATTCTCCTAGGACTCTGACGGCACATGGCAGTTCCGTTCCCTTGGGCATCTTGCTGGGGCGACCTAAAGACACTGTCATGGTGGGAGTAGCCATGAGACTTTGTCAGACGAGACTAGGTGTACCGTGTGGCTTTCATGCTGGGCCTCTAAGGGTCCCCTTACTCCCTGTGATAGGGGCTGGGGGATCCCCAAAAGAGCAACATCATCCACTGTCGTCACTCCCCTGTGGTCCTGTCTGTCTATCACCTGAAAGCAGACCTGGCGAGAAGGTTGCTAGCTGGAGGACAGGTGGAACTGGCTTCTTGGTTTTAACTGGGAAAGAGAGAGAGAAATTGTGGTGATCAACTATGGGGTGATAACAGGCTGGAGGACGACACAGCCTTGGGATGCCCCAACCACAGAAGATCCAGAAACCCATACTCCATGGGCTTCTGAATTCCTGGGCTTATGAGATTTTCTCTCTCTCTCTTACTCTTCAGTAATAGCTAATAAAATCTTCGAGAGTTTCAGCGTTCTCTTCCAAGTAAGAATTACCAGGCTTTCATCCCCTCCCCTCCACTGAAACTGTTCATCAACATGAAACTGCTCAACCGTTTGACCTCCTCACCACAGAATGCAGTGATCAACACTCAGAGTCTTGCTTTTACTTTGCAGCCATCATGATCTACATTCTCCACTTGGCTTCCGAGAGACCACAGACTCCTGGCTTTCCTCCCCGGCTGGCTGCTTCTTCCCAGGCTCCTGGGCTGGGTCTCCCTCCTCATCCATCCTCAGTGCTGAGATGCCTCGGAATCGGCCTTCTGGCTCCTCTTCTCTGTCTACTCTCTCTGAGATCGTATCTAGCCCCGTGGTTGTAAATACCATAGATTTGCCGATTGTCTCCAGGTGTACGCCTCCTCCCTGGACCTCTCTCTGGAACACCCAATTCACACCTCCAAGTACCTACTTGGCATCACTGCTTTGAGCGGAAATGCCTGTTCGAGGTCCAACATGACCACAGACCCCTAACTTCTCACCCTTGCTAACCTGCCTTTGTGTTTCCCACCTCAGCCAACAATGCCAGATGCACTCAAATGTTCAGGCTTGATCCTTGGCTTTATCCGTTACTCTCTTCTTCCAATGCCCCACAACCAAGCTGTCCTCAAATCCCACTGGGTCCGCTCTCAGTAGATATTCGACCATGGCTCACCAGGTCTACAGCTCCTACTCTGCTCCCAGCACCTGCCATCTCTCATTGGGATTGCTATGAGCCTCCTTAACTAATCTCCTGGCTATTCTCGTGCCTCCCCAGTGCTGAGTCTATGTACAGAAGCCAGAGCAAATCCACTCGCATGCAAGATCATTACACTCTCGGGTTCTAACCCCTCCCGTGGCCTCCCATCACACCCAGAGTGAAATGATAGTCCTAACCAGGACCTGCTCCGGAGTACCACTCTTCCCATGGTCTCCCAGCTGAACAAAGCGGAGGCTGCTCGAAGAGGGTCCTATGGACAGTACTGCTCAAATATAAAGAATGGTCTCACACAGGCACGCACACACGCTTTCTCTTGGATCAACCTCTCCATTTCCACTCGTTCCCCGTCTACTCCAAGGCCTCAATTGTATGCACATGGCTGACAGCATTGCATGTCCACTTGTCCGTGGAAGAACTTCTCTAATGTCAAGTGCCTGGCAATTGCCTGGGGATATCGTGACAACCCAGATCCATATTCTACAGGATAATACAACGACTGTGCAATTATCTAACCTTCTCTGCTGGATTATAAGACCATTACTAGTACAGGCAGAATATTAACCAGCCCTATCACACTAAATGAATTCAACCCCCAAGGCCCTCCAGTTGAGTCAAGTTAATACATAATCTAGAGAGAGCGCGTAACACGGCAGGGCAAGGACAAGCGTGTATGCACGTGTGTGTGAGTGCGTGCGCACGCAAATGTGTATTTTCCTACCTACATACCATCCCCACACAAATGTCCATTTGCTGAGGGCTCTTTGAAAAGTGATCTCAAAGGAATCTAAAGAGAAACCAGGATTAAAGAGCTATGTGTGGAAAGCTGCTATTTTATGCTATTCTTTCAGGCGAAGGGTTTTCTACTAGGTCAACATCCTTTTTGAAGTTTAGACCAAGAAAAATATACACATATTAAACAGCAGTGGCGATTTACAGTAAAACAGAAAATCCCACTCAGAGAAGAAAACAACCAGAAACATATTACATTTCAAGCCTCTCAAAGTGGGAGTTCAAATGCCTAAATCATTGCTTCACCGTTCAGTTTCACTACAGAAAGAGCGTTTCCTCATTCATTCCAATATTACCAAACCTTTAAAACATTTACTTTGGGTTCAATCTGTTGCCCATATGTCAGACATAAGAATAGTCACATTTGCAATACTTATTCTGTACAAGGACTGGTTCTTTTTGAAAATCCCATTATCATGTGGTTACAAGGATATCATTAAAAATCAATATTAATGGAGGCTTATGTCTGTTCTCAGAATAGAATAAAGTCTGCGTGCCATAAAACTCCTTGCATATTACCCGGCAACATGTTTGGAAGGCAACAAAGCAACAATTGTACATTATTATCTCTTTAATCTGGGATTTAAGTTTCTAATGATCACAGATGGCAATAAACTCCTCCGAAAGTGCTCAAGGCAAGAATGTGATGGAAATCTTTTCTAACTGTGGCAAGCATATGTTGACACAAATATTTATATTCAATTGTGCCAGGCAGGACACATGTCTATCTAATTTTGTTAACCCTATAATCTCAATAAACAAAATCTATGTGTCAACATTGGATTTTTCAGGTATGTAGTAATTATTTTAACTTCATAGTTGGGACTAGACTAGTAAAGACTTTTTTGTTAAGATGAAGGTCAAAAAAACAGTGCAATTTCCCAGAAGGAAACCAGATGTTTAAGTTTTCTTCTCAAAAATGATGTTAGTGTTGATTTGGGGGGAAAAAAAGACCACTATCATTTGTAAGCTTAAGTTTTCGTTTCTCTTTACTCTGAAATCCACATGACAATAATCTGTGGAAATGTTCACTTGTCCTCATGGAAGAAACCACGATAACCTTATTTTCGAACAAAGGAAAAATTTTCAGTGTGGAACAGGGGTTGCTGCAACGTTAGCAAAAGCAAAAGTCAGGAGTAGAGATAATAACGCCTTTGATTCTCTTGCAAGTGCAAATTACTGAAGAGCAGATTTTGTAGCTTATAATAGCGCTTGGGAAGCAGAAAGATGAAAAACTTTCTTTCCATCTCTGCCACAAAAGCACCTTCCAAGACATAAATATTTTTCATTTTTCAAATAAACATTTTGTCCAGAATTTGACAGGGTATAAACAAACATGTCTGTTTATGAACTTGCTGGCTTGACTTGGTATATCACATCTCTAGAACCAGGCTCTGAGCACATCCTTCCCTTGATCTGTTACAAGGGAACTTGCCACGCCACCGGGTCTAGACAGTGGCTTTTCTGTCTTCCCCTCCTCTCAAAGTGTCCCATTCACCATAAGACATGGTTCATTTGCTACTTTTCTTTCATAAGATGTTTCTGAGTTGACTAACAGTTGAGCACAAAGATATTTAACTTTAAATAGTATTCTGTAGCCTTGACCTAAATTGAGAGTAAAAATCACACACACACACACACACACACACACACACACACAGAGTTTCAGGATGAAAATGGAACTACTCCTAACATTTGGTACGACATTATCCCTCTAGCATTTGAGCCCAAATAACGGGCTTGAATTCTTTGATACTGGGCTTGAGCCTTTTGAAAGGGAATGGTTAAGCACCTATTTCAAGAGATGTACTTATCTTAGTCACATCCCATAATACTTGGCTGGTGCCATAGCCGAACGTGAAAACATAAAGAACGCTTCCCAGAAGAGTACATCTGAGTCTTGAAAGGCCAGAGAAAGTGAACTTGCCAAGATGGGTGGTTGTGGAAGCTTTTCTCTTCACCCAAAAGTCCAGGCAGTGAAGAGAACCGACTTCCCAGGTCCCCATCACCTCCCTTCATCACTAGGAACACACAGGAAGTCAATACTGACTCCTGATCACCAGGCACTGGACGGATCTTTTGGGTTTTTGTTTAATTTTTTTTAACATTTATTTATTTTTGAGAGAGAAAGAGAGAAAGAACATGAGCGGAGAAGGAGCAGAGAGAGAGGTAGACACAGAATCCGAAGCAGGCTCCAGGCTCTGAGCTGTCAGCACAGGGCCCGATGCCGGACTCGAACTGATGAACTGTGAGATCATGACCTCAGCTGAACTCAGGTGCTTAACTGATGGAGCCACCCAGGCGCCCCTGGGCAGATCTTTCAAGGCCTCCATGTTCAATCCTTAGACTTCAGGAAAGACCACATTGACACTCAGCAAGCCAAGGGAACTCTGAACCTTTGCCTGAAGACTTCTAGAAAGAACACACTCTCTTTGTGCAAATTTGCAATACTTCTCTCTATATATACACTTCCTTACCAGAAAGAACGTCCCCCCCCTCCCATTTTTAAATGACCTGCAGGAATTGTGATATATTTTGGACACTATACCCCTGTGTACTGCGTGTGTTGCAGACGCTTTCTCTGTGTCTTTCCCTGTTTTGGTGTCTTTGGCAGTATTTTCATTGCCCTTACAACTTCTGTTGTTGCTGCTGAGCCATCTGAAAGTAATACATGGGTATCACTCCTTGCCTCTACACACTTCATTGTACATCCCCCAAAGTGACGCTTTCCTGTAGAACTACAACCCATTGCTGCACCTGGGAAATTCAGCAATTCCATTATGCCATCTGTTATCCAGTCCACGCTCAAAGTTAACCGGTTGTCTGTTACGGGCTCAATTATGTCCCCCCCAAATTCAAAGGTTGAAGTCCTACCCCAGTATCTCAGAATGTGATGTATTTGGAGACAGCGCCTTTAAAGAGGTGATTAAATTAAAATGAGGTGATTAGGGCCGGCCCTAAGCCAATATGGCTCCTGTTCTTGAAAGAGGAGGAAATCTGGAAGGACACACTCAGTGGGAAGACCACATGACAGTGTGGGGAGAAGACAGCCATCTACAAGCTAAGGACAGAGACCTCAGAATGGAACCAACCCTGTCAACACCTTGACCTTGGACTTCTGGCCTTCGGACTGTGAGAAATAAATTTCTGTTGGTTCAAGCCACTGAGTCTATGGTAATTTAAGGCAGCCTTAGCAAGCCAACATACTGCCCTAAGATCATCTTATGGTTTTTTGATTTATGACACAATCAAGGCTCACTCATTGCATTTGGTTGTTATGAAACAATTATGGGCTTTTATTTCATGAGACCTTTTTAAAACAATTTTTTAATGTTTATTTATTTTTGAGAGAGAGAGAGAGAGAGAGAGAGAGAGAGAGCACGAGCAGGGGAAGAGGCAGAGAGAGGGAGACACAGAATCTGAAGCAGGCTCCGGGCTCTGAGCTGTCAGCACAGAGCCCGACATGGGGCTTGAACCCACAGACGGCGAGATCATGACCTGAGCCGAAGTCAGACGCTTAACTGAGTCACCCAGGTGCCCCTGGTACACATACATTCTTAAACCAAAAAAATTTAGTGAGAAGACTGGCATTGTTTTACAGTCTTCTAAATTTCTTGATTATCTGACTTTATGGAAAGAAGTCAGCTGGCTTCTCATATCTACCTCAGCATTCGATATACTGTGATACCATATGACATAGAGTTCCTGGCGAGCTTCATGACACCCTTGCGCAAGAAAAGAGTAAAAAAGGCAAATAATGTTTTAGTATTATTATAAAAATAGGCTGGCCTTGCAAGACCCTCTGACAGGGTCTTAGGGACCCACGTGTGAACCACAGACCATACTTTGAAGACTGCTGATCTGGGCCCTAATGATTCTAAGGGATGCGGAGTAGAGGGACTTTGGCTAACAACAAAAACTGAAATGCGCTGCTAATGCTTTTTACTAAGGAATATTTAAAATGGTGCGCACGTCTTCACATAGCACTACCAAAGATAGCACCGTCATTGACCCCATCAGCACAAGCTCTCACAGAAATACATAATGTCTCCCCCCAACACTTCCTGCCACCACCAAGTTTATTTAACTTGCAAAATATGGGGGGGGGGGGCGGAAATTCCCCATCTGTCTTCCTCTTTCTGGCTGCACCTGTGTGGTTTAAGGCACGATCATGTCAAATGTGACTTAAGAGTCACCTGATGTATTATATTAGGGTGAGTTTTGGTGTAAAGAGAAGTAAAACTTTAAGAATGTGTCCCTGACATACAGGACCCTTAACACATGACAGAAGTGGCTTCCGCAAGCTTGCTCACTCATTTCCTACAGAACAACAACAACAAAAGATTCTACTTATGACTCCATATCTATTGGACACAAAAGGAAGTGTCACCTCTTCTTAGATAGATGGGCTGAAACAATGCCATTGACAGGGTCTTCTCCTTAGAAACGGGAGGGGGCTACTCTAAAATCCCCCCACCCCGTTTGTTTTTCTAGCCCCTAAATGAGGCTTACATGCTTTTAAGCATTTGGTTTTTGTTTTTTTTTTTAACATTTATTTATTTTTGAGACACAGAGAGAGAGCGTTAAGTGCGGGAGGGGCAGAGAGAGAGAGAGAGACACAGAATCTGAAACAGGCTCCAGGCTCTGAGCTGTCAGCACAGAGCCCAACACGGGGCTCGAACCCACGAACCGTGAGATCATGACCTGAGCCAAAGCCGGAAGCTCCACTGACTGAGCCACCCAGGCGCCCCGGGAGGTATTAAAACAAATATTTGTTGCTTTCTTATTTCAATTTAAGGGAAAAGTCTCCAATTTTCCGTGGAGGTAAAACACCACGGGCACGTTTACAGACAGCCTCCAATGACACCCTCTGGGATATCTCCCTTTAACGAAACCAGGCTCCTGCTGACTCCACACCGGGGTGGGGACGACTGGTGAGGGCGAGGATACGCCTTTGAGGAATATACACCTCACCTTCAGGCGGGCCCCAGGCTCAGGAAAAGTGGTACAGCGGGAGACTTCTTGAGAAAACTCTGCTGCCTGTGGGGCTCTGGCACCAGCGGTGGCCTCATGATGGGTGGGACGAGCCAGGGAGACAGGGTCTGGGTGGGCGTGTCCCCTCCAGCAGCCCCCCAACACTGGAACACAGCCCGATCTCTCCAGTTATTTTAATTTTTGCAAATTTCCCAAAACTGTCAGCGGGAAGGCCTCCCCTTTGTTACTGTAGGAAGTAGGAAGTGTAACAAACTATTACTCTTTACCTGTGGGCCACCATCGCCGCGCACCCTCTGGCAGCTAGGATCCTGCCTTATAGGTAATGAACGCTCGTGTAACATTTTCGCTTCCATGGAGATTGGCTAACGTAACAGAAGTATCCTTCTGATGCCCCTCAGAATCAGAAGTCACATTCGGCTCTTTGCTTCCTCTCACCCAGTATAAAGTGACGTGCTGGCTGGCAGAACCAAGCAGGCCCCAGAGGCTGACAGAATTCTCAGAGGAGGGGGATCGTGCGAGGGACCAGGAAGGGAAACAGAGGCTCAAATGTGAGTTGCATTCAAGTGTGCCTCTTTCATCGACAGCGCAAGGTCAACTGCGCTCACACAACACAAGTGGACCCGAACAGCAAGAAGGACAACGTGATAAAGTGCTGCCTGCTACCACGTGATGAACTGCAAGGTGTCCAGGTGACAAGACAAGGAAATAGAAAACAGGTATCCGCAAGTAAGGAGGACAAGCTGTGGCGCATAAGTGATTACAGATGGGTATTTTGATAGTATTCATAATTAGATATTTTATTTTATTTTTTAGAGAGAGAGAGAGAGAGAGCGAGCATGAGTGGGGGGAGGGGAGTGTTGAGAGAGGGAGAGAGAGAATCCCAAGCAGGCTCCATGCCCAGCACAAGAGCCCGACCCAAGGCTCCATCTCACAACAATGAGATCATGACCTGAGCTGAAATCAAGAGTCAGACGCTTAACCGACTGAGCCACCCAGGCGCCTCATTAATGAGATTATTTTAAATAGGCCACTCTGGGTCCCTGTGAGTGATCAATACCACCATCTATATTCATGGGGTCTCTTCAGTTTTCAAATTGTGCTCCTGTATTATTTCAACTGATCTGCCCAACAGAACCCTGTGTGACCAGGTGGACTTCCAAGATCCCATGCTGCAAAGAGGGAAACTGAGGTTTAGAGACTGTGGCTCACTTGCTATCTCCCAGGGAAGCTGCAGCACCAGCATCCTGCCCTTCTAGAACACAGCCTCCCTGCACAAAGGCTAGACACCCACTGCATGTCATCAGATAGAATTAGAGGTAACATTTGAGGACTTACTATTTGTCAGGCACTGCTCTAACCACAGTGCAGGTATTAACTCAATGGTCCTTTGTGGCAACTCCAGGACCGTGTTACTGTTCTTAAATGCACCTGAAAATTAGAAAACTGAGGCACAAGAAACTAAATCTTGCAGATTCGATCCAAGAAAGAAAAGCCGGAGGGTTTTCTTCTCCTTACGGAGGCAGGATAAATTGTACAGATTTATTTATTTCCTCTGGCTACCACTCGTAACGTCAACAAATGGGATTTATTTGGGTAGCCCTACGAAAAAGAGCCCTCCCTTCCCAATCCAGATTCCTTCTCTACCCCGCCACGCTGCCTTACTTTTCTTCATTGCACTGGTTATTCCTGAAAACATTTGACGTTGACTTGTCTGCATCTGTCTTCTGCAGAGAATGCAGACTTCAAGAGGACAGACCCTCAGTTTTGCTCACCCTTGCACCCACACAACAAATGAACGGCGCCTGGCCTAGAACCGGCGCACAGATATTTACTGAATGAACACACACACACATACTCATCATTACAGCAGAAGTCTAGACAACCTCAAAAATATAGCCAAGTCAGTCCAAAAAGATCTGGCAATTTAGAAGACGAGCAGAATAGAACACACAAGTGGCTCTGTCCACCCTCGCTGGGATTAAATGGGTTTGGAGCGCTCACTGTCACAGAGGGAGTGACAGTGTTTACGTAGAGCCCTTCCCCACTTGCACAAGTACTGCAGGGGTCTGGAGGGACAAAGGCCGGGCCAGGCGGCTGCAGCAAACTCCTATGGGAGGAAGGCCTGCCAGGTCTGGCCCGAGGGTGGCCGGGAATGGGCAGAGCTGAGGGGCAAGTGAGTCTAGGTGCCTTCCTGCCATCAGGCCAGTCAGGCTGCCCAGTGTCGGGGGCTTCCTGCCGATGGCCACACAAGGAGGAGTACGGGTTTGGAATTAGTGCTAATGACCAAACCTGAATCAGTGTTTTTCTTTCCCTTCACGTCCACCAAAATCTCCTTTCAGATTAAAAATTCAATAAATGTTATAAAAATAGGCTCAAGAAATATACAATAAAAGTAAACACAAAGGCGAAAGATAAAAACAAACACCATAAAAATATAAAGAGGATAATGATCGTGTGCTTGTGACCAAATAAAACATGGCATTTATTTACAAGATGCGGCAGCATAAATGTTAGTGTTAATGCTCCGAAACTGGCTCCTTAACTCAAAACACATCTTTTGGGAAAAGGAAATCATTCTCATGCCAAAAACTGTAAGCAGTCCAAGCAGCAAACGGGTTGTCCTCTACAAGCTCTGTCACCCCAGTTAGAACTTGGACTTGGTTTTCACACTTGGCTCCTGTGAGGAGCAGAGTGGGGCTAGGCTGAGCCCGGAGTCTCTGGAGGAGCCGTGGGCAGCAAAAAGTGGGAGGGAGAAGAAAAAAAGACATCTCTTCTTTCAAGTCCAAGGAAAGAAAGCATCTAGAAGATACATTTTATTTTCTTTACCCCTCCATCCGCTCCATTAAAGCCGTCCTTGGGTCCTCAAAGGCTCCCTGCTCCCCAACTGTCTACCTTCGCACTTAACCATCTGCTTCCTTAGTACAGAGGGTCTCAGTTGGGCATTAGGAATAGAACAGGTAATTCAGTAAAAAAACACCGAATGAATTTCAATGCAAATGTGTCGGAAATGTGCCTGTTTTTACAATCTTCTGTTGCCTTTCAGGAGAGTATGAATTCCGAGGGTCTTCTCTGGGCTGGGTGATGGGTATGAGCTAACTAACGCAAGGTTGGAAAAAGCAAAAGACCTGTCCACAAGGGCAGAGGAGGGGAGAATGTGCAAGAATGGGAGAGCGATTTTGGGGGCCAGGGGCCTGCGGAGGTGGGACCAGCTAAAGCAAGCAGGAGTGTGAAGGAACCCTGAGCACAGAGAGAGGTGATCTTTGAACCCCCACCCCCCAGTCTTCAACCACAGGGATCTCCCAGTAAGTAGAAATTTGAGGAAAAGTCGTCCTTGGAATCAAATAGTCTAGAATCTGTCCCCAAAGCACCTCTAAACTGTTTTTTGCTTTTCGTGGTTTCTTCCCTTTGATTTCTGAACAGGCAGGTTTTTCACAAAGTTAACGTACCCTCCTCTTGTCCTGCGGCTACTGCCCTCTCCCCCAAGTAAAAAGCCCGGGGTGACCACTGGGCAGATCCTTAGCAGTAGCCGGGCAGGGGCCACACCACCCTGTGGATTTTAATTGTCCTCAGTAATTTAGAGACTGCCTTTATTTAGTTTGCCCCACACTTGGAGGGAAATTCTTGCTGCTTTTCAAAATGTTTTGCGGGGTCAGAAACTACCCAGATGACCACTCTCTGCTATGCGTCCTGTCTGCTTCCCTAGACCGAGAGGGGGGACCCTCCCCCTCAAGACTCTTCCTTAGCAACTCACAGGGGCCAGGTGTTAAATTTCAGGAATGCTGCAAGCCAGTGCTTAAAGCCCTCATTAAAACGTAAACTATATGAACTTAAAATTAAATAAATTATATTAAAAACAAAGATATAAATGCCCCCAAACTCATCACTCTTAATTATTTTACCGGTACCAATGCTTTTGAGGTCACTGACATCTACTTTATCTGTATGGTAGAAATACTATTTTAATGGTGGGCTAGTGTACATTTTGTCCCAAGTCTGCATCCAATTAATGTCACATTGGTACCAAAAGTAGCCACAGTGGAGATATTTACACCTTGCAAGTTGGCAAACACTACAAATCTGGGCTTGATTTGTTCTCTTTAGGTCTAAGAAAGTGATGAAGAAAAAGTTAATAATGCAGAGTAAAACAAAAAAGGGTGTTACATTCATAGCTGTTACATTGTATAAATAGCACACAAAAAATAAGGAAATATTCCTCCAGCTCTCAGTTCAGTAGAGAAGTCATGTCATTGATGAGTGAGTGAAACTCTGACATACATCTTCATTGTTTCATTTTCCTCTCATTAATGTGAAAGACAATAACAATACTCACATGAGAACTACATTGACTTACTAACAGGTTGGTTACAAATATAACAAGTTTGGCAAACATTAAAAAAGCATTCTGTGCAAATCATTTTGCATTTTTATTACTATTTGCAGATTGTGTGCTAATACACACACACACACACACACACACACAACCTCCCCACTCCCACGCCAGCAGGCTGTTAAACATTTACCAGCACCCTATTCCCTTTCCATCCTCCGGTGCTTGGATCTATTTCCTTGACCCTTAAGACCCATTCCCACACCGCAGGCCCTCCACAAAACAATGCTTGCTGATATGCCCATCAATGAGCTGGAATCGTTTGTCTGTCAAATGGCCTCAGAGAATGGAAGGAAATCCTTTGCATTTATAAGCCCTGGTGTGCTCTCTGTACTCCACCTCATAAGCCCAGTCACACCAGTAGGCAGCTTTCTTCGCCACTTACCATCAGTATCACCGTTCTAAACTCTCTTGGGCAGCTTGGAAAGAGATAAACACTGCTAAACTAGACCAACACCTTATTGAGTTCTACAGGAAACTTTGCCAAGCAGATTTAGAGTTTTGTACTGCCGAAGGCTTCATGACATTAACAAATAGCCCTCTTTTAAAAGTCCCAGCCCTTTGAGTAGTTTAAAAACTTTTAAAGCACAAGTTTATTTTGCCACACTGGTAATGAACTGGTTAATTACTGCTCATCAATTTACTTGCAAATTTCACTAGGACATCAAGTTTGATTTTGCCCATAGAAGACAATCCCATTGACTCAACTGGAAAAGAAAAGTGCCGTCTTAGCAAAAACTTTTTATAAAGGAAGTCTCTTAATTCTTCCCTGGGCCACCGTGAAAACAAGTGTGATTAAAGTGATTGTTGTTCCTCAAACTCAGTGAAGCATAAATGGATTCTATAATCTTCACCAGAAGCCTGCCACCAAATGAGTGGTTTTTTTTAACTTAGCAAACCCTCCAACTCAGGATACCCCGTTACAAAGGATTTCCTGTAATTCTCTGGGAATATGCAATGGAAGAAAAGTCACAGAATCCACATTTCTGAAAATGTACAACTTAACTGCCCTTCTTTAAATTCCCCATCTCGGCAAAAATATCTTTGCTGTCCTAGTTCTCGATTCTCTTTCTAATCTTCTCAATCATGTTGAAATCATCCCACACTCAATGTAGGTCTTAATTCTAGAGCTTCGGCATTTACCGATGGCTTTTTTCCTCTCACAGTAGAATGAGAATATTGAAACTGCACTCATTTCTTTGATTAGTCAGTTCACTCCAAACGTGGAGTCCTTCAAGTGTCTGATCAGCACACCTCTTTCACAGAAAAGCAAGTTTGCACAAGACCTTAAGTTGATGGAAGCAAGTAGACCCTATCAGTTTTCAGGTGTTTCCTGATGTCACCATGACTGACTGACACCCTATGGTGATTAGCATCTTTAGAAACTTCCTCTCCAGAAGAAACTGCCTCGGACTCTGTTAGTAAACCCTCTTGCCAAAATGAAGTGTTAGTTGGAAATGCCCAGTTGTTAATCAAAGACTAGAATCTAATGTTTATTTGTACTTTAAGTGGCACATCCGGCCAGATGTTAAATATTTTAGATATGGTTTTTGCTTTTAGAGAAGATACCTCGGCTGCCAATCAAGTAGTTTGGCAGCTACCATCGGCTGCCAATCAAGTAGTTTGGCAGCTACCATCAGCCATGGCTGTGCAAGGCACTCTAGCAGGACAGTTCAGCGATTCTGGCTATGCGCGTTCCTTCCTTCTGGAATGCCACAGCTGGCAGTGTCACCTTCCTTTTTCTCTTAGCATGTGAGTTGTCCCCCAACTAGCCACTCTTCTCTTCTTACAATAATGCAACCCTCAATTTTAACCGGACCTATGGCTGCCCATCCTCAAGATGATATCTTTCGGTGCAGTAAGAGAGAAGGAGCTTGAGTCCCTATGAGCAGAGAGCTACCGACTGGCCTTGGACCTACTCAGACCTATGAGTTCTGTGTCCCTCCCTCTTCCACCCCCACCGGCAGTTTAATCCAATCCCAACCCACATACCAAGCATACTATGTGCATGAGATCTGGAGTCGGTCCATTGGGCACTGATCCCAGCGCTGCCATTGATTAGAGGGGTGTCTTTGGACAAGATATCTACCTAACCATTATTATACCTCAGTTTCCTCATCTACAAAATGGGGATGATTGTGCACAAAGTGCTTGAGAGCATGAAATTAGTGTATGTATGCAAAGCCTCTAGAACACCGCCTGGGCTGGTAAGTGCTTAGTCAATGTCAGCTGTCATTGCCACTGCCACCTCTACCACCATATCAATCTATCTGGAGTCTGCTATTCCTTGGTTTAACAGGCGGCAAATGGGAACCAGAAGGCAAAGCTTCATACCCATTACCTTGGCTCTTGCCCTGCCTTACCTTTCTCCCATGCCCGCTCCCCAGATGCCCTGCCCCTTCCAGGCTCCATATTGCTTATTTAGAATTTCCACTGTATTGCTCACAGCAGACTTTGCCCACTGTCGTCCCTCTTTATTCTGATTCTTCTCACAAAAAAATTCTAGCCTATGTGACTTTACATCTGTACATTTTTCCCACTGTGAGAATTTAAGTACATGCACAAGTATCACAAAATTTCCACTGGGATTTGGAGAGGAGGAGCACCGCAATGGAGGAGGAAGGAAATAAAGCAGATGCCAGCTTTCAGAGGGTGAAATTGGCCAAGAAGGAGCAACCAGAGAACGCTGGATTGTTCTTTGGGGTTGGTGTGAGAGGAGGCGGCCTAGACATGGAATGCAGAAGAGGGTTCACGGGTGTATGTTCTGGTAAAGCTACCAGAGTTGGATCTAACGCTTTGAACCTCTATGTGCAGTAGAGACAGATTGAGCTTGTAGGCTGTAGGTTATACAGAGCCTTGTTCACCTCAAATACCAAGTTAATCCACCTCAAAGCAAGATGCAGTCTTGGAAATAGAGCACGATTACTTCAAATCATGAAATCGAGAAGGCATCTGCATGTATTAGATGAATGATGGAGGGGAAACTCATTTTGTATCTAAACTCATTAAGAGAAGTGATTTGCCAACATGTTACTGACAAGACCAGTTGTGTCCCCAGATTCACTGGGAAGCCCAGTGTGCTTGAAAATATTCTTACTTAGATAGGAATCTAGAGCGTAACCTGGTCATTCATTCAAGAGAGCACAAAATTCTATTTCCATGCAACTATTTTCTCCTAGTGTTCCTTCAGCGTTCAAAAGAAAAGGCAGAACTATAAGGATTTCTTTAAATCTCATTATTCATAGTAAAAGCTCTTCAAAATAATCACAAAAGGGCGGTGTAGTGCCCAGAAGTAAAATGATAACGCTGCCTTCCCATCCCGCAGTAGACCACAGCAAAAGTAAGAAACGCTGAAGGGCCGACCTCAACAGACGGAGAATCAGAGTCTGGATGGAGGGGCAGGAAGTCCTGGGGAAGCAGCACTGGTGAGGGCAGGCTTCCATTCGGTAGTCTCTTGCCCCTCATCAATGCTTGCTGGCCTTTCTCTCTCTCCTGGGAACTCTTGCCTCAGAGACTGCTGCCACTCAGTGGCTTGGTGACAAGGGGGAAATTTCAACTGTCCACTAAACAGCTGCTAAAGGCCAACACTGTGTTAAGAGTTTATCTACTATTATTACGTGTTCGTAACTATCCAATGTAGTAGTTATAATTATCCTCCATTTTATGGAAGAAGAAATAGCTAGGAAGTAGCACTGTTCATTCAACTCTAAAAGTATGAGCCAGGCTATCTTTATTCCCTGTTCAAGGTGAAGAGAAATGGAATTTCACATCCTCTGAGGCAAGAGCAGCGGGTTCAGAGACAGCCCGTTCCAAGTTAGAACTCATTAAAGGCAGTAGTGTTAGTTCTCCAGTACGTGTACACATAAGACAGAATTACGCCTCAGCTACATGATGAGTCAGGTGGGCTTTCTTTCATCAGCCCAAGATTGCAATCACCATTTATAACATTTTTATGGAGTTGTCATTCAAAAATAAAATTTTAGAACACAACGTCTCCACTCATTCAGTTAAAATACTGTAGTGCCTATCATGTACTTGGGATGTGACAGTCAACAAATGAGGCAAAAAAAGCCCCTGCCCCAACAGGGAAATTTAAGTATAGATGGAATAAGAACAGATATTAAGGAACTACTGCAATTTTTAGTAGGCATATTAATTAATTGGTGGTTAGTATGGAAAAGTGTGCTTATCAGTTGGAAATACATATTGAAGTATTTATGAGTAAAATAAGATGATAGCTGAGATTTGCTTTTACTACTCCAAAGCAGAGGAGGGAGGTTCAAGGGGAAACAAGACTCGTAAAATGTTTATAATTGTTCAATCTGGAAGATGAGTGCATGGGGGTGCATTATACGATTTTCTCTACTTGTGCTTATTTGGAAATTTCTTTAGTTAGGGGTTTAGGTTTCTTTAGTTTAGGAGGGATTCCTCCTCTTTAGTTTAGGAGGGATTCCTCCTCTTTAGTTTAGGAGGGAAACTTCTTCTAAGTTTCTTTAGTTTAGGAGGGATTCCTCCCCGGGGAACTTAAAAGGCTAAAGAGTAATTTACAGTGCGTCAGACAGATGTACGTGCTATGCAGAAAAATGAAGCCACGAAGAGAGGAGGGAGATGCCGAGGAGAGGGTGCCCCCTAGGCTAGGGAGGCCAGATGGCTTGTCCAAAGTCACGCCAGCTCTAAGGGGGGGAACCCGGAATGGAATCAGGTAGCCTAGCTCCAGAGTCTAAGCATTTAACCATCATACCATACTGCCTACTTTGATGGATATGTAGCACTTGGATAATGAAGAATAAACGAGTAGACCTAAATATCAACAGTGACGTGATTCTTTTCTGAGTGTCCACTACACGTGAGAGGTTGTTTGGTGCTGCGGGCACTGTGGAGGAGTGAGGCAGGGTGTGGGGAAGCCACCTGAGTGGAGTGGAGGGCAGATATGGGAGAACAGTCAAGAGTAAGTTTTGCTGGGCAAGATGGCGCTAGAGCGCAGACCCCACAGGGAAGCCGCCCAGGGGGACCTCCTAAGGAAATGTCTTCAGAAGCCCGGGAGTGTGAGTACAGGAATGGAAGAAGGTGGAATCATAGGACAGGTTCTCCACCACTTCTACTCCTGAGCACCCACCCATCCACTCCCCCCACGTCCACCCACAGCACCTTAGGCTGCGGATCTCATTCTAGAATGTGGTCTAATTGTAATCGGACAACAAGAACTTACCTTACCAGAGGCAGGAGATGGCAATGATGATACTGATTTATTCAAAAAAATGTATAAGCTTCTCTCTGTGCTGGGCACTGTTCTAAAATATTGGAAATGCAGTGAAAACAACACAAAGCCTCTCCTCATGAAGAACAGACAAGAAACAAATATATCCTTTGTTAGGTGTTGATAAATGCTATGAATAAAAATGAAGTACGGTAAGAAGGATACGGCTTGCAAGGTGCGGGAGTTCCTATTTTATAAAGCATGATGAGGAAGACTTCTTTGATAAGGGGACACTTGAGCAGGGAATTTCAAGAAGAGAGACAGTAAGGCTTTGATACCCAGGGGAGAATTTTCCAGGCAGAGGTCATGACAACACTCTGCAGCAGGAGCTTGTTCAGCCTGTCTGGGAACTGCAGACAGGCCAGTGAACTGAGATAGAATGAGCATGTGGGGATGAGCAGGAGATGGGCTCCGAGAGGAAGAGTGGGGCAGGCGCCAACTGCGGAGGGTCTTGGAGGCTGTTCCACCCATTTGCTTTTGACTCCAAGTGAGACGGGGAAACACTGAGAGAGTCTGAATTAGCCAGCTCCGGCCTATGGCCAGGATCACTTTGGCTGTTGTGTAGAAAAGAGAGAGTAGACAGCATGGCTTTAAGCAGGGTGACGATTTATGAACTTATTGCACTAAGCCCAGGAGAGAGGGCAAATGAAATGGACCCAGTGGGAGCAGTAGGATCCTGGATGCTTGGGAGGTAGAGCCCGTGCAGTATGTCTCTTGGACCTGAGACAGGAGGAGGGGAATGTGATCAGAGATATACTAAAGGCTCTCTACCTAGGACTTTTATCTCGGCCGTGAGTTCTCCCATCAATCCTTCCTTGGGGTCAAGCCATTAGAAGAGGCCCCGATGACAATGTATTCACTGGTCAAATCTGTGTTCTAGATCTATCAATCAAGGCTGGCTCAACAATTCTTCTAATGGTCTAGGCGAGAGCTAAGCATCTAAAAGGATGGTAAAAGGGCAAGGATAGGTGAATACGGGTTGAGAGGTACTTAGGAAGTTATGGCGAACTGACTGGACAAGGCAGGAGAGAGAAGGAAAATGGCTTGCTGTGACCAGTGGGTTATGGTGCTATTAACTGAGAATTGGAAAAGGAGGGAAAAAAAAAACAATCCCAGGAAGTTAGAGGTGGGTCTGGAAAGAGAGATTATGAGCCCAATTCTGGGTGGGTGACTTTGAATCAATTGTGCAAAGGCCAACAGATAAATCCCAGAAGGCATGTGAATAAGTGGGAGGCTCAGACCGGCGGACTGCACAGTCTTTCTCTTGATTTATTTTAAAACACAATAGGGCCTCGCTACTTGAGCCAGAAAGTTGAAATCAGAATATTCTGAAAGAAATTTCATTTGATTATTTCCTAATGGGCCTCGTAATTAAAACTAGGTGACCACAATCCGTTCCCTTTTAACACAAAGGGATCCTTCGAAGACCTGTCTTAATAAATTAAATTTGCAAACAACAGGACACTCGGTGCACCACTTAAAACAACACTAAACAATGTGGTTTAGCCATATTCATTTTTTTCCAGTAAGAGTGCTAAATTCTGAATATGAGAATAACAAATACAGACTTCTGAAACTTGTTTTTACACGCCGAAGCTCGAAGCTGGTAAACTAAAATTAAGGTTTTCATCCAAAACCCACACATTAGCACTGAACATCAGACTTCTCGATTCCACTTTACAGGGGAAGTCGAGAACTGGACCAAACTCCAGTAATTAATTAAAGGTCAAAGGCACCTAGTGACCATGCTCTCTACTGGGAATTCAAGGATGAAGAGGACATAATCTCTAAGCCCCAGGAGATTCACGACCCCCCCAAAAGGTCTGAGGTGCCCTCCCCTGCATTTGAGAGCATGTTTATAGAGTTGGCATAGGGCTGATATCCTGTCTGGAAATGCATAGCGGTCACTCAACTGCTGGAACATGAGAGGGGCTTCTTGCCACTACAATTTCTCTGATAGTTGTTTCTATTCCAGAATAAACACTGTTGAGCCTCCAAGTGCTCTGTGAGCCAGTGAAAGGCAGGCAACGGGCATATTTATGCATAGAGCACCGTGCTTACTGCAGACCCATGCAACTTTCAAACCAATAGCTCCTCGACGCCTCTTGCAGAAAATCATGAGAACACAAATGCTTTTCCAAAGAAACCTTCGTGAAGTGTTAAGTCAGAGCCCCTCCAGGTTTCTCTCCCCTTCCTTTTCCCCTTCGTTCACTTCCTTCTCATTTTTTCTCCTCTCCTTCCTCCTCCTCCTCCCCTTCTTTCTCCTCCTTCTTCTTTAAATATTTAGCTACCTACTCAAAACTTCCCTTTTTTAAACGAATTTGTGAAAACAAAGATTTTTGCCCAGTTTTCTTAATGCTCATTTCAACCAGTAGAAGAAAAATTATTTTGCTCAAATATTTGCTCTTGGGGAGCTCACATTTGTGTGAGGGAAGGCAGACCAACTCCACGGTTTGCAAAAACACCACACGGTAAGTACTAGAAACGAGGTAATGAGGACGTTAAGGAGCTGGAAGGATGGGGTATTTGGCTGCGAAGGAGTTTAGGGGAGGTGAGCTGATCCGTCATGGCTTCACAGAGAGCAGCAGCCACTCCTAGGGGAGCGAAAAAGAGAGGGTGATGGAACTGGAAGGTGGAGACTGGTAGGTATGCAGGGCAAAACACATAACAGTAGCCAGGCTACTTCCTAATCCACATATATTCCTTCTCCTGGAGCTGTACCCTCTTGGCTGACATTCCAGTCCTGAATCAGCCCACTTCTCACCGCATCCTCTGTACCACTGCAGTAGCATCCCAACTGTTCTACCTGGTTCCAGAACTTTCCGCTGGAGTCCTTTCTCTGCCCAGCAGCCAGAGTGATCATTGGGCATCAGTCAAATTATGTCACTCCCTTGCTTGGAACCCTCCAGTGACTTTGCATTGCACGTTTAAGCCATGGTAAAGACCTTTGATATTATAAAGGTCTACACAATCCAGGCCCTGCCTACCTCTCCAGCTTCATCTCCCACCCACTGCTGCTCCCCCATTTCCCACACATAGCCTGCCTTTCTTTTTCTAGAACTCCCCAAGCTTATTTCTCTCTTAGGTCCTCCTCACTTATTTTTCCCCCCTCTGCCTAGAATGTTCTCCCCTCAGATCTTTTCAGGGTCACTTATTATCTAAACCTTGGCTCAATGTAACCAGCTCAGAGTGCCCCACCGCCACCCCATTTCCCTATTTTCTTTTCTTTCGGAGCTCATTCCAGGGAGTTTCCCCTTTACTCCAGATTTGGTCTGTTTTGTTCTACACATCCCCAGAATTTAGGAAATTATGTTTGTTGAATAGACTAAGTCTAGTTGGAATGCTCACGTATAATGAATATTATGTCTCTGCTACATTAACTCAAACCAAGAAACTGTGTTCTTCTTCCCTCTCTCTTACCACTGACTTTTGTTTGAGTTGTTTTCACGTTGGCTCATTGTTCCTGCGTCTAGTAGCAAGGAGTAAAACTTAAGTGTGACACCCATCGAACATACTAAAAGAGCCACCATTTAGCAAGGGCTTAGGTACGAAGCACTATCGGCACAGACCTTGAAATCTCATAACATTTTTGTTATACGGTTTTATCCCCATCCTCGAAAGCATTTTCAAATAACTTCCAAAGGACGCATGGAGACTGCCCAATTCCAGGCTATTCCCACATCTCAACTCTGAGGATTCAGACCTTAGAAAAACGAGTTCATCTTTTCCACGCGTACCATTTCCCCCATAATTAATGCCACAGAAACAGTGTTTGCACTAGTACTACAATAAGGAAGCAAAGGGAGCGAGGAAGTATGACATTTGCTTGCCATATCTATTTTGCGCACTGGAGTATCAAATAAGAATCTTCGCTTTCAAGAGGATGGTATATAGTTTCTGAACATGTGCAAAGCATGTTTATTGCATATATTAGTGACCCCAATTAGGATTGCTATTGCTAGCTATTATGTCTTTAGCTAGTACAAACAAGTACTAATATAAGAAGGTTAAAGCAAATACCAGTTAACTCCCTATTTGGAAGTTTCCGGAACTATAGTATTAGATTAGATAGTATTGTATCTTGATATGGCAGACCACAGAGCGAAACAAATCTCTTTGTGTTCCTCAGGGCTTTTCTGGATTTTGAAGGCCGTTGCTATTGTGGGGCTCATGACAACTAAATTTTTATAACTTTAGAGTATTTGCTTTCACAGCAGGGTAACTTCTAAAGAGAAAGACATAACAAAAAAATAAGAGTGCTTTAGAATAATGACACTTTCTGGAAGTCCTCTGGATTCTAAGTTGCTAGGGGTAATGTCCTGTTGCGACAGGGTACACCCGTGGGCCACAGGGTTCCCTGTGCCACGGACACATTATTTTCACATTACTTTCCTTACCATTTTAGCTTCAAGATCAGATATCATTAAATATTGTGATTAAATGGCATTCCTTAGAGCCTAACCCAAACAACTGTTAAAGGAGAGAAGGGGAAAATAAGCATTTATCTCGTATACACAGTGAAGAATGGTGGAAAAAAGCCAAGACCACCAAGATTTTGCTCCATAACTATATTCCGAAAGCCTCCAAATATCTCCCCAGGCATTTTCCTAGACAGAGCCAACCCCAGGTAGCCCATCCACGCACCCATTCCCATCTGTCCATGCCCACTTCGTCACCCTTACAGCCTCACCCTCATTAGTCCTCAGCAGCTCTCCAAAAGTTCTGACCTAGGACAGGAAAGGCATAAGGTAAGGGAAGGTTTTCTTTCATTTTTTACAAATTTATTTCGAGAGAGGGAGAGCGCAAGCAGGGAGAGGGGCTGAGAGAGCGGGAGTAGAGAGAGATTCCCAAGCAGGCTCTACGCTGTCAGTGCAGAGCCCAATACGAGGCTCAAACTCAGAAACCACGAGATCATGACCTGTGCCTACATCAAGAGTCAGATGCTCAACTGACTAAGCCACCCAGGTATCCCATGGGAAGGTTTGTCTTTTTTTTTTTTAATTTTTTTAACGTGTTTATTTATTTTTGAGAGAGAGAGAGAGAGAGACAGCGTGAGCAGGGGAGGGTCAGAGAGAGAGAGAGACACAGAATCCGAAGACAGGCTCCAGGCTCGGAGCTGTCTGCACAGAGCCCGATGCGGGGCTCGAACCCATGAATCGTGAGATCATGACCTGAGCTGAAGCCGGACGCTTAACCGACTGAGCCACCCAGGCGCCCCGGGAAGGTTTGTCTTTTAAAACATTAACTTTTAAAGTCTACGTCTCTGCCGGTATGCTCCGCTGTCCCCTGCTAGGTAATCCTATATTCCTGAGTCTGATTAGGCTTCATAATTCATGTGTTTCGTTGACTCACATTTTAAGAAGTGTGAGACGCCTGCATATTTAAACTGAAAGCTGTTTCAGACCAGCTACCATCTCCTCCTTTGAGGCAGCGATAATATTCTAGCACAACACATATGCTTAAACTAATAACAGGTTTACATGGTTTAAAGGGAACAAACACAGGATCGTATATTTATGCTCCAGATTACAGTTTTCCCTCTCTCCCAGCACATCAGAGAAGCACAGATGCTAGTGTTTGAGGACCGTGTGTAATCACACAGCCCCGGGAAGCTGAACTCTGTGATGGCCTCGGTTTGGTGCCCCCACCCCTTCCTCGTGGCCTCACGTTTCCCCCCTGCCCCCACTCCACCCCAACCAGCTTTCTAGTCCCAGGTTGGAGCAGCCTTAAATCATCCTAAGGCTGGACTGTGGTTAATGTGCATCCCTGGAATGCCCACAAATGACCTTTCCTTTGCATCTACTTGTTTGCAAAGACTCATATTTCAGCTGGAGTTGGGGTCGATTCTGAAGACCTCCTAAGACACGAGGCTTTCAGAGTCACAGGAGAAGGTGGAGGGAGGAAGAACGTGGCTCTGGAAGGGATAAAGGTCTGCACTTTGTTTCCTGCACAAATCTCCTCCTTGGCCAAGCACTGAGGACCTTCCCTCCCCCTTATGAGGCACAGCGTGGAAGGGGACTTGGCCGGGGCTTCAGTCGACCACTGGGAGAGGGTGGGGCCCAAAGGAGCAGACCCCAGGAAGGTCTAAGGAAAGGTGTGTTCACCGTGTGCAGGGGGCCAGTATGCAGTCCAGGTGCCAGGGTTTGGTGATATGTTGAAATTAAACCCAAAGCCTCACGGAGCGCACTTGATGACAGCCAGAAATAGCCAAGTATTGTCAAAGCCCACGGAATCCTCCATCCAGAAACTGAAGAGTTAAAGGAATCTCGGACGGATGGGGAGAGCTGGAGACGGAGAGACAACGAGGCTCCAAACCGGGTACAGAAAAAAGAACTTGATGAAGATTCCGAGTTTAGAGGGTGGTCAGAAAGCAAAGACTGAAGCAGTATGTTCCCCTCTGAACAGACAGGAGGGTGGGGAACTGTGGGAAGAGGGCACTCCTTGGAGCGTGAAAACCAGCAGGTTTGCCAGAGGAGGAAAGGGGTTGACTCTATAGGGAGCCCCTTCCTCTTCATTATCAATGACCTAATAGTCAGTCAGAATAATGATCAGCCCCTTGGGAGACAGAGGAGAGAAGGAGTATTTATGTTAAGTTAATTCTCAAAAACAGAAGGACATAAACTCCAGCTAATGCCTTCACTGCCCCCTAGAAAGGCATTTATGTGCATTAAAGTTTCACACATCCCTGCAGACAGCTGCCAAAAGGAATTATCCAGATGCAGAAACTGCTCGACTTCACTCCTACCCAAGGTATGTGTAGGTCAATTCCTCTTAGACAGGATTCGCTAATATGCTTTACTCATTTAAGCGACCAAAGTGAATGTTTTAAACTATTTTAAAAACACATTAGATCACGAATATCCTACACTGTCTCACAGTATCTTAATTTACTGTATACTTAATTTATCTTACTGTATACTTAATTTACTGTATACTTAATTTATCCAAGTATTTATCCAATACTTGGATGCAGATCCAAGTTCTTTCAGAGCTACGAAACAGAAGAGAGAAACTCAGAATGTAAACCATTGGTGCCCAATCTTGTATGCAACCGTAGAGTAACGCTAACATAGTCAATGGACATTTATATGGCAATAAATATCAATAAGTTTCATTTGATGTTATGATGTACATTTATCATAACTTACGGATGTACCTTAGAGGGGATGGTGTCAATTTTACTGACAGAATTTCTTCTTTCTTAGTGGAATGTTAAAAAAAAAATCGCATATTTCATAAGTATCTCGGATTTGATGAGACAGGAACTCATCAGTATCATTAAAGTCACAGTTCAAATGCTGCCTTCTCTGAGAGGCTTCCTGGAGTACCCATCTAAGGTGGCCCACCCTTCACCCTGATTCTTCCCCCTTAGTCACCCCATCTCTATGGAGACCACATCTCTGTGTTCACCACTATGCCTAGGATAGCATCAGGTATCATTCTAGACATGGCAGTTTCTCAATAAACAGCTCTGGAGGGAAGGAAAGTTACCATTTGTTGAGCAATTACATGTCAGACTCTGAACTAAATGCTTCACAGAGGCAAATCTCATTTACTCCTAGCATTTACAAGGTCATTCTTATTATCTACTTTAAAGATAGGACAGCAGATAGCAGCTTAAGTGGAGAAGTCAGGACTAGTCCTTGGCACATCCTGACTTCGAAAACCAGACCCAGAGGCACTAGGCTGTTCCATGAATCACATACGAAGCCTGGAGACAGTTCTGTGCTTGATTCTGTGATCTGTCCAAAGACATATGGGAAGATCCCTGAAGCTACAGAGAAAAATAAAACTTCACCCACCCTTGAAAAGTACTATTTGTCTACTCGGGATCACTGTATTTCTCTGCCTTTCCAAGTGCTTCATGTGTAAGGTCCTGGGTTAGCATAGAAGTAAGCGCAGGTGTCTACGTCTCTGCCTGATAAGGTGCGGAGAGGCCCTATGGGAGTAATGGGTATTTAAGCTTTGTATGGAAGGGTTCCATTATCAATGAGAGACAGCAAAGCCCACTTAGGGCTCTGTGAGTTGACTAATAAGGACACAGAGTACCCATGGGAGGTGCTAGAAGAAAAGTAGGTACAAAGGTCTTGGGTGCCACGCTGGGGGTTTTGAACTTCATTTCATATCATCAATAATCTTCATCAAGAACCCATTTCAAAGTGGGCTTTATTCCATCCCAGCTGAGCATCTTTCCCATTCAGCATCTAATTCCAGTAAGAACACTGGACTTTGGCACTGCCATTCCTATGGGAACTGATGGCCACGTAAAAAGAAAATGGAGAATAACCAGAAAAAGGAACAAAGGAGACTTGATTGTAAGTCCATTTATATTGAGTCAGCTTAGATAGAGCCCATTGAATTTGTGATTTGGGGTCTCTGCAAAAATACTGAAGGGTACCACACACAGAGCCTATTTTCATTTAGGACAGAGGTGGTAAATTACAGTTACAGGTCAAAGCCAGCATGTAGCCTGTCCTGTAAGGCACAAAAGGAAAGACTGGCTTTTACATCTTGAAAGGACTGTTAACAAACCACATCCCCAGCCCTCTCCATCAAAGAATATACGGCATTGGCATACAGGGACCAGAAAATACTTAACCATCTGGCTCTTTACAGGAAAAGGTGTATCACCTCCTGATCTAGACCAACTTCTTATCGCCCTCCTCCATCTCTATTCCGACACAAGTCATCTGAGTTAGTGCCTAATGTGGCTAGACACGTAGACAACTAGATCTCTGAACCATCTCAAAACTTAAAGCCAATTTAACAGGATGATAATTTATTGATGTAGTAATTTCTCTTACGAGAATTCTAAATTTTTTAGCCATTATTAGACTCACACCAGTTTCAACTACGATATTTTAAAAAGATGTCCTCCTTACACTTAAGGGCTTGCTAGCTTTTGGCCAACTGCTATTAACAGTTTTACCTTCCTAATACTGCTGGTAAGGGACTTCTGCAGGTTATTAAAGCTTACCCAAACAACTTTCTTACTTAAAGACCTGTGAAAACCCCGACTCCCCTCCCATCGGGTTAGTACATCAAGCCAGTGTGGCTGGAATCTTTTTTCAAAACTTAGCCTGGGATGCTTCATGTTGCTTTTTCTCTAGGATTGTATGGGACGGGGGGAAGGAAGAAGAAGGTTATAGATTCTTGGATCCACGAATATGGCATCCTTTAGCTTTCCTTCACTGAGTAATTCGATACTTACCAAAGATGTTTAGGTTTGGAAATTTTTACTTGGCTTATATCTCATCAGAAAAACAATTTTTTTTTGTTAGTAACCTTGTGTATACAGATTGAAAAGATAGCATGACTCAAACAAGAAAACTATTCTAGATATACAGTCAAGCCCTAATCACTGGGATGGGAATCACCCAGGCATAGTTGAAGCTATTCTGTAGCGTCTGGATAACCCGTGGCCCAGTTAACCTACAACAAACTTGGGCCCCCTTACTAGGAGGATTAGCCTATGTTTCTATTATCTTTGCTAAAACATCTGTTGCTTTTCATCAGCGTGAGCAATATAAAGCTGGACGTGTAGTTATCTCTTAATTACTTGAAAGCTAGCTCTATGGTCATAAGTTCTACTTGGCACAGATGACCAAGGCTCTGACTGGCCAAATGGTCGGGGGTCAACTTTGCATTTTATTACGCAAGAGTGATGTAGGCTGTGACGATGCATTAATATTTGCGATGCCTGCCACGTACAAGTACTAGTCTTTGTCTAGAAAATGTTTCCATTTCCATCCCTGCTAAATACATGACCATTTTGCTTTAGAAATCATGTTCTTCCTAAGACAAAAGAGACACGTGATTTTTTTTCCTGAAAGAATGAACCATACTTAATAAAAAAGTATCTCTCTATATCACCATCGCTTCTAGGTAGTACGGTTTGGGGGGAAGGCACGGGAACATGGGCTAACTCACAGTTCAGTCAGTCCAGAGCTATGAAGCTTCCAGCAAAATCACTCACCCCTGGGACTTGGTTTATCAACAGCAATCCTCTTTAATTTTTTTTAATGTTTATTTTACTTTTTAGAGACAGAGCGTGCGCGGGAGAGGGGCAGAGAGAGAGGGACACACAAAATCTGAAGGAAGCCCCAGGCTCTGAGCTGTCAGCACAGAGCCCGCCACGGGCTCGAACCCACAAACCATGAGATCATGACCTGAGCCAAAGTCAGACACCCAACCGACTGAGCCACCCAGACGCCCCTTCAATAATCATCTTCAAGGCACACAATGTGCCAAACACTCACAATGGATTATCACATTAATAATCACCCGTGCTCAGTGTGACTCCACAGGAAAGGGTCACCAGAAGAAATGAGCAAAGGTGAGATAATCCAGAGAGAGTGACCAACCATAATTGTTACATTTTCCTGATTCCAGAATAATCTATGTCGAAACAATTTCCTTCGAGGGCTCAAGGTCTCATGCTAACGACCTGCAGAGAGGCAAACTTCATTCACAGGTCAGTTAATTCCAGAGAACTTGCTCTTCACCATTAGCACCTTCCCAAATCTTTAAGATGTAGGGGCTGAACTAGATGGCCCAGGATCCATCCTAGCTTTAATGGGTCTAAACATCCCTGTGAGGTGATTAAAAGACGACAATTATTTGAAAGACCAACCACCAGCCATGAAAGGGGGAGGGGAGAGAAGGCCACAAAAAGTGGACTGCAGCCATGAAGCATCAGAGTATAGATCCAGGAATTGCTTTTCATTTGCTAAGAGCTCAAAAGACTTAGTGCTACTCAAGCGTTCCCCATATGTATGTGTCAGACTACGAACCATTAAAGCTTAATTAAATCACTTAAAAATCATATCCTCAAAGGAGAACAAAACAGTACCGGTTTATTCTTGGTTTGGAAAAATTACATTGCTGCTTTCTATTGATTTGTTGCAAAGCGACTGTTTAACTTCTTTCAAGTACAGATTGAGTCTCCCATGGAAACAGTTAAGCTTGTATTTGGTGGCTCCATCCCTATTAAAGTCACGGAAGCAACTGGTGCCCATGGGGAAGCTGGAGATGAGCAGGGAACACTGACCGAGGGAAGCATGTTTAGGGCATGCATCGGGCTGCCAGATAACGGTTTCTCACTTTGTCCCTCAGCAGGGAGCTTCCGACAGCGGATGCAGGAGGGAAGGGGAAGGTCAGGCAATGATGACTGTGGATGACCTAATGAGGATGAGGTCAGCAAGATGGGACAAACTCTGGGCACAACATTCCTTCAGGTGGTTTGGTGGCTTAGACCGGGGCCTCATACAGGATAAAAAGGAAAAGTGAAGAATTAGGAATCCAGACAGTAAAGGATCATATGTCAAACCATCACTTTTGTATCTAAGTCTTGAATATTGTAACCCAAATAAATATCACAGGGCGGGGGGGGGGGAGGCTTGAGTGTGAAGCTTTAGAAACTATCTGGTTCATGTACATCACTTTACAATGAGGGAAGCCAAGGGTACCCGACGTGGGGTAGCTTGCTCAGGTCTCAAGTTAGAACACACTTTTCTTATTCCGTGACACGATGGGCTTGGAGATGTCTTAACAGCATCTAATCAAAGTCCAAAGCCTACAACTTCTTTAAAAGTAAGCCAACTACAGAAACTGGGAAGTCAGAAGAAGGCGATTTTAATACTTGATAACTATTTTCATAGCACTGCACGACCTATCTAGGCCTGGAATTCTGAAAGAGAACAAATTTGACCCAGAGTCAACATTCTGGACTCCTCCCGGTTTAAAATACGAAACACAAGGTAGTTCTGTATCCAATCCGTTGGAAACCACCCCCCCCGCCCCCCCCAACACACCAACTCTCCCTCTCAGATCCACACTGTCTTCTGTGATGCAGGCTGGAAACAGCCTTCCATGCGACTCCCACTCAGCGATTTCAAAAATACGTGCCGCGGCCACGGCCACCTGAGGGTGGTACATAAAGGGAGCGGAGCGTTAAGGACCAGAACTTAACCAAACAAGCCTCCCCCGGCGGCGCACTTAAGAAAGTCGCCCAGCGCATTGTTTCTTTCCAAGGAACGGAAAGAAATTTTCACAGCTTCGCTTCTTTCTCCCCCTTAGAACCTCCTTCGGCTTCTGGTTTAGAAACCAGATTTTCAACAGAGGACACAAAGAGGGGCTGGGCTTCGGGCATCACCCGCAGCCCCTCCGAGGCCGGGAAAGTCGGCAAAGTCGCAGCGGACCAGGTGTTACATTTACCCCCGCGACGGAGGAGCCGCCTCGACTTCCCCCCTCGCCGCCCCAAGGGAGCTTATTTGCAGAGCGGGGGGCACCAAGCCTCGTTCCTACAAAGGCAGGGCTGCCCCCCAGCCAGACTCAGCACCCCGGCCTCCGACTCCCGCCGCGGTTCGCGGGTCCTGGGGATGCGCGGGGGGCGGGGGGGGGGAGAGGTCGGCGCCGGGAGGGCTGTTGGGGAGTTGGCCTCCGGTGTCCGGCCGTCGCGTCCCGTTTTCGGACGGTCCTGTGTGAGTTGTGGGGTTGGCTTTGGTACCACCGCTGGGCGCAGGCAGAAACCCCTTCTCGGGGCGGGTGGAAGGGTGCGAGCGCGGGGCCGGGGGGCGGGGGGGGGTCGAGGCTGCGCCGGGGCTGGGGACCCGGAGCGCGGAGCCCGGCCGGCGGCGGGTCGCCCCCTCCAGGCGGTGGCGGGCAGCGGCGGGCCCCGGGTCGCGGCGAAGGGGGGCGCGCTCCGGGACACCGTCTGCCCCCCCACCCCGGAGGGAGCGCGCCAGGACGGAGGGGCCCGCGGGCACCACGCTCCGTCCGCCTTCCCCTGCGGCTTGGGGTGCCCGCGGGCCGAGGGTCCCTGGGTCCCCCGCCCGCTCCCCGGGGCTCCCCACGAGCCGTCCCGTCCCTGGAAGGGCACCCCGGGTGTCGGGGCGAAGCCGGCGCTTACCGGGACTGGGGCGGCTCCCGCGCCGCGCGGGCCGCGCTCGCAGGTCGGCGGGGAAGGTGCGGCTGCGCGGCTCCGGCGTCCGCCGAGCTCCCTGCGCCGCCGCCGCTCGGGCTCGGACTTCCTCTTCCTCGGCTCGGCCCCGCCGCTCGGCCGCGCTCCCCGGCCCGGCCGCGCCCGCGCCCGCCCCTCCCAGCGCCGGGATGCGGGCTCCGCCGCCGCCGCCGCCGGGCTTCGGTCCCTCCTCCCCGCGGCCGGGGGGCGAGCAAGGTGGGGAGGGGGCGGGGAGCCGACGAGCGGGCTGAAGCCCTTGGACTTGTCACTGGAGCCTTGCCAAAGAGCGCAAATTACAGTCCCTCGGGGGGATTTTTTTTTTTTTTTTAATCCCAGCTACCGTTTTCGAAGACACATCATTTTTCTTCATTTTCCGGGATCCTCGGATCCAGCTTTCTCCTGGACGTGATCATTTCCCATACGATTTCTTTAAAAGAATACCCAAAATAATTTTTTTTAAGTCACCATTCTAGTATTACACAGAAGCTTTGGGGTACTACCGTGTAAAAAGAGAGGGGATCTCAGATTTTCAGGCATCGTTACCCTAATCGCCTAAGTTAATGTACCAAATAACCTTTGCTTAGAGAAAGTAAAAGTGAAAAAGGCAAAGAATAACCTTGGTAATAGCCAGATAAATGTTTAAAGGCACCGCTGTGTAGTAAAATTGGGACTTCAGTCAAAGGTGCCTACGGTGACCCTTAAAGGCATTCCAAGTGATTTCTTAACACTTACCCATCCCCTCAAAGGCAGGCGTATCATGTTCGCCAATTGACTCTATCAGGTTATGTGATTTATAGGAATGTGTTCTTATATTACTTGTTTACAGGCCTTCAGCTTTACCACTTACTAGCTGTGTGGCCTTGAGCAAATTAGTTAACCTCTCTGTGCCTCAGTTCCCTCATCTGTCAAATGGGATCACAGCAGTAGTGCCTACCTCATAGAGCTGCTGTGTGTGATTTAAAAAAGATACGCACTGGATAGTCTTGGAGTCTGAGCCTGTATAATAAAGCCTGGATAAATGTTAGCTATTACTGTTGTTGACTTTCCCCCTTTTGTCTACTTTTATGCATGTACACGACTATGGAGATTATAATAAAGATTGGAAACAAAATAAGGTTTCGTGCAGGAAGGCTACGGTGTCACAGTTCTCTCCCTGCAACGTGCAGTTTATGTTCAGTTTCACAATTTATTTTGTCTCCACAACTGACTTCTATTACTTAAAGCTCTGAGACTGGTTTATGCTTGGACTACATTACTACGGAAGAATTGAAGTGGAACTAAAACAGATAGCTGCCCTCTTCAAAGCACCCTTCCCGTTGACCTTGAAATAACCTTGGGAGGAAGGCAGGACAGGTGCTGGGTCCTGTTCGCAGAGAGGACATGGAGGCGCGGCTTCATCAGGACCCTTTCCAGCACGTGGAGCGCACGCACAACCGTGCCTATCAGCCCATCTCTCCCTGTCCTTACAGTGGAAGTGAGCGGGAACACGCCACACACGTACAGCACGTTTGTGAACTAGCACCACATCCATGGTCTTCATCACTCCTGTGAGGTAGGTGCTGGTCTCACGTGACACTCAGGGCCTCGGGCTCAAAAAAGCTAATTGACGTGTGTGTGTGTGTGTGTGTGTGTGTGGCCGGCGCCAGATGGGGTATTGGGGGCAGCTTGGAGAAGAAGGCAGGAGAGCTAGGGTCTCCTGATGCACAGCTGAATGCTGTCTCTGCTACTCTACTCCCAGACCCCACCGAGTCACACATTTCTTAGCACAGATGACTCAGAGAAGCAGTGGGATCAGATCGCAAGCCGCAAACTCTGTCGCTTACGAGCTGCTCACCCTTAGGCAGATAACAGCTCTGTACTTTGGTTCTTTATCTATGGAATGGTTATCATTCACTTCACCTCAGTTTATTAATGAGGTGAGAGGTGGGAGGTAGGAAGTAGAAACAGGAACATGAAATCTCTTTCATTGATACTGGGTGCCAAGTACTGCACTAGGCACCTAATCTGCCTTGTTACTCCTGAGTCCCAAATAAATGCACTCCACCCTTCAGATCATTAGAGAGTGATCTTGAAACCACCTGGTCTGTGACACTGCGTATCTAGTTTATCTGTGTGTCTCCCAGCACTTTGCTCAGCTCCTAACACAACAGATATAAAAAGTGGGTGAGCAGATGGACCGATGGATGAAAGAAAGAGCAATGCCTGAGTGGCGAACGTGCTATTATGTAGCATTCCGTGTTAGTAATATGCTATTATCCCCTTCAAGGAAAAGAATCCAATGGAATGACTTTTTTTTAATGTTTATTTATTTTTGAGATAGACACAGAATGTGAGGAGGGGAGGGACAGAGGGAGACACAGAATCCGAAGCAGGCTCCAGGCTCTGAGCTGTCAGCACAGAGCCCCGTGCAGGGCTCCAAACCACAAACTGTGAGATCAAGACCTGAGCTGAAGTTGGATGCCCGGCAGACTGAGCCACTCAGGCACCCCGCTCCCTCTCTCTTTTTTCAATGTTTATTTATGTATTTTGAGAGACAGTGAGTGAGCCTGAGCAGAGAAGGGGCAGAGAAAAAGAGAGAGAGAGAGAGAGAGAGAGAGAGAATCCCAAGCAGGCTTCACACTGTCAGCACAGAGCCAGACACAGGGCTCCATCCCACAAACCATGAGATCATGAACTCAGCCAAAACCAAGAGTCCGATGCTTAACCGACTGACCCACTCAGGTTCTCCTCGAATGACTTTCTAAAGGCATATCTAGTACCTGGAAAATTCTTTGGGTGAGAGGTCTTCTTATTACTAATTCCAATATAAGTCACGGTCAATAAAGGGAAACAGAAACCACTTAAAGTATTTACAAAAGAGAGATTTTATGCAAAGACTTGACTCCGCAGTGATGGAAGGACCAAGAATCCAAAAGGAGAGAGGATGAGACAGTCCAGACATTATCAACAGCAGAAAGCCACCTCCCGACCCCCTCAGGCTAGAGGGGCAGGGAGAGGGGGTGTTACAGATGGAAACTGACTTTGAGAGCCAGAGAAACAGCCACTGCCTTAGATACCTGCAGAGAGGGGGGGAAAGACCCTGGTTTCCCCCTTCCTTTGCCTCACAATCCAACATGGGTCAAACCCAGCTGACAGGGCACCTGGAATGCTCCTCCTGTAGGGTGCCCCATTGCCAGTCCTGTGCTACTGAGCAGGAAAAGGGCCAGAAGGATCTGAGGACAGCCACTGTAGGCCTGGCGTATCCCTCAAAGCATACCTTTCCCTTCTCAAAGGGGAAAGGGTCTACCAAATATACGTCTGCAGAAGAAATGTTTTTGCTTTTTGGGATGATCGAGTGTCCCCCACAGCGTCTCATACATTCTTCATACAGACCTGGTAAGATAGATTCTATAATCGCTAAATTACACACAAGGTCCCGGAGATTCAGGAAGTTTCAGTGATTCGGTCAAAGCCACAGAGCCATATGTGACGGAGCAGGTTTTGGTTCTCCTGTGTGTCCCACTAACTCAGCTGTTTCCACAGAAAAGCAGGGCAACCCGTGCACAGTCTTGAACAGGATCACATTTCAGGGTCACCAGTCCACGCACATATGGGAGTTCATGTTTGCAAAGCTTCCAGAGTTAAAAGGCTGGATCATGCCTTGCTTTCATTTTATGACGTATGGTAATAACTTTTATGATGCCGATGACGGCTGTCCTGAATTTATGACTGCACGTGATCCAAAACATCATGGCCGTTGGATCATAGGGGCACCTCAGGAAAAGACATGGGTGTCATTTATTTATTTATTTATTTATTTAGGAAAAGCTATTTCAGTTTCAAATTTGATTGATTGAGGCTTTCAGAAAACGATCTAGAATATTCTGGCCATGTTAGAGAGATAAGGGTAAGAGAAGGGACTTAGGGTATGGTCCCATGGAGGGAAAACAGAAACCCAAGAGTGGAAGTGGGAACATGGTAGGGTGACCTGCGCCTTCAAGTTCTCTCCAGCCAGGAGTGGAAATCTGAGTCTGTGTTGGTTCCTACCGGTGATTCTTTCTCTCAAGGCTCACATTAGCTAGATTTAAAAGTTAAGAAACTGTGCTGACCTCAAAGAGTGAAACATAAAATAAGAAATGTCCATGATTAGCCGAAGCTTGCTGAGTTGGACCTAAAAGGAGGTAGAGGATTTTGAGGCCATTTGGAAATCCTGACGCTTTACAAAATCTTCATCGCTGACTTGCTGCACAGTCTCCGAAATCCCCCTCACTAAAAGCCCAGTGGATTAAGACCTGGTGTCCAGGAGGCAAGTGCAAATTCATTATCTCTCGAAGGATAATATAGTGAAGGATTATCCTGCCCATTATTGAACTAGAACACTGAGTGAACCACATATTCTTAAAAAGCATAATTTCCCGCTGGTAAAGAAGGTCCCAGGAGAAGAGGTGGACCCCAGATATCAGTCGGGGTGGGGAGAGAACAAAGGGATACCAACAAACGCAAAATGGGACAACAGAAATGTGCCCGGATAACAAACCTGTGAAAATAACCGTCGATAGCTGATAGTCAGCGTCATAATTTTATCTATTCCTCTAATTGCCTTAATTTCCTCAATTTTGACTGATATAGCAAAGTAAAGTGTATGTATACATGCCTTATAAATATTGATATTTGCAGAGGAAAAAAATCCCCAAACTCGAAACTTTTAGAGTTAATTTGTCTTGGTTAAACTTAATCCAATTATTATTTGATGCAGAAAGCCTGAACATCTCTGTCATAGAGAACACTCTTAATTGTATTATATGATATAAAGCAACACTCAACAGTTTATGCTTCTGCTTTAAACGTAGCCTTATTTTCACGTCTATAACAGTATACGTGTGCAAGCTTTAAAAATTTAAGGTGTTTTTTGAGCTGTTTTCTCTATGTCATAGAGGGAAAAGCTGCTTACAACTTTATTTCTCAAAAATATTCTATTTAGAAATTCTCTGCAAGAGTAGTACCACACCCTTCAGAGTCATGTAGGAATGTGTGTGTTGGGGGGGGGTGTTTTTGGTTATCATTGTGCGAGGTGGAGTCTACTGGTGGTAGGGTGCCAGGGTCGATAAACGTTCTGCAACAATAGGATAGTTCTGCACCATGAAAGTTTGCCCCATCCTCATCCTAAATACCAAAAGCAGCTCCTTAAGTGCCCACTGGGAGGACTGCCTTTAGATTGGGCATCAGGGGCACCTGGGTGGCTCAGTCAGTTAAGCGTCTGACTCTTGATTTCTGCTTAGGTCATGATCTCATGGGTTGTGGGTTCGAGGCCCCATCGGATTGTGTGCTGACAGTGCGGCGCCTGCTTGGGATTCTCTCTTTCCCTCTCTCTACCTGCTTGTGTGGTCTCTCTTTCTCTAAAAAATAAAAAAATTTAGATTGGGCATCACAAATTTAAATACCTTCCAGGGCCAGGCCAGTAAAAAAAAAAAAAAAATGGTTCAACAGCTCAGAGCTGTGAGGATGTGGTACACATTTAAGGCATATAAATTCAAGTTTTCTTAAACACTGTTTTGCACCAAACATACTTTCCCTCAAAGCCGGCATCTTCTTGGGGACCTCCAGTTTGCTCCTTCCCTTTCGCTTCCATTCTTGGATAACTTTCAGATAAAAATAAAAGGAAGGATCTTTCCTCCCTCCTCCATCTCCTGCTGCTTCTTTCTTAAAGACATAATCAACTGCATGGGGAAAGATTGATAGAAAATGCTTTTCTCCTATAAGAACTCAATACCATGGGTTGTACAATTGAAACGATAAAATGAGTATGTGTGTGTGGGGGGAGGGAAGTCAGATTATTTTTAAGCGTGAAAAATTCAGTTAATTAAAAATTTAAACAATAAACTGACGACAGAGGCTTACAGCATGTTCGCTCATCCTCCTGCATCTCCTTTTTCCTGATGTTGATAATGTACAAAAAATCCTTACACGTTAGTGCACAAAACAGTGAGTGCTACTGGATTCTGAATACCTATCATGTCCTAACTCTACATTAGGTCTTCTGCATGACTTATTTAATCTTCACAGCTAAGTGTATCGTCTTCATTTTATAAGCGAGGACACCAAGGCTCAGAGAGCTCAGGTGATGCGGTTAAGGGTTTCTCAATAGTAAGAAGCAGCACCAGAATTTAGAACCAGGTCTGTGATCCCAAATCTGTCCTTAGTGCCGTGTATCACTGAGGGTTGTCGGTACACAATGAGTTTCTACATACATCAGCTATCTTCATTCTGGTCACCTTCTATGAGTTCATGACCAGTAGTTGTGACTTCTGTGACTTCTACACAGTAGTTCATGGTCTAATGCACACACAGGCCCTGATAAGATACTGAAAACATCTACAGATCAAAATCTTTTCCCCTCAATTCTGAAATCCAACAACTCTGCCAACGGCAAGTTTTTCCTAAATCACTTATACCGAAGTCTGCCCTGACCTGAATTCATTTTGTAATAAAACCTCACCTTCAGTGGTTGGAGACTTTTTGTCGTGTTTGCTTTTAATTTCATTGAACATGAATTTTTCATTTAACTGCAGAAATATTGGGGTGCTTGATTTTGGGGTGCCGTCCCAGACTCCTGCAAGACTACTCCATAATATATGATGTATGCACTGTATTGGCTTTCTAAAATTCCCCATCAAAAAACTCCTAAAACCTTGAATTAGAATTACAGATCTGAAGTTTCAAAAAGCCCACAGTATATTGAATGGGTACTTTAAAACTATATTTTCTGAAGGGTAAGAAGAAATGGTGTGTTGGAGTTGGCTTGTATTCGTTTGCAAGAGCGGGATGTTACAGTTTCCAGAATTTTGTAAGCCAGTGGATGTCAAGTTGATGGCCTGAAATCAGCCAAGGTAGGAATATTTACATCACGGAAACTGGCAAATGCTACAAATCAGACCTCCCACCTCCGCCTTGCTCTGAAACTCCTGTCTTGCCCTGAAGCTCATTGTTAAACATTTACTAGCACACTGTTGAAGGAGGGATGAGATAAGAAAGGGGGAAAATGCCACACTGAGTTCTTCCCAGCCTGCTGTCCCTGCAAGTTGGAAGGTGACAAGGGAGGGTCTAGGATGAAGAGAAAATGTAGCATTGGTTTCACGGGAGCAAAACACTTTTCATAGACCATCTTAACCATTTTGTCTTGGGGATAATTTTGACAGAGCTAGAACAAGATCGTTAGTGCCTTGATTGAAGCTTATCAAGAAACAAGGGGCTCAGAGACTTCGGTAACGTGCCCAGGGTTTTATAACAAGTAAGAAATAGAGCAGGAATTGGAAATACAGGGGAATAAGGAGTTACATATTTGAGGCATATTTTATTGGTTCATCAATAAAAGTATAGATCCTGTGGAATTGCCTTAAAATGTCCATCTGAGTTCTTCCCAGGGAATTCAGTATTGTGAAACATTATTGCCACCATGACGGGGCAATCTCAGTTTTACAAGTGTTGTGATAAAGACCAAGATGTGAATTTTCTCCCCCTCCTTTCCCTCAACCTTTTAAAGGAAGACATGAAAAATAGTAAGATTAAGATTTGACCATGCAAAGACGGTTCACTAGAAATACAGGCACTCTGCAATGTTGTACAGAGGAGCAAAGTCTTCATGACGTTGCCAGTCGCAAGGATCCCTGGGTCCCATCCCTTCTACACTCAACCAGGCAAGATGTTTAGACCTTATGTGCCACACAGAGCATGTGGATTGAAGGAGAGCACATGGGAGGGTCAGTTAGTACACGAACCAACACACATTTGGAAGGAAAAGACTTTTAGCCCAAAGAAGACTTTCTATACTGCTATATTCATATGGACTTTAGTGATTATCCAGTTCTCCTTTCTTTACATCTTTAGGCTAACTCTACTACCTGTGAGGAAAGAAATTTTGCATTCAAGATCTGAATGCACATGCCGTAGAAAAGAATAAAAAGGGAACTGAGTAATTATGAAGAACAGAGTGATCAGCAGAAAGGGGGAAAGCCCCATAATTATTCTTACCCATTTATGCCAAAAAAGGTCTTTGAGACTGTAAATTGGCAGTGCTCTTTCAGACACAGTCATCTTAGAAATAATGATCTAGGGCCATCACTGAGGTCTCTACAACAACTCTTTAGAAGTCACTGGCCAATTTAGAGACTTGGAATATTCAATAAAATGTTATTGCTTTTTTTCATTTCCATTTTACATGGTGGCAGGCTATGTTTCCTGAAGAATAAAACATACTTATTGCAAGCAAAAACTCTAGAAGGAAAGCTTCCAATGAAACCAGGCTTTCAAGGTTGTTCTCATGTCAACTGCAAAATGTTGTTTCAAATGTCTGGTAATAAAGAGACAATGACCTAGAACTGGGTTTTCATATTACATATATAATAAGTTAAAACGTGAACTTTGAAATATAGCTCATTGTAGCCCAATCCTGTAAGACAAATGCAAATTAAAAAAAAATTAAGCCCCATAAAATTCTAAAAAAAAGGGAAAATTTATTTTGATCGGGAAACACTGATATTTGAAAATATGAAGACCTGAAATTTAAACAGAGTTTAACGATGAAGGAAGAAGTTATCGGTAGGCTGATAGTGCGCAGTCTTGGAAGAATAGCGGGACAATATGGGAAAAAAAGTGGATCAAACAGCCAATGACGGAAGATGAGATTTCTCTTTCATCTCTGGGAGCTCCTTAGAAAGAGGTGAATTGAAGAGAGTATGCTTCTAAGCCCAAGATACTTTCTTCAAGTTAGCATGATCAAGCTTTCTAATTTGCTAAAATATTATCGTGGACTGAGTTTTTGGTCATACACATAATTTATAATAAAATATCTCAATCTCATATTTTTTCCTCCTAATTTCTTTGTTGTGGACTTTGGGAACAATGTCCTCCATCACCTTTACCAATCAGACTCTGTTAATAGAGATGATCCTGGATAAACTTAAGAATTATTAAGAAGAAATCAGGGGTGCCTGGGTGGCTCAGTTGATTGAGCGTCCGACTTCAGCTCAGGTCATGATCTCACAGTTTGTGGGTTCGAGCCCCATGTCGGGCTCTGTGCTGACAGCTCAGAGCCTGGAGCCTGCTTCAGATTCTGTGTCTCCCTCTCTGTCTACCCCTCCCCTGCTTACATTCTGTCTCTCTCTGTCTCAAAAATAAACATTTGAAAAGAAAAATAAGAATAAATCAAAGATCCTTACTATAGTTTCTTCATGCTCGCTCAGTGAACATATCGCAAATATGGAGAATCACATTTGCATCAATTAAAAACTGGTGAGATCTAGCTGTTTCACTTGTGTATCAACCTCCTCAGAATGGAAACAGAACGCACCTCCCCATCACAATCACATTTGCATATGTATTTGTGCCTCTTTGTACAGGTCCATTCTTCCAGACTTCCTTTCTTTTTTTCTCTTATTTTCTGAGCCCACTTCTGCCAAAAAGCTCAACCTCGTTCACATTATGAAAATCCTTATTCCCATTAGCATCTCTCTTCCAGCTGAATTCAGCAAAACCTGATTACATAATATTAACATAGTACCTATAAATTGTGAGATGTACCACTTTTGTTGGAATTTTGTGACAGAACAAATTAAACCAGAAGCCAAAGAAACGCCATGCTTTTTCTCAATTTCTCTTTAAAAAGTCATTCTTTTAAAAATTGATTTCCTTATTTTTATAAGTTCCTTCGACTTACTCACCATCGCTGGACAACTGACATATAGGTATAGGAGAAAACCACCTGTCAATGCCTAGATGAGATTTGATAGGAGGGGGAGAACCCATGAGTTACTTGAACTCAGCTGCCTGTGTAGATTTGAGCCCTTTGTAATGCCATTAACCTCAGGCACTCTCCGTATATCAGTTTCAAAGTAACTTTTTTTCGGAAATTAGGGAAGGACTTTGTTTATGAAGAACCCAATTTCGTGATCACTTTTCAGCAACCCAATACTTTCCTGAGAGTTGATTCCCACATTCCTAGCAAGTTGGTTTGAGCTCCTATTTCTCTTAGGAACTGTATCCTTTCAAGAACTGAAGGAGTCTTTTAAAAGTATTCAGCAAGTAAAAACCAAACAAACAAACAAAAAACCTATCCATCAGAAGAAGACAGCCTTGCTGTGGGCTCATTAACAAGCATCTGTAATCTGACCATTCCAAACATGATACATAAAGCTGAAATCACCACATACCTCCTAGGAGCACCAACATCTATTTCTTCTTTGGGTCCTTGTCCTCCAGATTTAGGTCAAGTCCTCATCATTCTCCAACCAGGGTTGGCCCACTTTGCGGCTCCACGCACTTTATATAACCTGCTCCACGCACTTTATATAACCTGCTCCAGCCTGATCTCCATTGGATACTCGTTTGCACAGCTGAACAACACATAAAGCGCCCTCAGATGGTTAAAAGCAAGACCAGGCTGCGTGCTCAGGAAGGACTTTGAGAGTGTGACCCAGGGATTAGGTAAAGACTCAGAGGCCTCTGAGTAGTGGGGAGACTCGCCCAGTGGGCTGCAGCTGGTGCATTTTCTTCTCCCTCCATGCTAACTCCTGGTCACTGTTCTTCCCAAGGCATGAGATGTGTCACACGTCCCCTGCCCCACTCCCGGTGGGTCTATCCAAAAGGGAAGCTGTTCCCTGGGCAGTCACTTGGGGCTAGGACAAGTGGTTTTGCAGAGCTCCCATTGGAAGAGAACACCTCTAATTAAATGTCAGTGTTGTGGAGACCTGCCCAGGGGTTAAGTGGGAAAACATGCAGCCAGAGTTTGGGACTATAGCTGAAGAAGTCATTCTACTCACACCCTGAGCTTTGAGTAACTGCAGGCTTCATTGGGAATTAATCTCTGAATTATATTATTTCTTTTTTTAAAATGTATTTATGTATTTTGAGAGAGAGGGAGAGAGAACGCGAGTGGGGAGGGGTAGAGAGAGGGAGATCCCAAGCAGGCTCCATGAAGTCAGCATGCAGAGCATGATATGGGTCTCGAACTCATGAAACCGTGAGATCATGACCTGGGCCGAAATCAAGAGTTGGACGCTTAATTGACAGAGCCACCCAGGTGCCCCTATATTGTTTTATTTCTGACGTAAAAAAAAAAAATAATCAACCCACCATGGATTATCATGGACTCATGAGATACCTACAAGGACCACCTAATTATTCTAAATCAGAAAGATAAAAGAAAAACGTCACAGGCTCTGGGACAAAGATATTTCCCTTAAAAGAAAGTGATGGCTGTGAATCCTCACACTATTCAGTCTTGTTTCACAAAGTTCTTTTTTTTTTCCTTTTAAATTTTGCTCCCACCGGTGTTCTTTTCTTTTTATTTTGAGAGGGGAAGGGAGAGAGAGAGAGAGAGAGACAGAGAGAGAGAGAGAGAGAGAGAGAGAATCCCGAGGAGGCTCCGCACTGTCAGCTCAGAGCCCCACGCAGGACTCAAACTCATGAAATGCGAGATCATGACCTGAGCTTGGCTGACTCCTAACGCCAGATGAGATATTCTGTAAGAAAGAAGAATGGGTCCTCTCCCTTACAAGTTTGGAATGTTCTTTCAGAGTTGTATGCTACTGTATGACATAACCTGGATTTGGTTTCTCTTAAGTAGCTGAGAACTGATGTACGCTGCATAGAGGCAAAAATTAAGAACTTGGACAAGGAGAGAACTTGCCAGAATTCAACCTTGGGGTGTTTATGTCTCATCTAAAAAACATTATGTCTTGGCAATAAATGTAACTTCTTGGGGGTGGTGGCAGTTAAGAGGAACACAGGGCTTCATATATAATTGCCAGAGTTTACTTTATCCTGCAAATTTTATGGGTAAATTCCCTCAAAGCCCATTTGCTTTTAAGGCTGCAGAAGCTGATGAAAGAAAGCATGGTTCTACCCTACTGTTTGAGTTGTGGACACATCATAATCCGTGCACTGCAATGCTTCATGCATTCAGTCCATGCAACAGTAAGTTTTTATAAAGCGCCCTTCTTTATTAATATGAATTTCAACAAAAGAGCCAAGGAGCCCTTAAATCCATCAACTGGCCATAAATGGAAGCAGCTGGATTATGAGTGAATGGGCTTTTGTGCTGCCACCCAGGAGACAGAGCACACCCTCCCTGCAATGGTCCTTCTTCCCCAAATCACTAATATGCAGGTTGGGGGAAGTCAGAAGTCCGGCTTTTCATACGTCTTCAAAGACAACGGGAAAGGTGATAGGGGATCCACGGACCCAAATACCGAAGAAGACTGGCCCCTGTTGTAATTTCAAATGGCCTTTCCGCTGCTTACCATCCCTCATGTCTCCAGCAGGGAAAAGGAATTCGTTATCTCTGCATATTAATATTTGCCTCCTAGGAGTATCTTCAGGGTTAATGGTATAGCGTGAACAAAAATGCTTTGAGGGGAGCATGTTGTCTGGTGATTATGCATTTTCTGTGCTCTACTCCAAGACTTAAGCCATAGATAATGACTAGTGACACAGTCTTGGAGGACGGAGAAAAGAAACATGATGTATGCTAGTTGAGCCACACACAGCCAGAAATCTGATGCACAAATGTTCTTCACTCAACGCAGTCAAGTCTGGATAAAATGAAACCTCAGGAGACAGGACCAACTGAATTTTGGGGTCACCAGAACTCCCTTTCCTTTGCAATCCATTCTATAGAAAGTTTTCAGACATACTGAAGCCTAAAAAGGTTACCTTAAAATAATTGGATCTTTTCCTCACTGATAACAGATACCGTGTGAGCTCAGAGTTACCTTTCTGAATATTTATGAATAGTTATTCTAACTGTGTGATGCCGGGAATGATCACGTCAAGGGGAGACTGAACTGATGCTCGGGTCTCATCACAGAAGTCACTTTAAAATATCTCTACTTCTCCGATAGGTTTATTTTCTTTAGTTTACTGCTTTCTCCGTCAACAGGATGCATACAATTAACTTATTTAACTGAGGTTCATTTAGTGTCTGGATGACTGACATGAGTTCAAACATCCTATTGTCTTGTAGTTTTTAATAATTAAAAAAGGACAGGGGTGCCTGGGTGGTTCAAGCGTCCGACTCTTGATTTCAGCTCAGGCCATGGCCTCACAGTTCGTGAGATCGAGCCCTGCATTGGGCTCTGCGCTGACAGCAGGGAGGTTACTTGGGATTCTCTCTCTCCCTCTCTCTGCCCCTCCTCTACTCATTCTTTCTCTCTCTCTGGCTCTCAAAATAGATAAACATTAAAAAAATAATTTAAAGTGGCGCCTGGGTGGTTCAGTCGGTTAAGCGTCTGACTTCAGCTCAGGTCATGATCTCATGGTTCGTGGGTTCGAGCCCCGCGTCGGGCTCTGTGCTGACAGCTCAGAGCCTGGAGCCTGCTTTGGATTCTGTGTCTCCCTCTCTCTCTGCTCCTCACCTGCTCATGCTCTGTCTCTCTCTGTCTCTCAAAAATGAATAAATGTTAAAAAAAATAATTTAAAAAGGACAAAAATACATTTTCTGTGCTACAGAATATATGAAAGAATGTGGGAGTTAGAAAAGACATTTAATAATGGCTACTGTTTATTGCGAGATCTCTATGTTGCTAGGAATTGCTGCTAAGCACTTTGCTTGTATTATTTCATTAGAATAACAAAGCATCCTATGAAAAAGATAACACATTGTCATCACTTTCGTTTCTCTGATAAAGAAGTGGAGCACTAAAGAGGCAGGGAGTTTTCCCAGGGCCACCCAGCTAGAAGGTGCTGGGCTCAGATTTGGGCACGGTTCTGTCTGACACCGATGTGCTCTAATGCCTGTGACTTATGTGCTCTGCCATTGTATGTGCTATATTGTCATATGTCGTAGGCTTCCTGTAGAAGGGAAGCTGTGCGCTGTAGGCAGACCGACTGACTGAAAGGGCTTTTCTTCAGAAAAGGAAACACACCAGATGAACAAGTGATGTAACCACGGTGACTCTTGGGTTGGCCTTGGTCGAGACCCAGCTTCTGATGGGATGTGGCCCTGCCAGCCTTTGGGGAGTGGAGACACCATAGTTCTATCGCCACTGGCTGTAGACGCACAAGAGGGGCGGTCAGGCAGCACTTAGGGTCAGCTGCTGGGAGCAGGTGCTCTTTCTTCCCCTCAGCCGGGCAGGAGGTGAGGTGGGCAGGAGGCCAGGGTGGAAGACAAGAGCGGTGCTCTGCCCAGGAAGGAGCTGTAGAAGCCCCGGGTGAGGACAGTGTTCACGAGGCACTGCAGCCCTGCGCCTTCTAAGGTGCTCCTGAGGTGCACATCGGATGTGCCTGTCATTCTGAGGCACTATGAAGGAGACACCAAACCCCTTCCTTTCACTCATCAGGCTTACAGTCCCCTGGAAATAACCATTTTCATATAAATCCTGAACATTTTAATATGAAGATTTAAAAATCTGGCAAAACTTATGGTTGAGTGTAATCAACACATTGTCATTTATGGGGCTGGCATCACAAGAAATGTTATTTCAGGACAGCACAATAGTCCCTCTTTCAACATATGTTTTTCTAATGCTGCCATTTGGGACCTCAGATTCCCAAATCTGCAGCTCGATGTCCCCACTCACGTGCAAGAGAGAGGCTGGAGGAGCCAAAGGACAGCCTGGCATTGAAAACGGATGCTGTCATTGGGACACTCTCATGAGGCACGATGTATATAAGCTCAGAGCCTGGAGCCTGCTTCAGATTCTGTGTCTTCCTCTCTCTCTGCCCCTCCCCTGTTCATGCTCTGTCTTTCTCTCTATCTCTCTCTCAAAAATAAACAAACATTGAAAAAAATAATAAGGTCACATCAGAAATAGAAATTTTGAGGAAGTGTGAAAGGTAACAGCACTTTCCCTTCATATAGTAAATCTCAGCAGCTAAGACTTCCAGATTGCGGTGGAAATCTTTAAAAGAGATGGTGGAAGAAAAACGTCAAGCGCACCTGTCCTATCCATATCCCTAAGGTATGATAATATCCATTTAGTGACCTCAAGGTGGCCTTGCGTGGTGGAAAAGACGCACCTGAAATCCATCAGAGGGTTTTACCATCTTCAATAAAACCTGACCCCAAAGCAATTCATCAACTGTCTTTACAATGAAAGCAGAAGAAATTTTTGTAATTCTTTGACAATACCCAATGTGGACCCTGAGTGCCGCATGGACATAAAGAGGAAGACAGATATTGTCAAGGGAGGATGTGGTCCCCTTAGCTTGACCTCTAATGAAATCATCACAGGTGAAATGAGCCATGTCGCGTCAGGAGAGCTGACCAAGGATCGGTAGTTAATTCATCGAGAGCAAGAGCTGATCGCTGGCAACAGGTGGTGTGAAAATTCATTCTAACTTTCCTAGTTTTATGCTGTGTGAGTGAACATGTTTGGTAGTGACAAGAAGTGCAGAAGAACTCAGAAGTGTCAAAATGGTGTGCTTTATCATCCAAGTGAAGAAATCTTCATTGTTAAATTTGTTAGTAATTTACTGAAATGTATCCAATCTGTGAGTTATCTGATTTCCTGTTTATTTTTCTCAGCAGAAGGCCTCTATCTGCAAGGATTTGAACCCTGTGTCTCCTGGTAGAAGAGATTTGGGGGGCTGGGGGGCTGAGTCGGTTGAGCGGCCAACTCTTGATTTCGGCTCAGGTCACGATCCCAGGGTTGTGGGGTTGAGCCCCACTCCAGGCTCCAAGCTGAGTGTGGAGCCTACTTGGGATTCCCTCTCTCTCCCTCTGTCCCTCTCCCCTGCGCATGCTCTCTTTCTCTCTCTCCAAGTAAGGATATTTAAAAAATTAAAATAAAAAATAGATTTTGAATGAAAAGAAAGCAAGAGAACTTGCACGGTATCACTCTTGAACCAGCCATCTAAGCAAGCCGTGGAGATGAACTCCTATACCCTTGGGCTGAGATAGGTTTTCCTTATTGAAGTTGGGGGGTGGGAGCGTCAGGGGCCCCCAGCTGCCAGTGTTCCTCCAGCAGGTGGGGGTTCCTCCACATCTGTGTGAGCAGAATGAGTGACAGTCCCGTGTGAGTTTCTTCCTCTGCTAATGCCTGTTAGGTGTGCTAATGATTGTGTGGGGTGGGGCGTACAGCAGAGATTTCCCAAAGGGGCTAAGACATCCAAGCAGGAAAACACAGGATCAACTTGCTTTTTCCACATCTTCCTGAGCATAAAAGGAAAATCCAAGTAAGTGGACAAATGCTTTATTTATAGAATATAAATTCCCACCGCGCATGCGCTGTGTTCTGTTGACTTTCTGCCTTCAACCCTTTTGAAGTTAATTTTGAAACTACACAAGCAATTCATTTAGGTCTATTTTCCTATGCAAATACATAGGAAAAACTTCTGGAGATATATATACAACAGACTCAGTAGAAGGATGGGAGAGGATGGGGGAACGAGGTTGGAGCAGAGCTTGATCATGGAGGACGTTAGCCTTCTCAGCCTTGTAACATTTTACTTGGAGAATATTTTATATTCATTTGCCATTTTCATAGAAACTGCTGGAGGCTTGCTGATATTCTTAAATTTCAGCTTTCCCCACCTACAAATCCGTTGAGTAATTTAGATTTAGGGAGTTGAAGATAGGCTTTTTGACCAAAGGATTGTGCTACTAATGTTATTAATAAAAGAAAGCAGTCTATTGGAGTTTGATAGACTTATTACACCCTCCATATAGTCTTTCCACAAGTAACAATCCATTCCCTTCCCCACCTATGGAGAATGACATCCCACAGCCTGATTTCTGGTTCTAAATAGAAAGGCATTGTTCCAGGCTCCATGAAGTCTAGTTGCCAGCACAGATAGGAGGCCAGGAAAGTCCCTCCATCCACTTAACGCAGAGGAACCCATTCTCGGAACCGGTGGAGAAAAGGAGGGGGGACCGAGTGGAAGGCAGCCAGCCCCTTTTCACCTTGGCCTTCCTGCTGCGCCAGCCAGCCCAGCACTGCGGGGGGTGTTCACGTCCTTGTCAGCCCCGTCCAGGCATCGCCCTCGCTCTGGCTTCTACTACTCTATTATACGTACCTTGTGCTCCAGCCAAAGGAAACCACCTCCTGTTTCCTGAATATTCCCACGCTTTCCTGGAGCATGCCTTGTTCACGCCTCGTCTTCCTACTGAAATCCTACCTGTCCTTCAAGACCCATCTCCAATACCAGTCTTTATCCAGTCTTTCTGAATCTGCCCAACCAGATGTCATTTCTTTCTTTTCCCTCCCGTGTCATCATTTGAAGCTTCCCTATATTTGCTTAGAAATGCAGAGAGAAGGGGTGCCTGGGTGGCTCAGTCAGTTGGGCATCGACTCTTGGTTGCGACTCAAGTCATGATCCCAGAGTCTTGGGATCAGGCTGAACATGGAGCATGCTTGAGATTCTCTTTCTCTCTCTCTCTCTCTCTCTCTCTCACTCTTTCTCTGTCTCTCTTTCTTTCTCTCTCCCTCTGCCCCCTCCCCTGCTCTTGCTCTTTCTCTCCCTAAAAAAATAAAAATAAAAAATAAAAATAAAATAAAAGAAGAAGAAATGCAGAGAGAAGAATATGTGGCCCACGAAGGCAGGGTGGTGTTTGAGTCACACATTCCAGTTCTCCTTCCTTCCCGTATACCAAGCCTTATTCTAGGATTTAGAGAAATAAACATGTTCAAGGAATTGTCGCTACTCTCTTGGAGCTCATGATTTAGACCTTCAGATAGTTACCAACATTGATGGGTGAGGACAGCAGACCCCACGCGCCCAAAGTCACGTTCCATCCCCTGGAGCCATTCTTGGAACACACGAGCCTGACTTCTTGGCAAATTCCACGTCTCAACACTGAGAGGAAGACTCATTCTGCACAGACACAACATGCCTGGACAAAACGCTGGAGGCGAGCCCACCTTTCTAGGGGAGGAGGGAGGAGGACAAGGTAAAATCACACAGAGGTGAGCAATTCAGTCACACGAGCGGCAATCAGTAACTTACCTGTGTGACCACCGGGAGAGGGTTAAACACAGCAAGTTCTCCGTTCCCTGTGGTTTGTGTCGGTGCATGTGTTTCTAGATGTGTGTGCAAATACCTGTGTGTGTGTACGTGTGCCTATGTATTTGTGCAAGTACCTGTGAGCGTGTGCACGTGCCTGTGTGTGTGCACGTGCCTGTGTGTGTGCATGTGTGTACATGTGCCTGTGTATGTGTGCATCCCTATGTGTGTGTGTGCATGTGTGTACATGTGCCTGTGTATGTGTGCATCCCTATGTGTGTGTGTGCACGTGTATGCATGTGCCTGTGTATGTGCACGTGTGTGTACATGCCTGGAGAGAAACAGCTGTTGTCACTCAGGATGCTCTGAGTCCTCACTCGGCCTCCCTCCCTGGAAGGGCGCTGGGGAGCCAGCCCTGGTCACAGGACTGCTTGTGGGCCCTTTCCCACTAGTGGCTTCAAAGGTCTGGCCCCTAGCCGGGGCGGGGGGGTGGGGGCACAGGGAAGATAGAGCATCCAGCCCCCTCTGACTAGCTTCTTGCTGTGGGCACTTTTGAAAACATATTTAGCCTTCATACAAATGAAAGAGAAACGAGTTGGAGCTACGCTGTGCCCCAGGAACGTGGCAGGTGAGAGCAGAGATGAGAAAGATGAAGTCTGGCCGTGTCAGTGTCGCAAGATAAGGAAAACCATCCCCTGGCCTTGTGTCAATTCCCTTGCACAAGGCAGTCAGGCCTCTGGCTGAGAGAGGGCACCTTGAAGTCCGTGAGCCTGGGTTCAAATCCCGGTTCTGTCCCCTAATGGCTGGGGCCCTGTGGCAGCTCCTTTAATGACTCTGGGGTTCAGCTTCCTTATCTGTGAAATGGGGACACTAAGTAGACCTTCCTCATTGAGTTGCTGCAAAGGCTTAAGTGTGAAGTGCTTAAAATAGTACTTGGCCTGGAGTAAGCCTTCAATAAACGGTAGGACACAATAAATAGGAGATCACATCTCCCTCGTCTTACTGGTGTGGTATGACCTGGCCAAACCCAGCCACTGACAAGGACAGCACGAAAGATCATTCTGCCTGACATGGGAGTGCTTTTCCTATCTTTGCGCTGACTCCAAACCCCTCCCCCTGCCCCCTGGGCTGCCCAGGACCCCCTGCTGTCTGTGTGGCCGGCAGGGAAAGTGCTCTTCCTGGGCATCCGGCCAGGGGTGCCCTCACCGGGCGGAACTCTGATTCTGGAGTTAGCACACCAGCATCTACCTACCCTCTCAAAATTTTAGAAACTTTCTGAGGACAAAAGCAGTGTCTAATAAATCCCTTTTGTTTCTTTTTTTCTTTACAAACATTTTAAAACAGCTCCCTCTTCTATGCCAAACGCACAAACAGTTGTTTTCCATTTGTGTCCTTCTCTAGGAAGCTATTCTTAGGAAGGGGCTAGGGCTCAGTCGTGCTAATGATTTAACCAAGTTGCCCATTTTAGCCTGGAACTCTTGCCTTCTCTGAAGTGATGGTGGTGTTTTAGGAATCAGGTACTTGCCCGGGGGCGGGGCGGGAGGTATAAAGCTGGTCTGGAATGATTCCTCCTAGCACTGAGTCACCCCACACACGTGCCCTGCGGCCCTGCCATTGTAAACGTCACCCTTGGCGCTCAGATCTGCGTAGCAAGCCCCATTTTCTGCACCCACCAAAGGTGATTTGAAATAAAATCAGTGTGACTGCATTTCAGGTTTGTTTTTTTTTTAATTTTTAATGTTTATTTATTTTTGAAGGAGAGAGAGAGAGACAGAGAGTAAGAGGGGCAGAAGCAGAGAGAGAGGGAGACACAGAATCCAAAGCAGGCTCCCGGGCTCCGAGCTGTCGGCACACAGCCTGATGCAGGTCTCGAACTCACAAACTGTAAGATCATGGCCTGAGCCGAAGGTGGACGGCTCACCAACTGAGCCACCCAGGAGCCCCCATTTCAGTTTTAAGTAACTACTATTTTTATATCCTAAGGGGAGGTTGAAGCAAGCCAACACCAGCATCATTAAGAATGGTAGTTTACCGGGAAATGTTTCGTAAGTATTTCATTTGAGGCACAGATCAGAGCTACATTATCTGACCCATTTTGCAGATGGGGAAACTGGGGTATGGGGGGGGGATAACCTGGCTTTCCTTGAAGACTTGAATTTTTGGCCCCCAATCAGCCTCCTGGAGGGAAAACCGACCCGGTGCTGCTGCTGCCCTGCGCGGAGAGGCCTTCGCCTCTGTTCCTGCTTCCTACTCTGAGGTTCTCAGCCCAGAGGCCACCACTCAGGGCTGCAGCAGAGGGTCAGGACTGCTCTGTGGCCGCTGCTCCCCAGCCCTGCTCCTGCCGGCTGACACTGCTGACCGCCAGTCCCCACGCTGGGAGTGGGCCCCGGGGACGCTGGGAAACGGACGGGTGACCCCTGCCTGCCGAGGGTCGCTGAACTTTCTGGCGGCACACAGGTCGGTCAGAACAATGTTGGCGGGTCAGTGGGGAAAAGTGCTGACAGTAGCCGACACCTGCAGAGAGGGCTCCTCACACGGAAGGCTGATCGCTATCAGTCCTTACCTGAGCTTCCCCACCTTCCACCCCGCAGTGGCCTTGGAATGAACAAACTGCGGTCAAGGGCATCTGAAATTAACCAATCACATTCCCCAGGGCATTTGTCCAAGGAAAAGGTTTAACCCAAAGAAAGGGGTGTACCCTTCGCTTCTCTTGGTTTTTCCCTCCATATTTCTCTCTCTTTCCTTTGGCACTTATGGTCTTACACCTACCTTACCTATCCTATTCTTCCATTTGTATTTACTTTCCTATGGATGTATTTAACTGCATGTGCAATCATGCTCTTATATATATTTTTTACCATCTTATTTAATTTATTTTTTAAATTTACATCCAGGTTAGTTAGCATATAGTGCAACAGTGATTTCAGGAGTAGATTTCTTAAAGCCCCCTCACCCATTTAGCCCATCCCCCTCCCACAACCCCTCTGGTGATCCTCTGTTTGTTCTCTATATTTAAGAGTCTCTTGTGTTTTGCCCCCCTCCCTGTTTTTACATTATTTTTGCTTCCCTTCCCTTATGTTCATCTGTTCTGTATCTTAAAGTCCTCATATGAGTGAAGTCATATGATATTTGTCTCTCTCCGACTAATTTCACTTAGCATAATACCCTCTAGTTTCATCCACGTAGTTGCAAATGGCAAGATTTCATTCTTTTTGATTGCCGAGTAATACTCCATTGTGTATATACACCACATCTTCTTTATCCACTCATCCATCGATGGACATTTGGGCTCTTTCCATACTTTGGCTGTTGTTGATAGTGCTGCTGTAAACATTGGGGTACATGTGCCCATTAGAAACCATGCTCTCGTATTTGTAAGGACTACTCTACTTATACAACTATGATGTGTTTAGTTGGGTGCCAGGTGCTGCTGTAGGCACAAGGAGGCCTCTACCCCTTGGAGAGCGTGGTCTATCGACCGCTGGGATGCATGCGTAAATAACCACATCACAAAGAGGACACTATGAATGTCACAAAAGTGACACAAAGACATCGCCGTTGCAGCATAGAGGAGAGCGAGCCCACCCGCAGGCAAGTGACCAGAGACGTTCAGGAGGCATGATGATGGGTCCGTGAGTCGGGTGTCCATGGACTGAGACATGGCATTGATTCCTTTGCAGCGCCCAGTGCAGAGTTGATGCTCCACAAATTCTAGGCAGAAAGAACAGCACAAGTGAGAATGCAGAGACCATAAATTACAAGCAGCCTCATTTTCATTTGTTGATCGATTCGTCTGACAGATGCTTACTGACCATCTACCCTGTACCAGGTATGGTCTAAGGTGTTGGGGATGCAAGAGTAAACTAAGCATACTAAGTCCCCATTCTCACCGAGCTCCCATTCGTTGGCAGGAGAAAGACACTCAACAAATGTAACTATAACACATCAGGTGGTGTTAGGCATCGAGAAGAAAACTACGGCAGGATAACAGGCAGGGAGTGACGGGGAAGTGTTCTTTTAAAGAAGGTGTGGCGGGGGGAAGGGCAGAATCCTTCTGACAAATGAAAACCCAATGGAAGTGAAAGAGGCACCATGCCGGTTTCAGTGGCCAAAGCACCCCATCCAGGGAGCGACAGGTACGAAGGGCCTGCGGAGAGAACATACTGGGCACATCTGAGGAGCACAGGTGACCCAATGGGGCAAGTGTTGGAGGAGGTGAATTACAGGTCATGAAGGTAGAGAGAGGCTTGGGACCAGATCACACGATGTTTGTGCATCACTGTAACAATTATGTATTTTATTCTGAGTGTTTTCAGCAGAACACTGACATGATCTCACATTTCTAACAGATGACTCTAGCTGCTGAGAGGGGGAAAAACATAAAATGGGCTGAAGCTAGGAGACGAGCTAAGAGTTGCATAGGGTCCATTTTCCTGGAGTCCGGTGTACAGATAAGGAATTGCATAAGGAATTAATTTCTTCAGGAAATAAAGCTGAAAAAGTGATCTGGAGTCAGGCCATGGGGGTTCCACCTTGAAAGCCAGACTAATGACATTAGACTCTATTTTGTAGGAGCCATTGGAAGATTTAAGTAGATAAGTGATGTGATTGTTGTTTAGCTTACGAAGCTATAAGCGAATGCAGGGCTCAGATCCTGGGACTTGTGGGTCCTGTCCCACCAGCCACTAGCCCTGAAACCTTGGGCCACCACTGAACTGACCAAAACTTCAGTGTCTTTATCTGCAACTCTCCTTTCTGTACTGCAAAAGGTTATTATGAGGATGACATGACAAAAATATATACGAAAGCCTTCAGTAAACAGGGACACAGAGCACAATAGCAAGGATGAGGAGGAGGAGGGGGAGGAGAAGGATGGTGATGAGGATGGATAGAAAAGAGGAGCTGGGATGAAGACTAGTTAGGGAGCTTTTGCTGCTGTCCAGGTGAGCATGGAGTGGGCCTGAACTCAGGAGGTCGAAGCAGGGATGTGAAGGAAGAGGCAAGTATCAGAGACATTGCAAAAGAAGAATCTATAGCTCTTAAGGATGGGCAGCAAATGGTCTGTAAGTGTTACAGTTAGGGTTCAATCACAGGTTACGGTGGCCACATCCTGCAGGGAGACTTGTGAGTCCCCAAGCAGAAGTTACGGTGGCCACTCAAGCTTACTGCATTGATGACAGAGGCATGAGGATCAAGGGCCAAAGGGTAGGGTAGAAGGAGCAGATCCATAGAAATAATTGTCAAAGAGGAAAGAAAGCAAAAGAAAATGGTAGGTGAAGAGAGGGAGCAAGGAAAGACTGTATGAAGAGCCCTGTTGAAGTAGGAAACATGACAGTTGGGTATGCAGACTGAGGAATGGGAAAGAATCACATGTCAGGGTTTTTAGCTTTAAAGACAGGAAGCAGGATGATCCATACCAGACATGGAGCCATTGAGAAGGGCAGGTAGTTTTAAGAGAGAAGATGGCAAGTTTGGACATGTTTGGCTTCCTGGGTCATCGGGAAAAATAGTGAGAGCTATCCTGTAGGCAGTTGGATGCATGAGACAGGTACCTAACGCCAGCTGAGTGGGTTGGACGGACTGTAGTAGGCATGTAAGGGCTTAATACTGGAGGTGAGGACTCTGATGGAGCTGGAGAGTTGAATGAAAAGTCTCAGGAAGAAGCTGGGGAGAGGAATGAGTGTCTACCATGGTAGAGTTGATGGTGCTTGTAGGTAAGGGGTGGGAGGAAGAAGGGAAATGCAAAAGTGACACAGGACAATTGCTGAGAACTTAGAAGTCAAAGGAATTATTTTTATTTTTTTAAATGTTTATGTTTTTATTTTTGAGGGGGGGAGAGAGAGAGAGAGAGAGAGAGAGAATCCCAAACAGGCTTCATGCTCAGCACAGAGCTCAATGTGGGGCTCAATCCCACGAACCTTGAGATCATGACCTGACCTGAAATCAAGAGTCAGATGCTCAACCAATTGAGCCACCCAGGTGCCCCAAAAGAATTATTTTTAAAAGGATTTTGTAGTCAAAAGTGTCCAAGATCAAAGGGCTGACAAGAAGGAGACACTGACCAGTGCATTGTATTTGAATTTGGGAGAGCGGGTAGGGGAGAGACCAAGGAATGGGGGGCCACTGGGGGGAGATAGAAAAGAGGAGGAAGGGGAAGTGGAGGAGGAACATGAGGGAGAGGGAGGTCATGGCGGACTTTGAAAGGCGTGACTTCATCTGGAGGTGGAGGTGGAAATTTCAAGGGCTGAAGAGGGGACCAAATGGGCGGATACAGACTTGAAGATTTTAGTGGGAAAATGACAGAGGCCGGTAGTAGGTAGGTAGATAGGGATTAAATTTCAGCAAGGGATAGGTTTTGGGATCCCTAAACACATCCACAGAGGAAGGGACCAATGGCTGCAGGCCTTCAGCCAGTGACTGATGCTATCGACCACCCAACTGAACCATTCAGCCTCTAAGCAAAGTCCATTCCTTCCAGGGCCTTGTGTCTCTAGCCTCCCCCTGATTTTTATGGCCCGAAGCAATTATGCTAATTATGCTGTGTGCTAAATTATGCTAAAGTATCCTGTGTAACAAAGTGTTCCTTTTAAGGTAAACTGACATCAAGAAATATTGATTTCTTTGACCAGAAAACAAAAACCTTAGCATCACGAAACAACTTTTCTTTCATCCCCGTGGCCACATGGGTTGCTGACAATTCCCAGGATGTGGTAACAGACTTCTTATCTGGGCCATTTATCTTAAATGGTTCCAACCAGGCACCTCATTCTTCACAGTTTTCATGAATCCAGCCTCTTGATATCTCCTGGTTCTATGGCCCTGTGGAGTCTCCCTTTCCAGAAACGGGCATCTTGTTCTCATTACCAGCTGCTTTACAAAGGATTTGACTTCCGAGCAGAATACACCCACGCTCGCTCACTCTGCAGTTATTTGGAATCAACCCTTGTCTGCTGCTCAACACCAAGGGAAACAAGAACATTTTAGAGTCTCCCAGAGTCTGAAACCTTGGAGTTGTCACCATGAGAGAATTAAAACCACACAGTTTCCCCCTTCCGTTATGTGAGGTGGTTTAGAGTGGCGCATCCCTGTCCCCTGTTCGGTAACACTACAAATCAGTCATTGTCGGGATCCTGGTGTATAATCTGAGGACGAACTTACTGGGAAGTTTAAACACGTGTTGGTGTTGTTTTTACTCAGTTATAGGCCATTAAGGGTTCCTGAACCAGTCGTCATCACTGTCTATGGTTTTTGAAAGAGAGCGGCACGGCCCTTTCATTAGCCCCTTGGAAAGGACAGACAACACAGAATAGGATTGCTTGGCTCACCTGTCAAAGCACAGCAACTTTTTCCCTGAAACGAATGTGAACGCATTAGGATGGGCGATTCATCCAGGTCCTGGGGTGGCCAGCTAACCCCATAATATGTGCGCTCCAACATACCGAGTCAGACCATGGTTTCAAATCCCATCCTGGGAGCAACCTCCCGCCCTCCCACCTCCATTCCCTTCCTCCTCCCTCCCCCTAGCCCCCACATCCTGAAGCCCCGAGAAGGACTCTACAAAGTGTCTAGGAACTTCCTGTCCGTGTCTGAAAAAGGCTCAGGCCCATCAATAATGCCACAGCTGTCTCCACTCCAGCTGGATGTGCCCAGAAGGAACCTTCCAGCCTTTCACCCGCTGGCATACAAGGCTTTGCCTCCCTCCCCAGCCTCCATGCCTGTCAACACGTCTGATGATAACACGCAGGCCACAGGTGAATTGCGTTCCTGTCCGCTGGATGACAGCTTCTGTCAGATCCCGGGTGGTGGGGTCTCTACAGTCCTCCCTGCTCCTGGGGGCTAGAGGATGGGGGACAAGTTGTCGCTGCCTGGGCGGGACTCCAACCTCACAGGCAAACTATTTTTTTTTTTGCCCGTTGAACCGTATTTGAGGTGCGACATGGCTCTCCATTAGAAAAAAAGCGAAGCGTTGATTCCGAGATAATTTATTTGCACAAGTTTCTCTCCTCTGTAGATATAGACTAGGGAATACTTGGACTTTATAGACACAAAACAGAGAAATGAAACAATTATCCAAGGGGCGGGGGAAGATACTTTTTGTGTGAAACATTCAGAGAGTCGAAGCCAAAATATGTATGTGGGGAGGAAAGGGCGCACTTGAATTACAAGGATAATTGCCCCAATTCTCTGCTTTACTTTGTATGCATAGACACAAAAGTGTACAGTGTTTAAAGTATCTGCTATCCTCAGAAATGAAACCCCAGCCTTTGTGAACTCACTTTATGTTAAGAAGCAGTGTCCAGAAATACTGGAACTAGGCCAGCACCATTGTTCGCACTGCCTTTTAGTGTCACTGGAGTCAGAGAGAAATTTGTTTTAAGGATAATGTACCGTGTTTTTACGATGGAGCTTTCACAACTAAGCGTGGGAAGGTGGAGGTTTCATGCTATTCATGACTAGCCCTTTCGCTCTGTCTGGAGGGACAGAGCTGCGCCTAAAAAACTTTCAAAGGCTGCAGGATTTTAGTTTGTAGAATACTAGCATTTATCTTTATGTGATGTGATAAACACATTCAACCTGATAAGGATTATATCTATGATGGAATCTTAAGAGTGTCTCAGATAGCAAAGGTTGTTGTAACCTCTAGCTTGCTTAAAGAAAAAAAAGATTCTGGATAAAATCTTGTGGGGGGTGGGAGGAAGATGGGGTTTTTGTTTAGTTTGGAAAGGGAAACAAACTTCCTGAAGAAGGTAAACCAATTCTTTAAACGTTGCTTTTTTCCAACCATGATTTTCTTAAGAAAAGCAAAGAATAAAAGAACGAGTCCTTTTGCAAATGAGAATCAATCCAAAGGAACAAGGTAAGATAAGATAGCAATAAAATAGGGATAGTTTGGGGGTTCCTGGGTGGGTTAAGTGGCCAACTTCTGCTCAGGTCATGATCTTGTGGTTCGTGGGTTCGAGCCCCGCGTCAGGCTCTGTGCTGACAGCTCAGAGCCTGGAGCCTGCTTTGGATTCTGTGTCTCCCTGTCTCTCTGCCCCTCCTTTGCTTGCACTCTATCTCACTCTCTCATTCTCTCTAAAAAATAAATAAACATTAAAAAAAAGTTTTGTGTTGGACCTGGCACTATATAGTATATATAGAAAGATGGAAATAATCTTTTAGGGAACCACTTACTCATTACGGGGATGGGCTTTCCCCCTACAATCCTTTTTCTTTCCTAATACTTACCACTGGCATTTAAAAAGTCGTCATCATTTCTCACTGTTGAGTATGGAGGACAGAAACGTGAACATATCATTGAGAAACATCACAGAAAAGGAGTGTGGCTGGGGGCTGAGCCCCAACAAAGAGTTGGGGGAGGAGTAGAGTGTTGCTTCAAGATGGCATGTAGCTTCCAGAACCAGAAAAAAACCCAACATGCTCTTGGACCATGGGGAGTGAAGGTGGTTTGCAGAGCCAAGGTTTGGACTTGGACGGGCAGACCCAGACACAGGGGTTGGCTAGCCACGCAAGGGCCTGCTCCTAGGGTAGGGGTTATGCGCATGGTTTTGGTGCCCACTCACCTGGGCTTTGACTCCTGTGCTCTCACTCATTAACTCTGAGTGGGGGGCAATTTTCTTGGCTTCTCTGGATCTCATTTTCCCTGCTATCAACTGAGTAAGGTAGACCCTCCCCAGAAGTTGTTATGAGAATTGGATAGGCCAACGTATGCCAGGTGCTTAGAACAAGGTGTCATCCATCGAGGGTAATGAGTGTCAGCTATTTGGAGTTTATACGTGGCTGGGTGAAGGCTTGGTGGTGTCATGAGAAAGCTGCTGGGCGAGTGTTTGGTCCATGAAGGTGTCATGTGTCTGGATTCAATCATGGTCTGAAATGTAAGGTGGAGTTAGCTAACAGGGCTGTTTAGTTTAACTGGCATCCAACACTCAGAGGCCTTGAAGGTTTTGGAAGATGGGCATGCAAAGGTCTAGTGTTCATACTAAGAAGACAAGTATGGCAGGGAGAGACAGGAGACAGAGACCCCGCTGGGAAGCTGGTGGTGGGGGTTGTCTCTGGTAGCGCACACACTGCGGGAGGCTGAATGGGATAGACTGTGAGAGGAGAGAATATCATCGGAGGGAGGAATAAAACATTTCCTAAACCAGTAACGTCAAGCTCTCCTGCTGGTGTGCCAATTAGCACAACTGGAAAGTATGTCGTTTCTAAAAGCAGCTGAACCCCCAAGAAGGCTCAATTTTCCTTTCATTTATCTCTTCGCGTTTCCGGTGGTGAATGTGTCAACTCTGATTGCTTTTTTCTTAAGATCCTAAGCCTGATTCACAACTTCTCAGCATATGATTTTGCTTTCTTATCAGATGCATACTCTCTCCTCTTCATTCCCCAAACTTCCCACGCTTCCTCTATCCTTTTGTAGATTCCCATCTTTACCTTTCTTTGAAACTCAGAGGGGAAAAAAAAGTCATTCTTATAAAAGATTAGCGTGTCCACATATACCCCCTTAGCTCACTCAGAAGTCCCTCCTTCAGAAACTTTGTAAAGCAAAGTTTGTACCCTCATTGTACCCATTTGTTTCCTGTAGCATTCATGTTTTCCCTTCACTGGCTTTAAAACAATCAGAATAGGGGCACACTCAAATCCTTTTAATCCAAAAATATCTGTCAGCCATCTTAACTACACCCCAAGCTTCGTCTTTCTTTGCATTCTTCCTTTTAGCAGTGAACTTGTTGACAAAGAGGTCTATACTTCTACCTCCTTGGCTTCTATTTATTGATAAATCCCTTTAAAATATTTTTTTTTGTATAAGTGAATATAGAATACACGCAGAAAAAGGCACAAGCCATGAGTCATCATGAAGTGAACATACTCCAGTAACAACGTGGGTCATGAAATGGAGGGTTGTCAGCTTCCTAGGAGCTCCTTTCATGCCCCATTCTGGCGGTTACTCCTTTCGTTTTTTTCCAAAGAAAACCGCTATTCTGATTTCCAAAGTTCTGGGTTGATTTTACACGTGTAGTATTTTATATAAATGGCATCATCCAATATGCAGACTTTTGTATCTGCCTTATCTCCCTCAGTATAAAGTCTGTGAGACTCGCTCATATTCCCTGCATATCAGAGCAATTCATTCCTTTTCACTGTTATATCGTATTCCATCATGTGACTCTACCACTAGTCATTCTGCTATTTAAGGTAAAACAGGTTGTTTCCAGTTTTTAGCTATTGCTGCTATGAGCGTTCTTTTGGTGCATGCATGCACACCTTTCTGTTAGGCATATACTTAGAAAAGGAATTTCTGTGCATCAAAGGTTACACATATGATGAATGTAAAAGAGTTTTCCGGAATGATTTTACCAGTTTACACACTCATCAGCAGTGGATGAGAGTTCAGTTGCTTCCATACTTGGTAACACTTGGTATTGTCAGTGTTCTTAATTTTAGCCATTCGAGTACACGTGTAGCAGTATCTCAATGTGTATTTTTTCTTCTTTTTAATTCCACTTTATTGAGGCACAATTTACCTTTAATAAAATGCACCTACTTTAGGTTCTATGTGTTTTCAAGTGTATACATCTGTGTAGCCAGTATCCAGTCAAGGTACAGAAGATTTCCATCATCCCAAAGTTTTGCTGCTCCCTTGCAGTGAATGCCCCTGTTTTTGGTACGAGGTAACCACTGATTAGCTTATTGTCACTAAATTAATTTTGCCTGCCAAGGATTTCATAAAATAAAACCAGACGGTATATATCAATTTGTGGCTTGCTTCTTTTGTTCTCTTTAATGCATTTGAGATTTAAAAATTTTTTTTAATGTTTATTTATTTTTGAGAGAGAGACAGACAGAACATGAGGCAGAGGGGGGCCGAGAGAGAGGGAGACACGGAATCCGAAGCAGGCTCCAGGCTCTGAGCTGTCAGCACAGAGCCCGATGCAGTGCTCGAACTCACTAATCATGAGATGATGACCTAAGCTTAAGTTGAATGCCCAACAGACTGAACCACCCCAGGTGCCCCTATAATACATTTGAGATTAATGCAAGTTGTCGCCTGTATCACTACTCTATTGCTTCTTACTGCTTTATATTATTCCAGTATATGAACATACCATATTTTGTTTACTTATTCCTTGTTGTCAGACATTGGGGTTGCTCCTACTTTTTGACAATTATGAGTAAGCCTTCTATCAGTATTCATGTCCATGTGTTATTGTAGACATGTGTTCATTTTTCTTGGGTAAATGCCCAATTATAGAATTTATAGAATAATGTTAAGTGTATATTTAACTTTATAAGAAACCAAAAGTGATTGTTTTTTCAAAAGTGATTGTATCATTTGCATTCCCTTTAGTAATGTATGAGAGTTCCAGTTCCTCCCTATACTTGTCAACCCTTGGTATTGCCAGTCTTTTCGATTTTAGCCATTCCAGCAGATATTCACTAGTATCTCATGATGGCTTTAATTTGTATTTCCTCCAATGATATTTATCTTTTTGCGTCCTTATTTCCTATTTGTCCATCATCTTCGGTGAGGTGTTAGTCAAATCTTCTCTCCCTTAAAAAAAGTGGGTTATCTTCTTACTGTTGAGTTGTAAGAGTTGTTTACATGTTCTGAATACAAGTCCTTCATCAGATACATGTTCTGTAATATGTTTTCTGCAGTCTGTGGCTTGGATTTTTATTTATTTATATAATTTTTAAGAGGCTCCATGACCAGCATGAAGCCCAACATGGGGCTTGAACTCACGACCCTGAGATCAAGACCTGAGCTGAGATCAAGAGTTGGATGCTTATGAGAAAGAATGAAATCATGCCATTTGCAGCAACATGGATGGAACTGGAAGGTATTACGCTGAGTGAAATAAAGTCAGTCAGAGAAGGACAGATATCATATGTTTTCACTCATATGTAGATATTCAGAAACTTAATAGAAGACCATGGGGGAGGGGGAGGGGAAAAATCGTTACCAACAGAGAGGGAGGGAGGCAAACCACAAGAGACTCTTAAATACAGAGAACAAACTGAGGGTGGATGCGGGTGGTGAGTGGGGAAGAGGGAAAACGGGTGATGGGCATTGAGGAGGGCACTTGTTGGGATGAGCACTGGGTGTTGTATGTAAGCCAATTTGACAATAAATTATATATTTTTTAAAAAAGTGTCAGATGCTTAACCAGCTAAGCCACCCAAGCATCCCTTGGATTTTTTTCTTTTTAATCATGCATTTGGAAGAGCAAAAGTTTTAAATTCTAGTTTATGTCTAATCTATCATTCTCTTTTTTCTTTTATGGTTTATATTTTTGTGTCCTATCTAAGAAATCTTTGCTTAACATTATTTTTCCTGCTTTCTCCTAGAATTAAAAAAAAAAGTTTCAGCTCTTACATTTTGGTCTGTAATCCATTTCAAATTAGTTTTGTGCATGATGTGAAATAGAAGTCAGGATTTATTTTTTCTCCCTGTCTGAATAGCCAGGTTTTTCAGTACATTTTATTAAAAAGACTAACCTTTCCTGGGGCGTCTAAGTGGCTCAGTTGGTTAAACATCTGACTTTGGCTCCGGTCACAATCTCACGGTTAGTGAGTTCAAGCCCTGCGTTGGGCTCTGTGCTAACAGCTTAGAGCCTGGAGCCTGCTTCTGATTTTGTGTCTCCCTGTCTCTCTGCCCCTCCCCCACTCACTCTGTCTCTCTCTTTAAAAATAAACATTAAAAAAATTAAAAGACTAACCTTTACTTATAGAATTCCTTTAGTACCATTGTCAAAACCAACTGACAATATATATGTGTGTATAATATTTTTGGGCTCTCTTGTATGCCATTGACCTATTTGTCTATCCTTACACCAGAGATGGTGTATGGTTTTGATTACAAGTCTTAAAAATCCAATATTGTAAATTCTCCACCTTTATTCTTATTTTTCAAAATTGTTTTTTGAAACCATATTGAACTGGTCAATAGTCAAGGACCAATTCTAGGTCCTTAGAATTTTTGTATAAATTTTAGATTAGGCTTGTCAAGTTCTACAAAAACTCTACTAGAATTTTTTTTTAATTTTTTAAATGTTTATTTATTTTTGAAAGAGAGACAGAGTGTGAGCGGGCCAGGGGCAGAGAGAGAAAGGAAGACACAGAATCAGAAGCAGGCTCCAGGCTCTGAGCTGTCAGCACAGAGCCCGATGCAGGGCTCAAACTCACGAATCACAAGATCATGACCTGAGCTGAAGTCGGACGCTTAACTGACTAAGCCACCCAGGTTCCCCAAACTCTACTACAATTTTGATAGGAGTAATATTAAATGTGCAAATCAATTTGGGAAGAATTGATATCTTAACAATACTGAGACTTTCAAGCCATGAATATATTTCTCCACTTACTAGTTCTTTAAAAATTTCCCTCTGTGATGTATTGTGGTTTACCGTGTGCAGGTCTTGCTCATATTTTTGTTACATTCATACCCCAAGTATTTTATTTTTTAATGTCAAAATAAATAGCATTGTTTTCAAAATTTTGTTTGCTGCTAGAATATAGGACTACATTGTTTTGTGTACTGACTAAATATCTTGTGATTTTTCTAAATTCTCTTATTAGTTCTGATGTTTTTAATAAGATTTCATAGAATTTTCCATGTACATATTGACATTATCTGTGAATAAAAAGGGTTTAAAATTTTTCTTTTTAATCTGATTGCTTTTTATTTATTTTTTTTTCTTTCCTTATTGCATTGGCTAGGACATCCAGCACACTGTTGAATAGAAATTGGGAAAGTAGACATTTTGGCTTTGTTCTCAATTTTAAGAGGAAAATATTCAGGCTTCTGTCATTAAGTTTGATGGGGTAATTGTAAGCTTTTCTTCATCTCAGAATGATGAAGTGGAAGCTTTTCCCCATATCAGAATGATTAAGTTCCTTTCTACTTTTAGTTTGTTTAATTTTTATCATCAATAGGTATTGAATTTTCTCAGATAATTTTGCTACATTAATGTGATCATGTGGCTTTTCTCCTTTATTCTGTTACTATGATACCTTACATGGATACATTTTTAAATGTTAAACCAATCTGGCATTCCTGGGATAAATCGCCACCTGTCATGATATATTATTCTTTTCACATATTTCTGGAAATTGATGTGCTAATATTGGATTAAGAATGTTTGCATTTATCATCATAGAGGATATGTATGTCTGTAGTTTTCTTTCTTTGTTATAGTTTTGTCTAGTTTTTATACCATGGTGATCTGCCCTCATAAAATGAGTTTAGAAGTATTTAATACTTTTCTGTTTTCTGGAAAAGATTTGTGAGATAGATATACTACTTTCTTCCTTATACATTTGTTAGGATCTAGCAATGGAGTTTTCTTTGTGAGAATGTTTATGGGCTAGTCAGGTTTTTTACTTCTTCATGAGTCAGTATTGATACTTAGTGAACTTCAAGGAATTTATCCATGTGATCTAGGTTGTAGTATTTGTTGGACTAAACTTGGTTATAATGTTATTTTATTTCCTTTTAATGCCTGTATTGTCTGTGGTAGTTTCTTTGCTGTACACTTCATGTTGATAATTTGTGTCTTCTTTCTTTTTTCTTGATCAATCCAGCTTGAGTGTATCACTTTTGTTGGCCTTTTTTAAGAGTCATCTTTTTGTTTAATTAACCTCTCTGCAGTTTTTCTCTATTTTGTTTCACTGCTTTAGCTGCATCTCACATTTTAATTTTCAAATATCTAGAGATCCTCCAGATATCTTTTTGTTATTGATTTCCACTTTATTTCATTATGGCCAGAGAATGTATACTTTCTATACTTTGTTCACTTTAATTATTTCAAATTTATTGACTTTTTAGCAGCTCAGCATAGGATCTATATTAGAGAATGTTCCACAAACACTTGTAAGACATGAATATCCCCTAAAGGTCAATTAGGCCACATTGATTGATAGTGATGTGCATTTATTCTCTCAACAATTGAAGGAGGAATGTTAAAATATTAGCCTATATTTCTGGATTAATATATTTCTCTTTCTGCCTCTGCCACTTCTTCCTTCATGTATTTTGAAGCTCTGTTAATAGCTGCATATTTATTTAACATTGTTATATCTTCTAGATGAATTGATCCTTTATCTTTATGAAATGCCCCATATTTGAGACCGCCATTTTGTCATTTGTTTTCTATTTATCACAAAGCCTTGTTTGTTGTTTTCTTATTTTCCTCCCTTCTTTTGGATTAATTGTATATTCTGTAGTATTGCATTTTTTCTCATCTATTGGCACATAACCTGTACCTCTTCGTTTTATTTTTTTAGTCATTGCCCTGAAAGGTTCACTAGGCTTCTCTAAATACAATCTACCCTGAATTAGGGGTGCTGGGTGGCTCAGTCGGTTAAGCATCCGACTACGGCTCAGGTCATGATCTCACGGTTTGTGGGTTCGAGCCCCGCATCTGGTTCTGTGCTGACTGCTCAGAGCCTGGAGCCTGTTTCAGATTCTATGTCTCCCTCTCTCTCTGCCCCTCCCCCACTCATGTTCTGTCTCTCTCTGTCTCAAAAATAAACTATAAAATTTTTTTAAAAAATAAATTTAAAAAATACAATCTACCCTGAATTAATATTATACTACTTCATGTATAAGAGCCTTAAAACAGTATAACTTTCATTTACCCCCATTTTTAAATGTACTGTTGTTTTACATTTTACTTTTTTATAAAGCCCACTGTATGCTGTTACTATTTTTGTGTTAAATAGATCAGTTATCTCTTAAAGAAATTAAGAAAAGAAAAACAATAGTTCTAACAAAGTTACCATTTCTTGTGCTCTTTATTTCTTCATATGCATCCAAGTTGCATTCTGATGGCTTTTCCCTTTAGCCAGAAGAAATTCCTTCAGTATTTTCATGGTGCAATTATGCTAGAAAGAAAATCTCTCAGCTTTTTAAACTCTAAGAACATCATATTGCTTTATTTTTTATTGTGGTAAAATACATGTAACATAAAATTTACCATCCTAACCATTTTTAAGTGTATAGTTTAGTGTTAAAACTATATTCACATTGTTTTTTTTAACATTTATTCATTTTTGAGAGACAGAGAGAGAGTATCGGGGGGCACCAAGAGAAGAGGGAGACCCAGAATCTGAAGCAGCTTCCAGGTTTTGAGCCGTCAGAACAGAGCCTGACCCACACCCATGAGTCACAGTATCATGACACCAGCTGAAGTCGGAAGCTTACCTGACTGAGCCACCCAGGGGCCCCAGCATTTGTCTTTTTGTGACTGTCTTACTCTACTTTGCATAATGTCCGTCAGGTTAATCCAAGTTGTAGCGTGTGTCAGAATTTCTGTCCTTTTAAGGTTGCATAATATTCCATTTTATGTATACACCACATTTTGTTTATCCATTTATCAGTTGATAGATTCTTGAGTTGCTTCAGCCTTCTGGCTATTGTAAAAATACTCCTGTACACATAGGTGTACAAAAATTTTTTTAGACCCTGCTTTCAATAATTTTGAGTCTATACCCAGAAGTGGAATTGCCAGATCATGTGATAAATCCATTTTTGTTTTTTTAAGAGCTGCCATACTGTTTTCCATAGCAGTTGTGTCATACTACATTCCTACTATTAGTGCACAATGGTTCCAAATTTTCCACATCCTTGCTAACATTTGTGGGTTGGTTATTTTCTCTTTTTTGTTTGTTTTTGTTTGTTTGGCAGCCACCCTAGTAAGTGTGAAGTGATATCTCATTGTGTGGCTTTGATTTGTATTTCCCTGATGATGAGTTACGTTGAGGCTCTTTTCATGGGTTTGTTTGTTCGCCACATGTATTGCTTCTTTGGAAAAATGTCTATTCAATTCCTTGCTCATTTTTAAGTTGGATTGCTTTTTGTTGTCACTGGTGAATTGTAGAAGTTCTATATACATTCTGGATATTAATCCTTATCAGATATATGATTTGCAAATATTTTCTCCCATTTGGTGAGTTGTTTTTTAAACTCTGTTGGTTGTGTCCTTTGATGCATAGAAGTTTTAAATTTTGATGTATTTCAATTTACCTATTTTCACTTTTGTTGCCTGTACTTTTGGCATCATATCCCAGAAATTATTGCTAAATCCAATGTCATAAAGCTTTCTCCTGTTTTATTCTAAGAGTTCATAGCTTTTAGCTCTTACATTTAGGTTTGTGAGCCATGCTGAGTTAGTTTTTGTATATGGTGTGAGGTAAGGATCCAACCTCATTATGTGGATATCCAGTTTTCCTACCATCATTTGTTGAAAAGACTGCCCTTTCTCGCTGAATGGCCTTGACAAACCTGTTGAAAATCAATTGACCTATATGTGAGGATTTTTTCTGGGCTCTTTTATTCTATTCATCTGTATGTCTTTATGCCAGTATCACACTGTTTAGATAGTGGTAGCTCTGTTGCTTATTTCTGGTGATAAGTTGTTACTCATGAGAAGTCAGCTACCATTTTTATTGTTGTTTTCTTTTATGTAATGTTTATTTGTTCAGTGAAGGATGCTGACAAGTTTGTTTAGATATGTAGCTAACACACTAACACAGTGAAATATTTGCTTAGAGTTGTAGACTGCAAAATGGATTATTCTAGCTTTTTACTAATTTAAAGTGGTCTTTTCTCCAATTTGGCTGATGTGATGAAAGTTTACTGAGTGTATATTAAGTAGGCATTTAGGATAAATCCTGTTTTTAAAATACATTGAAATAGCTGAGTTGGTTTCAAATGAACCATATGTCTATATGTAGGTATTTATATGCATATGTCCCTAGCCTAAGAACAATACCTACTCCAGAATTATTGTAGAGCTCTGTTGTCTGGTAGCATTTTAAGAACGGAGCTGAGAACTATTCTCTGGTGGTCATGGCGGATGGAAGATTTAGATTGACAAGACACTATTACCTGAGAGAGGCATCACCAAATCCTCACGTTCTGCCTTCACACTGGCTTCTGAGGACGATTGGAAGTGTGGACTGCCATTCCCTTTAGCGACCCTGCTCCTCCCCGCAACTCATCCACAGGGTATAGTCGGGGCCTAGGGTATACTTCGCAGATATCAGATTTAACATCTTGTATACAACACCAAATCACACTGGGGCATCTCAGCAGCAAGTCTGCTCAGGTGAAGAGCTGGCCTTCCTGCATTCCTTCCTGCCCAAACCCCACCTCTTCTGTAGAGTGCTCAAACAGCATGCGTATTCACCGAAACAAGCATCAGTTAACAGGCGGACGCAAAGTCCAGACATCGAATGGCTCATACACACCTCAAAATGGAAATCCCGATTGACCCCCACACTCTCTTCAAACTGCTACTCTTTAGGCTTCTCTTTTCATGAATGACACTCCGCAAACTCTGTGATGCCCAAAACCTGCAGCTCATTCTTAATTCCTTCTTTCCCTCACCTCCCCCCACCTCCTCCCATCTAACGCTTCAGTAACTCCAACTGTATGTTTCCTGAAGGAACCAAAGTACCTCATATCAGTTTATTGGTCATTCCATTTGTCAAGTGACCATCTCCTGCCCAGATCTAGCAATTACCACCCCAGTGGGCTCCATCATATACCCTGGCCTCCCTCTAACCTGTTCTTCCCAGCAGCCAGTTGTCTTTCCCAGATGTAAACTGAACACTGTTGCCCTTCTGTTTAAAACTGTACAATGTGGGGGTAGGAGTGGAGGGGGGTGCTTGGATGGCTCAGTCAATTAAGCATCCAACTCTTGGTTTTGGCTCAGGTCATTATCTCATGGTTCATGGGATTGAGCCCCTCATCAGGCTCTGCACTGACAGTGTTGAACCTGCTTGGGATTCTCTCTCTCTCTCTCTCTCTCTCTCTCTCTCTGTCTCTCCTCTCTCTCTGCCCTTCCCTCCTCACTCTCTCTCAAAAAATAAAATAAGAACATTAAAAAATTTTTAATTGTAAGATGGTTTCCGATATATTTAAAAAAAATTTTTTTAATGTTTATTTTTGAGAGAGAGACAGAGTGTGAGTGGGGGAGGGGCAGACAGAGGAGAGAGAGAGAGAGAGACAGACAGACAGACTCCCAAGCAGGCTTCAGGCTCTGAGCTGTCAGTACAGAGCCCAACATGGGGCTCGAACTCACAGGCTGTGAGATCATGACCTGAGCCGAAGTCGGACACTTAACTAACTGAGCCACCCAGGCGCTCCAGTTGCCCATCTATTTTGAATGGAATGTAAACCCATTCCCACAGCTTACACAGTCCTACGTGACCCGCTCTCTGTCTACCTCTCCAACGTCATGTCCTTCTACCTCACCTTCCACCTCACACACTACACTTCAGCCACACCTTCATTTCCTTGAACCAGCAAAATCTTCCCCATAGTTTCCCCCCTCCCCTTACACATGTTGTTTCCTTTGCTTAGAACATCCTCCCATCCCCACCATGTTTAACAGACATTCTTTTCATTCTTCAGGGCTTCACTTTCCCTGAATATCAAACACTTAGTCTAAATTGAACTTCTATTGTTATTCATCATGGATCCTATTCGTTTCCTTCACAACAATTAAATATTTGTTCGGTTACTTGATTATATTCATACTCACTATACTGCAAGCTTCCAGACGGCAGGAACTCGGTTTTGTTCACCACCATAAACCTGGAAACTATAGTTTTGGCACATAGTCAATATTGGACAATTGAATTCATGAACTATTAATGGCCCAATAAAACAGCTTTTCCCCCTAAAAGGAACAGTCTGCCCTGACGTAAAATCAAGCCCTTACATTCGGAGCAGAATCCGCTTGTAACTCCTCAGGTAGCAATTTTCTTCTAGCTTCAGAAAAATGTTAAGGACTGTTCTCTGTAAGACACACTGCTGCTATACTAGGGAAAATAAGAAAGATACATTTCTTGTCTTGTGGATGTGAATGGCCCTTTGGCTGAATTGCACATTCTCACTGATCAGAAGAAGCCATCATTATCAGTTGGTGTCCAGAAAGAAGTGTCGTGCCCACCTTGACCCACCCATGGTGTGGTGTGGGGACATTCCCACTGCAAGGTTTCACCTGCCCAAATATACTTGTGACTCATCAGCACTAGAGATTCCACCGGTCTGGCTTGAGTTGAGCACAATCAGAATTACCACTGTACATGAACCAAAAAACATGCATATATGAAAAATGCAATGGTAGATGAATATTTGATGAAGAAGGTACTGGTGTGTGTGTGCATGTGCATGCAAATAGCACCCTTAAGAAATTTACTTTGATTCAGACAAAATTAGAGCTTAAAGGAATTTAGGGATTGGCAAAACTGAGAAAATCTGTGGGCAGATTACAAGTCAAAGGCCAGTCTTTTAGGGAGCTGGCCATATTCAGGGAAAGCAAGGACCTGGGGAAATGAGTAACAGAGGACACCAGGGCAGGGCGACAGGCCAGGTTAGGAGAGCTGAGCCCAGTGGTGCATGGCATCCCTGGGAGACCTGATCAGGCCCCGAGCAGGGCAAGGCAGGGCATGAGTTTGCATCTTAGCCTTTCCTTTCCCTGGCAATCCTCCCTCCCACCCACTCTTCCAGACGGGTTCAACGAAGAAGGGACAGAGTCACCCTGAAAGAATTTTCCAAGGCTGTAAGTGCATTGAGAGTAGTGCACTTAATTAAAGAGAAGCACCCAGATGGGCTTTCCAGTCATTGGAATGTGGAGAACTTTGTTATAGAGTGTGACAAAAAATTCATATAAACAGACTCCCTGGGAAATGAGGTCATGTATTCAAAGTGCGATAATACAAAGACAGCTTGGTGGGAGCTCCAGGTACTTCCTCCCTCTCCCCACTCCCCTGTCTTGCCTGTTCTTTGCTTTTCCCTCACACCCCACCCTTTCAAAATCTCTTGCAAACAACTGGAAGGGGAGATGTTGAGATAGAAGGCAAGGTGCTGGGGACCAAAGATGGGAGAAGGCGGGTTATGAGGGGGCCAGGAAGAGGATGAGGGCTGAGAGGTGTGGGGGGGGGGGAGGGAAGAAGCATGAGAGGTATTCCAATAAGGTTAGTCCTACGACATCCTCCAGAGCAGCAAAATATCAAAATAGGGCTGTAGCTATCACTCTTCTCAAGGGATATTTTTCTCAGAAACACTACAGAGAATGCCACCTAAAAGAAAACTCTCTGGCTAGGTGTGGGAGTCCACCAGGGTAGTACTGGCCCAGGGCCATGTGACCCTGTGCAAATCTGTAGCCTCCAATCCTTGTAGAAAAGGAGAAGGTTGGATGGGAGGGTTTGCATGGTCCTCTCAGCTCTGCTATCCGGCACTTCATAGTATGAGATGGAGGGAGAGGCTGGCTGGGAAGGAAGGCCCCAACAAGCAGGGTCCTTAGGACCAAGACTTTTATACTGTAGTAACCCTGTGCTGTGAAGCGGTCCAGACAGTCAGAGCCAAAAATTCTTGTCTGGCCAAGACTTGAAAGTGACTAAAAAGCACATCCTCATGTGTCACCAACTCACCAGAGCAAGAAGGCCCTGTGAGGCCAAAGGTCTAAGAGGATTGTTGGATTGAGATGTGAGGTTGAGACTGGTTTGGGTGGTTTTGGAACCCCTGCCAAGAGTTTTATAAGCTTCTGGTAGACTCTTTGGTGGGATTTTTGAGTCAGGAGTTTCAGAGGCACAAAAATGAGGCATGGATGTTTCTTAGTACATGGTTGACCCAGTTTTCCACCCTTCACCACCTCCCCCGCCCCCTCCCCCAGGGCTCCAAGGTGGGATGGGCCACTGTTCCGCTGAAGAAGACACCCTCAGACACTGAGGAAGAGCCCCTCTTCTGATGATAGCTGCAGACATCAGTGCAGGCTGGAGGTGGTGCCATGAGGTAGAACGGGCTTGTCCTGCAGACCATTTAGGCCATGAGATGCCATATTAATCTGTGGCACAAAGTTGGCAATCCTTTCAGCCTCCAGGGTCACAGAACAAAGAGCGAGGCTGTATATTGGGTCATCTCTATTTGCTCTTCTAGGTGCACTTTCTACTATGCCCCACCATACTCCGGGTCTCAGGAGCTGCCCCTCTGGACTCGCCTGTGGGCCCTCTTGCTTGTAGGCACCTGCTGGGCATGGTCAAAGGGAGACATTGTCAAGAATAAGAAGAGAGCGAGACTGGATATGGCCCTCATACTTTCCATTTGCCCCTCCAGATCCATTTCCCCCATCTCTATGGTGATTTCTAATGAGAATATAACTTTAAAATACTACATGGAGACCAGCACACATATTATAAATGACCAAATATGTGTACAGCAATCAACTCATGGAATTCAGGGAGGCTGATTAGAATTGACACAGACAGGCAGATTTGAAAAATTCCATCAAATCTGTGCTTTGCTGCCCGCTCCCCTTTCTCATCATAAATACCCGTTTGGTTTTCCTGTGGGCCTCCCTCTCACTGTTACTGGCCATTTTAGTTTATTCCCTCATGTCGAATACCAGTTGGCCCAAGTTTTGATCCACCACCACAATGTGACTTCCCATTGTCAAGGAAGCTTCAAGTTTTGGTTTATGTTGAAGGTAAAGTCAAAGGCACGTGTACAGAGTTTAAGTTTGAAGCCATAAAATTAAGAGTGTCTTCATTCATGCTGCCACTCCTGCACTGAATCCCGCACTGACCATCCTTGCAAGGCATCTGCATTTTCTTCTTGGCAAGTATATGTAAGGATTGACTCTGAGGCATCCATCTCGGGTCGTGAGACTTCTCACCCTTCTAAAATACCACCTCAAAATCCATCTGAAGTTTAGATCTTCAAACTTGTCCATAGGGATAGTCTTCAGGGCTAGTTTCTAGCCACATTAGAAATTAGTCCCTTGTTTTACAGTCAAACATACACTCCTTTTGTCTTTCCTTGACCTTCAGGGATTCCATGTCCTGTGACGACTCCCTCCCTCCCTCCTTCTCTCCTTCCCCCCTTTTTCTCCCTTTCCTTTCTCTCTCCCTCCTCGGACACAAGACCCGAGGGCCTGGAGAAATGAGTTGTGCAGGTGTTGGTGTGGAACCGAGGTCCATGTGGAGGACTGGACAAGACCGGGCCAGCCTGGTCTTGGAAGAGTAGGGAGTGCTTGACAAAGAACCGCACTCCTGAAAGCCAAAGGTTACATCTATTTTCACATCTTCCAAAACAAGCATGAGACTGGCTGCCTGAGACCAAGAAACCACATCCTTAGAGAATTAGGAGGGAGATGCTGGACAACGGGCTTCCTCTCTGCTAAGACTATGTGCTAAAAGCAAACTTCCGGCCAAAAGGAAAGGAGAGAATCCTGGAAAAAGAACACCAGCCATCAAACCAACATAACGGGTGTTCATCTTGTGCAGGGGACTTTGAACAAACATCCAAGAGGCCTGATCACAAATTTGCCCCCCACTCTGGTTGAGTGGTCTGCTCATTCTGGGCTGGGCCCCCACCCATGCTGAGCGAGCTAAGTAAACAAGAAGCAGCAGAGTTTCTACTGCTAAGCAAACACCCAGGAAAAGAACGACAATTAAAAGCTTAATTATTGGCTGTAAATTACAGACATTAAAAGCTGTCATGGAGGTGTTTGGAGACACAGGAAAAAGGGCTGATGCCTAAAATCCAGCTGTTTAGTAGCTTTTGACCATGGTCACAAAGCTGCTGCTCAGCTTCAGAAACGTCCAACATGAAATCAGATGGCTCGCAGGTGTTGTTGCATTTTTTTCTCCTTTTCTGGGGGGAGATGTTCTCGTAAGGGGGACAACTTATCTTCTGGTGGCCCACGTCAAGAGGATCAATGTCAGGAAAAAACAGTGTTTGTTTCCTTTGTATTTTAAGACTTCCTATTTTTGGCATCCTTCCGTGAGAATGGCTTTATCTCGGCGCAGAGACCAGGAAGTCAATTGTGTTGGTTGGAGCATCCTCTGGGCCATGCCATGTCTTGGGCTGCAGATGGTCCTTCTGAATTTCTGCAATTCTGTCCAAGTGGGCAAGCTCCAATCTTTGCATCCCTATGAGCAAACAAGAGTTTTTCAGTGCTGTTACTAACAATAGAACAAACGACATTGAGAACGTCCCGGGAATTGCTGGGGAATATTGTAGCAGGGGGTGGATGGACTGATGGATATAACTAACATGACCGTTTCATTTTCTTCTCCGAATTCAGTCGTTAATGAAGATTTTAAAGAAATGTCATTCCTACTAAAATGATTTCGATATCTGTATCTATATCTATATCGATATCTATAAAACATGAATATTTACCCTCAGATATAGCACTGCCTTGGTTTAAATGTTTTTTTAAATGTTTTTATTTATATTTAAAAAAATTTTTAATGTTTATTTATTTTTTTTTGAGAGAGAGACAGAGTGTGAGTTGGGGAGGGTCAGAGAGAGAGGAGACACAGAATCCGAAGCAGGCTCTGGGCTCTGAGCTGTCAGCACAGAGCCCAATGTGGGGCTCAAACTCACGAAATGTGAGATCTTGACCTGAGCCGAAGTCGGCCGCTTAACCAACTGAGCCACCCAGGTGCCCCAATATTTTTATTTATTTTCGAGAGAAAGAGAGGGCAAGCGGGGGTGAGGGGGCAGAGGATCTAAAGCAGGCTCTGCGCTGACAGCAGCAAGCCTGATATGGGACTTGAACTGAACCACGAGATCATGACCTGAGCTCGAGTCAGATGTCAACTGACTGAGCCACCCAGCCACACTTAGCAGTGCCTTAATTTAAAAATTTTGCTCTTTACGGGGGTGCCTGGGTGGCTCAGTAGGTTAGGCGTGCGACTTCTGTTCAGGTCATGATCTCATCATTTGTGGGTTTGAGCCCTTTATCGGGCTCTGTGCTGACAGCTCAGAGCCTGGAGCCTGCTTGGGATTCTGTGTCTCCCTTTCTCTCTGCCCCTCCCTTGCTCACATTCTGTCTCTCTCGGACTCTTAAAAAAAAATAAAATGTTACAAAAATTTTTTGCTCTTTAGAATGTTTTTTCTTATATTAAAAAATTTGAATTCTAGAAATATAAAACAAAGAATAATATAATACCACACACATTTCCATCGCCCAGAGTCATCAACTTAATATTTATTGAATTTGCTTCTAGATTTTTTTCTCCTCCTTGTTTTTCATTTTTTAAATAATTGAAGCATCACCGAGGCGGTAAAAGTTTGCTTTAACTACTGTCTTAGTCTCACCATACAGCTATGCAATGATACTCTAAGTTTGGTGTGTGTGATTCAAGACCATTTTCATATCTTACATAAAATATACCCCCAGAAAATATGGGATACATTTTTATGTGTATTTTGCTGTTTTCTTTTTAAAAAAATATTTTATTATACTAAGAACACTTAACATGAGACCTGTCCTCTTAGCAAATTTTAAAAAAGTTTTTATTTTAATTCTAGTTAGTTGAACATAGTGTTATATTAGCTTCAAGTGTACGATGTAGTGATTCAACAGTTTCATACATCACCCATTGCTCAGCATGACAAGTGCACTCCTTAATCCTCATCCCCTGTTTAAAGTTTTTTACCAATCTGATGGGTGAAAGTGGTATATTGTTCTTGGCTATACTTCTCTGATTACTATTGGAAATGATGTTTGCTAACACTTGTATAGCAGTATGTGCCAGCCACTTTTCAAGCAGTTAATTTGTATTAACTCATTTTATTCTTTCAATCCTAGGAAGCGGGGAGCTCTTTTACTAGTTTAGGAAAACTAGACACAGAGCTCAAGTTACCTGCCAAGGTCACTGACCACCACATTTCCTCTACTTTTCCTATTAATAACTTTTACCCTATTCCTATTAATAACTTCTACCCAATTTTTTCTGTTGTGTTGCTGATCTTTTTTCTTACCAATATCTAAGATTTTTAAAAAACGTAGTCCAATCAGGTAAAGGGTTAGTATCCAAAATTTATAAAGAACTTATCAAACTCAACATCCAAAAAACAAATAATCCAGTAAAGAAATGGGCAAATGATATGAATAGACACTTTTCAAAAGAAGACATCCAGATGGCTAACAGACACATGAAAAAAGTGTTCAACATCACTCATCATCAGGGAAGTACAAATCAAAACCACAATGAGATACCACTTCACCCCAGTCAGAATGGCTAAAATTAGCAACTCGGGAAACAACAGATGTTGGTGAGGATGCAGAGAAAGGGGAACTCTCCTGCACTGCTAGTGGGAATGCAAACTGGTGCAGCCACTACGGAAAACAGTATGGAGGTTCCTCAAAAAATTAAAAATAGAACTACTCTACGACCCAGCAATTGCACTACTAGGTATTTATCCAAGGGATACAGGTGTGCTGTTTCAAAGGAGCACATGCACCCCAATGTTTATAGTAGCACTATGGACACTAGCCGAAGTATGGGAAGAGCCCAAGTGTCCACTGACAGATGAATGGATAAAGAAGATGTGGTATGTATATGTAATGGAGTATTACTCAGCGATCAAAAGCATGAAATCTTGCCATTTGCAACTATGTGGATGGAACTAGATGGTATTATGCTAAGCGAAATTAGTCAGAGAAAGACAAATATCATATGACTTCACTCATATTTTGAATTTAAGATACAAAACAGATGAACATAGGGGAAGGGCAGCAAAAATAATAAAAAAACAAACAAACAAGGAGCTGGACCAAACATAAGAGACTCTTAAATATAGAGAACAAACTGAGGGTTGCTGGAGGGGTTGTGAGTGGGGGAATGGGCTAAATGGGCAACAGGGCACTGAGAAAGACACTTGTTGGGATGATCATTGGGTATTGTATGTAGGATATGAGTTACTGGCTAACTAACTTGGATGTAAACTAAAAAATAAAAATAAATAATAAAAAAACGTAGTCCAGATGCCTTTTTTTTTTTTTTGGTCTATTATACATGTTGCAAATAACTTCTCCCAGTCTGTCACTTATTCGTAGAGTTTGTACATAGTGGCACCTTCACATTTCCCAAAGCATTTTTTACTTGTGCTGTGTCAACCATTCATTCATTCATTCATTCATTCATTAAATGTTTATTGGTCACAGTGCTTGGCACCATCAAAACCTCCAAGATTACAGATCTCTCTGTCATGGTGGAGTCGGACTCATTCCAGTGGGAGATAACAGAAAATATGGCAGCAAGCAAGGAAGTGTGGGTCTGCTGGTGATAAGTTCTATGGAAGAAAATAAAATAGGAGAAGGCAATAGAGGCTACTGAATGTGAGTGTGCTGTGGGTGGGGAGAAGAAAGGGGGAGGTCATTGCTCTTTTATGTCAGGTGTTTGGGGAAAGCCTCACCTGTGGAGTGGCACTTGGGTGACCCGCGGAAGTATGGGACCAAACCTAGAGATTTCTTGATGATGAGTGCATCGGGCAGAGAGAAGAGCCAGTGCCAAGGCCCTGAGGTGGAAGCAGCCAGTGTGTGTGAGAAATAGTAACAAGGCCAGTGTGGCTGGAAAGGGGGGATGCAATGGGAAAAGCGTAGAAGATGAGGTCCCAGAGTAGAGGAAGGGCTGGGTGTGTAGGGCCCAGGAGGCCACTGTACATACGTCAGCTGAGCTTACTTAAACCTTCACAGGCTCTGGGAAGTTCTGTAAATTGCCAGGATCACATGGGGAGTAAGTGGCAGAGCCCAGTGTGAAATCACTTCTGACTCCAGTGTTCTTATATCACATTATAGCTGTCTGAAGTCCTTTCTTCATTACAGGAAGAAACTAGCAGGAGAATGCCTACGTAAATGCAAAAAAAATTCTGCTGGGTCACCAACCGCCTTGCTTTGCTGGGTACCGAGGGGTTCCTGGGGATGCCTGTGTTTTAGTGCTAAATCTGGGACAGCCCTGGACAAAGTGGGGTGGGGGGGGTAGGTGGTCACCCAACAAGCTGGCTGAAAAGTGGGGAGCAGGTACCAGTTAGCTGCTGTAAGCCTTGGACTCCCCAGAGTCCTATGCTGCTGCTTGTAGAGAAAGCCCAAGCTCTGGAAGCTTCCCAAGCCAAACTCAGGTCAAGAACTCGGGGTCACTGTTGGAACTCTCATTTCAATGTCATTGGAAAAACAGGGTTTATACAAAGTTGTTTTATACTTAAAATTTGCACCATGAATATATATTACATTGTTGACCAGGGAAAATGTAATGTGGTAAAGTATTAGTTCATCTTTATTATCTTTTTTAAAAGATATTTTGGCACTCTTTTTTTTTTCTTTAAAGTTTATTTATTTTGAGAGAGAGAGAGAGAGAGAGCATGAGCAGGGGGAGGGGCACAGAGAGAGGGAGAGAGAGAACCACAAGCAGGCTCCAAGCTTTCAGTGCAGAACTTGATGTGGGGTTCAATCTGATGAACCTGTGAGATAATGACCTGAGCTGAAATTAAGAGTCGGTCACTTAACCAACTAGCCACTCAGGTGTCGCCATCTTTATTATCATTATCCTGATTGCCTAGTACAGTTCCTAGCACATAGTAAGTGCTCAATAAATTTTTTTTGACTAGCAAATATAGCTGTATTGAAGACGCTTCATGAAACACCAGTTACGCATACAGCCTCTGAAAGATTAATGCTATTCATGTTCTCGAATGTTGCTGCACCAGAATTACCTGGGGGGGGAGCATGTTAAAACTTGAGTTGTTGGACCCCACCTCCAGAGTTTCTGATTCAGCTGTCTGGGGTGGAGCTCCACAATCTACATCTCTAATATGTTTCTAGGCGACGCTGTCGCTGCTGCCAGTGCTGGTAGGGTGAGAAGGGGAAAACCACCCTTGAGAACATCCAATCTATATTAATTGATTGGTTAATTATTGGTTCATTGGTTTTTGCTGCTTGTGTGGTCAATTAACCATCAAGTATAATCCTGTTGAAAGGTTTAGCTCCAAGGCTACACTGATTTATATAAGAATTCATTCCTTCTTCATTCTTCCAGTGAGCAATCAGTCGATACCCTCTCTCTGATAGGAGACACCTAGAGGTGCACGAAACACAGGTATTGACCTTTAGGTGCCAAGAGACTTCGAGAAGCATTAAGTTATTTTGTTTGGTGCTTAACCGCTCTAGTAAGAAATTAAATTAAGGAAGAAATTTAAAAAATAAACTTTAAATAGAATATGTTGTGCATTGTCAATTCATGAAAATTGACTGGCTTTGATAAATGTTCCATAGGCTTCAATGTGTGTGGGGGGGGAGGGGGCTTTATGAATTCAGCGGTTTAGAGTATAGGGCAAATGGGGCCAACTCCATGGACTCAAGCCAGCCAATCAAATGGAATCACAGGTGGAAAATAACAAGAATAAATGTAAAGTCCTGTGTTTGAGCTTTAAAAATAAAACCCAAATCTCAGAACTCAAGGGCAGCTCATGTGAAAAAGACCTGGGAGTTTTAACTGGCTTCTATCCAAAATTCATGTATAGCAAATCAACTTATTTGACTTCCTAGGGATTTATTTTACAACTAGTTTATGTTGGAAGGTTAACAGGGAGGAGCATTTTTTAAGACGAGATTTCTATGGACTCTTTGTGTATACACACATGTACACTTTTATGCACAGTAAGCAATTTGTACATTTTGCTTTGACAAAGTTTCTTGGCGAAGTTATCACAGACAAGCGTTCTCTGGTAGTGCTTCTCGAAGTGTGGTCTGTGGACCACCAGAGTTAGCATCACCTGAAAACCTGCTAAATGTACAGATTCCTAGGTCCTGCCCTTGACTTCCTAAACCAAGGTCCCTGGGGATGGATCCCACACTCTGCTGCACTGTAACAATCCCAGGTGATTCTTTCGAATGCTAAAGCTTGAGAACCCTGCTCTAGATCCGAGAGACCGTCTTCTTAGGAAAATCTTGGGTTTACCCATAGGTCTGCTCTCAGCACACCTGTGGTTAGTCTGTCATCTGACTGGGTTTCTTAATTTCCATAACATGTCAACTCCATTCTTTCCCTCTTCCCTCCCACTCACTGTTAACCATCAACAGAGAAAACCCGTCTTCCTGATTTTCTTTTTGCCTTAGCTACTGGGGCGCTGAGACACAAAAGTGGAGCCTTTCATGGGCATTGCCCACGAGTTTGTGGCAAGCATTTTGTGTTACAGCGTTACTCTTGGCTCCATCCTCTTTTCCCATGCTGGTTTTCCCTTTCCGTCCTTTCACTGAAAAATTCTCTTGTCTTGTCTGTATTTCTGTAAACCTCTTCACACACTTCTGTTTGGTATAGGGTAAGGTAGACATGAACAATAAACCCCCCACAAATTGGTATTTATATTATTTTTAGGCAGTTATGTATTGAACAAAATAAGGTCTACCAATCATCAAATGAACAAAGAATCACATTAAAATCAAGAAGGAAAAACTGTGTGAGACTGCAATTTGCATGCGTCAAATGACTTATTCATTTTTATCTTCTTCTGGGAACTGGAGATGAAAGAGAAATTGTACTAGGAGTCCAAGTAATGAGCTTACTCTTAACAAGCTAGATGCTTGTTAGATGCTTCATCCATTCATATGGTGAAGCCCGAGCCCCCAAGGTGACTATATTTGGAGAGGAGCCCTTAATGGGAGAAATTAAAGTTAAATCAAGTCCTAAGAGTGGGGTTCTGATCCAGTAGGATTAGTGTCCTTATAAGAAGACACACCAGAGAAGCTTCTGTGAAAACCCATGACAAGTCATCTAATATCTGCAAGCCAGGAAGACAGCGTTCACCAGCAGCCCACCATTCTGGCATCTGACCTTGGACTCTCCAGTCTCCAGAACTGTGAGAAAGAAATTTCTGTTGTTGAAGTCATACAGTCTATGGGGTTTTGTTACAGCAGCCCAAGGAGATTGATGTGTGTGTGCGTGTGTGTGTGTGTGTGTGTGTGTGTTTTAAAATGGACAAGAGAGTAGGGGCATCTGGTGGTTAAGAGTCTGACTCTTGATCATGGCTCTGGTCATGATCTCGCAGTTCCTTAGTTTGAGTCCTGCATCTGGCTCTCTGCTGTCAGCCCAAGAGCCTGCTTTAGATCCTCTGTCCCCCTCTCTCTCTGTACTTCTCCTGCTCATTCATGCTCTCTCTCTCTCTCCCTCAAAAAATAAAATGAATAAACATTTTTTAAATGGACAAGAGAATATGAAAGGAAAATAATATTAGTTTCTTGTTACTGAAGGCCAACGAAAGAATTAGGCACACATTGAAAGAAAATGAAACTAAGAGGAAGGATATGCTGTCTAACAACTCTCAGGAGTTCTGGGTCAAAGTCCATGGAAATTTACTCTTCCTCTTGTAGCCACGAAATAAAAACCAAAATAACAAGCCTATGCCTTTTTCTTTAGCAACCTGCCATTCGACGCAGGCACCTGTTTCAGTTGGAAAGGTGCTGTCTTTGGTTTTCCCAAGTTATATCTGGCATCTGTCTACCCTCAGATGCCAATTAATCAGAATACATATAAACAGGTGATTGCCTATGGTAATTTTCTTTTTAAAAAATGTTTTACAAATGTTTATTTATTTTTGAGAGAGAGTGTGAGCGGGAGAGGGGCAGAGAGAGAGGGAGACACAGAACCCGAAGCAGGCTCCAGGCTCTGAGCGGTCAGCACAGAGCTCAATGCGGGGCTCGAACTCACAAACCGCGACATCATCACCTGAGCTGAAGCCCGACACTTAACTGACTGAGCCACCCAGGCACCCCGGAGTTATTTTCTACCTTTGATTTTGACAGGGGAGTCCGAACTGGAAAGTGGGTCCTGTACTGAATCACTTCCCAAGGCAAAGAGGGCCATCCCGGGACTGCTGGCTTCTCAGATCACTGCCAACAGATCAGGCCAGCTGGAGCCACCAAATAGGCTTAGAGCTTTGATCTGCAATCAAGTTGTACCAAGATAGATTGGAAAACCAGCTGATCATCCCCTAACACTCCAAAAACACTGAAAATTGTCCTAACAAGGAGACCAGGTCACTGTAAACTGACAGGAACCTCTTTTTGGGGCTAACTCAATAACCCCCTTTATAAATGTCCTAGAATTCCTGTTTCTGACTAATGATTAGTTGAATGTCCTCCTCTGCTTAGACATTGCCTTTAATTCCTCTGCTCACTCCCCAAATCACCATACTATAGGGACATGTGACTCCCATGTGAGTTCATGGAGAAGCTCAGGTGGTCGGGGACCTCTGGCCATTGAAATATCCCTTGGGCACGATGAAGTGCTTGTAACAGTCCTAGAATCCACAGAGAAGGAGCGAGATGAGTCCTGGGAAGGAAAGAACTAGGAGAGAAGATTTGCTGCTGATGCAATCAAAGGAACCGCATTCAGGAGGGAAGTGACTTTTCACTTTTCTTGGTGTCCTTCTCTGCACCAGTTTCTTATTATAGCCGTTTGCCAACTAATGCCCACCCCAACTACCCGATCATCCCGGGAAAGTGGCAGTGAAGAGCTAAGCCCCATCTGTAGCATCCTAGATAAAGGCAGAGATTTTCTTCCTCATGGCGCATGCACAGACATCACTCTTCTCCCATCTCATAGAGGAGGAAATTGGCTTGGAGAGTGACTTGCCCCGACCACGAGGGAGGCACGTGCACTCCTGACTCGCCATACCCTCCTCATCATGGCGGGGGCGCTGTTCCTTCTTCATGCACAGGTTACCACCTGAATGTTTCCTCCACTGCTCATCCTCCCCTGAGAGGTCAGAGAAAAAGAGACATTTCACCTCTGTTCTAAAACTAACAAATGCTTTCCCCTGATTCAATCCTTTTCTATTCCATGAAATTCTTCTAAGCGTTTCCTTTTTTGTACCTTTGACCTTTCATTCTTGACTCACTCCTTTTCATGAAAAAGATATGGTCCTTTTAACCCCCTTCTGCAAAATAATATTGTCCATTTCAGTGATTTATTTAGCAGAATGCTGATGTCATGAAGCTCGGACTCTGGAAGGGGCGATGAGATATAAATTAGTGTCTCATAGACATTAGGTGCACAGAGTTCAAGGAGGGAGAGAGCACTTGTCACCAGAGAGGTGGTAGGTTTTCGTAGAGGAGCTGGGCTAGAAGGCTGACCTTCCGGATGTCTGGGAGACTTTCTGCAGGCAGAAATTGGACAGGGGGCACAACATAAGAAAGGCATAAGAGACAGGACAGCCTTCAGAGGGAACAACATAAGAAAAGGCATAGAGACAGGACAGCCTTCAGAATATCTGGCAAAGGGTATCTGACCAGGTTGTATCTGACCGGGTTGGGTGGGCACAGAGAATACTGAGGAGGGGTGGAGGGTAAGGCTGGATTATAGAGGATACACCATCCTAGGATAAAACCTCGTAGGTAACAGAAAGGAAAGTTACATCGTGACAATGTGAATTGGGGAGATTATTCCGGTGACAAAGTTTAGGATAGATCAGAATTTGGTAAAATGAAGGTGGAAAAGACTAGTTGAGAGGCTACTGCAATAGTTCAGGTAAGAACCACTCAATTCCTGTTCTGTCCTTGAATAGTAACAACAGAATTGGGAAAGACCCAGATGTTTGAGAGACATTTTAGAGGCAAAAGTCACTATTGTCCTGGGCAAAGGGAAGGGGTCCTTCAAAGATAACTTAGCCTGAGCCCATGTAATGTGAAGATGGCGATGTTGAACAGAAATAGAAAGTCATAAAGACGAGCAGGCTGATAGGAGTAGGGCACGAGTTCAGTTTTGACCATATTGAGGTACAGCTGTCAGTGGGACGTTCCTGATGAGACTGAACCTAGCAGGCATGTTGAAATCTGGCAGCTCTGGAAAGCAACCCGAGTTGGAAATACACAGTTGAGAACATTTTGCACGTCACCAAAAGCTCTTAGAAAGTGCAGAGCATTTAGTAAGGTGCAAGTGTGAGGGAAATGAGACTGAATAGACACCATGTTGTCTGAATCTCCTTAACCCAACCCCATTCTTGCTTGGGATGGGGGCTCAAGAAATATCAAAGAAATAAATGAATTATGCGATGCTCACTCTATGTTTGCTAAGTTAGTAAATGAAAGAAGTAAATAAAAAGCCAAATGACGGGATGATGAATTTACGAAGCGCTGTATGAATGAATGAGAAGAGAGTAAGACTGGTGGCATACTATTGGGAATATAATGTGGACTGGATTTTTGTGAAATTTCGCCAGAGCTTGAAGAAATTTTTATAGAAAAGGAGCTGCCAGGCTGTGCTCCAAGCATGCTTACTTGTACAGAGTAGCCAATGTGCCCTCTCTGCCCATGGGGATTTCTGGGACATGGCAGAAGTTTTCTGGCGTGTAAGCCTCTGTTTCCTGGCTGCGTCCAGTTCTGGGCCATCTTTTGTTTCATTCAGTCTCAAATCAGAAGATCCTCTTGGATGCTGGCTCTCAGCTGGGAAATGGAAACTATTTGTGCTGCCATGAAGGAAGCTTTCTGCCTCTGGCAGGGTCTCCGGGCTGGAACCAGCATAAAGAGAAAATTAGGAAATAATCAAGAAGGCTGTACTCTTGGTGCATTTCATTGTTAGTATTCCAGTTACTGGGAGGATGACTAAAGTTCTTCCTGGTTTACTGCCTTAAACATTAAATGCAAAAATAATCTCCGCATAGCTCAAGTTCATCAGCGTGAGTATCCCAGCAAGAAAGCCTGTGTAAGAATCTGTGAATAGTGCAAGATGGCATGGGTGATAAACATGGTCTGTCAGGACGTTTTTCCATTTTCTCACTGCTCCTCTGGCACAGGCCTTTGGGGGCAGAACAAAGACGATTTTGTGCTTCCCGAAGCACCCCTGCTGTACTTTCGAGGGTTTTTTCTTTTCCCCCAGAAGCCTGCTTGAGGGATTTTTTAGCCCTTTCCTTCAAAGAACTAAATCAGGCCACTGTTTCATTGGCATTTGGTATGGTGGAGGGCAGAGTCTGTCTCACACTTATGATCTTTGCATATTCAGTGGAGGAGGCCAGAATCTGTGTGGTATACGTAAGGCTGAAGAGAACTCCCTCGGCTCCAAAATGTGTCCCCAACCTAGATGCTCAAGTATCTGAAATACTACTATGACCCTCATAAAGTAGAGGCCTTCTGTCCACTGCTCCTGCCTCCAACTCATCTCTATCACCTCCAGGGAGCAGTGATCCGGTCCTGCCTGGGGACCTCCAGGGACAAGACAGCACCTCCGGAGGGAACTTGCCGCGTGGACAAACGGGCAGAAATTTCCCGGCAGAGCTAGAAATTTCCAGCTCACAATGAATTAAAATCCACCTCCCTGGCTTACATTTCATATTTCTTCTACGTAACAGCTCTTTAAATATTTAAAGAGAACTAGTGTGTCTCCATTTGCCAAGCAAAATATTATCAGCTGTTTCCCACTGGTCATGATTACCAGCCCAGATTAAAGCAGATGCTCTCCTGCCCCCTCTCCTTCTCCCTCCTTGCTCCTAGTTCCCTCCACTCCCGACAATGTTTCTGCATCCATATGTGCCAATCACTGTGCTGGATGGCCTTACCCTCCACGGCACACCATGCACCCTTGTTTTTGAAAGGCAAGTGCGGACCACACCATAGACTGAATGAGGTCATGAACAACTTTGGAGATACCTGGATCTGAATTCAAGTTCCAATTTTATCTTTCCATTTACCTGTAAGGGTCCAGTCAAATTTCTTAACCATGATGAAAATCAATCTGGAGACAATGGTCTCTGTTTCATAGGGATAGAGATAATACGTGCAAACTGCCTGGCACCTTACCTGCAGGTGTGCAGTCATTGAGAACAATGGGGCCCATTATGCTGTGCTATTAGGTCAAATAAGAGCATGGAATAGTCTTGATCATCAAAATATATCAGCTACAAACCCAGCCATCTGTTAGCTTGTTCAACGTGCCATCTGTGTTTTCCTTTAAGTTACTGATAAAAATGTTGGCCAGGATGTGGCCTTAAAAAGAGCCCTGTGACCCTCTGTAGGGACATCACCCTCTTGTGCCTTCTTTCCGTAATAAGCATTCCTTGGTCAGGGACATGGAGCAAGTTAATAAACAGAACTGTGCTCTTTTCTGGTCTATGTTTCTCCACCTCTTCCACATGAATATTGTGTGAGCTTTTGTCAACCGCCCTCCTGAAATCCAGATAATCTATATCTAGATTATTCCCCTGATATAGTAATGAAAGGATCCCATCTCCCATGCATTCCCTTTTGAAAGGCAAACCCTCTTGGGAGAGCTAACATGTTGTGTTAATTCACACTCACTTGGTAGTGCTCTAACAGACTAGTTTCTAACTGACAAGGCTGGAAGCGAAGAAGTCACTGGTACCGGAAGAAGTAAAGGGAGGGTTGCTAATGGAAGTGTAAAAATGTTTAATCACAGCAGAATGGAGAATGAAAATAAATTTTATTGACTTAGCAAATGAGCTCAGAATGGACCCATGCACAGATCCACACTTACAAAGAGATAAAGACATGAAACTAACTACATAGCCTCCGAGGATTCCAATATATGCTCACAAGTTTGCTCTTCTCTCCCCTTCTGTTCTAAGAGTCACCGGATTCAACCAGTGTCAAATACACTTTACATTCCCTTCCTTAGGCCCTATCAGGGGATGGGAGGGGTGGTAGGTCCCTGTTGCTACAGATGTTCAAGCTCAGCCCAACCCTAATATCCCCTCAATGGTGATAATAGAAGCCAGGATTCATGGAGGGCTTACTGACATGTGTTACCTGGTCATCCTCACAACAGTCCTATTGTGGAGGGATTGTTGTCATCCCTCAAGCCTCAAAGAGTTTTGACAATTTGCTTAAAGCCACACAGATATACAAGGAACACAGCCAGGTCTCTGTCCCAATTCTGTGTCACTTGAAAGAGCTCTTAATATTTAGACAAATAATTCCTACTGGTCTTGTTGTAGGGATTTCTTATTTGACAACTGTGGCTATACTAGCAAGGGCTCCAGCGCTTAGCCCAGAGAGACGGGCCCCTGAGCCCTTTCAGCTTCCCTCTACCTACTCTCTCTAGCCTCCCTGACATTGCATGCTCCTATTAGATGGCCTCGCTGCAGCTCTGATGACCACAGCAATCCGGAGTGGACTCCCCCAGTTTGACTTGTGGCTCACACCCAAGGAGACATCTGCTCTGGAATTCATACTGCTGGGAAGCCGCCCTCAAAATTGTTTTGGAAATGGGTGGGGGTGTCTTGGAACAGCTTGACTGGGGGCTGAATCTCATTACTGACATAATTGTGACCTTTCAGCAGAATATGGAAAATGCCATTGATATAATATGCAAAAATGATGTCAGTGCTGTGATATGGGAGGGAAAGGGATGGCCCATGTGGGATATTTATTTTAATGATATCACCATCATTTGTTATGTGGTTCGAATTAAATAGAAGTCTTTGAGTCTAAACTCCACCAGTGATCTCTCAAAACATCCCCTTGTTTTGTCTGGTGTCATTTAGCACTCAATCTGCTGCATTTCCTGGCTGAACAGAGTTCTTGATATGATTTCTTTGTTCTGATGACTTAAACTCAGAAATAAGGGGGCTTTATCCTCAATCAAATTGTGCTGATATTGATCCAAGATACAGGCATTCTTTGATGAGAGTAGGAAGGAATGTGACTTAAGTGAAGGAGACAGGTAAGATGAAGCCCAAATTATAGATGAGTTAAGTGGCCCCCCCCACACACACGCTCACACACTGGAGTTGGGACAAAAGTGTACAGTGACAGATTGCAAAAATGCAAATACGTTTACATGACCCTTTGGCAAGTGTCCAATGTGTGACCGCTGGGTTGAATCTGAAGACCCTTCCATTCTACCAGGTGCCCGAGCTCAGTGAAGCAGGGCCTTCTTTGTGGGCTCCCAGCTGTCGCTCTCCTCCAGCTGTGGAACCAGCAGGTTTGCTAATAATAACCCTAATAATCAAGTAAAAACAATAGCCCACATCCTCACCTTCCATTTACAATGGATGTTAATGCTCTTACTCATGTGACCCCACTTGACTTTTTCAACATCCCTGTATAAGAGAGAATTGTTGACATGATGAAGGTCATTAATGTGTCCATTTTACATATGAAGAAACAAACCCAGAGTGACGGCATTTTCCTTCAGACACACATGTGGTTAGTGGCAAACCTGGAACCTTGAATGTTCAGCTATTGCTAAAGCTGCCCTCCCTCCCCGGCTGGATGGCAGAGCACAGAGGAGCACGCTCTCACGTGAGTCAGGACAGGGCACCGGGGTGCTCTGCATGAACGGCCCATCACAGAAAATCTCATGCACTGTCCCCACGCTTGAGGCCAGTGATGTGTTGTGATAGGCATTAGCAATTGTTTAGGGCAGAGCTCTGTATAAACCTCTCAGGGTGTGTGAGGGCAGAGGTGCGTAGTGTATTAGTTAGCTAGGGCCGCCATAACAAAGTACCACAGACTGGATGGATTAAATAATAGAAATAGATTCTGTCATGGTTCTGGAGGCCAAAAGTCCTAGATCAAGGTGTCGGCAAGGTCTGTTTCTTCCTCTCTCCTTGGCTTATAGATGGTGGTCTTTCCCCTGTGTCTTCTCTTGGTCTTTCCTTCTCATGGTCTAATGTCCTTTTCTTATAAGGATACAATCTATTAGATTAGGGTCCACCTTAATGACTAAATTTTAACTTACCTCTTTAAAGACTTTATCTCAAATATGGTTACTTTTTGAGGTACTAGTGCTTTAACATAGGAATTGGGGGGGGGGGGGGTAAAACAGGTCAGCCCTTAACAGATAGTAAGAAGTACATGGAGTGTTAGGAGAAGTAGAAGGTACATGGGGGCCATGCTTCATGTATTCATTTCACAGGTATTGACTGTTCTGTGTCACACTCTTTGCTCCAGGGACTGTTGACCCATCATGGCCAGATAGGGGTCCTCTGAGGGCTATGGGACTTTTACATGTGCCAGCAGACCACCACCAGTACTGGATCCACAGAGAGGAGAGAAAACAGACTTCGCACAGTTCTCTTTGCTGTGCATAAAAATCACTTGGAGAACTTATGAAAGCCCAAACATTTGAACCTCACCCCAGAGATTCTGATTCTGGGTGGGCCCAAGAATTCGCGTTTCCAGCAATTTCCCAGATGAGGCTGATGCTATTGATCCACAGACCACACTTTGAGCAGCACTGCCAAATACCGCACTGGGAATTTGTCCTTCCCTCTGAGTTCGGACTCCACTTGTATCATTTCACAGGCTCAGGATTATGATTATGAACAGTATCCTAAAAGCTGTTTTCCTCAGGTTGAGCCAAGGGTGCAAACCAAGATAAAATGTTCATTTTACAGACTTGACAGCTATGATTGTACACAAAGCATGTGCAATCCATTATTAGTTCTCCAGAAATGTTTTTAATCCTCTTGCTTTTGTACAGGAAAAGACAATGAGGAGCTGAAGAGTGCTAGTCTCCATCAAATCAAAGAAGATGTTTTACTGCTTGTTACACCCATACTGATTCTTTCGCATGTATACAATAGGAAGACAACCAACATTGCTGCTGACGCAGAACATCATGGTGTTGGCAGGGCACCCTTTCTGAGTGCTTAGTTTTGAGTATTTGGATTTTAAAGAAGGGTCTATGTTCTGAAACTTCATCCGAAAGCAGGGCATTTTGCATTTAGAACAGCTTTTCCAAAGACATAGTTGTAGTCAGTTCACAAAAGCCCACTTAACCTGCAATGTGGCTGAGGTATTTACATCATTCCTACACACTGTTCTCGGAGTAAAACAGATTCCAAGTTCAAACCAAGAATACCCACAGCAAACGTTTTCCTCAGTGCCTTGGGTGGGGGAAGGGGAAGAAAGAACCAGTAAGTGGAGCTGAGATGACAGAGGCGTAACTTTTAGTGGAATGAGTTGGACTTGCCAATGAGGAGTTCCTGTTTCTGGCCTGGCTGTGGTAGCTTTGTTATTGGCATACCCCACATGTTATTCAACTCTAAAAACTTTTAACTTCAAGCACTCCTTAACTTTAGGAGATAAAAAGAAATGGTCTTAATTATATTCCTTTTCTGGAAAGGCTTTTTGCTATGCAGAAAAGAACGCTAAACTAGAAGTCAGAATACCTAGGTCTGATCCTTGTTTACTCTCATTGCATGATTAAGGAATTCAATTCACCCCCTGCTATCTCAACTGATGATCTTCCAAGTTTCTTCCAGCTCTACTAGTCTGTAAGTCTACCATTATTCTTTGGAATTAACAAAAGAAAGAATATTAGTGAAAATGATATTAGAAAAATAATATTAGACAGGGCACCTGTGCAGGTCAGTTGGTTAAGCATCCGACTCTTGATCTCAGTGTTGTGAGGTCAAGCCCCATATCAAGCCCCATGTTGCATATGAAGCCTACTTAAAAAATAATTTTTTTTAATATTAGGGAAAGGGAAAAATAAACTCATTGTCATCATTTCTATTCAATGTTACACTGGAGGTTCAAGCCAGTGTATTAAGGGAAGATAAAGAAACAAAATGTACAAGTTCTGAAGAAGAAGAAATAAAATTGATGACATGATTATATGCAGATTTATGTATAAATCCAAGAAAATATTTAAAAAATATATATACATATTTAAAGTTTATTTATTTATTTTGAGAGAGAGAGAGCAGGGAAGGGGCAGAGAGGGAGGGAGAGGGAGAGAATCCTAAGCAGTCTCCACACTGTCAGTGCAGAGCCCAGTGCAGGCTCGAACTCATGAACCATGAAATTATGACCTGAGCTGAAACAAAGAGTCAGACGCTTAACTGACTAAGCCACCTAGGCATCCCTCAACAAATATATTACTAGAATAAATAGAGTTGAGCCTGATCTGGACCTTGTGACAAACTACAAAAATCAATAGCATTTCTATATGCCATCAATAAACAAAATATAATTTAAAATATTCTATTTAAATTGTGTCAAAACTATAAAATGCTTAGCACTAAATCCAGCAAAGATGTGCAAGAGTTCTTTGTAAATAAAAAAGCATTATTAAGATAAGAATTTAAAAATCTAAATAAAAGGGGGGATATACCATGTTCATAGATTGTCAATACTATAAAGACAATAGTCTTCCTCAAATAAATTGATGTATATATTCAATGCAACCCCAATCCCAATTTAAAAAATTCCAACAAAATTTTTTTAATGTTTATTTTGAGAGACAGAGAGAGAGAGAGACAGAGACAGAGCATGAGTGGGGGAAGGGAAGAGAGAGAAGGAGACACAGAATCCGAAGCAGACTCCAGACTCTGAGCTGTCAGCACAGAGCCCAGTGTGGGACTTGAACTCATGGACCACACGATCATGACCTGAGCTGAAATCAGACCCTTAACTGACTGAGCCACCAGGTGCCCCCAACAAAATTTTTATAATTAAATAAATTTCCTGTATTAAATAGAGATTATAGTCCTCAGCCCTAGAAGCCTGAAAGTTCAGAAAGGTGAAATACTAAAATCTGTTCAAGGATCCCTCTCAAGGTCACCTGTATAACTTGTCTGCCGACAAGGGAGCACTCTCATAAAATATCACCTAAGGAAGGCCTATCCCACAACTCCTCCCAGACCTCCTCCTGGAGGCTCCACATTGTGAAGTGAAAAAGAGAGTGAAGGGTATAATGCATTATTAAGTACCTAAGAAAGCAAGGGGTCATGGAATATACCTGAAGCACAGGGGAAGAATTAACCTTAGATAGTTTAAAAGAACTTCTGAAAAGAACTACAGTTAGTTTATTGGTTTGGTGTCAGGACTTGAGTGGTTTTTCAATTGATATGTTCTATTTTCTGTAATACTAATATTAACAATTATTAACACATGTTATGTATGTACTAACATATACCAAGCATTTCATATATATTATATATATATAATATATATATATTCATATATATTAACTCGGCTGTTCTATCGTTATCTGCACATTAAAGCTAAGGAAAGGGAAACATAGAAGTAGGTTAACAAATTTGCCCAAGGTCACATGGATCCCAGATTCACACCAGCTAACCTGGCTCTAGAGCCCACAGTCTTAACCATGACTTTACCCTGTGGTTTGTCTTCACTCTCTGGAAATGCTCTTGTGGAGGAGAAGTGACAATGCCTTCTGAGAAAATGCAGAGAGCTTTCCTGGAGGCATCGGGGGCTCCAGGGAGACTGGAGACCATGCTTTGTTGGCCCAAGAAAGAACTTCTGAATATGTTCCAGGTCAGGAACAACCAGAAATCAGACGGCCTTCCCAAGCAAAGGAAGAAATCCTTTGAGGGAGATCCAAATATAATACTAAGAGTCTGCTCAAAGAATAGAAGCTACTCAATGCTGGCACTAATTGCTCATTTTCTGATTTTTTTTTAAGGCAAGGAGGAATGTGCTCCAAGGAATTACTCTTGGAGAAAAAACTAGAGGGAGATTCTAACTCCCAAATTATATTTTGAAATGGGTAGGTAGATAAATGGGATATAGTAGACATATTAACGGATGAGGTGAAATTAAACCATTAGGAAGGGGAGGAATGAAATTGTTGAGTTATTGACCAAATTATGCAACTTCAATTTTATAGGAACACTGTGCTTCGTAGAGAACTGCTGAACCATCAGTGTTATTTATCTCCCTAGGCAGGAACTCAGGGGCACCCTCTGAGCCAAAAGCTATGACTCAAACTTCCAGTCTCAACAAGCTGGTCAGACATAAATATTCTCCTGATCTCCACAATCCCTTGCACATTAACACTCATTCTCAATAAACTCTAGTTGATTGACTGTTTGACCAAAGAGCTGGAGCATTTCCCAAGCACAGGCTAGATTTTAAAAATTGAAATAAGTGGTGCCTGCGTGGCTTAGTCAGTTAAGTGTCCGACTCTTGACTTCGGCTCAAGTCATGATCTTACGGTCTGTGAGTTCGAGCCCCATGTTGGGGGTTGGGATTCTGTCTCCCTCTTTCTCTGCCCCTTCTCTCTCTTGGTCTCTATTTCTCTCTCAAAAATAAATAAAAATAAACTTAAAAAAATAAAAATTGAAACGATATTTCAGAACCTTAGAAATTTTCACACATTTATTAGAAAGAAAAGAGAAGATGCACAATAAATTTTCAAAATGTGCAAATGGTACTAATTATGTTTATATAGTCAAATACTGGTCTGACGTTAATAAACTAGAAAATCACTGGAGACTCACAGAGTGGCCAGAAGAATAGCGTTGAGTTTGCATGGAGGTGTGTGCAAGTTAATCCATACAGGGAAATGACCCTGTGTCATCTGCTGGAACTAGAAGAAACAAAAAGCCAAATAGTAAACATTACTAGGAAGAAAGTTGGAAACCCATGATTGTTCTAGTCTACATAATTTTCTACATACTTGAAATTCTACAATAAATAAATTTACTTCCAGAAAAGATCAGAATGAGCATGTAAATATATTTTTACAACTTGTTTTGACTTATTTCTGCAGGAAGGGCAATGGTAAACCTGGGAGAGGGAAGTCTGAAGAAAAGATAGCTTGGAAGAGGAATTTCTTTTTTTTTCAATTTTTTGTATTTTTACTTTTGAAAGAGAGAGAGATAGAGAGACAGAGCACAAGAAGGGGAGGGGCAGAGAGAGAGAGGGAGACACAGAATCCGAAGCAGGCTCCAGGCTCTGAGCTGTCAGCACAGAGCCCGATGCAGGGCTCAAACCCACAAACTGTGAAATCATGACCTGAGCCGAAGTCGGACGCTTAACCGACTGAGCCACCCAGGCACCCATGGAAGGGGCATTTCTTGAGGGAGGCAGCCATGATGGAGAACCAGAGATATGTTGAAAGGAGACAAGACACGGGGTAGGAAAATTGTGCAGAGCATCAAATTAGAGGGATAAAGACAGAACGGCAAGACAGAACGGCTGTGTGAGAAAGCACAGCCAGGACTGGAAAATGAGACGAGCTTGGGACCATTTAGATCGAGGATAGGTTGGGACTAAGGTCATAAACTTCAGTTCCCCTTTACGATACAGATGTGATGGCTGGCAGGAAGGGTGTATGGAAAGTTTCAGGGCCATGTTAGATTATTAAGGAAAATGGGTATTCAGTTTATAATCCTAACATCTGAGAGACGATCACCATGTCTTCCTACAAGGTGTAACTTGTACCGTTTGTCAGACACCAAGCCCCGATTGGATGAAACAAGGCTCTGTGCCTGCATGGACATCATTATGGCAAACGGAAATGTGAACTCCTAGAACCTAAGACACACCTTGATTTGAATACAGACAGGAAACATCTTTGAAATAACTGTAAATGAGTTGGCTCTGCTCTTATTTGGCTTCCCCATACCCATGCTTCCTTCATAGGAGAGAAAAGAGAAACAACGAAAACTCCTTATTTTTTCAGGATGATCACATGCTTTTGCCATCTCGCATGAAGAGAGAGATATTTTCTCTTTTCTGCCTTGGTGAACAGTTGTACGGCTCTCCCCGCTGTCTGTTGCTGGTGAATTGCATGTAAGGTGAACTGATGAAAAGTAGCCAAACTGGCTTCTAGAAACCCCTCAAAACATTCATTAGATGTCCTTGGCTTGGGGAATTGTGAGGTTATAACCGCTGTTAGGACTTTTCTTTCTTGGTTTATGTCTGCTGACCAAGATAATGATGGTAAAATGATGTGACATCTCAGTTAAAGTCACAGGTTCAAATTATTTGGCAAAGCTCTATGCCCTTATGGCTAATTTCTTCTGCACATTTCTCTTTGTAAGCACTTGCCCGTTGTCACATGCTATACGGAAACAGTCCTACTCTTTTTTTCGATTTTTCCCATTGTATTCCTGTCTCCCGACTCTATTTGGGAGTCAGCGAACCCTAACTTGTCTCTTCTGTTCTGGAGTGGCAGATATTTTGAGGTTTTATTTATATATATTTATATCATAATATTACATATAATATACATATGGTATACATAATAATAACACATATATCATATAATGCACATTGCATATGTAGTTCTTAATAGAGTAGAAAGAGTATTTGTTGATCTCTATTTATTTTTAAATGTTTATTTATTTTAAGAGAAGAGAGCATGAGTGGGTGAGGGGAGGGGGAGAGAGAGAGAGAGAGAGAAGAGAGAGAATCCAAACTGGCTCCACACTGTTAGCACAGAGCCCAATGCAGGGCTCGATCTCACCACTGTGAGACCATGACCTGAGCTGATATCAAGAGTTGGATACTCAACTGACTGAGCCACCAAGGCACCCCAATGATCTCTAATTTTTTTTTAAAATTTATTTTTGAGAGAGAGACAGCATGAGCAAGGGAGGGTCAGAGAGAGAGGGAGACACAGAATCGGAAGACAGGCTCCAGGCTCTGAGCTGTCAGCACAGAGCCCGACGCGGGGCTCGAACCCACAAACCGTGAGATCATGACCTGAGCCGAAGTCGGATGCTTAACCAACTGAGCCACCCAGGCGCCCCTATCTCTAATTTTTATAGAAAGAAAATATCTTAACTGTTTTTCAAGAGTGAAGATGACTTCTCTCAGGATGGGTATCATCTCCCCAAATCTTTAAAATTAGTGCAAACGAGGCTTTTGAGGAGAGAAAATGACTATATCTCCTTAGTAGATGAAACTTCCTGTATAGAATTGAGAATCAGAATCAATTTCGGAATACATTCTATTAGGAGAGAGAAGATTGCTTTTTGGAAAAAAGAAAAACTAACAACAATAACAACAACAACAACAACAAAACAAAACTCCAGGAGCAGCATCTCTGCATAGATGGCAAAAGCTATTCTAAACCCAGATCTTCTAGAACCCCTGGGAAGCAGGAATGTAATGGGCTGGTGTGATTCAGTTCACAGTGGGCACTGCTGAGGTGTAAAGAATCAGCAATTGCATCTGGGTACGGATGCCAGCTATAGTCACAGGTGCTCTTTATACTCAGGTAATATCACTTTTAAAAAATTACATCTGGATGTTCGCATTCTGGGACCCCCTCCGGTGTTTGCAGCTACATATATTCACATGGGGCCACATGAAACCCACCTTTGTTCATTTGTCTACCAAAGCAAAATCTTTGGAGAATGATGCTTACAGGGAATATTAGCAGCATCAAGGAAAAGACATGGGCCTCACGCCATCTGACTGGGGGTGGGGAAGAAGAGGGGAAGTACCCCTGGGGGACTGGGCAGAAATGTGGAATCCTAGGGATGGGTTAGTCAAGAAGAAATATGTTCTCAGGTTGTTAGAAATCAACATAGCAAAGGTTGGGGTCAGGTAAGTGGGGACAAGAGTCAAGCTTCAGGTAGGGGGCCTGAGGTGAGAACGAATATAATGTTTATTAAAAAGAGAGCACTATGAGGCCAGGGGCCAAATTTGAGGATGGTAAGTATTCTGGGAGACACAAACTAGCATCCTTGCTCTCTACTTTAGGAGACAAAACTAATGAAATAAAAAGAAGGCCTATTGGGGAGCACAGAAAACAACATTTTATAAAATGCTAGAATTATGTGTCTGATGATTCTATTTTTTTAATTTTTAAAAAAAATTTATTTATTATTGAGAGACAGCATGAGCATGGGAGGGGCAGAGAGAGGGGGAGACACAGAATCTGAAGGAGGCTCCAGGCTCTGAGCTGTCAGCACAGAGCCCAACGCGGGGCTCGATCTCACAAACCACGAGATCATGACCTGAGCCGAAGTCGGACGCCTAACCGACTGAGCCACCCAGGCGTCCCGGTTCTATTTTTTTAATTAAGACTTTCCAGCTTATCCTTCCAAAGCCTTATCCAACCTGGTCGACACCAACTGGGTAGCAACTCTTGGTGGTGTCTGGGCAAAAGCCTTGTGGTCCAAACAGATGGATTTCTTCCAAACACAGGACTCATTTTCCACTAATGAGATATGATTTTTTAAAGTGGAAAACAGGAAAAAAAAAATCTTTGTTAAACCAACTTAGGTCAAAATTTGATAAAGTTTCTAATGATTATATTTAAGCCAGGAGATCCAGGTTATGGAAAGATTTTAAGAGATACCCGTCGAAGATGTTATGAGCCAGCTTTCTAATTTTCAGCCGTTATCAATTACTGCTCAGTTCAAGCTCTCTAAATGTGTTTAATGTGTTACATTATGCCCGGGGAATTGCTCCTAGCTCTTGACCTTGTGGATCCTCCATTGCGATTTAGCTCCCAACGCACCCACGGAAGCTTTCCGTCCAGTCTGTGCTTAATCCACCCGAGCTGTGGGTGAGGAAGGACCTGTGCATGTGACCTCGTTAGGGGAAAGCACTCGTCTACCTTTGGCTGTTAGCTTCCTCCATCTCTTTTGATCTAACTGGAAGAGAAAGGAGAATTTCAGTTTCAGAAAAAACCTTCCATTTTGCTGTTGTTACTGTCACTTAAAACAAACATTTTAGAACCTCTTAATTCATTGTGAGCCTCCTCCACTCCCCACAAACATTGCTGATAACATCAGCTCTCAGAGGGACCCTGGTACATACAGAATTGGTCACATCGACATGATTTATATTCAAATTTTAAAAATTTTATTTTAATTTTAATCACCTTTACTGGGGCGCCTGGGTGGCTCAATTGGTTAAGCGTCCGACTTTGGCTCAGGTCATGATTTTGTGGTTTGTGGGTTCGAGCCCCGCGCCGGGCTCTGTGCTGGCAGCTCAGTGTCTAGAGCCTGCTTCGGATTCTGTGGCTCCCTCCCTCTCTCTCTGCCCCTCCCCCACTTGTACTCTGTCTCTCTCTGTCTCTCAAAAATGAATAAATGATAAAATAAATAAATAAATAAATAAAATCACCCTTATTGACGTGTAACTTACTTAAAATAAAATGTACCTTTATTTTAACAATTTTGACAAATGCAACTGACCCAGGTCACCTATATTCCTACAGAGTTAGAGATCACTTCTACCAACCCCAAATGTTCCCTTTCCCCTTTGCAGTCATTCCCCAGCCCCCAGACAGCCAATGCTCTCTGTCACTGTAGATTAGTTTTGCCCTTTCTAGAACTTCACATAAATGGAATCATGCAGTGTTTACTCTTGTGTCTGGCTCCCTTTGTTCAACGTGCTGTTTTGAGATCCATCCATGTTGTATCAGCAGTTCCTTCCTTTTTGTGGCTTTTTATGTGTGTACCAGGGAAAGAGACTTCCTTGCGGAACTGCATATTGGCTGTTAAGATTTTAACGAAGATCTGATTTTTGCCTTTCAGGGCATTCTTGCATATTCTAGTAAAACAGAGTAAAATTCTATGATGTCTCTTTTGCCTGAAATGAATGGACAGTTCCATATGGCTTAAGGTACACTGAAATACCAATTAAACCACTGGCGTAAAATAAAACATATGTGTTGAATTGCAAGGCACTGATTTTAGAATGTATTTTTACTGTCAGTTATGGTTATAAATGACTTGACTGCCACATGAAATCTTTTGATCTCAGAATTACCCAAAGCTACACTTTGTGGGTATGACTTCACAATCTTTCTCTTGATGTCCTTAGGCTTTGTGTTTAGAGGATCGGGCCCCATGATTTTTGTCAGCAACTTTAAAAAGTTTTTTTTTTTTTTCTGATCCATTATAAGGCTTTAGAATGTAATTTTAATGATTCAAAAAATGTTGAGGGGGAAGTAGAAAAACTTCAACAAATATTTTTTTTAAGTTTACTTATTTACTTTGAGAGAAAGAGAGAGCACACGTGGGGAAGGGGCAGAGAGAGAGCGAGAGAGACAGAATCCCAAGCAGGCTCCGCACCACCAGTGCAGAGCCCGATGTGGGACTCAAACTCACGAGATCACGACCTAAGCTGAAGACAGACGCTTAACCAGCTGAGCCACCCAGGTGCCCCAACAAGTATTTATTAATCATTTAGGTGGAATACAAGCAATTGAGCTGTTATTCCCTCTCTCCATAAGTAGGAGCAAAAACCATGGAGAAAGGGGCTGACACTGGAACTGAAATCTAATAGCAAAGTAGAACTTCGAATAAATGAGAGAGAGGCTGTCTTGTATGAGGTGATTGCCGTGTGTCAGGACACAGGGGTCCTGGGCTCTCAGGAGGGCTCTCAGGAGGACTCTCAGGCTATGTCTTATTTATTAGCCCTGTTTGAGGGATGAGGAAACTAAGGACCTCGAGTCCCAGAACCCCTAGGTGGTAGAACCGGGATTTGAACCCACGTTTGCTTTGCTCCAAAGCCCATGTCCTTACCACAAGGCCCTTCTGCTGGACTCTCTCCACTTTCCAAAGCTAAGGCTGCCTCCTCGGTGGCTCCTCCACCTGGCTCGTCGTTGCCCTCTGTTGACATCCTGGTCACTCCCCACCTTCCTGGAGGCAAAGACCACAGCCTTCCTCCCCGTCTCATGTCCTCCACCAGTTCCTGGGTCACTGCAAGGTCACAGAGCTACCTACGGGGTCCTCAGGGTCTTAATGTCCTTTTATCCAGTGGTTTCTTTTCCTTTCCATTTCTGCTACCCGGTGTATCTCTACACCCCAGACCTTGTCACCACCCAGAATGGTTTCACGTCTGAAATTCTGAGCTCTAGTACCCCTATTTCTGGCCACAACCTCACATTCTCTCAGCCTGGTCCCTCCTACACTTGTCCTTGACCGTACCTGCTACATGTCCCTTTGCTTCTCCCAACCTAGGGACGCTCTGCTCATCTGACTTCCTGATCCACATCAGGCTACAGGATGGATCCCCAAACCACAGTCTTTCTCACATACATTCTCAGCTGTTTAAACCCCCGTCCTCCCCTGCCCCTGCCCAGCCCAGCAAAACCTCTGGACCAGTCTGACAATCTGTCACTAATGCTGCCGGAACTGGAGCAAATCACAAGAGAATATGTTGGACCTACTACAAACTCCTAGTTTCCTCCCTCAGTTGGACCTCTTGAACATCTTTCAAAGTCTTTCTCTTGATCTATGTTGGCCCTTTACCCCTGACCACTCATCGACTATTTCAAATCTTTACTTGTGTTCTCTAATTCCATACCCAAACTCCAGTCTTCCCTTGGCCAGAGATGTGTCCTATTGAGAGAACTAAAGTCATTGGGTGTGAATTATACCAACTTTCTGAAAACCATGTCAATTGACTGATCCCCTGCCCCTCTCTTGTGCTCCCTCCCCAGAGGTGCTCCAGGTGACCCATGCTACTTCCTGCCCAAGGACGACACCACCTACACTTTTAATTCCACTCCTTCCTGGCTCCAACAGGAACTCTTGTAATGATCCCCTTTCTCTCTTATATCTTCAACCTTTCTCCCACTTTGCTCTCTCTTTCTTCTCAGCTTCTAAATATGCACAAGTATCTCCTATCCTAAAAAGACATCAGTTGACCCTTTGCCCTTCTCTAGCTAGAGCCCCATCTCTCCCATTTCCTTTGCAACCAAGTTTCTTGAAAGAATATTCCATATTCTATACTTAACTCTCTCTGTCTCATCAGCTCCTTTTTACTCCTGTTCTTTGCCCTTCACTGATCTACACAAAGCCTAGACATTGCTCCTACCACAGCTCGCTGAAACTCAGCTAGCAATAGACTCAGCTGTTCAATAAAAGTTTCATATATGGCTCTAACATATATCGGGATTATAATGCAGGAAAGACACATTTTATCTGAGTGATCTTCAGCAAGTTATCTAATTTCTCTGTGCCTCAGCTCTCTCATCTGAAAAGTGGGCATGATAAGAGTTGTGAGGGTTGCGTGGGCTTGCTTATGTGGAGTGCTCAGAATGGCCCTTCAGAAGTGTTAGCCTTTATTATTACCGTTGTTGATGGCGGTTGTGTAGTAGTTGAGTAGAACTGGTTAAAAAAGGAAAACAAGTCAAAATCAGGTATTGCCACCAAAGATGATGAGTCTTCTACTTACTGACTTTCTCTAAAAAGGACTCTTCAACAAGAGTCACTTGTCCCTGTCCTGAGTCTCTGCCCCTCCTTGATTCCAGTCAGAGGGGGAGGGATACCCAATATCTTCCTAATTCTCTGCAGATCTCCAGCTCCGCCCTCATGTTAGCGCTCACTGTGTGACACACCTGCATGTGGGGTTCCCTGGTTCAGGTCTTCCCCAAGGACAGAGCAGACTCTTGCCTAACACTCTCGTGACTGGTTGGGGGAGGGAGGGAGGATACTTCACCTCCATCCCCAAACACAGGATCACTTGCAACCCCCACTCCCAATGACAGTGGTACACCGTGTCCAGAACCACCCACAAGAGTAGGCCTTATTGCTCTAAATTTACAAGTGAGGATGTGCAGAGAAGTTAAGAATATCCCAAACTCCAGAGCTGGGAAAGGTGATGGAGAATTCCTATTGTGTTTCTGATGAGAAATCTTTCCATTCCCTGATACCCAGCATTGCTTCATATCTCATAAATCAGGGTGGAGTCATTTTAAACCAACGGAAACAACTGTGGCTCTCAAGATGTAAAGTTAATGACAAATTGAATAAGAGGGACATTCCTTAAAGGATTTTTCTTGCAGATTTGGCCAACTTCTTAACTAATATTTGCAATTACTTTTGTTGTGTCTCCTTCAGGTGAGAGAATGCATGTTCCCTCTCCTCTGAGCACACAAGTGTTCCTTAATAAATCAGACTTGCTGACAGTCCAGGGAGAAAGCCTTTCGTCATCCTGCACAGGTCTGCTTAAGATAATGTCACCGAGCCTGCTTGCACAGAGAGAGAAACAGGCATATTTACAGGTGTACATGGCCATTCTTTTTCTTTTTAATTTTTAAAAATATTTTATTTATTTTTGAGACAGAGAGAGACAGAGCATGAGAGGGGGAGGGGCAGAGAGACAGGGAGACACAGAATCCGAAGCAGGCTCCAGGCTCTGAGCTGTCAGCACAGAGCCCAACACGGGGCTCGAATCCACGAATGTGAGATCATGACCTGAGCCAAACTTGGAGTTCCAACTGACTGAGCCACCCAGGGGGCCCTGTACATGGCCATTCTTAAGCCAATGTTACCAAAACCTTCATAATCTGCTGAGACTTTTGCTCTGAATTCTGGAATCCTATATCTAACTGGCCATTTGGCATCTCCACTGGGATATATCACACTGTCTCTAAGTTAAGGTGTCCAAATACAACTTCTGATTTTATTACCCCACTCCCAGAAACATGATTCTTCCCCATTGTTTCTGATTTCAGCAGACAGCACCACCATGGCCCAAGGACACAGTGATGGGTTAAAAAAATTTTTTTTAATGTTTATTTTTAAGAGAGAGAGAGAGTGCAAGCTGGGAAGGGGCAGAGAGAGAAAGGGAGACACAGAATCCGAAGCAGGCTCCAGGCTCTGAGCTGTCAGTCCAGAGCCCAATGCGGGGCTTGAACCCACGAACCGTGAGATGATGACCTGAGCTGAAGTTGGACACTTAACTGACTGAGCCACCCAGGCGCCCTGACAGTGAAGGGTTGTTATTAGAGAATGGCATGGCTAGCTTCATCTATTTGTAAGAACTCATCCTGGCAACAAAAGGGTCAGGATTTTATAGTTAAGTGGAGAGAGTTGAGTTCGTGGCTATTAGGAAGTTACTTTCTTTATGTTAACAAAATATGATATGTAAAAGTAAGATAATGAAATGTGTTTCTAGAAATTGCTATTAGGTTTATCCCTATGAAATGATCATTTATAGCCAACCAATGTTGAGTAGCAGCAATTTTGCACGACTCAGTGAATATGTTGCATCTTGGTAGATAGGCATCTTGATCAAAATTACTAGATATCTAGGGTACCTGACTGGCTTAGTCAGTAGAAAATGCAGCTCTTGATCTCAGGGTCATGAGTTTGAGCCCCGTGTTGGGTGTGGAGCCTACTTAAAATAAAAAAAAATAAGATATCTACTTTTAGTAAAAGTGTTAGAAAACAAACATGAACATTTACTGCTGGTGTAAATACAGACGGTGGAGAACTTACTGGAAAGCAATTGTATCCTAAGTCTTAAAACAGTAAAATTTCACACAGTTATTTTACTTGAGAGAATAAATACCAATGAAAACACCAATGTGAAAGAATTCATTCCCAAATTGTTTATAAAAGGAAAAAAATGGAATTTGTCCAAATGTTCATTTACAAGAAACTTCAAATAAACATGTGTCATCTGTTCGTGAAATAGTATACAACTATTAAAGTGATGATATAAAATGTAAATTAAATGTCACGCAAAGATCTCCACAATATATTCTTGAGCAGAAGGACAGGATATAAAACAGATGTCTAATATGATAGTATTTTCATTAAAAAATAGAATTTTGTATCCAATTATTACAATACGCAAAGAAAGTAACTGAAAAAAGATATTCTTATTAACAGAGACTACTTCTGAGTGGTGGACTTTTAGAAGATTTTTTAAAAATATCACTTTTAGTGTTTTATAAAAATTTGGGGCAACCTTATATTATTTTTTATTTGTTTTAATGTTTTATTTATTTTTGAGAGAGAGAGAGAGAGAGATAGAACGTGAGTAGGAGAGCGGCAGAGAGAGAGGAAGACACAGAATCCAAAGCAGCCTCCAGGCTCTGAGCTGTCAGCACAGATCCACACACGGGCTTGAACCCATGAACCCTGAGATCATGACCTGAGCCGAAGTTGGACACTCAACCGACTGAGCCCCATGGGGACCCCAACTTTATATTATTTTTTTTATAATAAAACAAAAGCTACATTCAAAAGAAGAAAAAGCTTCATAAATATTTAAATACATATAGGAATGAACAATTCTTAGGGAAAATCCCTGTGTTCAGATGAACCTCCCTAATCTTTGACATTAGCAGTGATTGATACCTACCTACCTTTTCCATGATGCCAACATTGAAAACAGAGAATAAGTCCTTCCACAGATGACATTCCATGCCTGTCAATGATGGATGTACCATAGGTTTGCACCAGTACACGAAACCTGCAGATGTCATAAGACATTACAATTCTACATTGTTTACATTACAAGCTACACTGTTAAGACTGACGCTATTAACATAAATTCAAGTTCCGAAGAAAAAGCAACTCTTTCACCAACGTTCTTATTTCTCTGATTCCTGATTTCCTGATTTCTATTTTATTTTATTTTATTTTATTTTATTTATTTTTTTAATTTATAGTTTATTGTCAGGTTGGTTTCCATATAACACCCAGTGCTCTTCCCCACAAGTGCCCTCCTCCATGTCCATCACCCCCCTTCCCCTTTCCCCCTCCCCCTTCAGCCCTCAGTTTGTTTTCAGTATTCAAGAGTCTCTCATGATTTGCCTCCCTCCCTCTCCCTAACTCTTTCCCCCCTTCCCCTCCCCATGGTCCTCTGTTAAGTTTCTCCTGTTAGTCCTATGAGTGAAAACATATGGCATCTGTTCTTCTCTGCCTGACTTATTTCACTTAGCATGACATCCTCGAGTTCCATCCACGTTGCTACAAATGGCCAGATGTCATTCTTTCTCATGGCCATGTAGTATTCCATTGTATAGATGAACCACATCTTCCTAATCCATTCATCAGTTGATGGACATTTAGGCTCTTTCCATGACTTGGTGATTGTTGAAATTGCCGCTATGAGCATTGGGGTACATGTGCCCCTGTGCATCAGCACTTCTGGGTAAATCCCCAGCAGTGCTATTGCTGGGTCATAGGGGAGTTCTATTTTAAATGAGTGTGACTGCTAAGCCTAGTTTGGGGGCTAAGTAGATCTAGGGGTGTGAGAGAACCTATTAATATTCTTATTAATATGAAAGCCTATGTGTAATTAAATTTTCTTGTAGCCACGTTAAAAAAATAGATGGAACTCATTTTAATAACATATTTTATTTCATTCCATATCCAAAACATCAGTATTTCAACATGTAATCAATGTAAAATATTATTGAAATATTTTATATTTTCATTAATTCTTGTTTTATTCTAACATTACCTTAAAAAATATAAGCTAATACTTATAACCATTTATCTTACTCCTCTTCTTAGCTAAAAGGTGGCACACTAACAGAGTATTCTCTACCTCGCTTTTTAACTTAATATATGGGGAGGTCATGCCATCAAGATATGTAGATATCAAGAATATTTGAGCATTTTCAAAATTTTACAATTACTGGTGGCTGGCAAGGACAGGAAAAGAACTTTTGTGCTAAGTTCCTCCCTATGGCAATATCTATCAGAAGACGCTTACCTCCCTCCCGGGAGGCCACACCACTTCAAAGGGAGCCAGGAGTTGCTTTTAGCCTATAAAAGGATAGCTCTCCCTCTGATTTGTCTTTACTCTAAGCTTCTAAAGGAGGAGGAATTGTTATGATCCCAGAAAAGGATCTCAAGGAGAAAGATATTTGCCTCTATTTAGTAATTGTACTTGATAGTTGAGAGGCGATAGGCTGTAAAAGCAGTGAAGCTGGAAGACAGCCCACAAAGTTAATTTTAAAAGTTATTTATTGACTCTTTGATGGGTGGGGCCTTTTCTTTCTTTAGTACCTCCCCAGAAAGTCCTGAGCTTACATTTAAAAACAAAGCTTCAGGCTTATCCCAGCTATTCCCAGCTCCCCGGGTGTAAAGCTAACACGGCCTTGAGCACAGGGCTGGTAATGGACATGGCTGGGAAAGCTCCTTCTTGTGTCTGTGGTATGATTCTAGCCCACTTAGGAGCCCACGTGATTCCCATGGCTGGGGACCAAAAAGACTTAGTTTGTGAATCCAGGTAAGCAGTCACTGGCTGTAAACTCGAAAACTCCAGAAAGTGCCACCATCCTTGAGAAAATCTGCCTTCAGACTGACCGACGTGCTGCTGATTGATCCTCTCCCCAAAGGAGTTCTGGGAAGTGGGAAACTTTTGCCAGAGGACAAACTGCAGAAGAAGCAAAGACTCATCTTTGCTCAGGTTTCTACTGGAATGAACATATTTGGTAAGTGTTCCCCAAACAAAAGGCATGATATTCACTTTTTGGCTTTATCAGGTGTTAACATTTGGCTGCAAAGATGGTAAACCACTTGCACCACCAAATTTTCTGGCTTTCTCAATCGGAGGGGTTCCTGGGGCTGTGGGCATTGTGATGGCTCTTTCTGCATGTGCTCAGGCTGGCAAAGGACAAACCGTTGCTGCAAATGTGGTAGAAGGTGCAGCACATTAGTTCCATGCATGCAGGATGTGAGCAGTTTCAACGAAGCAAAGGGAGAAAATCTACCTGATGGTGGTATGCCGTCATGAAACGTATCAGGCATCTAAGGGGAGGAAGTTCATGGCCGTGGGGGCTTTGGAAGCCCCTCTCAATGACAAACTTCTGAAAGGATTCCGTCTCATCCTTCAGAACTTCTCAAGTAGTTGAGTTCATCGGCCTGGCTGAGGCTGAAAACACTCTGCAGAAATACTCTCTAGAAGAAGACTCAGGCAGGATGGGGTGAGATCCTGTTCTGACCTGATGTGTGGCCCCTCTTCTGATGTTTGATGATATTTCTCAACTCCTGAAGAATAAGGAGTGCATCTTTTTTCTTTTCTTTTCTTTTTTTGGTCACAAATCAACAGGAGGCAATAGGTCCAATGCCACTTCTCTTTCTTTCCCAAACTCCAGCTTCTGTCCCTTCCAGAGTTCGGTCCTAAAAGAACACTCAGAAGAAATATTCAGAAAATACGGATTTAGCACAGAATGAAAGTTGCCCAACTCCACCCTTTGGGAGTCATTAAAAGCAATAAGCCGACAGCTAATCTACAACATTGAGCTTTAAAAAGTACCTGTTCTGTAAGTAATCCAGTGAGCTTGAGTTGATGTGTGTGATTTGGGAGAATCACGAGTGCTGTCATTCGGAGAGAAGTTCATGCTAGTGTCAAGATGAAATCCCATGCTCTCAGAAAATGTAAAGAATGCTGGCATGTTTTCGTTAGTCTTCTGTAATTTTTACACCAAGTAAAGACTGTGGACTTTACACGTATTGTTATTATTCTAATCGAAAGCCAAACCAGGGCCCTATTTGACAGGTATTACGCCTGGAGTCGTTTTAAAATATTGTGGCATGTCTGGAAATTGACACAAGTTCCTACATGATCGTACTTTAAAAAAAAAATCACCCAACTGTTTTCTTGTGTTTTCACTAGTGGGGGAAAAGAGAAAACTTGACTTGAAATTTAATCATTACAGACAACGTGCTGCAGGGGGGAGGTATGGAAATCATACCACCAGCTCGTTAAACTTTAACAAAATGTAAATATTCACATTTCAAGACTCAGAATCCAGACAAGCATTTACATTGCAATGCACCTGGAATTGTGTACTTTAACCGTATGTTAAAATAGAGAACCCCCCCCCCCAGGCCCCAAATGGTGTCACTTAGACCCTGTTCCCAAACCCCAGGGGCTTAAAACCCCATCTAATTGCGGTTTCCATCTTCCCCAGGAACGTGGCCTCAACCGGTCAGTCAGGAAAAATTTTCTTTCCATCAGTGTCAACCAGTCTGTCACCTGGGTCCTCTCCACAAGACGCCTCGCTTTCCTTCCTAGCAAATGGCCTGGTCTGGAACAATCGTTTTCTTTCGCTAAGAACTTTCGTGCCCCCACCCTTTGTCTATAGAAACCTTCCATTTTCTACCACTGCTCAGGGCTCCCCTGCACTTGCTCGGTGGGGTGCTGCCTGATTCAGGAATCGCTTGGTAAAGCCAATTAGGTCTTCAAATGTACTTGGTTGAATTTCATTATTTAGCACATATGATGAGTGGTAGGTATTTTCTTTCCTGAAGTGGTCCTATTTTCTCCCTTCCCTTCCCTTCCCTTCTGTTCCCTCTCCTCCCCTCCCCTTTTCTTTTCTTTCTCTGTCTCTCTCTGTCTCTTTCTTTTTGTCATACAAAAAGACATAGTCTCACAAAATGGTCTCTTCTTTTCAACCCAGATTTTCAGGGTTGGGGGGTGGGAGTGGTTACCTTGCTTTATTCTTTCTATCCCCAGGGAACTGTAGGTCCGTTCCTTACTCTATCTTTGTGGGTATAGTTCAAGCAAACAGATCCCTTTCCCCCCACAAACTAAGTGCCTTCTAATTTTTACGAATTATAGGAACTTAAATAAAGCTTTAGTAGATTAGCTTATATAAATAAAAATAATAAAATTCATATGCCAGATAAATCCATTTGTGTTCTGGAAGGAGTCAGACTTACACAGCAGATACGGAGACTTGAGGCCACACCACAGCATCTGGCAGGCCTGCCTCTTGCAGACCCCCATGCTCCGTGTCCCCCGGCTGTCCCCCAGAGCCCTTTCAGGCTGGCTGTCTGCTGGGGGTGCATTCCACACAGTCCTAGCCTAGGCTATTGCTCCCTCGGGAAACAAAACAAAACATCTAACCAAATTAAAAGAAAATCCAAACAATAAGTGAAGGCATTTCCTACAAGGCTAGTTCTCTTTTAACATTGATCAAAAACTTCTAACATTATCAATCCCAGTTTCCTCTATTAACAACATTGCTTACTATTTCTTTTGTTTCTTCTTTATTTAAGCCAACTATTGTGTGTGTGTGTGTGTGTGTGTGTGTGTGTGAGAGAGAGAGAGAGAGAGAGAGAGAGAGAGAGGGAAGGAGGGAGAGAGAGTTGGGAGTTTTTCTGCTATAAACACTGCTCATATCTCACATTTTTCTCAATATGACAATTCTTTTTTAACTTTATAGAATCTGTTACCATGCTTCAGTTTTAAATTTTTATGAAATCAATCCTGAAAGCATAAAAAGTAAGTTAATATTATAGAAGTTTGCAACAATAGCCACAGTTTTTCACTCCTTGTGTCCATGCCCCTTCGCAATGCAACTTTGCTTGCTTCTTCCATCAAGAAATGGACCTGTTTCCACACTCATGACCCACACTGGCCAATGGAAGGCAGTAGAAGTGACCGTGTACACCATTTGCTCTCTTTCTTTAAAACCCTGCCTCTGCCATGTGACAAATCCGGGCTGGCTCACTGGAAGATGGGAGACATGTGGCCTCGCTCCCCTCATCCCTGCCAATATTCAGCCAACCGGTAAACACGTGGCTAAAGCCATGCCAGAGGGTAAGGCCCAGCCCACCTGCTAGCTGAGAGCAGCCACACTTGGCCCAGACCGACAGAATTGCCCAGATGACCTGCAGACACGTGATTAATAGTAACGATTGCAGCTTTGCTCTGAGGCATTAAATACCTGATTCGCTTACATTTTCTTTGAACTTTTTTTGTTCTTAACTCTTTAAACCGTATAAAGCCTACTTTTTTGCATACGGTGAGGTAGTTAAGGGGCTTTTATTTTACTAAACGTATGGCCAATTTTCTCAACACTCTTGAAGTTTCTTTCATCACTGATTTGAAATGCCATGGTTTTCATTAACTAAATTCCCATATGCGCAAGGGCTTCCTTCTGGACTCGCTAATATGTTCTGATGTTTTATTTTCTTGTGTCTGAGCCAATAACACAATGTTTAATTTCTTAAACTTAGAGTATGAATTGATATCTGGAATGTTCCTGTGAAATAATGTAGGAACCCGATTATTAGGAGTAAAGGGAGAGGATATTATCTTAAATACTTTTGTAATTTCTCTAGAATCCACCCAGCTTCTGTGGACATGCACGATATTGCAAAATATTTTTGAAAGAGGAAACATTTGGTCTTCTACATTGTAAATCTGTGGCATTTAATATACTAGAAATAAATTTGGGAGCCTGCGGTTTACAGAGATGATATTTATGGTCATGATCTCTTTTTGTCTTCGCAGCTCTGTAAGGTACAAGGTTAGCAATCCGAGAAAGGCTATATCATCACGAGGGTGGAGGGAGAAGAAGGGAAGAGAAGGAAAAGAAGCAGCAGAAAAGGAGGAGAAAAAAAGCTAACATCTACTGAGTGTTTACTCTGTTAGTGTCTATACCGAACACTGTATCTGCCTTGCCTTCTTTACAGCTCTGTGAGGTTAGCGCTATTTATATATCCAGTTTTCAGAAGAGGAGGTGAGATTCAGAGAAGTTATGTAACTAGTTCAAAGTCAGGCAGTAAATGAGTCAAAATTCTAAATGAATGTGAATACATGAAAAAAAAAACTGAAAGAAAATGTGCTTAACAATTAGCAGTTTTCTTCTCTGGCTACTGAGATGCTGACAATTTCCATTTTCTTCTTATCACTTTTTCTGTTGACCAACTTTCCTACAAGGGGCACACATCATTTTAACAAACATCAACTATAAATACAATATAATAATAATAATAATAACGATAATAACTGTACAAATAGCCTCTAAAAGATGGCACGTTGTAGCCCCTGGGATGCCGTGGGAATTCTGCAGTAACACGGTAGATTGGTTTTCTCTCTCACAGCCTGGCTGCACCAGTTACCAAGCGAGGAGGCGGAAGCAAGACCTGCTTTGCGATTGGCCTCACCGAGCTGTATTACCCAGCCTGCCCCGCGCCAGTCTCACCTCCCCGGTTCTCCCAGGAACGTTGCACTCTTGGCGAGGATTCAGCTTCTGGATGACTCTCTAGTCCTTACCTTTATAAAGAGTGGAACCAGATCAATGAAAGAATTTTATAAAGAAGGCGTTAATATAAATAGGTGATAAAAAAGTTTAGGAGGTAGACAAAAAATTCAGTTTTGCCCCTTAATTCCTATTTCTGCTTCTCAGGCCCCCTGTTGCCCAAATATGAACACATGGTGGGTGTTGGCACTATCTGGCTGTATTCTTTATATTGTAACTGTAAAAAAGGTAAAGGTTGGATTGTGAATATCAGGACAGAGGTGATAACCCTTTTTGGCCCAATAGTAAAACAGAATAGGATTTCTGGAAAGAGAAGAAAATAGCGGAAAAGTACTAACTTGTAGAAAGAAGAATAGAAAGAACAAAAAGAGTGAAATAAGGAAAAGTCACAAAGATGGGAAGGATAACTCTGAGTTTACTGGTAGGTCCATTAAATAGGAATGGGCTGAATTCTAGTAAAAAACTAAGAGGCATTTTTAACTTAATTAATTTCATTTATTTTTAAAAAATATTTATTTTTGAGAGAGAGAGAGTGTGCATGCTCATGAGCAGGGGAGGGAAAGAGAGAGGGAGACAGAGGCTCTGAAGCAGGCTCTGTGCTGACAGCAGACAGCCTGATGCCTATGCGGGGCTTGAACTCACGAACCGTGTGAGATCATGACCTGAACTGAAGTGGGAGGTTTAACCAGCTGAGCTGCACAGATGCCCGTAGGTATTTTTTATTTTAAAAGACTACCCATAAAGTTAAATGAAAAGAGAAAATAAAGGAATGCATAAATATATGTAGCAAATATACAACTGCCATGCCTATTTGCTCTTTGCTTGCACCTGACAAGATGAAATTAAAGGTTCAAGGTCAAAGACAAAGGTTAGGGTATTGGTATTATAGGCTTCAATCTATGGCAGCAAAGGTGAGCATCTGGAGGGGGATGGGTGCTTTTCTCTCTTTCTTTCGTCTCCTTTTTTTTCTTTACTTTTACCTTTTTAGTGACAACAGCTAGTTTTATTGTTGGACATTCAAATCTCATAAAAATAATTAAGTACTGAGATGATCCAGGAAGCCAGCTTGAAGTGAGTCGCTTAAAGGTAACAACAATATTCTGCAGGGTTAAGATTCTGATTAGATTCTTAATTGGATTTTGATTTGATTCAGTTAAATTTATGCACAGTAAAATTAAAAATTAAAATTGAGAGGTTAGCCACTCTAGGAAAAGAAACAGAGTGTAGGGAGTACTACACCTTCCAAACAAGTAGAAGGGAACAAATAAAAAAACAAAAACAAAAGCTCAAGCCAAAAATAAAAGGCAAGAAAGGAGAAGAAAAATGGATGTACAAAGTATAAGATGGTAGAAAAAAAACCACAAATTCATTCATCAACGATTATATTATTGAGTGCCTACTAGAAGCCACATACTGTTTTAGAAACTGGGGATACAGCAGTAAACAAAATATAGAAAATATCTGCCTTCATGAAGCTTCTGTCCTAGTTGGGGGGTGGGGGTGGGGAAACATAATGGATCAGACAAATGGATAAATCATGCAGCATGTCTTACGATGATAAACGCAAGACAAATAAATGCAATGGATATTGGATGTTAAGGATGGAAGAAAGCTTGTCAAAAATGGCCTCCCTGAGAAGGTAATTTTCAAAAACAATACCAGGGAGGTAAAGAATTGAACCATGTGGACCTGAGGGGAAGGGCATTTCAGACAAAGGAAGTGCAAATATCCTGGGGCGAGCAAGTGCTTGAGGAGGCTACACAGAACAGAGGGGAGGGGAGGAGGAGGGGAGATCAGAGGTGAGGCAGGATCAGACCATTATTGGACCTTTAACTAAGTGAAATCCTCTGAAGATGATCTTTTTAAGAAAAGAGAGATGATCTTTTTGTTGTTGTTGTTGTTGTTGTTGTTGTTGTTAGGAGGGTCATTCTAGGTGCTGCAATGTGAACGGACCACAGGAAGAAACAGCAGACAGTGGTTGGGTGGCTCCCGTGTCATCTCCGTGAGGGACCATGACGCTCAGAGAGGTGAGGTGGTGGGAAGGGCAGGGGAGTCTGGAGAGATTGCCGAGAGGTTATCCACAGGATTGGCGGACAGATTACAAGTGCGGTGAGAACAAGATGAGTCAGGATTGGTGTTTATGATGCCCTTGGAACTGTGACAAGTAAATTAAGTTTATACTTGCAATTAATCCTAAATCTGAGATATAAACCATTATTGTCCCCATGTGAGCTGGCGACGCCAGAGTCCCTGGCTGGTCGCTGGCCAGTGCATCCCTCTGCGGTGCTCTCTCTCTCTCTCTCTCTCTCTCTCTCTCTTCCTTCCTTTCAGAGCAAACCTCCCAGGTTACCTGTTCTCTACGGCTTTGACCAAACCCAGATGCCCTGACCCAGAGTGAGTGCGTGTTCGGCAGCACTGCCCTGCACTATGTAGAAAAGGGAACGTTACTTAAGAAAAGCCAAATGTGATCCCTTGGTTTTAAGCTTCTCTCACAGAAAATCACCATGTCACCTTGGAAGAGGTGAAACTGGTGAAGGCAGCAAATGACTTTACTTGGTATCATTTTAGAAATGAACAGCCCCATCCTTCACAAATCAATGAGCATTTATGATGGAGGAAAACTCAGTGGGTGGCACATGTCTCATATTTAGGATTAACTGCAAGTGTAAATTTCCTTGTCACAATGCCGGGTGCATAATAAGTGCATTGCAAATATTAGCTGTTATTAACACCAAACAAGTAAAATCTTTAACAAGTTTGTTTTTGCAAAGTAATGAACTTGGTAAATGTTAGCGTTTGTTTACAAATTGTTTTCTCCTCCATCAAAGAGATGGGGACTGAGAACTGGAAATATATAAAAAATATATAAATATTATATATAAACAATATGTAAATTTATATATAAAAATATATAAAAGCTTACAGGCTAGGACGTCCCACCAACCAAGGATCTACTTTTTCCAAATCATTATTTTTTAAATGGGGAACACGTGCTCAATACTGAGAATTAAAGTTTAATTTAGCAACAGAAATTAGAACAGCATCATATCATTATGAATGCTTCTAGGGCTCCTTCTCTATAATCTAGACCCCTGAGTGGCTTGCACCTGCCAGTCTATAAATGCCTCCACCTGCTTACCCGCTTGGCACCTTCCCTTCCAGGTACCTATGCGAGAGCCTCCTTACCACAGCCAAAGTCTTCCCCATAGAAGCTTCTTACTTATCCCCAATTCACCATTTATCCATGAAACAGTGCCTGTGCTCAAGTTTCAGACTTGATAAGAATCATGTAAGCAGTCTGTTCAATGCAGATTCCCGGGCTTCAGCCCTGGACCGCAGACTTAGGTGGAGCATGGGATTCTGGTTATCCAGGACATTCTCATACACGTTATCCACTGACCATCCTTGAAGAAACATTGCTTTAAGAACAGTGTGCATCCTTGCTGCTCAAAGTTTGGGCCACAGACCAGCAGTAGCTGTAGTGTTTGGGGCTGGTTGATATGCAGAATTTGGGGCCCCTTCTGAGACCTTCTGAATCAGGATCTGCCTTGTAACAAGATACATAGGTGCTTCACTGTGACATTAAATGTTGAGGAGCACTGATTAGATCACATGAAAGAAATATGTTGACCATATATTTTAGTAAGGGCTTTACTGTGCTTTGAGGCTTTAATTTTAAAGTTAAAAAAAAATTTTTTTAATGTTGATTTATTTTTGAGAGAGAGAGAGTGAGACAGAGTGGGAGCAGGGGAGGTGAAGAGAGAGAGGGAGACACAGAATCCAAAGCAGGCTTCAGGCTCTGAGCTGTCAGCACAGAGCCTGACACGAGGCTCGAACCCACGGGCTGCGAGATCATGACCTGAGCTGAAGTTGGATGCTTAACTGACTGAGCCACCCAGGCGCCCCTAATTTTAAAGTTTTTTTTTTTTTTTTTTTTTTTTTTTTTTTTTTTTAGAAATCATAGACACTGTTCTCCAGTCCTCCAATTTGGTTACCGTGTCCAGAACATAAAGATTTTCTACAGAGATTACTTTATCTTTCCCTTTACAAAAGGATTTTTGGGATATTGCTGGCTCATCAAGAGAAGAAAGTGCTATTTTAAATCTGATATAATTTTCTTAATCGTGCATAGACAGTTCGTGCTCTTACTAAGTATGTACATGGTTTTGTTTGCTTAAGCCATGACATTGGGGTCATCCTCCAGACAAATATCTCATCTCGCCTGATGAAATCAGGAAGGTGCTTTTGGTGTCCAAGGGATGAAGTGTCTCATCTACTGGGAGGGGACTGAAGTCCTTGGCCAGTGGAAGCCAGAACATCTGTTACAGGCATGATCCAGCCTGTTGGCCGAGTTGAGTCTACAGAGGCGCTTAAAATAAAGCATTGGGACTTCATCAGAAGACACTGCCGTGGCCATTAAGCCGTTTGCAGTGGAAACCAGGACGCATCCATAGGGAATAAATACACTTATGAAAAAACGATTATTAATATAATAGTGGGTCCAAAAGGCTCCCTGGCTCAGGCACTGACTTTCCTTTTGCTCATTAAAAAAAATTTTTTTTTTATTCACTGGAAACACACTTAATATTTCAGGAAGAACATGTTCACTAACAGAAATAATTTGGACGATTAAACAGAGCAGTTCAGACAATGAAAAAGACTAGGAAGACAGTGCAAAAAAAGTTTGACTTTTATTCCAAAAGCATTGTGGGTACGTTATGTGTATATTAATCAGCTGGTCATTTTCTTAGAAATAAAACTTGATATTTGGCATTTTACTTCTCTATCCAACTTTAAATTCTCTCTCCCATCTAGTGGGCTGCGGGGAAGACTCACAAGGCCATAATCATGAGCAAAGATAGAGGCTACAGCACTTCAGTGATGGGTGACGTGGGAGTCTTGAGTTCCTATTCATGTAACTTCCTTGAGAAGTCCCCATTCTCTGATCTCAACATACCAATTCCACGCTATGACGTATTGCTGCTGTATCCTTTGGACTTACGATTTAGTGGAACCAACAATGCCCAGCTTATGGTCAAGCACCTTCTTTACAAGGACCCTTCTCTTTTTTTTCATCTCTGTATTTGTTTTTTAAACAAATATAGCCATTGGCCTTTTTTAATGAAAAGAGCGATGTTTAAAAAGTACACAAATTTGGCTGGGCAGAGTAAGCCAAATGTTCTTATAAGGAGGGAGGTCACAAAAGTAGTTTGTTGAACTATGAGCTAGTCATTGACAGGGTTCTAATGGGCAAAGCCCCAACCTTGCGATATGCTGGGAGTCCCGGTGGAGAAGGAGAGCATGCTCAGTGTGACAATACGTGAGAATGGACATGGGGGAGGAGAGGACTAGGGGGCCAGCAGGGGCTGAAGAATACTAATTGGAACAGAAAGGCAGGTGCCCTACAGAAGGCGTTAACAGTCCAAATCCTCAAGTCCAGGGGGAAATGGTGAATTCCAGTCTGGTCTTTTTGGGGACAATCATCCAAGTGGTTGTGTCCAAGTGTCCTTCTCCAGTCACTCTTTCATACTCATATGAGTCTTTTTTCTTTTTTTAAAAAATTGTTTTTATGTCTTTATTTTGAGAGACAGAGACAGAGAGCGAGCGGGGGAGGGGCAGAGAGCGAGGAAGACACAGAATCTGAAGCAGGCTCCAGGCTCTGAGCTGTCAGCACAGAGCCCGACGTGGGGCTTGAAACCACCAACCGTGAGATCATGACCTGAACCAAAGTCGGACGCTTAACCGACTGAGCCACCCAGGCGCCCCCGTACTCATATGAGTCTCAAGTAATTGTGAGCATCAGAAGATGTGTAATTTCTAAGTCAAAATTTCTAAATAATCTTTAAAGATAACTAATTCTGGAAAAAAAGAATATGGAACCAAGCTGGACAGTGTTGTCCTAGGAGTCCTCAGACCACTAGGCAGGACTTGCAGGAACCAACTTACAGCTGTTGAGAGAGGAAATGTTTATTTATTTAATGTTTATTTATTTGTGAGAGAGAGAGAGAGAGAGAACAAGAGTCGGGGAGGAGCAGACAGAAAGAGAGAGAGAGACACGGAATCTGAAGTAGGCCCCAAACTCTGAGCTGTCAGCACAGAGCCCAAAGTGGGGCTTGAACCCCCAAACCATGAGATCCTGACCTGAGCCAGAGTCAGACACTTAACTGACTGAGCCACCCAGGTGCCCAAGGGAGGAAGCATTTTAAATTATTAACAGTCATCCTTATAGCCAACTCATACTCAAAAGTGGATGACTTCTTTCTCAGACTGAAGAAAGCAAATTCCAGCATATTTTTTCAGTGCTAAGCAATCCTTACCATGAAGGGTTCAAGGATCTGGACCCCACCACACTCTGTTACTTCAACAAACAAACAAACAAACATTCTGAGGCCAGGAAACCTGTCACGTGCATGGGGGCAGTCTCACGCCTCAACACTATTAGTTCGTTGGTGCCCAGAATTATCCTCAGACGTGTATTTGGTATGCTGCGGGGGCTGGGGGAGGGTTCTTTGTGCCCAGGCAGCTTTGGACACCCCCAGTCTTCACCAGGCACTTACCCCCCTCTCCTCATCCCTCTGGGTTTGCCAAAGCCATATGTTTACGTTCCTTTGTGTCTCCCCTGCCTCTTGTTCAGATCCCTTATGGGATAGGGTCTTGTGCTAAGTCTTAACCTATTTCACCAGAACCCTGTGTAAGCATCAGAGTCACCCTGTGGCCTTATCAAAACACAGAACGCTGGGCTACCCCACCCCCAACAATTCTGATTCAATAAGGCTACAATGAGGCCCTAGAATCTGCATTTCTACAAATTCCCAAGGGAGGCCTCTGCTGCTGGCCTGTAGAGCAACCACACTTGGAGAGTCGTGTGATGAGATTGGCTATTGATTCATCCAGCAAATACTTCTTGAGGCTGTGCTCTGTGTCACAGACTGTACTAGGTGCTCAGGATAAAACAATCAAAAGAGAAATGAAGTTTATATTCTAGCTGGATAGGTAGATATTAAATAGTTGCATGCACAATTAATTAGTTATAGTTGTGAGGGGGAAAATTACTAGATACTGTGTCAAGCTAACAAGGGGCTTAAGGGTATCAGGGAATGCCTCTATTTCAACTAAGTTCCAAAGAACACATTTATATTTTTCACTCACTCACTCACTCACTCACTCATGCATTCATTCATTCACAATCCTCACTCAAGAAAATAAAATTTCTGGGGCGCCTGGGTGGCTCAGTCAGTTGAGCGTCGGATTTCAGCTCAGGTCATGATCTCATGGGTCATGGGTTGGGCTCTGTGCTGACAGCTCAGAGCCTGCAGCCTGCTTCGGATTCTGTGTCTCTGTGTCTCTCTGTCCCCCTCCCCGTACGCATGCTCTGTGTCTGTCTCTCTCTTTCTCAAGAAAAAAATAAAACACTTAAAAAAAAAGAAAAGAACATTTCTGCATTGAAAAGAACTTTCATGAAATACCCTTAAGCTTTAAACAGTGCATACCAATCACTCGTGTCTGCTTTGAAAGTATTGAGAATGGGAAATAATGTTCCCTGGGAACCCAGTTTTAGTTTCAGCTGACATGCTATTAGAAAAAAGAAGCAAGTGGAAGTTAGGGGGGTGAGCTAAGAAGGCTTTGGGGCCTCAGCTGTGTGGCTGAGCCGTGCTGTGGATCTGGTGTCAGCGCTAGAGGGTGGACTTGTAGGGGTCAGCCCTAGAGGTGAGCTAGTCCCAGCTTCCCTTCGGCAGGTGAGGAAGCTGGATCTCAGGGAGCCCGAGGTCTCACCCCGGACAGCCAGTGTTGGCGCTCTGACCCCAGGCCTGCCCTGCTGGACTCTGCTATTTGCCCCAGCAGCCACTGCAAGCATGGCAGGTGCAGATGGGCACCAGGTGGGAAACCCCACCACCAGCTGAGATGGGCTACAAGCATATGAAGGACCAGAGAGAGTCCTTGGAGGCAGGGCCAGTGAGAGGGTGAGGCCAGGGAAAGTGTGGGACCAGTGAGAGGATGGGGCCAGGGAAGGGGTGGGGGCCAGTGAGGGGTGGGGCCAGTGATGGGTGGAGCCAGGAAGCACTTTGTCTCAAACTGTATGGTGAACCATGGAATAATTTTATTTTCTTTCCTTCTTTCTTTCTCTTTCTTTCTTTCTTTCTTTCTTTCTTTCTTTCTTTCTTTCTTTCTTTCTTTCTTCATTTTAGTATTTATTTTTGAGAGAGAGAGAGAGAGAGAGAATGGGGGGAGGGGCAGAGAGAGAGGGAGACACAGAATCCGAAGCAGGCTCCAGGCTCTGAGCTATCAGCACAAAGCCCAACGTGGGGCTCTAACCCAGGATCGAACCCTGAGATCATGACCAGAGCCAAAGTTGGAGACTTACCAAACTGAGCCACCCAGGTGCCCCTGGAATAATTTTCAACAGGGGTGTCACAAGTTATTAGCTGTGAGATTTGAAGCAAGTCATCTAATGTTTCTAAAACTGTTATCTGGAGGAGACAACACCTTTCTCACCTACTTGGAGAACCTGGAAATTCTCAGGTGAGGTTATTAGCCATAGAATATAATAAATGCACACGTAAGAGATTATTCCAGTGGCTGCCCTGTATCAGCAGAATTGGGTCCCATTACTAATCATGAGTCACCTTCCTGGTGCTATTTCTTTGCCTACATAAAATAGGGGTTTGACTACGTGAACTGTATGTTGCTTTCTAATTCTAGTGTGTTCTAATCCTAGGTAAGTTGAAAAAATTTTTCAATTGTTATTATTATTTTTTTTAACTTTTTGGTCTTCAATGGAGGAATCAGGCCAGACAGCTGCACAGGAAAAACAGATGTTTAAAAATAAATTTTGTGGATAAAGTGTATTTATTTCCCTTTTCCTGGTTCCTTTTGACTTGTATTTTTGTTTGTTTGTTTGTTTGACCCTTGATATGAAAACATCATGGATGCACACTCATTTCTCAACTTCTGTAAACTCCTCAAGTACCCCAGGGCCTGGAGCACCTGATGAGAAGGAGATCGGTGGCTGCGACCTGCTGTCCCCCGATTTTCACACCCTTGAAAAGACAGGCCAGAGGTTTCCCTTCTTGAGGCATTGGTGACATGATCTCTGCTAAGCATGTAAAGTTCTTTTTCCAAAATAACATATGCCAGGGTGCCTGGGTGGCTCAGTCGGTTAAGCATCTGACTTCAGCTCAGGTCATGATCTCACGGTTCATGAGTTCGAGCCCCAAGTTGGGCTCTGTGCTGACAGCTCAGAGCCTGGGGTCTTCTTTAGGTTCTGTGACTCCCTCTCTCTCTGCCCCTTCCCCACTTGTGCTCTGTCTCTTTCTCTCCCAAAGATAAATAAACATTTAAAAAATTAAAAAATATATATAACATATGCCCCTGAGCAAATGTGATTAAGGGTCTTCAAAGGCTCAGGAAAAGTCAACGTAAAGTTCAGACTTTCACATTTGCTTGGAGCCAACACAGAGCCTGTATCATTTCTGTTGAGGAGATCCTGTAAGTGCACTTGGCAAACTGGGTTAATAACTAACTGGGTTAAGTGACTCCGAGAAAATTCCTACATCCTACTTGTGGTGACCTTAGTGGTGCTGCTCTGAGGCCTGTGTTTTGTCTTAAAGTAGTGCCTTGAGATCTTTGACTAGCCTTATCTCAGAGTTTGAATCACCTTTTGTTTCTTCCTGAGGGCTTTGTGAAATAAGGAGCATTATTTCACTCATTTTGTGGATAGTGAAAATCACTAGAAGTTTCTATAAGTGGTGTATTGAATAAACTGAATTCAGTGAGTGTAACAAAAACCTGCTTGGCCCCAGTGAACTCACTCCCTACCAGCTGTTTTACCTTCCTCTGGGTGAAACCTTGTTATCACCACCTGTGAGATGGGAGGGGGAGGCTGGGTGGGGAGAGGGAGCAGGAGGAGGTAGGGAGGGGGAGGGGGAATAGCTGGAGGAGAGGCCAGAAGGTAAAGTTGAGCTGTGATGCTGTGATGCTGAACCCAGACAGCTTTGCAACTGAGATGACCCTTCACAGTTGTCCCCAGTTGTGGCCAGGGGATCAGGCCTTTACTCCCCCCATCTATCAGCCATTGCAGGCTGGCCTCCCCAGGAAGGGGGTGTGGCCTTGAGCAGGTGGCTCTCCGAAAAGATAAGCCCTCCAGGCGGCAGCTAGTGGAAGGCGTCTTTCAGCAGCACTCCAGCAGCTGTGACTGTCTTTTGTCCTGAGTCAGGGCGTCCCAGTGTCCACCCTAGGGAACTGGAGGAAAAGGACATAATCCTTAGCTAAGAGAGGTGTGACTTGTCATTGGTGCCTTCGGCCAGACATGCAAGGGCGAGCTCATCCTTGGTGGGGTGCTTTTGGGTTTCCTTCATTGCAGTTCTTTGCCCTGACAAGGCTTTTCGGTCTAGCTGCTTGTGGTTCCCACACAAGCCTGCTATTTGGTTGTTGAGCCTTCTGTTGGGATCGCCTACCCTCCCCGGAGCTCCTTTGGAAGGGCACTCTTTTCAAGATGACTCATTACTAGGTAATTCTCCAGAGTCCACATTTTGTTCCTTGGAAAAATATCTTTGCTTACTCTTGGTGACCAACCATCCTGGCTTTGTTCTGTTTTTAGCACTGAAGTCTCACATCTTGGGAGATCTTTCAGTCCTGGACAGATTGGGATGGCTAGGACACACAGACCCAAAGCAGCCACAGCATCACATGTTTAGACTTTTTCAGCGTGAATCAAATACCCGTTTCCATTCCTACCAAACTTGGGGGCCTCATGCAAAACCTTCTAAGCGGGCCCTGCGAAGCCCTTACACTAGTCTTGAGGCAGAGGGGAAGTGTATACTCCCATGTCCCTTGAAGTGGAAAACAGAACACAACAGCTAATGCTCCAAAGAAAGCCTGTCTTCGACCAGTATTTCCATGTCCCTTAACATCTTCTTATCTACCCTAGAAGTGGGTCATGAGCTACATCTTACAAGATCTGTTAGCTTATCTGCTTAGGATGGAGTAAGGTAAACTTTATGGGTTCAAGTCCCTGAGGGACCATGTGCCGGTAGGAGACCATTCCTTGGGGAACTGCTAGTAGTCTTTCAGGAGGTAAGTTGGACAGAAACTGTCTTCTCAGCATTAGCATTTATTTCAATATTTCTTCCTTCAAAACTCGATGGCTTTGGGGCCAGAAACTTTGAGTTATGTGCATAAGGATCATGCAAACCTTTGACACTTTCTTTCGACAACACTAAGGGAGCAATTGAGACTCTCATACATTGTTGGCCTAGTCCCTGTGAAGAAGTATCTGGCAATATCTAACAAAATTACAGGCACATTTACCCTTTGATCTAGAAACCCACTTCCGATCATCTGTCCCAAGAAAGAATTGTACACGTAATAAGTGACTTATGTAGCCATTTATTGTGACATTGTCTGTAACAGCAAGAGATTAGAAATAACCCAAGTACAAAACAATAAGAGACTGGTTATTAAACTATGGCTGATTCACACTATGGAACATTATGCAATAGTATAAAAAATATATAATGGGAATATTTATCTATACACTCCTAACATGAAGAGATCTTTAGCATCTAGTGTTATGTGAAAAAAATTAAATAACAGGTTGCAGACATATATATTTAACTTTTGCAAGAAAGGAGGAAATAATATATTGTGCATATTTGCATTAAGGAAAAAAAGGATAATATAAGGGACAAGGGGGAAAGAAAGTGACGGGGGAGAGGGACTTAAGAGAGCAGTCCAAATGCTTTGCTGTGTTTATGTTCCTATAAACTGATTTTTGAACCGTGAAAACTACGTGCTATTCAATAAAGCAGTTTAGAATGATGTGGATTTCCAAATCTGTCCCCTCCCCCAATTCTAGTTTACTGATTCTAGGGAGGGATACAGAATTCTGTGTTTTTATAGAGATCTGGAGGCACATCTGTTCCAGGAAAGGCCACTGGGGAGGGACAAGTAGAATTGACTGGAGGATGCTAATGGCATCAGTGAATGTGTGGAGCAGTATGGAATGAGGTTGGAAATGCATCTAGAAATTGGTCACATAGCCAAGAAGGCTGTCCAAGTGGTAGACAGACCGTGGGGAAGCTGTGTGTTTCCACCTGCCCTTAAAGAGTCCTAGAAATTTCCTTAGAAATGTCTGCATTCTCAATGTTACAGAAGCAGCAGACTAGAGGCAAATTATTTAAAAAATGAAGCGTTGGCAGCTGGGATAATGTTTTGGGTTGAATTGTGTCCCCCCAAAAGATGTGTTCAAGTCTTAATCCCTGGTATACGTGAATGTGAACTTATTTGGAAAGAGGGTCTTTGCAGATGTAATCATGTTAAAATGATGTTGTAGGTGGGCCCTAAATTCAACATGACTGGTGTCTAAGAAGAGGGAAATTTGGATACTGAGGTACAGTGACACACAAGACACCTGGCAAAAAAGGCCATGCGATGACACAGGCACAGGTTGGTGTGATGCATTTGTAGACTGAGGCACACCAAGTGTGCTGGCAACCAGCTGAAGCCAGGATGAGGCAGAGAAGGATTCGTCCCTAGAGCCTTCAGAGGGAGCGTGGCCCTGCCAGCATATTAATTTTGGATCTCAAGCCTCAGGAAGAGTGAGAGAATAAATGTCTGTTGTTGTAAGCCCCCCATTTTGTGGTAATTTGTCATGGCTGCCCTAGGACACTAATACACTAATACAGATGGTGAGGAAGAAAAGTAAGGGCAAAATGAATTCCAGGCCTAACGAGCTAGAGAACAGTGTTGCTGGCTGTTTGGAGGGATCAGAAAGGATGGGAAGCTGGGTTTTAACTCACCAAGTTTTAGGCACATGCAGGCCTAGTAGGGAGATGCGTGAGAACTGATAGACTCTGTGAGGAAATGCCTGTTATGTCAGAAGGGGGATCAGCGTGTATTTTGTGCATCACCGTCTATCAACCAAGGATTCATGGATGGCTTCTCGTTCCACAGTCCTGGGTCTCTGAAGATACTAAAGAGCTAAAGGAATGAAATCCCTCCCCTCAAGAAGTGCATGTCACACAATTGAGAAATGGGGCCTATGTATGGGAAGAATAAGTCATCTCAAAAGGAGTAAATACCTCACAGATGGGTATAAGTTTACATTTTAGAGGGAGTGTTGTGCTAGTGAATATATAACAACTGGCTTTCCAAAAAGGAAACTCTGATGTGTATTGTTTGACAATTTCTGTGGTGTAAATATTCCCACCATGGTCAATTTCAAGCTCCCAATATGGTGCCACTGAACACGGAGCAGAAAGAGATGCTCACTAACAGCTAGCCCTTGTTTCATTTCATTTCATTTCATTTCATTTCATTTCATTTCATTTCATTTATTTTATTTTACTTTGTGGGGAGCAAAGAGAGAGGGAGACAGAATCCCAAGCAGATTCTGTGCAGTCAGTGCAGAGCCCAATGTGACGTGGGGCTCAAACTCTTGAACTGGGAGATCATGACCTGAGCTGAAACCAAGTGTTGGACGCTCAATGGACTGAGTCACTCAGGCACCCACAGGTGGCCCTTGGAGGCAGTGTGAGCCAGTCTGAGCTAGCTCCAGCACCCCACCAAGCTGAGAACTCTGAAGCCAAGGGAAGGAGGATTTCAGGAAGAAACAGAAGCTTAGCAGGATCTTAAGGACGGGCAGATTCAGGAGGAAGGGAAGAGCCTTCCACAAGAAGGAGCTTGAGTAAGATGCAGGAGAGGAAATGGAGAGAAAGGCTCTGAGCCAGATGGGTCTGAGGTCGGGTCTCAGAGTAGGCACTTATTAGCTGTGTGAGCCAGACCGCAGCTTACTCATCTGCAAAATAGTACCCATTACACAGGATTATATGACACAGGCATGTTACTCGGTATATAACAGACACTCAAAAATGTTGTTGCCCTAAGCAGTGAGCTGAATAGTTTTTTAAAATTTTTTTATATTTGTTTATTATTGAGTCAGAGAGAAACAGAGCATGAGTAAGGGAGGGGAAGAGAGAGAGGGAGGCACTGAATCCGAAGCAGGCTCCAGGCTCTGAGCTGTCAGCACAGAGCCCGATGTGGGGCTTGACCCCATGAACTGTGAGATCATGACCTGAGCCGAAGTCGGACGCTTAACTGAGCCCCCCAGGCGCCCCTGAATAGTTTTGTTGAAGGGTTGTTGTAGGGATGTAGTGATAAATAAAGCTCTAAACACACATGCACACAATTTATATATACATATACATGTATATATAATATTACATATACATGTATATACAATGTGTACATATGCACACATATGAATGCATGTATGTATGTATGATACATACACATGTATGGTTACAAACATATAAATACACATATGCATAGTTCTCCATACACACACATACATAGTTCTCCATTTACTAAGACAAGGCTGCGTGGTCAGGCATAGGAAGGTATTTCATTCTCCTTGAATGTAGGTTAGGAGACCTCCAGAGCATTACCTCATTCCTGTTTAGTTCTTCAAGGACAGCTGAGGGATGAGAACTTAGGAGAGAAACATCCTGCTGTGGCCTTTGAGGCGACAAACAACCCCGGCAGGACCGGAAAACGTGCTCACGTGAAGACGGGCTCTTTCCAGACTTGTTGACAAGAGGGATTTTAGGTCAGCGTTTATCCTTCAGGAAACAAGAGGGAAACAGGAATCATTCTGTATTCTGTCAATGAGGTGAGCAACCATTTCAGAACTGGAGCAAATTCCAGACATCAAACAAAAGAAAGTGTCATTTGAGGCTGTGATGGAGTTGAGCAGGGGCATCTGAACGTGTCTTTGGATTTGGGCTGAGTCCCTGGGTACACAGAAAGAGCTCCTCTGGAGTTCAGCTGTTTCTAGTTTAGCAACTTGATTCAAAATTAAATTCCTTGGCTACAAGTTTAAGTGCACACCATGGCTCATCCAGGAGCCGGGCTAGATGGGTAAATGGCCCTGTACAACCCATTACCACAGTCAGAGAAACAATGGTAATAATCTTATGTTTGTTGTCCTACTTGCTTGTCCTCATCTTGTGAGTTCAAAGAATTAAAGGAGCCGTTTGCATCTCTATGGCTACTTATGTCAAAATTTGTAATGATTAGTTGTCCCTGAGAGATTTGCTGAAAGCCAAAAAAGATCTGTGACAAAGAACAAATGGGAAAAAAGTCCAGAATCAAGTCATAAAGGTCATTCCCATCAAGGATGAGCTGAAACGGCACCTAAGACACAGAGGATTGACAAGGGAAGGCAGGGGAACACAACAGGATTTTGAAGGACACTTAGAATATGAGGGAGAAGATGAGACCAAGCAAATGGAACAATCCGAACACAGCTAGAAAGCAAAGGCGGCAAACTCAAAAGCCTGTGGGAATGGTAGTGATGGGTCAGGGTAGGAGGCCAGCCAGCCTACTGCCATTACGTCCAAGCTTAGTCCCTTCAGCTGCTGTCTGAGCTTGATGCAAAGGCCACACAAAATAGATGTTGGGGCCATACATGGACCTCATGCCAACAGCTTTCCAACTGATGTGGAGGAAGGTGGGACTACGTGTAGGTCATGAGGTAGGAAATGGGAAAATATACAGCATTTGTGGGATGGGGCTGAAGGCAGGGTGGGTCTTAAGCAGGGGATGGGATGATGAGGGAGAGACTGGCAAATGTGATGATTAAAAATATTCCTGCTTTCTTTGCGTTGTTATGTTGAAACAATACATTTAAAAAGAATTATGGAAAGAGCCCAAATGTCCATTGACTGATGAATGGATGAAGAAGATGTGGTATACACACACACACACACACACACACACACATGCACACATACACTGGAATACTACTCAGCAATGAAAAAGAATGAAATCTTGCCATTTGCAACAATGTGGATGGAACTAGAGGCTCTTATGCTAAGTGAAAGAAGTCAGTCAGGGAAACACAAATGTATGATTTCATTCATATGTAGAATTTAAGAAACACAACAGATGGAGGCAGAGTGTCTGACTTCGGCTCAGGTCATGATCTTGCCATTCGTGAGTTTGAGCTCCACATCTGGCTCGCTGCTGTCAGACGGTCAGTGGAAAGCCCACTTTGGGTCCTCTGTCTCTCTCTCACTGCCCCTTTCCCACTTGTGCTCTCACAAAAATAAATAAATAAATAAATAAATAAATAAATAAATAAATAAATAAATATTAAAAAAAAAGAAGAAGAAAGAAACACCACAGATGAACATAGGGGAAGGAAAAGAAAAATAAGACAAAAACACAGACGTAGTCAAACTGTAAGAGACTTAAATACAGAGAACAAACTGAGGGTTGCTGGAGGGGAAGTGGATGGGGGGATGCGTTAAAAGGGTGATGGGCATTAAGGAAAACACTTTTTGGCGTGAGCACTGGGTGTCATTTGCAGGAGATGAATCACTGGGTTCTACTCCTAAAATGCAAGACTGCACTGTATGTCAAGTAACTTAAATTTATATTTAAAAAATTTTTAAATGAAAAAGAATTATGTTTTCCAATGGAAATGTGTTCAGAACAGCAAGGTAGGATCAATGAGCATTCGTACACGTTAGCTGGACATTGGTGCTCATCTGTGTATAGTTTTGAACAACAGAGGGCCTGCTTTTGTTATTAATTATGGAAGAAAATGCATAAATGTGGGTCCATCTTTTGAATTTCCCTCATTTATTAATATTAAGTGTTTTATATGAAAGGAAGACCCCTCAAAACAAACAAAGTGAACCAAAAAAGTATCCTGGACATCTAAGGAGCCTATTTTAATGGCTTGATTTTTACATAAGGTCATTTGAAAGGAGCAAAACAGTTGAAATTCTTTCTTTGGGAGTAACAGTTCAAAGGAGGAAGAAAAAAGAACTTATGTTTATTATTAGACCTATCAAGTACTGTTCTCTTTCCTACATATTTTAAATAGCTCATTTCATCTAATGGGCATTGTAATTTTCAAAAATCTATAGATAAGGGAACTGCGATTTCGTGTTTTGGAAATTTGCTTAGGATTACACAGTTGGTGGCAGGGTACGTGTGTAATTGGGATGGAACCCAAACAATACATTCCTTCTAGAGAAAACTGTGTCCGGATGTTGTGTACAACTTCATAGGATTTATGAAAAAGATTGTGGATATGGCAAAAAGATGGTGGGGGGGGGAATGAAGGATGTTAAGACATGGATCTTAGAGGAATTTAAGAGCTAATAGGCACCACACCAGAGAAATTTAACAGAAGACGACTCGATGGATGTGAGTGCTTCCAAACTGGTGCCGGATGATGAGGAAGCAGATGTAGACAGAAGAAGCAGTCCCAGAAAACAAACTGACGTCACATATTCTGGCAAAAGGGCTCTGATTATTCAATTGCGTTTGACTTCTTTTATGACATGGACCTGTCTATGATATGGGCACCGAAACTAAAGCAAATGGTAGAAGAAGGGTTGGCATGGAAGAGAAACAATTTTAGAGAAACAATAAAGCAAAAATGTCAGGCAGAAATGATGATATATTTCCACAAAGTTGCACTCAGTGTGCCAACCTTTCCTGCTTTCTTTCCATTCTACCTTCTCCACATCTGCCTTTGCCACCCCTGGACAACAAATTTAACTCCTCTTTCTCCTCTTCTTCTTCTTTCTCCTCCTCGTCCTCATCCTCGTCCTCCTCCTCCTCAGCCTACTCAATCAAAGACGACAAGGATGAAAACCTTTGTGATGATCCACTTCCACTTACTGAACTGTAAATAATCATTATGCCACACAGTGAGTAAATGTATCTATTGTATATATATGTGTGTGTCTTCGTGTGAAAATCTAGTAAATGTAAGGCAAGAACCATATGAGACTTAAAAGCATTCTTTTTAATTGAAGCGTAATTGACACACCATGTTGACACTGGTTTTAGGTATACACTGTAGTGATTTGACAACTCTGTAGTTATGCTATGTTCACAAGTGTAGCTACCATCTGTCACCATACAATTGTGTATATTCCCTATGCTGTACCTTTCATCCCCATGGCTTATCCATTCCACAGCTGGAAGCCTGTACCTCCCACTCCCCTTTACCTGTTTTGCCCATCCTTCAGTCCCCTCTCCTCTGGCAACCACCAGCTTGTGCTCTGTATTTATAGGTCTGTTTCTGCTTTTTGTTTGTTCATTCATTTGTTTTGTTTTTTAAAATTTCACAAGTAAGTGAAATCATATAGTGTTTTTCTTTCTCAGTGTGAATTGTTTGACTGAGCATTATACCCTCTAGGTCCATCCATGTGGTAGCAAATGGCAAGATCTCATTCTTTTTTATATAACTCAGTGCCAAAACCCAAATAATCTGAGTAGGAATGGGCAGAGGATCAGAATAGACATTTTCCAAAAAAGACTTACAGATGGCAAACAGACACTAAGTATCAAGGAAATGCATACCAAAACCACATTGAGCTATCACCTCACACCCTCCAGAATGGCTGGCATCAAAACAAAACAAAAACAAAAACAAAAAAAAAGAAATGACAAATGTTGCCCAGGATGTGGGGAAAAGGGAACACTTGTGTGTTGTTGGTGGGGATGTAAACTGATGCAATTATTGTGGAAAACAGTATGATGATTCCTCAAAAATTTAAAAATGGAAATACCACATGAACCAACAATTCCACTACTGGGTATTGGTTCACATGAAGAAGATGAACACACTAATTCAAAAAGATATATGCACCTATTCAAAAAGATATATTGCAGCTCTATTTACCATAGCCTAGATATAGAAGCAACCCAAGTGCCCATCAATAGATGAATAGATAAATATCTGTTATGTATACACAATGGAATATTACTGAGTGATAAAAATGTATGAGATGTTTTTGCGTCACCATCGTTGCCTAAGAATTCATCTTGTAGAACATCGTGTGTGAGGCTTGTCTGGAAGTGGAGACCCTCTCCTTACATAACCATAAAGTGAGTGATATTTAATATAAAATTAACAATGTATTAGTTTTATTACCGTTTTATAGCTTTGCTTTCAAAGACTTACATTACAGTACAGTATGCCTCTCATTTGTAATCGGAGAAACTGCATATCAGCCTATCATCACAAGCAAGTGGTTTTTAAGAAAATGTAACAATGTTCTTAGTACAGTATTATGACTATGACTGTAATACTGTACACCATTAAAATTTTATAATGAATCATTTATAGTGTATAGGCTGGGCTACCTTGAAGCAATTGCATTGATTGTATTAGACTATATCATAAAGCAATCTTATTGCTGCTTCTTCATAATCAATGCACGAATCATTATACCTGTCAATAAATATGAATTTCTTTTTCATGTAATCTTTCCATTTTTGATGCCTAGTGTTAGTAATACATATAACATCTACAGTGATTTGTGTCACATAAGACAATATTGATATAACTACCAACAATTCATCATGTAAACAGACGATTATAAACTTATTGCCACGTTGGTAAATGCAGTACTGTCCTGTGAATGTATTTTCTCTCCCTTCTGATTTTCTTAATAACATTTTCTTCTCTCTAGCTTACTTTATTGTAAGAATGCAGTGTATAATACATACAACAAACGAAATATATGCTAATCGACTTTATCAGCGAGGCTTCTGGTCAGCAGTAGACTATTAGTAGTTAAATTTGGGGGGAGTCAAAAGTCATGCATGGATTTTCCACTGCATGAGGGTCTGTACCCCTAACCCTTGCATTGTTCAAGGGTCAACTGTATTTTGACAGAAAGCACTGGATTAGTAACTGATTGAATATCTATAAACTATAGCCTTGCCAAGCTGACACATAAAACTAATCATTATGGGGCGCCTGGGTGGCTCAGTCGGTTAAGCGTTCGACTTCGGCTCAGGTCATGATCTCATGGTTCGTGGGTTCAAGCCCTGCGTCAGGTTCTGTGCTGACAGCTCAGAGCCTGGAGCCTGTTTCAGATTCTGTGTCTCCCTCTCTCTCTGCCCCTCCCTTGCTCGCACTCTGTGTCTCTCTCTGTCTCAAAAATAAAAAAAAAAAAAAAAAAAAAACCCTAATCATCATACCTCCCAAACTCACATAATTCTGCTTTATAATGCAAAGATAATCCTGACTGGGCAAAGAAAGCAGTGCTGTTTAATGACATCCAAGGTTCTCCTCAGGGTCAGGAAAGGTGTTTGGTTTCTTGCCACTCCACGAGAGGGATGTTCCCATTTTGTGGCTTAGATGTGCCTTGGCGACCTGGGGCCCAGCCAAGTCCTAGGCTCCTTATCTTGGATTTTTAGAGAGAGGGTCTGTAGTTTTGCTAGTAGTTATTGTCACTACCTTTTCAGGGGGTTGATTTGGTTCATAAAGGAATCTAGAGCTTTTAAAGTTTTCTCTCATTGACCCAAATAGGAGCCTCAACAGTCACAGCCTGGATGCAGTCATTGGCTTTGAAAACCATTGTGCGGCCCCCACAGGACTTTCTTTCATAAACACTCACAAATGGACACAATTTGGAGAGTCCTGATCTGCAGGGGCTTCGTGCCCCAGTGACCTTCAGGAGTTCAGTGGGGGTTAAAGTGGGTCAATGACTTAATACACTGAATATAAAGCTTTGAGAAAATGGTCACATCAATAGAATATCTTGCCTAGTATCTGCTTGACTATAAACTCTCAAAAATATTTCCTAATGATAGTTACTTCTGAGAAACATCTATGACCAATACTTCTTCCTGATAGATTGGTACCAGTCTAAAATGTGCATGGAGGCACCTGGGTGGCTCATTTGGTTGAGTGTCTGACTCTTGATTATGGTTCAAATCATGATCCCAGTGTCACGGGATCAAGCCCTGCATTGGGCTCCACACTGAGCATGGAGCTTGCTTAAGATTCTTTTCCTCTCCCTCTCCCTCTGCTACTCTCCCCTGCTCATGCTCTCTCTCTAAAATTAAAAATAGAATGATAAATTAAAAAATAAACTGTGCATGTGCCTGGAAATGTATTCACGAGGCAAAAACTAGCTTATTGTTTTTGTTTTGTGTTTTTGTTTTCTTTTTTCTTTCTTGCCTTGCTCCCTTTCTTTTTATCTCTACATTGTTGTGCTTTCTGTTAGAGGCTTCTGGTGGGCAAAGGGGACTGTGTATTCATGTACTAGTATTCGTTTATAAGACTACAGTAACAATTTACATAACTTTATTGAAATTCTTACTACAATGGAATTTATGTAGAAATGCACTTTTAATGCTATTTTATTGATGGTATTAATTTTCCTGGATGATGATCTGACAGTTATCATATGACGCTTCTCCTCAAAAGCCATCTGAAGTTGCCTATTGTCTGTGCATTAAGTTTGAACCCCCTGCATGGATTTCAAGGCTTGCGATCATCGAACTTCACCTCTCTGGACACTCCCATCTCCCATGAGCCTCCAGCATGATTTTTCTCTCCTGCTACCTGTTCACTCATGGCTTCCTCCCTGTCTTGCGTCTGTGGTATCCCACCTAGACTGCCTTCTCCTTAGCATTTCATTTTATTCAAACCTAAGCATCAAGGTTGCTCTCAATCCTCACCTTTTCTCTGTAGCATTTTCCTCCCGTGCTAATTCTATTTTCTCCTCTTCCTTTCTGACCCCCTCGTATTTATCGCCTTGTCGTACAAATCTGGTGCTTCACTGTATCTTTTCTTGTCCTCTAGTCCAGTGCTTCTCAAAATTTGGTGGGCAGAAGGATCATCTGATTTCTCAAAAAATTAAAAATTAAATTACCATCTGACCAGCAATTCCACTTTTGGGTATTTCCCCAAAAGAATTGAAAGCACGATCTTGAAGAGATAATTTGTATGTCCAGGTTAATAGCAGCACTGTTCGCAATAGCCAAGAGGCGAAAATGGTCCAAGTTTACATAGATGAATGAATGGCTAAGCAAATGTGATGTGTACACACACACACACATATACACACAGGAATATTATTCAACCTTCAAAAGGAAGGGAATTCCTACACATGCTACAACAGGGCATTCTGCTAAGTGAAAAAAGCCAGTCACAAAAAAAGACAAATACTACGTGATTTCACTTAGATGGGGTGTCTAGAGTAGTCAAATTCATAGACAGAAAATAGAAGGGTGGTTGCCAGGGGCTAGGAGAGGGAGAAGAGGTTTGTTTAATGGATACAGTGTCTTAGATTTGCCAGCAAAAACAGCTCTGGGGATTGGTTGTATAACACCAGGAATGTAAACACTACTGAACTGTATACTTAAAAATGGCGAAGATGGTAAATTTCACTCTATGTATATTTTCTCATATATTTTTTTAAAATAAAAGAATAATCTGGGTAGAGAATATAAAGGTTCTGAAGGTGCTAGGCCCACCCCCAGAGATTCCTATTTTTGGTGTTTTTGTCTGGGTGGAAGAGGGAAGTCTTCATTTTAATTATCGCTCTCAGGTGCATGGAAGTAGGTGGTCTTCACGACAAGGTCAGAGATGCCTCTAGCTTTGGCACATATGTTAAGTGTTGTCTCCAAGACTGTTGATGCCTCACAATCAAAGGAAGGAAATCAGTATTTCGTGATACCCAGATGTGAAGCACTTATCGTTCACCCAAGCAGTTGTAATTATGTATATTTTATATGTAAGACTACCAAGGATGAAAACTGCCCATGATCACGAAGATGAAAAGCCGAAGAGCTGGGAGTTAAACCCAGGTGTGCCGGAGACATTGCCAGGCATCTGCCATGTCACTTCCTATTCTCAGGCACACAGGGATGCTAGGCTTCCAGCCTCAGTGGCTCCAGCCGAGTGACTGGACTCTGACCTGTACAAAAGAAGCTTCCAGACCTGGCTCTTAAAAATGTCCTGCTTAGTCGCCCAGACCTTCCTTCTCGTTCCATGGCAAGGGTGAAGGATCTGAGTTCCGGACGGCAGTCCTGAGACATGGAGAGTGGCTGGCAGACCTACCCCAGACTGTATGGTGAGTCAGAAATGAATATTTACTGTGTTAAGCCAATGAGATTTTGCAGTTTATTTGTTACCACAGCTTATTTTATCCAAACTAAATCCATCCTTGTCCTTTTCATGACAGTAGGTCACTTCCTAAAGTCTAGAAAATAAATATCTCTTGTATTTCCCACAACCTGAAGGATAATGTTAAACTTAAAAAAGTTTCTCCCCCGCCCTTAAAAAAAAACAAATAACCTTTTGGCATTGATGTAGTTTATGAAAGTGACAAAAATTCCAGGCTGTAAGAGAATGAGCTGGAAAACCCACTCCTCTGGCAGTTGAAGGAGCCCCAAGAGAACCATTTAAGTCGTTTTTAACTTCAATTTCCTACTCCCACCTATGTCCCCAGTTCTGTTTCTCCAATTGCTAGTGTTATTTTTCTAAATGCTCAGAAAGCCAGTGTTTTCATTTTAGCCAACCAAATGTAAACCAAAACACTTAAGAAAACGTTCATGATTATTTATAAATAAATTATTGTTGCCAAATGAGTCGGATGCTCAGAGTTGAGCTCATGTAGGCAAATTAGATACATTTCGGAATAACCAAAGTCATCTTCAAGGCCTTCTGTGGAGTGAGCCTGCCAGGCCATAGAGCTTCTGATGAACACATGGCCTCCTCACACATGAAAACAGGAAATGGAAGTGGGAGACTTATGTTTGGGCAAGTGGAAGAAATGAAGATGAACAAAGACAAGCTTCTCCAAAGCTGGAATCCACGAATGTATTCTTTTGCAAAATATTTTCTGGCATCGGGTTTTCTCTTTGTTATGGGTGCATGTGGCAAAGACATCAGTGAGCCCTAAGATATATTTTCCCCATTTTCTTCAGTCATAGGATCACCAATACTTAGCCGGGCACATCGCCCTACAGACTATACTTCCCAGTCTCATTTGCCAGCTGTTTGTAGCCATAGAACTAAGTTCTGGCAAACGGAATAGGAGAGGAAGTGATATCCACAAGATCTAGGGGACAGGGGCCACTTTCCATCCCTATGATCCATTCAGCATTGGAATGTAAGTGTGAGGCCCAATGATCCATCCTGGACCATAAGAATGAGGACCAGATCTTTGAGTTGGTAGAACAGAAAATTGGAGGCACTTAGGGCCCAGATGATCCTAGAGCCACCATAAAAGCCCTGAACTGTCTACACTCAGACATTTTACAAGAGAAATATGCACTCCCTACCCTCCTATCATTTGGGACCTTAAAGTTAGTGGTAAGTTGGGTCTAACTAATATACTGAGCAATTATCTGGCTTGGTTAAATGTCTTGTTTATTATCTAAAATGCACATACTGGATCCATAATGCAGAAACAGGTAAATGATGTAGGCATGTCAATCTGTAGTTTACATTTAAAAAACAGTCAAGGGTTAGAAACTGTAGTTTGGAAATCTTGCCACTGAATATTTACACTTGCAAACCATAAACACATGTCAAACTCATAGTTTTCATGGCAGTAAATAGTTTATGTCCCAATCAAAATTTAAAAAGAGTTAGGGTTTGTGTTAAACTGAAAACCAGGTTGTAATTTTTAAGCTATAAACAAAGGTATCTTTGCTCTCAACACTATTTTGTGTCCTTAATTACTCTGAAGTTAATGCTTGAAGGCAAAAAGTTAATGAATCAAAGAGTGGGAGTTTCCAATGCAACACAAGCTCACATGTACAGACGCACAGACACAGAGGCATACACAAAATTAAAATTGTGCATTCCTGGTTAGACAGCTCAAATTCAGCTGGAGAAAAAAGAAAAGGTTTTGGTCTATGACAGTTTTATTTTGTAAATGCAGGATGCTAAATGATATCAGCACATAAAGTCTTCTTTGAGCTCTTGTTACGTGAGAACAAATACATATTTTATGAAAGAATAAATGTGTGCATCTCAGCCTGGATTTTTTTTGTCCTTCACATCAGAATCAGATTCAATTAAATAACACATTTAATTCAATAATCGTTCCTTGAATTCCTATGTGTGGTGGGCTATAGGCAAGCCCCTGGTGACATAAAGACCAGTGAGTCATGCTGAGACCGTGTCCAGAGTGCTCACAGAGGGGCCAAGGTCACAAAGAGCCATGGCATGATACACAGGGTCTCTGTATTCCAAAACTCCTATTATGAACCAAATGCTCTGGGAACAGACAGAAGCAGCTGATCCTATCTGGAGGGAGAGGAGACACTCAAGGAAGTCTTGCAGAGTGAATAGAATATCTTCTGGCATAGGAAGTGGAGGAGATATTCCTGAGAAAGAACAGCAAGCGTGAAGGAGTGGAGCGTTGTGCGTACACATCTCTCCCAGGAATAATCATGAATGGGACGCAGCTAGGAGGCCTCAGCCGGCACTGGTGGCCAGGAGAAGGCGTGTCTCGATCCTGAAGGCAGGAGCTGGGCGATCATCTCAGCACCCACACCCACTCCACCTGGAGATGGTGTATTTAGAAGCTATTACATGTTAGAAAACATGGTTTTCTCTTTGAGACTTGGGAGTGGATAGGATACATTGGATATAACCGGAAGGGCTCTTCACCAGGCAAAAGTCTCATCCCACTGTTAAGCCTTTCAGGCTCACTTGAATCTGGTGCCAATCTCATTCAGTCTCATCCTCTGCCACTCTCCCTCTCTTCCTGCCCCAAGTACAGCTGGGCTGCCGGATGTGGTGTCCTTGTTAAAGCAGATCAACACAGCCTTAGCTTCATGGTATTGATTTGGTGAATGGTTTCTTTTCCATTCTTTTCCATGATCAGACATAGTTCTTATTCATAGATGATGGACAAGAGTCTATGTTTATAGCGTTGCCCCAGACCTATGCTAACTCTCCTGACATCAGTCATAATATATCCACAGGGACCTGGACCACTGGACATTCCATAGAATATCACACTTGTCTGTTACACCCATGACATTATATTAACCAAACGAGCAAGACGTGCCTGGCAGATTGGAGGCCTTGGTGCTTCGTGAAAGTGGGAGGGAGACTCTATGAAGATTCAGGGATCTCTCATGTCAGTGAAATGTTTACGAGTGTGCCAGAAAACCCCATGGAATTAAAGGACAAATTATTGCATCTATTACTTCTCGACACGACAAAGATAGCCCAGCTCTTGGCAGGCCACTTCTGGCTCCGGGACCAGCATATGACACACTTGAGAATGCTCTCTGATCCATTTCTTAAGTACTTCGAAAGGCTACAAGGTTTGAATCAGGCCCAGAGCAGGAAAGGGTTCTGAATAAGTCAAGACAGAGGTATGAGTATGCCTGACACTTAGGCCAGCTGACCCAGCAGACACCATGGTATTCGAAGTACCCGTGGTGGGAAGAGTCACTTTGTAGAGCTGGAAGCAAGCCTTGCTAGAAGAATCTCAATGTAGACCACAGAGTTTTGGAGAAAGATCATGCCTTCTATAGGAGAGGATTCTACAGCAATGGAAGCCCGTCCCTTGGTGTGCTACTTCCCCTGGCAAAGATGGAGGATTTGACCATGTGACGTCAAGGGTCTATGTGTTCAGAGCCGCCCCTCATGAGCAAGGTCTTGGGAGGCTCACAGGCCAAAAGGTTGGACGGATCCAGCAGCAACCCATTGTAAAGGGGGGGAGGACATTCAGGACTGGTCAGCAGGGCCAAAGGGTATAAACAAGCTGCAGGCCAAAGTCATCAAAAACGGGAAGGTCTGAGAAACCATCACAGCCAAGAGGAAATCAAGGAGGCATGACAACTAAATGTCATGGGATGGGTGGGATGCTGGAACAGAAAAAAGACACCAGGTAAACACTAAGGATATCTGAATAAACTGAAGACTTTAGTTAATAATAATGTGCCAATATTCACTCATTAATTGTAACAAACATACTAATATAAGATGTTAATAATAGAGGGAAATAAGGGCACCTGAGTTGCTCAGTCGATTAAGCATCAGACTCTTGATTACGGCTTATGTCTTGATCTCATGGTTCATGGGATCAACCCTTGCATCAGGCTCACATGTTTTTGTTTTGTTTTGTTTTGTTTTGTTTTGTTTT
>CM053577.1:15890421-16006510 GCA_028646485.1 Cryptoprocta ferox
TTTTGTTTTGTTTTGTTTTGTTTTGTTTTGTTTTTTAAAGAAGGGAGATTGGGTATGGGATATATGGGAATTTTCTACTATCTGCTCAATTTTTATGTAAACCTAAACCTGTTCTAAAACTTGTCAATTAATTTAAAAAAAGATATAACAACCAAATAATTGAACTTTGATTCTTATTTTATGCCATATATAAAAATCAATTCAAAATGGCACTAAATGTAAAGCCTAAAAATATAACATTTCTAGGAAAAATAAAACAGTGGAGGACATGTTTGTGACCAGGGGTTAGACAAAGATTTCTTAGGACGCAAAAAGCACATAAGAAAAGATCATATAAGAAAAAAATGATCAATTGGACTTCATCAAAATGAAAGCTATGCTTTCAAAAAATATTGCTAAGAAAACGAAAAGATAAATGACAGACTAGGAGAAAACACTCTCAACACATATAACTAGCAAAGCATTTACATCTAGAATGTATCAAGAACGTTTACAATTCAACAATAAGAAAAACACTGTAGTTCAGTGTGGGAAAATGGTCTTTTCAATAAATTGTCTGAGGGGGTGTCTGGGTGGCTCAGTCAGTTACCAACTCTTGATTTCAACTCAGGTCATGATCTCACAGTTGTGAGTTTGAGCCCTGTACTGGGCTCTGTGCTGATGGCACAGAGCCTGCTTGGGATTCTCTACCTCTCTCTCTCTCTCAAAAATAAATAAATAAACATTTAAAAAAACAATAAATTTTAAGTAAGTTAGATATCTTACTGGAAAAAAAGAGAAACTTTGACCCTTAGTTCACACTATATACATATCTATGTATATCTTCAATGAAATCAAATCTAATAAATTAAAATTAAATTAATCAAAAATTTAAATTTTTTTCTCAAAAAATTATTAATAAAAACACAAATCATGAGCTGAGAGAAAATATTCTCTCTCTCTCTATATATATATGAATATTATATACCATCCAAAATATTTTCCATCCAGAATATATATATATATACACACATATACATATCTATACACATATACATATATATATATATATATATATATATAAAGAATACACTGATCTGATGTTTCCCAAAAGCTAATAAACATATAAAAAGATGTTTAGCATTATTAGCCATCAGGGAAAGGCACGTTAAAAGCACAATGGGATCCTATTACACATCATTATAATTGTGTCTGGTGAGAATGTTAAAAGGACAATCAAGTTGGAAAACAGTAATTCTGGAGGCTGAGAAGTCCCACAGTCTGCTGTCAGCAAGCAGGAGACCCTGGGAAGCTTGTCGTATAATTCAGTCCAAGTCCAAAGGCCTGAGAACCAGGGGAGCAGACGGCAGTCCGAGGGCCCGAGAAGGTGAGATGAGATGTCCCCATTCACATAGTGAGGCCGAAGAAGGTGGATTCTCCCTTCCTCCACCTTTTGTTCTGCTGTAGGCCCTCAACAGATTGGATGATGCTGATCTACACTGGGAAGGACAGTCTGCTTTACTGAGTCCCCTGATTCAAATGTTAATTTCATCCAGAAACACCCTCACAGACCATAAGGTTTAATCTGGGCACTCTGGGGCCAGTTGGGTTGACACAATCAAAAATGAAAACTATGTAAAATTAAGAATCACAGCCATTAACCTTCACAGGTTTACCAAGAGAAATGAAAATATACATCTACATGAAGGCTTGCACACAAATGTTCATAGTGGCTTTGTTCATAATATACAAAGACTAGAAACAACCTATCTGTCCATCAGCAGGTAGAATGGATAAACAAACTGTGGTTTATATATGCAATAGACCATGACTCATCAGTAAGCTGATATATGCAGTAATATAGATGAATCTTAAAACCATTATACTGAGCTAGTGAGAGAAGCAGGGTACAAAAGAATACCTTCATATGGTTCCTATTACAGGAACTTCTAGAAAAGACAAGCGTAATCTATGGTGATGCAATGGTTGAAACAGTTCCTACTTCTACCAACATATAAGTGTCCATTTCTTGGTACCCCTGTATCTTCAGTTCTTGCTGCACTTTTTTTTTTTTTTTTTTTTGCCATTCTAATGGATGAAAAGCATAATTTCCAAGTTTTGAGATGACCTTTTGTATATTCTGCCGTAGGAATCTTGACCGAAGACCACACTGCAGAGTCACATCCTAAAAGTCATTACAAATGCAGCTTTTACTAGTGAGAAAGAGTCACGAGAGTGATCCTTTATGCCTTTTCCTGTTTTCATTTCTAGATAATTATCCAGATATTCTCCTTTTCTCTAAGAATTTCAACAATTTCAGATTCATTCCAATCTTGTAGTCAGTGTTCATGTTTTATTTATTTATTTTTTGTCATTATGCTTATTCTTACCGAATCCCAGAGCCACAGAAGGATGGCAGAACTTTAGGGCTGAACTGGGGGTTGCTTTAGCCCAAGCACCTGCATCAGAACGCCCTCCCCATTTTTCCACATGGACGATTGTTGTTTCCAGCATCTTTTAAAGAGTGTGCTATAAATGCTGCTTCACAACAGGCCCCCCGGTCTTGTCCCAACCCTATTGCTGTCCCTAAGCTGCTTCTCTATGGGAATGACAGAGCCATGGCTTTTTGAATCTAGATTCTAGAGTATAGCTAGAAAAACTGTCTGTTGTCCAGCAGCTAGTCGTGGCAGAGCTGGAATGAACACCTGGGCCCCTGGCCCCTAGACCACCACCGCTTCTACTCCGCTTGTCGCTTCATTAGTCAGCAGCATCATACTGTGCATGAGGCATTCACAGGTGGGTTCCCACACTTGCGATTCTCCACATGGCAAAGCTTTGAGAACTACTAAAAATACGTGATATCGTGAGCTTATCCAAATAGCTTTGCCGGAAGAAAAAAAATACACTTGTGATTTTTAAGATTTAAGAAACAATGAGAAAATGCTCTGGAAGATTCCTAAGTGACAGTGGTAAGTAGGGCAAAAATATTTGTCTGTGTAGTACAATGATTGTGTGTCTGCTTAGAACAACCCTGGAGTCTGACTTTATCCTGGCGTAATTTTTAATAGTGTCTTCTTTCCCTCTGAAAAATGTCCTGGCTTGAAAGATAAATGATATGACCCCTGTAAGTACCATGGAAATTCTAGCTAATAAGCAGTCTTGTCTCATCTGCTAATTTTTTATTACTAGAAATAAGTAGGTTGAGGAGAATGGCTTGTAATCAACTTCTAAGTCGATTGGAAGGTTGGAAAAAAAAATAGCACAATTCTCTCTTTTACTGTTTTAGAAAAAAAGAACAAAACTCCACCAACGCAGTTGCTCAATTTGCTCAAGGATTACCTTGAACCACTGTTTTAGAAAATCTCTATGATTCCGACTGTCTGTCCATTTGCTCTCCATAGCCAACTAGAGTGCCACTCTGGAAGAAAATATTTTGATAGAATGTGGTATTAAAGCCCATCAAATGTAACTTGCATACAAATCGAAGGGTCCTGAATCCTGCTATCCATGCTGTACATACATATTTGTGAAATCTCTTCTTGTTAAAATGTTTGGCTCAGTATGGGCGAAAGGAACTCCCGGCTTGCGGTGTTCTGGGTGCAGCGAACATCATGCCAAGAGGCCAGGTCTGCAGGGAGATGTCTCTTCTGGGCATGCTGTTTCAGGGCACCGAGGTCCTTACGACAAGGAACACTGACATTCTCTTCTCTGAATCCCCCATTTATTAACCACGGTGCTTTCAACCAGGATTTTCTCCTGATTGACATTATTCCAATGCGGGACGCTTTCATTCAGCACATGTGAATGAGGGTAAGGCAGTGAATTAGCGTCTGAGGGCTACCATAATCAATACCGCAGAGTGGGTAGCTTCAACAACAGAAATTTATTTCCTCATTGTTTTGGAGGCTAGAAGTCCAAGATTGAGGTTTTGGCAACATGATTCCTTCTGAGGCCTCTCTCCTTTGTTTGTAGGTGCTCAACTTCTCCCTTTGTCTTTGCACGGTCTTTCCTCTGTGCATGTCTGTGTCCTAATCTTCTGCCTTATGACACCAGTCATCTTGGATTAGGGCCCTCTCTACTGACCTTGTTTTAACATAATTACTACCCTAACACCCCTATCTCCAAATATAGTCACATTCCAAGCTACTGGGGTCTAGGGCTTCACATATGAATTTGGGGGGGATACAATTGAGCCCACAACAGGCAGTAACTAGGAGTTTTTTAATACACCAACCTTGAAAAGCACTGCATGACCCTGTCTCATACACTTTTCGCTTGCCACCTTTGTGTGTGTGTGGGGGGGGGAGGGTTGTGTCAGAAGAGACAACAACTAATATATTGATTCACCCATGGTACAGATGACAAGCCAGGAAGCGTGATCAATCCAATGTGTCCCCACGAGGACCACAGCATGCCTTGGTGCTCCATCCAGAGAGAAGAATTGCTCGTTAGGGTTACCAACTCAACACCTGCTTATTCTCCAAGGTGAGGTGCAAACACTGTCTCTTCCCTAGAGACACCCCTGATGGCTCCCCTCCTCAGCCTCAGCTGTGCCCACCAGCGAGGTAGGAGAGGTTCTCCTAGCATCTGTCATCTAGTGCTTATTTCCTCCGATAGTTCTTATCACACCATGTTATTCTGCTTTATGTTTGCTTGGTTGTCTTCTCAACGGGACCAAGTCTTTTCTTTCTACATCTCTACAACCCGACCCAGTGCTGACCCACAGTAGACAATTAATAAATGATTGAATAAATGAATAGATAACTTGCTTTTCCAATACGCTTTCTCAGCTAAGTCTAGCAGACCACCCAGATGATACATGCATGTAGACAACATGTGTTCACTAGCAGAGTCCTTCATCCAACCACATGATCATGTGTGAAAATGCACAAAGAATTAGAGAACATCAAGATGCCATTAAGAACCACGGCTTGAACGTGTTTCACACAAGCCGTCCTGTGGAGCAAATGTGCCAATGTGTCAGGTTGCTTGTTTTTCTGTGACTGTTGAGTGAGGCACAAGAATGGGCGATCTCAAAAGTGCAGCTCAAATTCTGCAGTCCAACTGCTGGGTCTTGAGTCCCAGCTCAGCTATTTATTGGCTGTGTGGTCCTAGGCCAGTTACTTAACCTCTCTGTATCTCAGCTGCCTCGTTTGTAAAACAGAGGTCATTGTAATACCTACTTCCCAGGGCTGTTCTGAGGAAGAAAAGAGTTAACATATATCACGTGCCTCAGGTAGTACCTGCAATGTAGCAAGTGCTGTATGTGTTTGCTACTATTGCCTGATTAATACCGTCCCTGTTGTTATTAAGGAGGAGGACCTCACTTAGTTTGGTCTCACACTGTCATTATAATTCCAATCAACCCCCTGAGTGCATAGCCCTTCGAGGAGCTTCCCATGGCCCTCTGACCCTCCCCTCACTGCTTCCCCTGCCTGGGTGCCCACCCTCCAGACCTGGCTCTCGGCCAGTGTCTGTCCTGGATCGAGGTGGCAAGTAGCTGCTGTCCAGGCCGCAGACTCCCTGGGCCACAGAGCCCGCTGCATTTCCTTCCCACACTTGTGTGTCCTGTGGGGGTGGAGGCAAAAACGAGGTCATAGCTGCTCCCTCCCAAAAGACAGGGAGGGAGAGAGATAGGAAGTTGAGGAAGAAAGACTTTGTGCTTTCAATAAAGCACAAGCAGGGGAGGAAATGGAATGAGAGAAAGGAAAGGAGAGGAGGGGAGGAGAATAGAGAGTGGAGGGGAGAGGAGGGGAGAAGGAAGAGAAGGGGCAGAAATGGGGTGAGTAAGGGGAGGGGAGAATAAGATGGGGGAGAGGAGGGGGATGGGAGGAGTAAGGGAAGGGGGAATAGGATGGGGGAGGGGGAATAGGAATGGGAGGAGTAAGGGGAGGGGGATAGGGTGGGGGAAAGGAGGGGAGGGGAGGAGTACGGGAAGGGGGAATCGGATGGGGGGTGGGGAATAGGAATGGGAGGAGTAAGGGGAGGAGGGATGGGGTGGGGGAGGAGAGGGAGACGGTGGAGGAAGGGGAGGAGGAAGAGAAAGGGGGAGGGGAGGGGAATGGGAGGAATGGGGGAGGGGTAGCGGGAGGTAGGAGAGCCCACAGCAGCCAGGGAAGGTTCTCCAGGCCAGGTTTGGGAGCTTTTCCAGTGACTCCCCACATAAAAACAAGTCATGGACACCAGCTTCCCCAGGGCCAGCTGTTTCCACTTCCGTAACATATGTTCACTCACGTAAACTGTTTACTAACTTCACATCCAGAATTTTTTTAAATAGAGGAAAACCTGAGGCTTGTCTACACCAACCAGAAGAGCAGAGATAAGGGGGAAAAAATTCAGCAACAAACAAAACGAAAAAGCAGATTGATACAAGGGAGCCTAAAATTAACCGGGACAGCACACTTCCCTCCACTTTTATGGCTTCCTGAATGAGTGCCGAGCCCCGCCACTTCTGGTCGTGCCGCATCGGGTTCACTTGGCACGGTGTACCGACTTCCAGAGCGAGCTGTGTAACCAACAGCAGAGAACAGAGTCAGTGTACACAACCCATGGCCAGAGCATGGAAGGTGCTGTGTTTGAGAGCCTGGCTTACAGCGAGTGAACACTACAATTTGTGTTGTGTCCTGTTGAGAGCTCCGGGTCCCAAGCCAGACCACCGTGTTTGAGTCCCAGCACTGCCCCTTGGGATCTAAGTAACTCATCGGAACTCACCTGAAGTGAGTTATTCAAGCCCTCTGCTTCAGTTTTATCATCCGTCAAGTGGGGATAATGTTAGTATCTATCTCACTGGTTGTTGTGGGATAAAATGAGGAAAGATAAGGCATTTAGAGTAATGCCTGGCATTTACTAACATTGTGTAAGTGGTTGCCATTTTTATTATATATACTGGCGAACCTTTAGCTAATCTTAAAAATTAGAATTTATTACCCCTCTTTGATATTCATGACATGGGATTTATCACAGGATTCTGATTGATATGATGTCAGGCCAGATGTTCCTGACCTGCCTTTTGCCAACTTCTGTGAAAATACTATTGCTTCATCCTCACATCTCCCAAATACCAGCTTGCCAATTTCCTGAATATTGAATGGAACAAAAGGTCACCTGCCAAAAGCAGATAGAATCTCTACAAACAGTATTATCAATACAGATGAACTGAGAAGTACCTTCTTGATACTTCTATCCTGGGGCTGTAATCAAGGGAAGGAAAATGGATTGGAGAAAGCACACAAAAAATATTTGCTGTATGTCTGTACTAATTATAAAATCAGAAAAGTTAATATTATAAATATAACAGTGCGACCAGACAATTAGGCTAGATTAATATTTGGCAGTAATTAATATTTGGATGTGGGCGAATTTTACTATAGAAATAGGTACACTTGGAGTAAGACTGATCGATAGAGTCATCTCGTTTTCCTCTGTGTTATCTCCTATGGAATCACAGGGAGGTAGGGTTCATAAACTGTCCTCAAAGTGCCCTTGATGGAGCAGATATCCTCAACCGTTTTTATTGCTGAAATGCAGTGTCTTTGACAAATATTTAGCACTTTGGCTATTTAAGGATTGAAGGAATGTGGCTAGAAATGTATTTTCTGCTCATTTCAGGGAGACAAATACTCTCTTAGGGTTTTAGACCAACTGATGTATCACAACATCTAGCCTTTGTTTGATTTTCAGCTTTCAGTTTTCCCCACATGCTTTTGAAGAGTGTATATTCTGCTGGGGGCTTTAAGTATGACCATCATGCACAGCGTTTCTGACCATTTTTGTGGACTTGATGTTCCTTTGAGGACGCATCTGTGTTGTGATCATAATTGAGAATGGTTCAGATCCGGCTACCAAGGGCACTGTTCTCAGGAGGGGCAATTTCTTCCTTAAACACATTGCTCATTAAGGGGCGCCTGAGTGGCTCAGTCGGTTAGGTGTCCGACTTTGGCTCAGGTCATGATCTTGCCATGATCGAGCCCTGTGCCAGGTTCTGTGCTGACAGCTCAGAGCCTGGAGCCTGTTTCACATTCTGTATTTCTGTATTTTCTGTAGGAAGTGGTAAGGGCTAAATCAATCAATCAACCAACCAATCAATCATAATAATACATTCTGCTCATATTCTGTCTCTCTCTCTCAAAAATAAATAAACATTAAAAAAAATTTTTTTTTAAAAAGACACTGTTCATTAAAAATTTACCTGTCAAGACAGGTACTTTTGGAGACCAAAATCAGGGTATTGAGTGTCCTTGAGTCCCATTATCTCCTGATGACAAAGGGAAAAGAACTTCTAGCCCACTAGTTACTGATTCATATCAGAACATGGGGTTCACCCATTCATTCACTTAGAAAGCCCTTGCCCTTGGGAGCTTGGATCCTACTCAAGGAATCTGAAAAAAAAAAATAAATAAATAAGCAAGGCAACAAATATAAAATATGTTGTAGGAAGTGGTAAGGGCTAAATCAATCAATCAACCAACCAATCAATCATAATAATACATAAATGAAGTAGGTACAGAATGGAGAGTAAGGGAAGGCAAGATGTGTCTTATCTAGTCAGTCCTTTGCTTAAACCGCCCCCCCTCCCCCAGTGTTCTGCATTTTGCCCTGGTGCAAAATACTTTATTCCTACAAGGTCTTTTTGGCCTGGCTCTCCCCTGCAACCTCTCTGACTTCTTCTCCTCCTTCTCTTCTCTTTTTTCTCTCATTTCATCAGCTACACTGGCCAAAATGCTGCTTCTAGAGTCTGCCAGATGAAGGGGTCACTCTATTGCCAGGTGTGTTGCTGCCTAAGGGGGCTGTGCTCTAGTTCCTTGCTCGGGGCCATCTTCCCCAGACATCTTCTTCACTGACTCCTTCAGCCACACCTGCTCACATCTCATCTCTCTTTTTATAAAAAAAAATTTTTTATGTCTTTTATTTTATTTTGAGAGAGAGAGAGAGAGACAGAGATTGAGCAGGGGAGGGGCAGAGAGAGAGGGAGACACAAAATCTGAAGCAGACTCCAGGCTCCGAGCTGTCAGCACAGAGCCAACGTGGGCCCGAACCCACGGATCACGAGATCATGACCTGAGCCGAAGTCGGATGCTCAACCGACTGAGCCACCCAGGCGCCCCTCACATCTCATCTTCTCAATGAGTTCTGTCCTGACCACCCGATTTGATGATGAAGCCTGCTCTCCTCCCCTAAACCCACAACCCCAATTTCTTTTACTGTACTCTTTTTTCCATACCTGATCATAGTCCAGCATCTTCGATAATAACTTATTATATGTATTAACGTGCTTTTGCTTCCAAAGGCCTGCAGCTACCATTCTTCTTCAGAGCCTGTGCTTGGGCGATGGGAGTACCCACCACTGTGAATGCCTGGGAGCCTGCAGCCCCCTGGGTGGTCCTTGGCCCGTGGCTGAGAAGTGCAGGGAAGTGAGCGCCTAGCTCCTGGGCTTTCGGGGGGGACAAATCCAAGGTCTAAGTGACACTCCAGAGTTCTGAAAGTCAAACTATGTTCTATGGGATTTTGTCTGAAATTGCACCCTTCTTTGGTGTCCCCTCTCCCTGTTCTTAAATTGCTTAACCCAAACCCTCGTCTCCGGGTCTGCTTCTGAGGAACTCAGGCAAGAAGCTGGCCTTGGTGGGGAGCAGGTAGCATCCCAGGAATGGGAAGGAAGGCAGGAGGTCCGGATAAATTGGACGTGGGAAGATAAAGGTGACTTCTATTATCTCAAATAAAACACATGGTGTCAGCTGGGTGGAGGAAGACTGACGGATTGCCAGGGAGAAAGGAGAAGGTGTGAAATCCAGTTGACCCTTTACACAACATGGGGGTTGGAGCGCTGACTGTGCCCCAGTTGTGTCTCATTCACAACCCAAATAGACTCGTAGCAATTACTCTACAGACCCCTTTGAATGCCAGGCCTGTGTCTGGACTCTCCCTTCATTTCCAGAATATTTCAGCTGTTTAGAAGGAAACTATGCTTCCCTTTTACAGTCGAGTGGGCACTGCCAGATGGTACTTAGTTTTGGCCTCCAATGTTCTGGCTAGTTCTGAACAACTGTGTGACACCAAGAAGGATTTAGAATCTCTTTCCTTTGCATCTCTAAGGCAAGTTTCACTCCCCCCAACATGTACTCACACACATACACACACACATGTGCACGCACACACATGTGTACACACACACAGTCTTGTGGGTATCTAGCATAATCCAGGGAATGAGTTTCCAGTGTGGAAGGACTGAGCAGGACAGTTAAGTGGGAGAACATAGGTTTAGAAGTCAAGAGAAACGGATACTCACTCTGACCGTCTCTCCTGATTTTCTAGGAGAAACATTCATCTATACCATGAATCTTCAACTTCTGTGAGGCAGAAACATACAATATTTGCCCCCCAAAGACTTGATACATGCCATATAGAAGGATAAGGAGATGTTGGCAGGAGGTCCTTTCCTGGGTCAGGCTGTAGGCCCCGGAGACGGAGTGCTTGGCTTTCACACCAAGCCAGGAGAAAGGGCCACCATGTGACTGCAATAGCCAACCTCAAGAGGTCCCTGGTAAGCTTTGGACATCTCTATAGATATTCTCCCTGCCCTCCTACCAAACATGTGCTGGGGATTAGTGGGATACAGACTGCAAAGATCTTCTTCTTTAGAACATATACCTATCTAATACGGCTTTCAACAAAAATGTATGTCTTAATGGCTCAAGTTCTTGAGAACCTAGTGAGTATGGCAAATTCCTCTGCTCTGCACAAGCAACAGTTTCAGCAATAAAGTTATTTAACATGGATCACAAGAATGTTGGAAGAGTTTCTGAGGTGAACTTTGTCTCGTGCCTCCAAACAAAACAGCTGACACCATCAGGAATGACATTTTTCTCCCAGCAGCATTGTTATATCTCACAGAAGATGTTGGAAAACATGGGGAAAGCCCAACTTTCACCATCAGGAATGGTATTTTTCTCCCAGAAGCATTGTTATATCTCACAGAAGATGTTGAAAAAATGGGGAAAGCCCAATTTTCTCTTAAATGAAAAAGATGTGCCCCACTCCTGTCTTATCTAAACTTACAGTAGGCATAATTCTTTATGTACTACCCACTGCGTGGAATCACCCCTTTGCCCATATTGACTATAAATATTATATAGACTGAATGTGTCATCCAGTATTTATCCAGGTATATGCACGGCCAACTCTCCATGATCAGTGGTTCAGGTTAGCCATGCTCAGCAGGGCACCTCTCCATGCCCAAGTCCTGCCCAAAGCCTCCCCCAGTCCCCACAGTGTCATGTGTTGGATATCTACTGTATCTGCTTGTACATACCTCCCCAAAGGGCCAGCCACCCCTACAGAGAGGATGAGATGAAGGGCTGGGATGTGGAGGGAAGGAAGAAGTGAGGGCTGGTTACTCAACACCCTGGACCAGTTTCATGATTTCTTCTTCCTCATTACAGATAATTAAAATGTGAACACTGTTCTTAACATGTTACCTCCAATCTTGTTGAAATTACCTGGACTCTATGTTATGGTCACATTAATTTCTGCCCCAAACCTGATGCAGAACCATAAACTGAGAAGTACATAGTATGTGTGCTACTCGATGGTGACATTCAGGTAAAACCATGCAGACTTGTCTATCATTGAGAGGTTCTCTTCAAGTTGCGTTAATGGAAGGCAAGTTTGGTTTATCTGCACACAATTCCCTTGTTTCCCTTTGAGCAGTTGTTAAGTGTGCAACTGACCTTCAAATACAAAGAGGGTTGAGGGTTGGCCTGGACTGTCAGTGTGGATTTGGCAGCATGAATTACTCCAAAGAATCCTGATTTCTTATGCATGAACTACTGACCTCAGCCCTGGAGCCTGGAGAGCAGGACGGGAAGGAAGGTGAACTCCCGCTGATTCAGGGTCCCTCCCCCTCAACCCCCCCCACCCCCCGCCAGGGCAGCTTTTCCACTGTGTCAGCATTTCACCTCACTTCCCTCTCCTCCCTCTTCCGCTCCACCATAGTCCTGTCCCTGGAAGCAATATTCAGTTGCCAGGAATCATGAACACTGGGAAACAATCCAAAAAGTTGGGTGGCTCCTTATTTTCCATAGCCCACATGATAACATGTGGCCCCAGTTTTTAGCATCAGGTCATAGGTGTGGACACAGTATGGCCCAAAGGAAGGAACTAGGCCAGTGTGTGACCGGGCAGCCAGCCTTTCTTAATGGCCTGTCTGGGTGAAGACAGAGAAATGTCCTACATGGGTTTCAGAATCTTCTCCTCTAGTTCCATGACTTGGAGAGATGCTTCTTGATGTTGCAGCTGCCGGTCAGAGGATCACACTTTCAGTTGGAAGACAACCAGCCCCCCAAGGCAACGTCATTTCCAGGAGATGCTAATGGAGCCAGGAGGAAAGTCCCAGAGGTCAACATGCCTGCTCATGGAGGATCACAGGAAACGTCCTTAAAACCAGTACTGGGCCCTGAGCTGGAGAACCATCTTCTTTGATTTCATAGCATTGCTATTGTTCCACTGTGCAAGAAATACCTCAGATGCCTCAATGGGGAAAATGGGCTCCAAAGGCCAACCAGTGCACGTTGCTCCCGTCCAGTTAAGTAGCTGGGGGAGAACTGGCTGTGCAAGTAGGAAGGTGACAAAACCTCCCTGATGTCTCTGCAGCAGGACACCTTCCCCACCCCCACTGCCTCTGCACCATCCCCCATCCTCCAAGTCCAGCTCTACAGACGCAGAAGCTGTTTGCAGCTCCCCTCTGCTAGTGCCCCTGGTCATCCAAAGGTGCCCCCATAGGTGGCCCACAGAGAGCCCTATGTGCGAGCGTGCCCAGCTGTCACTGATGAAGCCACTGGGAGGTGAGCAGTTATTTTCGAAGGTCACATCCTGAGCCTATCCTGTGATTTGAGTGTGTAGCACCTGTTCACATGGCCCGCCCTCATCTGAGAGTCTGCCTCTTAGACACCTGGACAGGTGGAAGTCTTTCACTCCCCTCCCCCTCCCCTCCTTAAAGCGGCAGCTTGCCCGTGAGTTCTTCTGTGTGTCAAGCTGGTATGTCTATTCTGCTGGCTAAACTACTCACCAGAACTAACCGATCACATGACCCATTGAAATGTTTTCAGCACCCTACTTTTAGGAGAGAGAAGTTAGGTGACCTAAAGGGAACAAATGGATGCTATGGCTTTCGAAGAAATAAAACAACAACAAAATATCTTCCGGAATGTGTGGGGTCTAATTTCTTACACTTCCTGCATTAACACGTACTCAGTAATCCTGCTTGGTGTTTAGAATGAACAGCTACTCTGGGGGCTCCTATCCAGCATCAGAGAGAGACCCATTGGTTTCAATAATTTACCCTAAATCAGGAAATCAACTCGAGTTTTGGATATGAATATCAACTCACAGAATGAATAACAAAGAGAGAAAGGGAATGAATGACCAGCACCCTAGGGAAAAACTTGTTTTCTGATGGCATGGTCCAGATCTTATTCCGTAATCTTCATAATTGTAGCCTACTTCTCAGTGCACTGGGTACCCAGCATCCATTATTACGTTCCTCCCCGCAGCCCAGAGACCTGTGTCTCCTTAGTCTCCTTTCATTGATGGGAAGACCAGAACTCATCTGATAATTAAGCTGCCTGGTTTTAATGCAAGTAAGCAGGAGAGATACATTTTCAACGGAGGCATGCGTGACTCCAAAGTCCATGCTCTTGCTTTTATGCCAAGTATCCATGACAAAAATGTTACCAGTTCTTAACAGTCAGTTTAGATCAACAGTTACGGAGCACCCATCACATCTTGGTTGTGATAGGGAGTACAGAAATAACAGAGGAACAGCCCTTGCCTTCCACTGAGCAAAAAATACCTTCTTTAAGGTATTTAAAGAGACTTTAAGGAGACTTTCAGAACAGACACTTTCAGAAAATTTCTCTAATTGGGCTTGAGATGGGAACTTTTTTTTAAACTATTTTTTTAACTAACCCATTTAGCTATCAAGCAGCTACAATTCCACAAAATTAAGCATTGTGTGTTTTGTTCTACATTTAACCCTCTAACTAACGGAAAACTTTCATATGTCTCCTAAAGAAGGACTGGAGGTGTCTTTTCTTGTCATCCCATGAAGAAAAGTAAACGTGTTTGGTCTGAACACAAAGTTCTGTTAGCTTTAGATTACCACGAGGTGTTATTGCCATATATCAGACCGTAAAAAAAGAAGCAAAGCTGAGCATGAGTCCACAATGTTTTATGTAACAGGGTTGGAGCGTAGTTTCTAAAAATCATGATTTCATATGCAAAATGGCAATTGTTGGGACAGGAATTCCAGCAATTCAGGTTACAGAGGAGGCAGATACCGTGGCCCAGAGTTCCCAGAAGAAATTAGTGAGTTACATGTGTATGTTTTTGAGCATTTTTGGTGTTTTTGGTCTCTCAAAGCACCTGGTAGGGGCCTCAGCTGGAGACTACACAGAGCATAAACAGGTCATTGTTTGTAAGTACTCAAAAGGATGTTTCTAGAATATGCTTCTGCAAGTGAATAAAGCTGGTTATTGTTGAGCCTTTCTTCACCAAAAACTAATAGCACTGATTTTTTTTGTAGGCAGATTTGGATAAAAGCCTGGTAAAATCTGTTGCAGAGTTAGGATCTACTCTGAAAAATATATGTCTGTTGTTAGAGGCACACTGATGGAGTATTTTCTTTCCTTAAGTGATATTTGTTCAGCTACTTCAAGACTCTTTTGGAATGAAATCGAGAATTTAATCACTTCTATATAATAATTAAATTTCATAAAATAGAATTCAATAATGTCCATGTTCTCGAGTATCCAAAGTATCCGATCTATTACAAACTTAACAACAGTAGCAATTTCTTAAGCTAAAGTCTGATCTGTTACGAATTCATCCAAACGATATAGTAATTTGTATAGTAATGGAATAAAAGTGCTTTCAACGACACTTACGTAGCTGTGCTTGGCCAAAATTAAATTCTGGGAGTAGCAACAAGTATGTAAGTGGCTAAAGACTCCTTTGACAACCTGTGAGTTGATTAACTACAGAAAACTTGGACCTTCATTGCTGCATATTCTCATCCTGGCCCAGCCAAATAGCAGCGTGAAGTTAGAAAGGGCTTGTACGTGTCTGCATAATGTCCAGCAGGTTAGAAGTAGATTTTATTTATTTTTCAAATACTTAGTTTACTAGGTGCCAGCATGGTTCTAAGTGCTTTGTAGTTACTGGTGCGTTCAGTCTTCATAACACGCTATTTATTTTAGAGATGGGGAAACTGGGCGAACTAAGTTGCCCGAGATCACACACAGCCAGTGCTGGGGCCAGGGTTCAAACCCAGGCAGCTGGGTTCCACTCTTCCCTCTCCACCACTGTGCTAAGCACAGCCTTCCAGATTCTCCACTTGTGTGCTTGTGAACACTTACAAACTGGCTTGGTCTCTAGGTACGTGACCCACTCTATCTGGCCTAAGATACCTCACCTGCCCGTCTGATTAACTTCCAAAAAGTTCATGTCTGTGGTTGAAGTGTTGTTTCTACAAGGACACTACCACAATGGACGTGTATTAACTGGGAGGGAAAATTCCAAGGCCATTAGTATTTAGTGACATTCAGCAGGGAATTGTTTTCTTGTCGGCTATGAGTCATCAGACAGAGGTCAGGGCTTGAAGAAATGAAGCACAAGATAACTTTGGAGGTAAAGAGAGCAAACAAATGAGCTCACATCAGGTTCTGTCAGCAGGAGGAGGGTCAGACAGAGAGTTCTAAAAAGAACTTGGTAAAAATTACACCTATGAAAAATTGATGGAAGCTTCCTTTTAAATAGTGAGAAAAGTTGAAACACCCAAATATTCAATGATGGGAGATGGATTATTTTACATTCATAGGATGAACTAATCCTCATCATTAAAGATGAGGTTTTATACCTTAAGCAGGGTGTGAGCCCATTTAGTAACTATGTATATAAATTAGCGCTATAGATACTTGCAAAAATCTCAGGAGAACATACTCAGACTGAAAGGATTGTTACCTTCGAGGGGTAGGATTGCTGGAAATTAGACTTCTTGTGCTTTGTATCTTAGAATTATTTGCATTTTTGTAATGAATGTGCATGACTTTTATAATCATAAAGAAATGGTTTTTTTTTTTTTTTTCTAGAGAAGGCAAGTATGTGTGCTAAGGAGGGGGAAATACGGAGATTTGCAACATCATCAAAGGGCTCTATTTTGAACATTCAGAAACTGCGGTCTCTGTTGTACTTCCTTAACCCCACAAACACTGCTAGTATTATTCTCGACTTTGATGTTATCCCTTCGTCCTCTTGAGGAACATAAGAAACAGGTGCACAAAATTTGCCACTATCTCTACTGAAGAAGATGCGGGGGTGTTGTCCCATTACATCCTGGTTCCTCCCGTAGGAGAATTCACAGGAAACATATATCTTGGCCCTTGTTATCATGGAAAGCTACCTTCCTGAACAGCTGGGCATCTTTCCTTAAGGATGTTGTGACTCTTGTGAGTAATCTTTTACAGCTCTTTGCTTTGGCAACTGGGAAGCTCGGAGACAAAATTCAATCCTGTCTGACAGTTGTATTGAAACTGCTGATACAGATCTGGGTATGCTCTTCTGATGGCTGACTTTGCTCTGATTCGTTCCTCTCTTTCATTCTTTTGCCTATTATGTATCATTGCAAGTTGCTTCAAATAAATACATTTCAAAAGGAAGTCACTGTTGAATGCTAATTTAGTAATAAGGGTGCCACTTTTCCACACCTCTGTAAAGACGCTGGTTTGTAATAAGAGGAGCCTAGTGCTTCATGCAGGTGTGACAACAAAACCACCTCTGCTTTTGTCTGTTCTACAGATTGGAATTGTAAGTGGAATTTTAGTTCATAATAGGATTCCGCTTCTTCAAAAAATAGGCTGAAAAACCTCGGAAATGGAAGCGCAGTTGGATTTTAATACATGAATTATTTTTCATAACAAATTTCAAGTAGTGTTACATAATATCCTCTCAATTTCTTCAGCTGTCATTATTTACAAGATTTGTTAATCATTTGAACCTTGACCTTCAGCCAAGCCCATCTTTTTTCTCTTTGAGAGCCCGGATTCTCAAGAGCTGCCTTCACTCACTGCCTCCATTCCCTCACCCCCAGCCCGCCACTCAGACCATTCCATCCGGCCATTTGTTTCCCTTGTCGTCCTAGTAAAACCAGCTGCAGTGACTCCCAGGTCACTCCGTAGGATGTGTTTTTCAGGCTTTGACTCCTCAGCAGCATCCAGTACAGAACTGCGTGCTGCCATAGCTTTCCCAATGTTTCCCTGACTCTGGTCAACCCCCTTTCTCTGTGAGTTTATCTTCCTTTCACTGACCATGAACACTGAGAATTCCTTACGGCACTGGCCAGATTGTCTCTTTTCACCTTGCACATGTCCCCCGGTTGACTCTGCACTTGCCTCTGTTTTCAACTATAATACCCCAGGGTCTCTGGGATTCGCATCTTCAGCCCAGACCCCTCTTCTAACTCCAGATGTGTGGGTCTCACTGCTTATTTGCCATCTCTGTTAGGGTGACTTCAAACCCAGCATGACCAAAACAGCATGTATGATGACCTCATGATCTTCTGCACCAGTCTGTTCCTCTTCTAGGATTTCTTACCCGACTGATGCTCTTTTCCGTCTAGTTCTGCAAGGTGGATGGCTAGGGGGTCCCTGTCCCTCAATCCCCAGTTCCAATCTACCTACACGTATCTCACAAATCCCTCTACACCTGTCTCCATAGCCACCACTTCAATCCAAGCCACCATCTCCTCTCGCTTGAATTATTTCAATAACCTCCTGACTGGTCCTCTCTAAACTACTCTTACCTGCCGTCTTCAGTAACTCTCTTCACACTGCAAGCAAAGTGAAAAATCTTACCACACCCACGCACTAACATCTCCTTCTTGGCTTAAAACATGGCTTCCCATTGCTCTTAAAGCAAAATCTTTCATATGACACAAAAGGCCCTGCCTTATTCTCTCCTGTGCTTTACCTTATTCTCTACTATGGTTTCTTTGCCCCAGTCTCTGAAGCCTTCTCTGAACGTGTCACAGGGCCTTTGCATATGCCATTGCTTTTGCCTGGAATGTCCACTTGCTCTACCACCCCTTCCCTGTTAATCTTTACTCTTATTGACATCCCATCCAAAACATTATTTCTTATAAGAACCTTCCCTACTCCCAGAAGATCTCTCACTTCATGAATTAACTATCATTCATAGCACTTATCACATATTTTAATTATACGTTTACGTGTGAGATTATTGGTTAATGCTTGTACCCATACTAGACTGCAAGCGCCATATTGTTAGGGAAAACATCAGTTATTGTTCACTATTATATCTCCAGTAACTAGAACAGAATTTGACCTCTGTAAGTGCTTAGGGATTATTTCTGGAGTGACCAGTTAATGAAATAAACCCTGCTTGTTATATACCTATTAGGTATTAATTTGTATTTTGCTAGACTCTAACCGAGACGGAATTTTTATTGGGTTCTAGATCCAGTGTCATTTTGGTATGTAACAGGTTATTAGTAGATTTGAAAAGGAGATAAAAGATATCACTAAACTTTAGAAAATTTTAATCAAAATACTGGGAAGAATGTTTAAGAGGATAACAAGAATTTTACCGTATATATGTGAAACAATCAAGACCACAGTTCTTTTTTTTAATGTTTATTTATTTATTTGAGGGGGGAGGGGGAGGGGCAGAGAGAGAGGGAGACACAGAATCTGAAGCAGGCTCCAGGCTCTGAGCCGTCAGCACAGAGCCCAACGCGGGGTTCGTGAACTACGAGATCATGACCTGAGCTGAAGTCGGACACTCAACCGACTGAGCCACCCAGGCGCCCCAAGACCACATTTCAAGGATCGCAGCTAATCAGAAAACAACAATACCTCAGTATGAATTATTAGGGATTTTTTTATTATTTAAAACTCACTTTAGAATTTAGGCCTTATGATATGATCCTAGGTGATAAAAATCATTGAACAAGCAAAATCTTTTTTTTTAACTAAGCAGCCTTCCTTCAAAAAATAATGGTTACACTTGAAAGGTAGAAAACCATCCAAGTGAGCAAATATTCAGATAAGCAATTTACTACAAATTTTCCTTCGCATCAGTGTCATGTCCTTAAAAACTCACACCCTCACTGCTACGCAGGGAGGTGGCGGTGATAAAGCAAATCTGTGAAGGCCAACATTGCCTCGTGATTTCCTCTCTGTGAGCAACATTAGCAGCTACCCAGCCCTTGCGTTCTTAACCCTCTTCATTTTAGATTACAGACCACTGTATCCCCTAGACTGTGTGTATCACCTCACTTTTGTTATGGACATTACAATGGGTGAGGCAGTGAAATAATAGAAAAGGATGATTTATTTGTTATAAAGAATTAATGGTGATCCTGCTGCTTCTTGTTCTGCTTATCCCGAGTCTTCAAGACTTTGACAGATGGAGATGCTTTCTGTACAATAGACTTTGAGTTGCTCTGTGTGATTTATTGGAAGACTGACTTTCCATTTATCTGAGAAAGTGCTGTACGTGGAAAGGAAGTACTGAAACCACATGAGGGCCTGGGAGCTGCCAGCCACTGAAACACAAAACTGGTTCTAACACAAAAAGCATGTCCCATAAATTGATAAATTGAACTTCATCAAAATTAAAAGGCTCTGATCTTTAAAAAGATACTGTTAAAAATAAAAAGAGAAAGCACAGATGGGGAAACTACTGTTGCAAAATCACGGATCTGATTTAAAAAAATTAAAAAAAAAACAGTTGTATCCAGAATATATAAAGAACTGTCAAAACTAAATATTAATCAAAGAGCTCAATTAAAAAGGAACAAAAGCATTGAGTAGACTCTGCTTCAAAGAAAATACACAGTTGCAAGCAAGTATATGAAAAGATGCTTGGCATCATGAATCATTGGGAAAATGCAAATCTAAACCACAATGGCATACAGAGCTCCTGGGTGGCTCAGATGGTGAAGCATCCAACTTTGGCTCAGGTCATGATCTCAAGGTTCATGAGTTCAAGCCCCGCGGTGGGCTCTGTGCTGATAGCTCAGAGCCTAGAGCCTGCTTCAGATTCTGTGTCTCCCTCCCTCTCTCTCTCTCTCTCTCTCTCTCTCTCTGCCTTTCTCTGGGACTCTCTCTCTGTCTCTCAAAAATAAATAAACATTAAAAAAAATTTAAACTGCAACGAGATACAGCTATATTAGAATGGCAAAAAACCCAAACCAGATCAAACCAAAACAGAACTGACATTATTAGTGCTGATGAGCGTGGGAGGCCACTGGAACTCTCATACACTATTGGTGCAAAATGGCACAGATACCTAACACTTTCTTGTAAAGTTAAACATGCACTTTCCATACAACTCAACAATCCCACTCCTTCGTATTTATTCAAGAGTAAATGAAACTTTATGTTCATGCAAAAATCTGCATGTGATTGTCTAAGATGGCTTGATTGGTAACTGCCAGAGACTGGAAACAAGCCAAATGTCCATGAACTAATGAATATATAATCAATCTTAGTACGTCCATACATAAAAATAATACTCAGCACTAAAAAGAAACCAAGAACTGATACTACATACAGAGGAATCTCTTCTGTCCCTTATGCCCCAGGAAGATATCAAGTCAGAAGCTCAAGTTCACCTGGATTGGCAAATGCTCTCAGAGCAAAAGCGTCTTTGGTGCTTCTCCTTACCACTACCGGTTTCAAATTTCATGTCTATTTTTGGCCTGATCATTCCTTACTATCTTCTCATTGCTCTGATGCTTTCAAGAAAATGTCCCAAAATCTTTTTATTGAGAATTTTTCGTTTTCAGCAGAAGTGCTGATCCAAATAACATAGGCTACCATATCACCATACAGAAGTCGACTAACTGTATTTAATAACAGTCAGAGAAAAGACTTGGTATGGGTGGATTTCAGGAAACTGGACAGAGTCAGGAGACCCTTTCCCCTTTAGGGAAAAGGGAGGCTTTGCCTGTGCTACTCATAGGTCATCACAGGAGACTATGTCCTCAGAGTGCTGGCAGGAGAAATTGCCAGAAGGGGCATCCTTTAGGGGACAGCATCAAAATAATCTACCATGGGCAGCGAGCCTGATCCTATAATTTCCTTTAATTCACCACGACGTCTCCCAGTTTCTGTAGGCAGGACTGTGTGAAAATGGGACCATGATGCCCTGTCTGCTGGTGGACTCAGTCTGTTTGCTCCAGCTCAGCCACTGCACTGTCCTCATCCTGCCACTTCAGACTCAGTTTCCCTTTCTCCCATCTCCAGCGTCTTTTGCCTTGTCACACTTGGTACTTGCCACTTTCCTCCGTGTGGCTCTGGCTCCCCTCCCCAGGTCTGGGCTCCTGCTCCCTGAGTCTGCCTCCCTGGGTGTGACTCTTTAGAGATGGCTGCTTTTATCTTCATCAGAGTCATGGGCAGGACCCAGACGTTCCATGTGGGAACCCTTGCACAAGAATTTTCTATCAAAATTCATATATGAAAGTTAAATAATTCCATCTCCAGAACCTGTTTTAACTGCCAAGTGATTCATTTCCAGGCATTTTATAAGCTACTGGAAAGTATGAGTTTCAATTTCTTACACTTTAATACCTCGTGTGATTCAGTTAAAAAACTTGAATAGAAATGAGTTATATGCCACTCCGACTTTAATACCTTTTACATGCAGTCTCTACATCTCATCAAAACCTTACAGTCATCAATCACTAAGAGAGCTGCAAAGATCAGCTTTGGGGGCATACAAGGGTAAACAGAATCCTATTTGTTTTTTTTTCTTAAATTTTTTCTTATGTTTTTATTTATTATTGAGACAGAGAGAAACAGAGTATGAGTGTAGGAGAGGCAGAGACAAAGGGAGACACACAGAATCTGAAGCAGGCTCCAGGCTCTGAGCTGTCAGCACAAAGTCCGACGCGGGGCTCGAACCCATGAACCGTGAGGTCATGACCTGAGCCGAAGTCGCCCACGTAACCGACTAAGCCGCCTAGGCGTCCCCAGAATCCTATTTGGTTGGGGCCGAAATAACTGTTTCCCACTATCTAACATGAGCTTATGCAATACAAATGTATCATTTTATCATAAAATGCTAAGCCTGGAAGTAGATGGTCCCAGGTTAGCTCAACCTTTCAGCAGCGTCAGGCTCTCCCCAGCTAGGAAGCGTGTCCTGGGGGCGTCACAGGACAGAGCCCGAGCTCTGGGCCCCCAGCTTTCCCGCCCTCTAAGGCAGCAAGCTCTCTTGGCCTATGGCGGCCATAACACAGTAGCATGAAGTGAATGGCTTCTACAATGGCCGCGATGTGGCATCTCACAGCTCAGGAGGCTGGCAGTCAGGAATCAAGCTGTCGGCAGATTGGTTCCTTCTGAAGTCTGTGAAGGACAATCCTCCCAGGTCTCTCTCTCTGGCTTGTCCGTAGCTGTCTTCTGCCCATGTCTCTTCATGTTGTCTTCCCTCTGTGCATACCTGTCTCAGTCAGAGTTCCCCTATTCGTGAGGACGATAATCACCCTGGACTAGAGCTCACCCTGTTGACCTCATTTTAACTTGATTACTGCTGTGAAGGCCCTCCCTCCAATAAGGGCAGATCTGAGGTACTGGGGCTTAAGACTCTAGCATGTGTACGTGTGTGTATGTGTGTGTGTGTGCGTGTGTTGGGGGGGAAGCATTTCAACACATGCCTACCCCTACATCAAATACTAGAAAAGGGGAATTGCCCTGCTTGGGTCCAACCAATAAGATTCGTGCCCTGGGGTAACAGCAGGACCCACATTCCCCGACTACGTGGCCACCAGAACAAACTATTTTTTATAGATGAGGGGAGAAGGGGCATAGCTGTTGGGTGGGAAGCTGATGGTGTCTGCCGTGTGCACCCATTCGGTTTCCTCACGAAACAATGGAGGCCCAGGGAAGTGAGGTGGCACGTTGAAAGTCACACAACCTGTCATGATAGCCCAGTGGCTGCTCTTTCTCTAACACCATGCTGAGACATGTTGGATTAATGTAGGAATTACCTGTGCTTTCTTTTCCTGGAAATAGGCTCTCTCTTCCTTTTCCTTCTCTCCTAAGAGGAGAGAAGGGTGAAGTAGAGGAGGAAAAGGCCCCAGTTATGCCTTAGTCATCTCTTCAACCTGCCCCAGCCCTCCGAAGATGTCTCACTTTCCCCTTTGCTTCTTTTCATCCCAGTGACCTCCAAGATATTACTATGATAGACTTCCAAGTTTTGAGATAAAACTCAAAAACAAGACCACATAACCTTAGAGTTTCTACGTGGCGCATAAAGATAGAAATGGCCATTGCCTTGATGTCTTCTGACCAGAATGAGGTAATACCCAAGCGAGTAAGAGGGAGAAGTATTGACCAGACTGCGGTATCCTGTGGCCGAGGCATCCTGCAGTGGGAATCTCTAAAATAGAATGATGCAATCAAGCTTTGCAAGCTGTTCTCAAAAACGAAATCTTCACAATTCAGCTGGACCTTCCAATCAGCCCCTGCTGTCCTTGAGCCAGCTACTAATGTCCTTCCCCGGCTGTCCTGCCTCGCGATGCTCTTTCCCTGAAAGCAGGAAGCACACATGTGCGTAGTTCCCCAAACTCAATGTGGATTCTCAAAAAAGGAACAAAACAGAAGCAGAGGAATCATATGCAATGTACTTATCTTTATGAATAAGTACCAAGGCTTAAATCATGCACGTAGTTCACAATATATTGAGTGATTTCCTGTATGTGTGGCACCCCTGGAAATAAATGATGATTTGGTCCCAGAGTATCCTCAAAAAACCCTAGTTTGTAATGCTTCTGAAGTATGAAACTGAGTGTGTATGTGTATATGTGTGTGTGCATTCATACTAGTTATATGAATATGTACACATATATGTACACACACTTACTAGGTACGTAAGTATAGAAGTAGAGGTTAGAGATGTCACCTGTATGAAGCGGACCCCTAAAAACTTCTGCCTGTGCTTTGTCCCTGCCTCTCCCTCGTCATATCTGATCCTGCTCTGGTCCTCATTAATCTCCGGTCGGCCGAGTGAAGACAGCAGTTGACTTTCTCCCCCGCATGCTGTCAACAGACCCTGACTCACGGGCCACCAGCTCTTTCCGTCATCTCACAGAGGAACCTGTAGCTCCTTTGCATGCAATGAGAGTTTTATTTAGAGGCAAGTAAGTGATTTCATGCCTTCATGACTTCAGACCACTTCTTTGTTATTAGTTTCTCTGTTCCATTCCTGACCGATCATCCCAATATTATTTTTACATTTTTTAATGTTTATTTATTATTGAGACAGAGAGAAACAGAGCACGAGTGGGGGAGAAGCAGAGAGAGAGGGAGACACAGAATCTGAAGCAGGCTCCAGGCTCTGAGCTGTCAGCACAGAGCCTGACGCGGGGCTCAAACCCATGGGCCGTGAGATCATGAACTGAGCCGAAGTCGGACGCTTAACCGACTGAGTCACCCTGGCACCCCACCAGTATTTTTAATATTAAGGTCTGTTTGGGGTTATTTAAAACGATCGTCTCCTAAAGGAAGATGACACCAAAGATGCAAATAATTGAAGAATGCAAAAGTGAAAAGAGAGTATCTCTCTGACATTGCTACTGTTCATTTTATTTCTTAGGCTTATTTAGAGGTGACATGAATTGATCTTTCAATGTATGACCTCTCATCTTCGTGCAATTTTATTTTTTCTTGAGAGAGAGAGAGAGAGAGAGAGTGTGTGTGTGTGTGTGTGTGTGTGTGTGTGTGTGAGGGAGGGGCAGACAGAGAGAGGGAGACACAGAATCCGAGGCAGGCTCCAGGCTCTAAGCTGTCAGCACAGAGCCCAATGCAGGGCTCCGACCCATGAACCGCGAGATCATGACCTGAGCCGAAGTTGGACGCTTAACCGATTGAGCCACCCAGGCACCCCTTGTGCAGTTTTATGGAGAGGGGGAAACTGATGATATGCCATTTCTGCTCTTTTCCAAATGTTTATCAGAGGTCATTTTCAAACCATGTGAAGAGCAACAGAGCCAAGGGGTCAATTTCAAGTATTGTGAAATGACAGAGGCTAGACTGCTGTGTGCTGGGCCTAGCATATTCTACCTATAGTGTTAAATTTAAGCTGCTGTTCAGTTTCAAAGTTTTATATACCAATTGTTGATGTGTATGTTCAGGCTGGGGCAGAGAAGTATCCACAGACAACCGCTGAGAGGTCTAGCCACCCCAGAGACAGATGTTCTTAAATCTCTGAAAACCGACATTTTGATAATTATCTATCCAGATAAACAAGGCTCCAAAGCTCTTTGGTGGTTACTTAAGTTCTCTACTTCTCATTCATTCATTCATTCATTCAGTATATATTAATTGAGCATCTATCTTTTAGAATTTCCTAAATTTATAAATAACTCCTTTCTCTGGGCTAGACCACATTTTGATTTTTTCACCCGCAATGAAATAGAAATTTTTTTTTTATGAAATAGAAATTTTAGAATATCTTCATGCAAAGATCCATGAAACATTTTCCCAATTTTTCTTTTAAATTTTTTAACATTTATTCATTTTTTGACAGACAGAGAGGGACAGAGAGTGAGCGGGGGAGGGGCAGAGAGAGAGGGAGACACAGAATCCAAAGCAGGCTCCAGGATCTGAGCTGTCAGCACAGAGCCTGACGCGGGGCTCAGACTTAACGAACCTCAAGATCATAACCTGAGCTGAAGTTGGCCGCTCAACCGACTGAGCCACCCAGGTGCCCTTCCCGATCTTTTTAATCCCTTCCAAGAATAATGACTGTGCTGTGGAGGATGCAGAGAAGCTGGAGTAAGGGCAGATATGAGGGAAGGAATCAAGAGTTCTGGTTTTGCCATGTTTAATTTGAGATGCCCGTCAGACATTTAAAAAGTGAAGTCGAATTGGCAGTTATGGAAGCTCAAGGCAGAGGTCAGGACTAGAGTTTGGGAACCATCAGTGTATAAATGATGTTTAATCCCATGGCCGTGGCTGAGTGTCCTTGGGCAGGCTGAGGACTGAGTCCCGGAGCATTCCGACAAAGACCAGGAAGGAGAAACGAGGAGATAAAAGGAAAATCAGGTAAGTGTGGAGATCTGGCAGCCGAGTGTTCAAGGAGAAATGATCCGTTGGTTTGGTGCTGCTAGGAGGTCAAGTGCATGGATTTGAGAATTGTCCACTGGACTGGTTCATAAAAATGGTGCAGCACATGGGGTCAAGGGTGGCGTCTATGGAGAGGGGCAGGTGCAAACCCGATCGGAATAGGTTGAGAAGAGAATGAGAGAGGAAGCACTGGAAACATCAAGTATGGATGATTCTTTCAAGAAATGTTTCTGGGAAGCCAGCAGAAGCTACTGCCAGGAGGTATCTCTTCCCAGAGAACAGTCCTTCAATGGTCTCCTCTGATTGAAGCAGCTGTTTTCTTGAACCAGGTTCCTCGTTTTCTGTCTGTCCTGCAGCACAGAATAAGACACTCTGAAACTCTTCTCTTTGGGGTGAGTATCTTCCAGACTGGGTCCAGATTAAACAATAAACCCCTTCCAGAGACAGCAGTCTGAACGCTGTGGCCCTCTCTGCGGAAAGCTCCTTGTCCATCACCCTTCCTGACTGCATCATGTTCACTGTCACAGGGCCCGAGGTAAAATGGGGCTGGATTCTTTCAAACAGATGTTGTAAACAAACCAGATTTCATCTTAAGTGAATTTAAATACTGTGTTTTCTCAGTTCAGTTTGAAGTAGAAATGTTATGCGATGCCTAAACATAAAGTGAGTCTATCGATTTTATCCTCTTCTAGAGGGAAAATGCTGGTTGTGCATTATCCTTCGGAGGAGGAAAGCAGAGTCTTAAAGCCCCTGTGAATGTTCCCAGGCAAGTCAGGGGTTTGGGAAGTGTTGTCTATCCTGTGGATAAGGCCACAATCCCTGGTAAGAAGAGCCTGTAGAGGGACAGGCTATTGGACACATGACAGGAACGACCACCATAGGGGGTCCATGCCCCCCAAATTCACCTGCCCCACACTTCTTAAAAATGAAAACAGGGAATTGAAGAAAAATGAGACAATCTTCTCATGTTTGAGCCTTTGACCTCATTAGAATAAACCTAAGCATCCTTCAGGAATAGATTGAAAAAAAAAGGGGGTATCCATTAGGGAAAGGGGCCAAGAACGCAGATTCAGAGAAGGCTAGAGCTAGGGAGGTGAGCTTCCTCAGCTATCATTCAGCTGACCCCTCTCATTCCACAATTAGAAACTGAGTCTGGAGCAGGAAGCTCTGAGCCCAGCCCAGCCCTCTCCAGAACGCAGCACCTTGGGGAGGAACGTGAGACACCTGCCCGGAGGAATCGCATATAAAGATACCATGACTTTCATCTTTTCCTTTGTAAACATTGTTTTTCAAATGTTTATTATTTTTTAATGTTTATTTTTGAGACACAGAGAGATAGAGATAGAGAGAGAAAGATCAGTGGAGGGGCAAAGAGAGAGAAGGGGACAGAGGATCCGAATAGGGCTCTGAGCTGTCAGCACAGACCGCCACGCGGGGCTCGAACTCACAACCGTGAGATCATGACCTGAGCCAAAATCAAGAGTCAGATGCTTAACCGACTGATCCGCCCAAGAGCCCCTGTTTTGTAAACGTTTTTTAAATTGTGAACTATATCATGTATTGCAAGGAGCATTCATGGCACGTATGTACAGTTCCCTCCTGCTTCTCTTTCAGCATCTTTCGTATGGAAAAAAAATTCCAGGTTGCAAAGAAGGAGCCTTTTGCCCTCCAGTGCTCAGAAGGGAGTGTGGCTAAGAGAAGGTGAGGCAGCTCCCGGTCCAATAGGACCCCAGGGCCGGAGGGCCCCGGGTGCATGATCCACCTCCAGGCTCACACTGCCTCGGCGCCCTCCCGCAACTCCCCCTGCCCCAGCCCTGCTCCCCTGGCAGCTGGCTCCGCAGGGAGCCAGCAGGGCAAGGCTGGAGCATTGAGCTTCTTCTTGCCATTGTTAGAACTGCGGCCTCTTCCTGCAAGATGGTCCAGAGGTCACGGCCTGCAGGAATCCCCGCTCACTGTGCACAGCCTAATGCAAAAATTTAAAGGCACCGCGCACATATAAATTGGTTAGTTCCTCACCAGAAAAAAAATTTTTAGAACCCTAGATCCTGATTCCCAGCTAACACGGCAGAAGCCTGTTTATCCACACATTATTGATTAAGAGCTCCAAACATTGATTAAGGGCTCACCTGGTCATCTAATTAAAAAAAGAATCCAAATGAGTGGATAGTATAATCCTAACAGCATTACGGAAGTTGGCCTTTCATTGGCTCTTAACAAGCACTGTGATTCCCACTGGTAAATGGGGTAATTGTCCCAGGGGACTGGGTGCCCTCCGCAGCTGCCTGTACACTCCTGGGCCCGGCACACAACTTCCAGAAGGACCTCTGACCAAGACAGTTCCGGGCCCCGTCGCTCCATCTCACATGTGTCTTCTGTTGCCAAACTCCCTCTAGAATCCACCTGCCACCTCGGCCCTGATAAGCAAAACCTGCCTTTCTCCACAGGCCAGATTCCCCGCTCGCTCCAGCCTCACGGGCCTGGGGATGGATGAACGATGATGCCTCACACCCCAGCCTTTGGGAAGCTCCCTGGGGTGCCCAGACAGCCTCACTCAGCATGGCCTCCTGGCTCAACGTTGGCCCACCGGCTGGTCCTGCTTGTCCCTGCGGTGCCCCACCCCCCCGCAGTCGGCATGCCAGGGACGGGGCCCTGCTGTGTTGCCCTTTAGCATTCCCAGCAGAAGAATGGGTCTTTTAGGCATTCAGGGAGTAACCGAAACCAGAACAGCTGTGTCTGGGGGTGAATGCCCCTCAGAACTGCTCTGCCAGCTTATTTACAGCAGTCCCTGGGGACAGACGGGCACCACAGCCCAAGGCCTTCCTGAACTTTCTCCACGGGTCAGGGTTTGTGAAAATGAGTTGGGGAGGGAAGGAGAGCCTCTGGCGGGAAGTCCGCCCTCACCCTGGCTGCACTGCCATCAATTTGGATTCTTCTAGATTCTTTGTTCCTCTTGCCACGTGACTGAGTAGCGTGCCAGCTGAAGAGATCTGGTGTGGCCATGTGAATTGTTTTGGCCAGTGAAATGTTCCCAGGCACAGCCTGACTGGAGGCTTACCGTAACTGTGGGGTTTGGCGCATCCGCTTGCTGGTGTCGAGTCTGCCCTTTCTCTCCACCCCATGCTCGCCTCCTGCCTCAGTTACCTGCCTCGGGTGCAGGGAGGTGTGGGAACACAGGAGGTGACTCGCCTGCTGGCCAGCTGCGACCTGAGTTTACTCCCTGGGTAGCTGTCCTGGGCGCCCTCTGCTCAGTCTCTACCCCCTCCAAGGGCAGGACTCCCTGGAGTTTTCCTGTCTCTCAGGGGAGGCCTCCTCTGCGGGCTCCTCACCCACGGCCAGGGCTCCCCCACCTTCTTTAACCTGATCCCATGTCTGTGTTAGCTTTCAAGACCTGAAAGATTTGTGTCATCTGCCGACCCTGATTTTGTAGCAAAAATCACACTAATTGCTCCTCATACTGACTTGTCATATAACTTCCAATAACGCACGCGAATACACAAAGTTTTCAAGTATAATAGCAGACAGTAGAGAAAAAAGAATTTATTAAAGGAAAAAGCAGCCAAGGAGATGGGATCCCTAAATATCTGAGTGTATGTTCCAGACCCCATATATCAGTGGGGTTTTCTCTTTGTTTGTTTTTATGAAAAAGTACTGCAGTTCCAAAGTGTTTTAAGTCCTGCTCACATGGGGATATTTGCAGCCACATGTGGTGCTCAAGTGGGTCTTGATGACTTTCCCCAGCATGAGAATCTCACTGACAAGAGCCTGTCTGAACCAACTTGCTATGGATGTCATAGGCAGATTCATTTCTCTGCAAGCTTAAAGAACAATGATTTCAGGACATTTTAATCTTGCTCTATAAGATAAACTCTTAGTGGGTAAATTAACTCTTTTTGAGTAAATTAGACACATCTTGAAAGCTGCCTTATACTTTCATGGGTGTGTGACCTGTGCAGTTGCCCAGGGCCTGCACTCTGAAGAGCCTTCTCCTGGTTTAAGGGTCTGCTCTCAGAATTCTTAATAATTTGGAACTGAGGGCCCTGCATTTTTCATTTTGTACTGGACCCCACAAATGATGTGGTTGGTCTTGCTTCCAGATCATGAGAGAAGAGAGAGGTTCTAACTATTATTTCAGTATCTTTTGTTCTCTGTCCAATTGTTTGTTAATTCACATGCACCCTTGGCATCTACTTCAGTCACTGAAATTCTCCGTGACCGTAGACTGAGCTTTTTTCCCCACCCCTTTTAATTGTGGTGGGAAGGGTCATGGGGGTTGGTGTGATGTCACCGGTTTTCATGGTCAGTGGACATATCATATTCCCTAATCAATTCTAAACACACCCTTAGAGTTTTGTACACGGCCCAAAGCCGTATTTTCTGAGGCCTGCCTCCTCCAAGAAATAAGACGGTAAGAATTTGGGAGGGGCGCCTGGGTGGCACAGTTGGTTGAGTGTCCAACTTCGGCTCAGGTCATGATCTCACCACTCGTGGGTTCGTGTCCCGCATCAGACTCTGTGCTGACAGCTCAGAACCTGGAGCCTGCTTCAGATTCTGTGTCTCCCCCGCTCTCTCTACCCCTCCCATGCTCATGCTCTGTCTGTCTCTGTTTCTAATAAAAAATAAATGTTAAAAAAAAAAATTGGGGAGAAATGACCAGTTCAGCCAACTCAAGTTTGCATTTGTGGTAATAGTTTGAAAAGCAAATCGGGGGGCGCCTGGGCGGCTCAGTCAGTTAAGTGTGGGACTTGGGCTCAGGTCATGATCTCATGGTTTGTGGATTCAAGCCCCGCATCGGGCTCTCTGCTGACAGCTCAGAGCCTGGAGCCTACTTCAGATTCTGTGTGTCTCTCTCTCTCTGTTCCTCCCCCACTCACGTTCTGTCTCTCTTTCTCTCTCAAAAATAAATATTTAAAAAAGTAAAAAAAGAGAAGGAAATCGAAAAAGTGAAGACATATGAGCACAGCAGGCAGCACTGTGTCTCAAAGAGCCATTGGCCTGAGACATGGGTGTGGGGACAGACCCAGAGTGGCCGCCACTAGTGAGATGGATGTTCTTCCGCTGAAGAGAGGGAAACAGCCACCTCCTTGTGGAAGATGGCCCATTAAGGATGGGAGACTGTTTATGAATATTTAATTGGTAACTTTTAATGGGTTGAGTTTTTTGTTATCATCTTTCTTACTTAAAAATAATTCTGACTTCATTCCCTGCTCTCCCCTCCTCCCCCCAAAAAAACATAAACGAAGACAAAATAGTGCTGAGAAAGCATTTCATTCGGCTTCCAAATCATCGTGCTTGTTTGTCTGCCCGGACGCGGTGCTCCTTGTGTACACTTGAGGCTAAAGCTGCTCTGAAGTGCCTCGTCCTTCCTCTCTCTCCTCCCGCACTTCCTGCCCTTCACCTCTGTTACTGGAAGTAGCAGCTGGATTAGTCATGGGTCTCTTTTCCCCCCCGCTCCTAAAATATGGGGTCTAGAGAGCTCATCATGTGCATGGCGGCGATGCCAGTCTTCCCTGAACGGAGAGGGCTGGCAAGGGATAACCTGTTGGCCAACCCTGCAACTCGAGAGCACATCCACCTGCTAAAAGTCACTCAAAGAGCGACACGAAATGAACTGAGGGTACGTGTCTCTAGGATAAATCATGAATGGTGGTAAAAGCCAAAGAAAAGACAATATTTAACCATCGAAACTGTCCTGCGGTGTCCCCGGCCCTGATTTTGGCTCAGTTGATCAAGAGCCCCTGACATTTATATGGCACTCTCCTATTTCTTAAGTGCCTTGAGGTACACGATCACATCTTCCAGTCCCTGATGTGAGAAAGTGCAAAAGATCAACTTCTCTTTGGAGACACTCATTAGGGACCTGGAAAAGAAATAATGAAGCTAAGACTTGTATTTATACACACGAAGCGTCTGTAAGAGCAGAAATTGCTGGATGCTAAGGCCTGTGCCGTTTCTCTTGAAAAATTGCCTAATGAGCAGGGTTTCCTCCATCATTCTTTGTTCCTTTTATGTGTGTTTTTTTTTGTAGTGTCCTTCTACTTTTGGGCCTCCAGCCGCTCAGATTGATCAGTGGCTGACTGCCTACCTGTCCCCAACTTGACCTTATCATTAGACTCTTATTGCTATGTTTCCCTGTTTCCCAGAATTCACCATTATACACAGGGCAACATCCAAGCAAGACCCATGGCCAGCTTGATGCTGTTCCCTCAGCCTGTCTCCTGCCTTCCCCACCTCACACTCCTTGCTCTGGTATCACTGCTTACAGCAAGTAGATTAGAGAAGTTTCCACCTGCATGGAAGGTTGCCACACTTGTGCTGTCCATCAAGGGCCAGATTGTGACTATTTGAGCCTTTGCAGGCCACACAATTTCTGGGGCATACTCAAGTTATGAAAGCAACCACAGACAATACATAAACAAATGAAAATGGCTGGGTTCCAATGGAGTTTGATTTATAGACACAGAGAATTAGAATTCCATATCATTTTCTCGTGTCGTGAAATATCATTGTTGTCTTGATATTTTCCAGTCATTGAAAAATGTAAAAACCATTCTTGTCCACGTCTTGTATAAAAACCTCCAACTGCCTGGATTGGGCCCATGGGATGGAGTTTGCCAGTTTCCGACCTAGACTGATCCTAGCTTTTCACAGCCAGGCCAGATGCGGCCTTCGTCAGGAAACTTGTCTGAACGCCAGACATGTCAGGCAAAAGGCCCTCCACCTGCACTCCCACGGGACTCAGTTCATCCTTCTTTTTCAGCTCCTTCCATAGAATATTGTAATGATCTGTTCTGGGTCTGACTTCCTACTAACAGCTAAGTCCCCCAGGGCCAGGGCTGGTGTCTCCCTGTTCCCAGGCTCCAGGCTTGGAGTGGCACCGAGTGGAGCTGGGTGTTGTCTCAGGCTTTTCCCCTGATTTGTCTGGGCCCTGAGGAAAACAGACCCCCAGAAGGGAGAAAGGGTGGGCCAGGTGGCTACCTGATCTGGAGAGAAGGAAGCTGTCATTATGGAAAGCATGAGAGGTACTTGGAACACGTGAGCGATCTGGGAAGGAGAGCAGACCCTCTAAACATGGGGCACATGAAAGGGAGGGCACTTCTCTGCTACAGAGTTCTTCTGAGGGCCGGGGATGTCCTTCCACCTCAGACTCTCCAGCCTCACCTCAAGCCTAAAGCTCAGAATTGCCTGTGGAGCCCAAGAGCTGCATTTTCAACAGGTGCCGCTAGGCGGCCATGTTGTGCTGCTCGGACACAGACTCTTGGCTGTCCCTGAAGACTGCGTCAGACTCCATCAAAGCTGGGGCATATCTTAGTCAGTTTGGGCTGCTATAATGAGATACCACAAGCTGGATGGCCTTATAGAGACTAGAACTTTATTGCCCACAGTCTGGAGGCTGGAAGACCACAGTCAGGGATTCATTGTAGTCAAGTTCTGGTGAGATCCGTCTCTCAGGTCGCAGACTGCCAGCTTCTCATGGTATCCTCATGTGGCAGAGTGCAGAGAGGGAGGCAAGTGCTCTTGGGACTCTTAAAAAGTCTCTGTCACCAGGACCTCATCTAAGCCAAATTACTTCCCAAAGGCCCACATCCTAATACTATCACATTGTGGAGGTAAGGCATCAAGATATGAATTTGGGGATGGGGGAGATACATTCAGTCCATAACAGAAACATAAGGAAAAACAACAGTCTAGAACCTGTACAGCTCTGGCAAAGAACATGGCGACCATGTGGGTATAAACAGCTGGCAGACCACAGGGCATCAATACAAGTGAGCTGAGCCACAGAGGGCAGGGATGGAGTGGGGGTAGACCTGGATGGCAAGACACAAGAAGGTGTGGCAAAGAGAGCGGAGGGCAGAGGGGGATAAGGGGGAGGGGTGTCTTAGTTTCCTACGTCCGACATAACAAAATACCACAGACTCAGTGGCTTCAACAATAGACATTTACTTTCTCGCAGTTTTGGAGGCTGGAAGTCCAAGACCAAGGTGTGGTTTGGTTTTGTTCCTTTTGAGGCCTCTCTTCTTGGCTTGCAGATGGCCACCTTCTTGTTGTGTCCTTACATGGTCTTTCCTCTGTGTGCATGTGCCTCTCTTGTCTCATTGTGTATCCAATGTTCCTCTGATAAGGACATCGGTCACATTCGGTTAGGTCCCACTCTCACAGTTTCAGTGGTGACGTAATCACTTCTTAAGAGGCCCCATCTCCAAATACCGCCTTATTCTGAGATACTGGGGGTTAGCACTTCAGCATAAGAATTCTGAAGAGACACAGTTCAGCTCATAACAGGGGGTTAGTAGAGCAGCAGAGAGAGGACAAGCCTAACGTTGTCAATGAGGCAGCCTGGAAAGGTACGCAGCCCAGGTTAAATGCATAGATTTTAATCAGGTAAATCATAAATGTAATCAGCTTCTCAGGCTTGGAGTCCCAGCTCTACCACTTCCTAGCTGGGTGACCTTGAGGGGGTTACTTCCCCTTTCTTTGCTTGGGTGTCTCATCAGTTAAATAGCATGAATAACCATTCCTACCATGGGTTTTCTGTGAGAATAAAATAAGTGAATACATGGGAATGAGTTAGAATAGTAGCTGACATATGGTAAACACCACACTCTCATTATCACCATGATCGTGACCATTAAAAACCCACAGGCCAGGGGCTCCTGGGGGGCTCAGTCAGTGAAGCGGCAGACTCTTGATTTCGGCTCAGGTCATGATCTCATGGTTCGTGAGTTCAAGCCCCACATCGGGCTCTGTGCTCACAGCACAGATTCGGATCCTCTGTCTCCCTCTTTCTGCCCCTCCCCTGCATTCTGTCTCTCTCTCAAAAATAAATAAACGTTAAAAATTAAAAAAAAAAAAAAGAATCCATAGGACAAGACCTAAGGGCACGGTTTACCAAGTTGGAACTTAGTTAACTATTATTGAACCGTCCTGAACTGACCTCAAACGGAAAGGTGTGTCCCTCACTGCCCATGCTCCAAAAGTGACCTTGTCCCCCTCTAGGGGTCTCTTTCCCAAGACCAGATTTTGCTCATGCCTGACCGGGTGGAGCATGAGGGTCTTGCTCTGTTCGAGGAGTACATTAAGAAGTGGAACATGACCCTGAAGCCAATAGTTTTGTATCTCATCAAACTCTATAGCGCTGGTATATATGTGTGTTAAATACCAGAATATTGTACACCAAACGTCCAGCTTCCCTTCTTCCTGGCGTGGGTTCCTGGGAACGGTTCTCCACAGTGGAATGTCAGCAGAAATGATGTCTGTCACCTCCAGACTTCAGTGGAGGGTGATTTTTCCATTCTCTCACTTGCTGATAGAATGCAAAGCATTGGTGGAGGAAATAAAGCACCAGAATATGACAGAGCCACCAGCAGAGAAGAGTCTGGATCCCTGAATGAAGGTATGAATATCCTGAGAGATGCATGTCCTACTAGGATGAGAGTAAGAGCTCAACATTTATTGCATTAAGCCACTGAAACATTCAGGGTTTTATTACTGCATCCAGCATTTCTTGTTATGACTGATGCCAAATACAAATCGTATGTCAATCTTTGCCATCCCTGAATGCAATTTGATTATTCCAAAGCTGAATCCACACCTACTTTCTTTAATATTTGTGTTTTCTCCTAGGACACACCATTTTCTAAATAACAAGAGCACCGAGGCCCTAGAACATGGTTCCAAGGCACAGATGTACAGTGCCACAACATTTTACATGACATCTAGATCAAAAGAACAGAAACGTGGGGTTTAAAATAAAAAAGAAATAAGGATTATAAAAAATGCACTACTATATAAAAATTGATCCAGCATATTCAAAAACTGAAAAGACTCTACTTCTTAATAAGTGTCAAAGTGCCACGAGGTTTTTTTTTATATCCCAAGGACAAAGCCAGTTTAAAAAAAAAAACTTTAACCATAGACTTCTAGAATTAAAGGTCATCTCTGGAGACCTCAATAACATACTTATAAATAGATCCTAAAACTTTGTTGACACAATTGAGGGATGTTTCTTAGTCCTTTTCTAGATCACACCCTTGTTTTGTAATTTAGACTCTATTATTTTTTGCTTTCCCCCTTGTGGAAAATGAGCACGGAAAGAAAATCTAGGGAAAGCATGCTAACGTGTCTATTCTTACCCCCCATACCTTTCCTCTTCTTGGGTCAGGTCTGCTACCCTTTCCTTAACACCACCTACTCTAGATTCCGTGAGATCCCACACTCCAGCATTTCTTGATAGCAAAAGGGACCCAGCCAAGAGGTAAAACTTCAAGCCTCCAGTTTCAAGCCTTCGGGTTGTTCCGGCTTTGTACTCCACCCAAGGAGTCTCACGCTGGCCACAGTTGTGACACTGTGACCTTGGGCTAAATAAGTCTCATTTCTCTCTTCTTGCCCCTAAGCCTCTTGCATTAGTTTCCATTGTTGGCTCTGGACTTGCTCCAAATGATGCCCTACTTAGCTTTTCCTCTGGGGGCCTGAGTGTGTCTAGCTTTAAAGGGGGTGCCGGCTGGGGCCAGGGGTAGACTGGGAGGTGGTGGATCTCAAGTGATCACAGGACACAGTCCCACTAACATGCCTGGTCTTGCTGGTTCGGCTTCTGACTGTGAATAAAACGTTTCCTCTAATTTTGCTTTGTTTTTCAAAAGACAAGGACAAATAAAGCTGGGTAAAGAAAGCAATTGTTTACTTTGTGTCTTGGGCCATTTCTTTTTCTCTAACATCATTCCAAAAAGCTCCCTAACACAGTGCAAAATCAAATGAGTGACATCTTTAAAAGGGCTAGGAAAATGATGTCCTGGAAAAGAATTTCCAGTACATTAAAGATAGTGGTTTCCCTCTCCATCAGTATGTGTGCAAAATAAAAGCGATCCATGCGCTGATGTAACCGTATGAAAAATGAAGGAATGTGTGGCAAAGGAATAATCAAAATACTTGAACTGAAAACAAAGGGAAATGATCAGTTATACAGCCCAACTTTAGTCACCGAACAGTTGATTTGAATGACTAACTCTAGCACATCTGTATTTACATGATCTGGAACTCATAGGAAAATTCTAGGGGCAAAAAAAAAAAAAAAAAAAAAAAAAAAAAGAAGTAAACTACAGCTCCTTAACTATCTGATGAAATTGTCTAGTGAGATTCATTCTCATCTCTGGGGAAACCTGAGCGCATCCGGCAACACAGTGCCATCTAGTGGTTGCGCAGCAACCTCCTCCAGAGGGAATTCCATCCAGTTCAGAAATGTGCTTTGGATTTCCCATTAGCTACAAGAAAAGGGGGGTTCAAGGAGTATTTCCCTGGCATCCACATCTAGCTATTGCCAAACTATCTAAGGCAATGTAGTGAAAGCTCATGAACTTCACACAAATGCCAGATTTCATGCCACTGATTCCATCACGTAAGAGCATCCATTCAATGCCAAAAGGCGGATGGTGGCTGTGTATTAAAGACACCAACGGGCTCTGTGGATGCAGTCACTGCCCTCCAGAAGTAAGTGTGGAGGAGAGGAGTTACAGACTTTTCTTTCCTTCTGTTTATAAGGTGCTGAGAGGTGCCAATAGGATCGGTAGCAACCAATAAGGATGAGGAAATGCCAAACTCCGTAGACAGCCTTCCAATAACCGAAGGCTGATGTTCTTCAGGAAGCAGCCACATTGACCTCCCAGAGCTTCTGCTCTGAAATTTTATGATCTTTGCTAATTTTAGCTCTAAATGTGAAGCCTAGCCACACCAACCTTTGGCTCTCTTACTTTACCTGGAATCCCTCCTCCCTGTCCTGTTATGGAAGCCATCCGTACTTGCCTACAGTTGTCCCCAGCCCTCAAATTTCCCCACGAGTGTGTAGTTCTCTGTTCAGCCATCTACGCTCTCAGCATGGGGTGGGTGGGGTCCGTGCCTATCGCAGTGAGAAAGTCAGAAGAAACAGGGAGGAAAAATTAGAAAACCATCTTCATAGTTTATTTTCTAAGTTGCTTTGAAAGGACTGTGCGTTTCATGTCGATCTATAAAAACCTGTACAGGTACGGAGTGGCAAACTAGCTGAGCCAGGCAGGAAGCCAAGCTGGGGCAAAAGCCTCTGGATCTTTTGGAAAAGTTGGAAAAATCGAAGTGTGTCAGAATCGTAAAAACATATTCTACATTGGAAACGAGAACATTCCAAATAGTGGGTCTTATTCCTTATTGGTATTTTTTTTATTGAGATATAATTTACATCACATAAAATTCACCATTTTCAAGTGTATAGTTCAGTGTTTTTTAGGTCATTCACAACGTTGTGCAATCATTGCCTGAAACGAATTTTAGGAAATTTTCATTACCTCCTTTTCCATGGCAGTCACTTCTTACGTCCTCTCCTCACTCCAGCCTCTGGTAAGCAATAATCTGCTTTGTTTCTCTATGGATTTGCCTGTCCCAGTATTTTGTATAAATGGTGTCGTGCAGTATGTGATCTTCTCTCACTGAGCATGTTTTCCAAGTTCATCTATCTTGTAGCATTTATGCTACTTTATTCCTTTTTATGGCTATGATATTCCAGTGTACAGATATATTGCACTTTACTTATACGTTCAGTAGTTGATGGGACCTTGGGTTGTGTCTACTTTTTGGCTATAATAAACAGTCCTGCTATGATCATTAATGTGCAAGCTTTTGTATGAACGTATGTCTTCAATGGTCTTGGGTATATATCTAGGAGCGGAACTGATGGGGCACATGATACTTGGATGCTTGGCTCTTTGAAGAACTACCAAGCTGTTTTCCACAGTGACTGTACCATTTACATTCCCACCAGTAATAGGTGACGGTTCTAATTTCTCTATATTCTCACCAACACCTGTTATTTTCTTTTTTAAAGGTCTTATTATTTTTGTTGTTATCATTATATTACTATAGCTATTTGAGTGGGTGTGAAGTAGTCACACACTGATTTTAAGAGCAAGGATTAAGGCAAATATAGACTGGAAAAACCTGGATGATGTTTGAGCGCAGAAAAGATCTCAATATATTAAGGTCAAGTATATTCTTTGACCTTACCTAATCCAGAGGAGAATAATCACACGGCTTGTTTACATGCATATTCTGCTTCCAGGCCACTTATAGAAGCAGAGAGTCTTAGAGTCACAAGTAGATTTCTTCACCGGATGCAAGAAAGTTCGCCACAATTTACCTGAGAGTTCATTTCATTCAATCCATCCAATGATAGGGAACTGTTTTCTTCACAAGCCTTACCATTTTATTTTAATTTCTACAATGGTCTTCCTTACATCTAAACTCGGTCATCTTCTAACTTCTTGTGAAGTATGAGACTATGTGAAAATTCTTGAACTATGTCAAACCAAGTACCATGTCCCTGCCCTCAGTATATATCCCCACTAAGCTAACTGTCTTTAGACCTTTACCTTTTCTATAGATTCATGGATTCCATTCCTTTACCATCTTCCTTCCTCTAGATATTAAAGTGTGTCAATATCTTTCTAAACATATATCACTCAAATGTGAACAAAATGTGCTCTGGGCAGTGGGGAATAGAATGAGAGTATTATTTGGCTGTAATACTGGGCTTCCTCTAACAATGTAGTCTAAGACTATATCAATTTTTTCAACTATGTAATATATTGGCTCAAACTGTGCTTGCACTGGTCAGCACTGGCCCTATTTTCAAGGATCTGCTGTTGCCCCAGTGTTCTTGGGCAGTTTTTTTTTAATGTTTATTTATTTATTTTTGAGATGGAGATAAAGAGAGCACAAGCAGGGGAGAGGCCGGGGCAGGGGGGGGGGGGGAGAGAGAGAGAGAGAGAGAGAGAGAGAGAGAGAGAATCCCAAGAAGGCTCCACGCTGTCAGCGCAGAGCCTGACGTGGGGCTTGAACCCACGAACCATGAGATCATGACCTGAGCCAAAATCCAGAGTCAGACGCTTAACTGACTGAGCCACCCAGGTGCCCCTTGGGTAGTTGGTTTGACAGTTTGTGGGACTTTGTATCTATCCCTATTAAATCTCATCTTTTAAATTTTAATCTATAATTCCAGTTTATTAGAATCTTTTGGACTCATGCATCTGTTTCCACTATACAACCACTCTCAGCTTTATGTCAACCATATATTAGAAAGGCATTTTTCTTGGTCTTTGACCAATTCATTGTTATGACCCATAGAAACAGTGTCCCCTACCACGTAGTATTTATCCTCTCATGAAGCACCATGATGCAGTTAAAATACCTGTTCACTTGTCTGTCTCTCGGATGGGACTCTCATTTTTCTTGTAAGTATTAGTCACTCCATATGTGTCTGTTGAATTGAAATGAACCGAATCTCTCTTTCAAATGCCAGCTTAGAGCTTAGCTGATAGGACCACTTGCCAAACAAACGAGACACCTCCTGCCTCCTCTTGCAAAAATCCCACTGTTTCGCTATGTAAAGCCATGGTCAAGGAAAAAAATAAAAAGCTGTGCATTGACACAGTTAGCTTTCTAACACATCCCTCCTTTATATTCCCAGCTCTCATAATAGTAGCTTATATTTTTCAGTCTTTTCTATGTGCTAGGATGTGTGCTAACATTTTATGTATATTATCTCATCCCATCCTTAGAGCAAACCTATCACATACACAGATTTCTGCTGGTGGCTGATACCTGTCTTTCAAAAATGAATCATAGGGAGTGGTTTTCTGGAACAAAGGAAGAAATGGCTTAAGACCAAGAAGAGACTGGCAAGGTCTTACGTATTAATTGCTAATGCTTTGCTTCTTTTATTTCAAAAAAGTGGGGGTGGGGGCAGTAAGGTTATAAAAGGTAAATATTCACTAATTCAAATGCTGGGTTCATGTGTGTTTTTATGTTCTCTATACTCGCTGGCATTCTCCAAGTTACAAAACTCGTATTTCGAACAGCAAATCCACAGACGTGTGGACATTTTGATACACGACAGACGGCTGGAGCCACCATTTTCTTGGAACAATGAGAGTCCGATCTAACAGGGGGACACACAAGGAGCAGGTATTTTAAGTGCGCCATGGTACTGCGAGAGAGAATAGATGCTATGGAGGACACTTTCTGTACAGAGTCCTAACAATGAATTGGTCAAAGACCAACAAAACCGTCTGCAGATTTTACATCGTATTACAACAAATTTAACATATGCCGGTAAAACAGGGAATTTAAAAATCACTTCAGAATGGCTGCAGTATTCTTCATAGTTTCTTCTAGAAGACCAATTCCGCTCACAACAGGAGGGGAGAGACTATCCAGAAACCCCAGAGGCTCCAACAATAAGCTTCTATCTAAAAACCTAGGCCAAGCGTTAGGAAATGAGCTAATAAAAAATCTTAGTGCTATGCAAATTTATTGCCCATGCTGACAACTAGAAGGAAATAAAACAAATGGTTGACAATGAGTATTTCTAAGTTATACTATCATGAGGGAGTTTTTTTCATACTCTTCATATATGTTCCAAATTTTCCAAAGAAAAAATAAAAATTTCTTTTACTACATCCTCCTTTGTCTTCCAATGTTATAATACCGTTCTAGAAGTTATGTGCTCTAACACAGTGTCACCGTGAAACACTATGAAAATTGCAAGTAGTCTAGGTAATTAACTGTCCCCAGACTGCTGTCAGTAAGTGCATCGAGGCCGACAGCTTTCTGTCTGTTGTCTGGTAGACTATCGTGTCTTTCTTGACATTTTTGCTTCCTGTTTTTTGTCACCTTCCCTCACCTTCCAAGTTGCTATTTAATTTGCCATATGCTGGGAAATTAAATAACTCTGCTTTTTTGACATGTCTGTAAGAGAAATAGACTTTGAGTAAAGATCCAAAGTCCTTTGCTGTGGATTGTTCTGGATCTTTAGGATGGGTTTTGTGGCAGCTGTTTAAGGCCACTCGGGGGAAAATTGTTCACTCCTAGGTTAGAACTTATGAGCCAGAGGGTTGAGGTTTTTGTAAATCCAAGCATTTGTCGAATAAGTCATTTCTATATTTGATATAAACATTACACACTTCTCGTTTTTACCTTTTGACGGTGCGTGAAGAAATTATCTGCTTGCTGCTGAAAAGTAGTTCCTTGAAAATCAAAACCAGGTGGGAAGACATTAACATTTTTTTTTGATTTCCAGACTTTATTGGATGATCAAAGTCAGTCTTCTGATTTTTTAATCCAGCAATTTTTATTTGAGGAAATTCACTTAGCAATTTGGTGTCCTGTGATCAAGTCAATGTGGGCTAGGACATTATAAATTGATTTTTGTAAAGTACTCTTTTAACATATCAATTAATTATGGAATTACTGTTATTAAATATATAACGATGCAGTTCTTGGGTGTTTAAGATGTATTTTGTATGATTGTTTACATTTTCCCCCAAATAAGCAAATGGGTGGCTCTATTGTGTTTTAAAGCTGAAGATTTTTAGAAAAATCTGTCTTTTGATTTTCAGACTTGATGGGATTATTTTGATTCTGCTTTGAAGTGGCTGTCATTCACTTGCTGTCCTTCACAACAGAGGGCAATGATGCATTGATTCCATTTCATAGGAGCACACTTTGGGTCATTTGTTGGAGTAAGAATAGTTTGCATTGAATCTCCAATATTTCTGTCCCTATGGTGACTATCACATTTAATATATAAATGGTGCTTTGTAGTGTCAAGATATAAAGGATTGCATTTGAGTCTTACAATGAACAGTAGGAGTAGACGTGGCTTGTGTGGTTCACCCCAAGAGGAAGAACCCAGTGGTTGCTTTCTGCCTCTTGGTACCAGGAGGATTTTGACCCCTCAGAGTAGCTGAGAGCATCTGTCCTTGAGACAGCAGATTTTCTGTAACCAAAGGATCCTGCTGACCCATGTTGGCTCTACACTTTATAGATATATTAGCTTTTTAATTGTCAGTTATGATAAAGAATCCTCGCCATGAGGCTTCATTTGATAAATTAATAATTACAAATAAGAAATAGTGAACCCCACACATGATTTGTTATATAGAAGACCAGCAGTGAGCTGTCAGCATCTCCCCTTTCTAACCTTGGCCTTGAAAAGGATAGATCTTCTGGTAATTGGCTGGCACATATTTCACTTTGCTTTTTACGATCAATCATAGAAATATGGCTTATAAAAAGGAAAGTGGCATTTTAAATCGTACCTATTTGTATGTAAGGCTTGGAGTTGTTTTAATACTTCAACATAATTCATCATTTTGAAGTGGGCCATTTATCTCAATGCCTCCGATCTATAGCTTCTTCTATTACTGATATATCACGTGGTATATGGAAATTGACTAAGACTATAGTTTTTCGTGATGGAGAGCAAACACTGAAGTATTCTTTAGAAGAGCCTTTCCACATTCAGACTATTTTCAGGGGTTCTTATGTTGAAATAACAATGCAAGGTCATCATCTTCAATTCTATATATTTGCCCCTAAGAATGCTAGAAAAAGGAAAAATATCTCATTAGAAGTTGTCTTCCATATTGTCTTTAGCTCTTCTATTTTTTTCTGTGTGTTTTTGTTTGAAAAACAAGTTCCCATAGTTGCCTTAAATCTTTATTGAAAGCAGACAGAGTGAAACAGTAGGTAAGAGGGATTCATGAATTTAGCAAATATTCCTATTGTTATCGAGTGTGGACTTGGCCACGAAAACCAGGCTTTGGATATGAAGTCTTAAAGATTAAAGCTACCATGTAGTAGCTTCGATTTTCATGTCCCGTGTTAGTCTTAATTAGTGGACATCTGCCTCTTTTCAGCTTTATTTTCTCTCCAGCTTCTCCCCCACCATTTTCCCCTTATAGGTCGCTGACAGAGTTCCCCCTGGTCTGGTTTAGTTTCTGCCCCTCAGCTAGGAAATTCTGAGTTTCACATTCAACATGGAAAAAGATTCATGCTTGGATGGAAACTGGCCTAGGTTAAATCACTTCGTTTCCTTAGACCTCAATTAAGGGAATTGCAGAAGTGTTAATTTAATTACGTTTAAACACCTAATTGAAAACCAGAAGCCGACTAGGTTGTAGGTATCCAAACAGCTTGTGATAAAAATTTCACAAGTCTCCATTCCAATGGACTGGATCGTTGATACTTGGGACATCTCATGTATTTGGTAAAGTCCTTTTTTTTTCCCCCAGTGATTAATGTGTTGAGTATTTAAGCGTTTAAGCCCCTGGGATCTCTAGCCCACTTCTTATTTTTTCAGGAATTAATACTGTAACTTTAAAAGGTGAAGAAGCAAGACGGTACAGAAGCAGGCTTTGGAGGAACAGGCCCCACCTGCCAACTGCAGGGAGGGGGACCCGTGGTAATAGTGCTCTGGCCCCTGCAGGCATGCTTTGGGACTCTCAGCCCTCTGGCCTGGTGCTGGGGGTGGGGTGGGGGCACATCGCATGCCAATGCCCAGGGCCCTAATTCCACAGGTGCAGCACATTAACCCTGATTTGTGCTGGGGCAGCAGCTGAGCCTGGCAGGCTTTGAAATGCCATCATGAGACAAAAGAGGGGCTTATTTTGTCTCTCCTCCTTCCTGCTGCTGGTTTAATTGGGTCCTCACCAGTTGACATTTGGCAGGCTGCCAAGACAGCACTCGCCTCCCACTGGTGGAAATAGTGTATGTTTGATTAAAGGCTGAAAAATTAAAGGCTGATATCTGATCTCCAAATCCAAATATTTCCATAGGAAGAGGATTGGCAGGCTTTCTATTGTCTGGAGCTTGCCAGGAGACAGTGGAGGACCATGGGACCACTGAGGAATCTTCTTGGGGATAAGGGTTCTTGTATTGGTTGTCAGTCACTGTCCCTTAAATGTGGTAGCTCCATAATCCTTACAATAACCCTGTGAGGTAAGAACTCCTGTGGGGCCACAGGCAGGAGCACTAGATGACCAGGTCGACTCCTCCCCAGGGGCACCTGGTTAGGAAGTGGAGCTTGAATATGGACGATGTTGCCTGCTTCCAGGGCCCATGCTCCTGCCTCCAGGCCTGCTGGCTCTCAAGCGAGACGAGAATGTTCTCCTGAAGTGTATGTGGTGCTTTGAGGTCAGGGAGAAAAAGGAGTCAGTTCTTTTCTGCAATCAGGGCTTCTAGGGGCACTATAGCTTTCACTTTTTCATTTTATTTTATTTTTTTAGTTTATTTATTTTGAGAGAGAGAGTGCGTGCATGAGTGAGGGAGGGACATAGTAGTAGTGGGGAGAGAGGATCCCAAGCAGGCTCCAGGCTACCCATGCAGAGCCTGATGCGGGGCTCGAACTCACAAATCACAAGATCATGACCTGAGCTGAAGTCAGATGCTCAGCCAACTGAGCCTGGCGGGTGTCCCTACTTTTTCATTTTAAATGTGCTACTTTCTTTCTTTCTTTCTTTTTTATTTGTTTATAGTTTATAGTCAAATTGGTTTCCATATATCACCCAGTGCTCTTCCCCACAAGTGCCCCACTCCATGACCATCACCCCTCTTCCCCTTTCCCCCTCCCTCTCCAGCCTTCAGTTTGTTCTCAGTATTCAAGAGGCTACTTTATTTATTTAGATGTATCTAGAGAGCTCCAGAAAAGTTTTCCCTATTCTTAAATTTATTTTTTGATCTCAAAAATAGGGAAGGAAGGAAGAAGGGAAGAAGGGAGGGAGAAAGAAGTCTCCACCAATTGGAAGGATTAGTGGGAGTCTGGAGAGTGGGAGGAAGTGTAGTCAGAGCACTTCTTTGTGGCCACATTGCCTGCTGTCTGGTGCCCAGCTTCCTGCCTGTGGTCCCCTGCTGAGCCCTGCACCTCCCAGCCCTCCAGCAGGGGAGGGGAAGGGGAGGGTAATGCTCATCAACCATTGCCTCACCATCTCCTTTGGTTTTCCAGTATTCCCATCACCTGTGCAACCAATTTCTTGTTTTATCCCCTTTATAGAAATACCTAGAATGGTATCTGTTTGCCTGACTGGGCTTGTTCAATACACCCTGTAATACCTTTCTTAGAAAAATATTTGCCTCACGTGGCAACATGGGTGCCATCCATCCAAGGGCAGACGGTGGGCTTAGAAAGAGGTTTTCAATTTCTTTTTTAGTCCAAAAATTTACAGAAACATGCTGTTTAGTCAGCCCAATGCTCCTGGTTTGTGACCAGAAATTAAACTATGAACTCAGAGTGCCAAGGAGTGAAGAGATTGTGCTTAGTTTAATCCCATCTCACCATCCTACTCTCCAAACTCATGTCCCCACTCTGCCCATAATTGTGCGGGTTTTGTTATAGCTTGTTTATCTAGCCACCAAATCGGAGCAACTCAGGCTCTTCTTTTTTTCCTAGATTTCCCACCAAAAATGCAGAAAAGACTTTGGTGCAATATCCAACCATCCAGTGATAGCATCAAATTGCATGGATTCTCTGTAGTGTGAATTCTATCAGCCAGTACTTACCAGGCACCTACCATGGGCCAGGCTGGAGGCTAGATGTGGAGAGGACTCTGAAAGCTGAGAGTCTAGTAGAGGGCTTGACCCAAGGAAGAGGATGGCAAGTGTCACAGGAAGGGACACTTCTGATGCTCAAAGGAGAGAGATGGGTCCCGCCTTGGTCTTCCCTAGTGAAGTCTGACTGGAGAATCTGAGGAGACTTCCTCATCAAAGTGACAGGAAGTTGAGAGGATAAAGCTGGAGAAATATGGAAAGGTACTTTGTGTCTGGACAGGAAGGGCAACTATGAGGTGTTGACTAAATGGGACCCCATGAGCAGGACCACCTGAGTGATGGTCAGATACCCTGATGCTGGATTCTTGGGCTTGCTCTCTTTCACACATGCTCTGTACACATGCTTAGTCTAGCACGCTCTGTCTCTCTGTCTCTGTCTCTCTCTCCCCCTCCAAGTATTGAGTCTGGCACAGCTGGTCTTCGGGAACTAGGAGACACTCACTGCCTCAGTGACCCACACCCTTAGCTCCTCTCTGTTCCACTCCCGCCCCCTCCCCCCCCCCCCGCCATCCGGCTACTCTTCTTCCTCTCCCCTTTCCCCAATTGCCCTTTCTCAACCCCACTTTGAGGGTTTTCTTTTCCATCCCTTTGGTGGCCCCACTGTTTGCTTGCTTACTATGTGATTGATACATTCCAGGCTGGATCCAAGACAGTGTGGGATGAAACCCAAATGCAAATCAACTAGAAAGAAAGGCCAGAATAAACACAAACTTAATGACCTCAAACTAACAGCTTCCAAGGCTGGATATCCATCTGAACTGCCCGCTGTGCTCCCATGAACTGTTCTCACCAAGGATGTGCGGGGACCTGGGGAGAAGGTCTCCTTGCATTCCCTCTTTACCTTTTAAAGGTTGATGTGATCTCAGGGCTTGACCAAGGAGCCTCTGCTGGGTCAGCATTCCCTCTGCCATAGGAATGGCCCCCTCACCCCTGCTCCCTCTCCTCTGCAGGGGTCCCCCTCCTACTGCAGCACCCCCACTTCCTAGCAGCTCTGTTCCTGCACACGTGGGCCCAGAGCCTCACCTTTTGAAACCTCTTCAGAAACTAACTTCCACCTGCACTGGGAGCCTATGTCTGGCCCGCATCAGCTCAGGCACCGTGGGAAGTCCCATGGGTTAATAAGTGTGAGATCATTCCAGACTTTCTTCCTGTCTGCCTAGGGGCAGGACCTTTGGACCATTGCTCAGGGGATTGTATTAACAATAACTGCTTCCTCTTAGTCAGGCTTTACTGAGTCGGCAGCCTGGGCTCAAATCCCAGTTTTGTCACTAAGATAGTTTTGTAACCCGGGGCAGGTCGCTGTACATCTCTGGGCCCCCATTTCTTTAGCCATTCAACAAATGTTCATGTAGCAGCCTCTGTTCTAGGCACTGAGGATATAGAGGTGGAAATGATTTATCAGATGGCTTAGAATGTACCATTTGGTCATGGAGATAGTCAATAAATGAGCTGAAAACACCAGCGGAGAGGCGGAAACCCTTAGGAGACCAATTTATAATATCTAGTTGAAATATGAATGCCCTTTGACTCAGCAATTCTATGCTCAGGTGTATACCATAGGGAAACTCTTAAACACTTGCACAAAGAGAAAGGATGAACTTGAAAAAACTTAAGTGCCAACGCACTGGAGAATGAATAACCTGTGATGTATACACAGGCGTGTACGGCAGTGAAAACGGACAATGTGGATATCTCACAAACGATATTGGAAGAAGTATGTTGCAGAAAAATATGCCAAGTATGATGCCATCTATGCGACGTTAAAATATGCAAAATAATATTTTATGTCTTTAAGTGGCAAAAGTATATTTTTAAATATATGGGAAAGGATAACACCAAATCCAGGTTAGTGCTGTCCTTACTAACAAGGTAGCCTGCCAGTTTTGTGCGTGCTGGCGGAAGACATGAGACATCTGGGTCAGACCACAGATTTTATTATTCATGACGGTAGGCAGTGTGAGCTTCGTGTCCACGTTGGTTCTCCCTGCCCCTTTCCCATGGGGATGTTCAGAGGTAGAGTCTGTATGTCTTGCTGATGGATTTGGATGTAGGGGTAAGAGAATGATGGGAATTTAAGATGATTTCTAGATTTGGGGCTCCACCCAAAGGAGATAAATTGAGGGCCCAGGCACAGGGTGACAGGATGCATAAGTACTATTTGGAACGTGTAAACATTGAGATGCCTAATAGACACCTGCATAGAGAGGCATAGAAACCAGTGGGTGTAAACATTTAGGGGAAAATTCACACGTTTCCCAGACTCACCTGGTCGGCAGAAGCACCTGGCAAACTTATTAAAAACACAAATTCCCAGGTCCTGTTCAGATCTTACATTCTAAAATTTTATGATACATATTTTCTATTATATATAAATGATAAACATTTACGGATATGTATTCCATAAATCCTGTTTCACCAATACCTACCGAGTGCCTATTATGTTTCAAGCACTGGGCTGGGCTGTGATGGATAAAAGGAAAACAGCATTCTGCGGTCATGAAGAAAGCCCTGGAGAACCACTGAGATTTCACTGAACTGATAAACTTCAATCCAAACTTGTCATTATGAGGGAAAGATAACCCCTATTTATTTAAGCCACTGTAGTTGGGGGATTTCGTTTGTTACTTTCTGCCCACAACACTCTAATACACACATTTCATTATTATATTTATAAATCTAGTAAATTTAAATAAAATAAAACTAATCACTTTGGGGAAGAGAGGCTTTGATTAGCATTTGATTAGTTCAAGTTGAATAAGCTAAACTCCCTTAAACCGTCAGTCTCATTTATGAAGATCCTTTGTTAAAATCTCTTAGACATTCGTAATTCCTTGGATAGACGGATCATACTTGATTTTCTGTTTTAGCACTTCAAACAGTTGACGTGGCAAGTTGACAACCAATTAAGCCAATGTTCTCATAGCTTTAAGCATCTTTTCTAAATGTGGTACTCTTATGGTGAATCTGTTCTTTTTTTAAAATATAGATAATTTTTAAAATATTTTTATTAAAGTCTAATTGACATATGGTGTTATATTAGTTTCAGGTGCACAATATAATCATTCAACAATTCTATACATTTCTCAGTGCTCATTGGGATAAGTGTATTCTTAATCCCCTTCACGTATTTCACCCCTACCCCCACCCACCTCCCCTCTGGCAACCACCAGTTTATTCTCTATAGTCAAGAGCCTGGTGTTTTTTGTTTGTCTCTTTCTTTGCTTATTTGTTTGTTTTGTTTCTTAAATTCCACATATGAGTGAAATCGTGTGGAATTTGTCTTTCACTAGCTGATTTATTTCACTTAGCCTTATACCCTCAAGGTCCATCCCTGTTGCTGCAAATGGCAAGATTTCATTCTTTTTACAGCTAACTAATATTCCACTGTATCTATATCTATATCTATATCTATATCTATATCTATATCTATATCTCAGATCTTCTATATCCATTCATCTATTGTTGGACACTTAGCTTTCTTCCATATTTTGGCTATTATAAATAACCCTGCAATAAACAAAGGGCATCTTTTTGAATTAGTGTTTTGTTTTCTTTGGATAAATCCCCAGGAATGAAATTATTGGATCATATGGTAATTCTATTTTCAATTTTTTGAGGGAACCCCCTGCTATTTTATAGTGAATCTTTCCTAATACTGTTAATGAGTAAAGTCAAATTTTCTTACACTCTTCAACTGAAAAGCACAAGCCTAAAATCAATTTCACATTTTAAATTGGCATCGTAAATTTTGTAAAACATTTAAATCACTTAAATAAGAAACATACACAAGATCATTCCTAAACTTAACATGAAAGTATCAATATTACGGGTTTGATTTACTTCATCATCTCCATATGTAATTCTAAACATTCCCAGACATCAAAAGTTACTTACTCAACAAGAGAACAGATTTTCTACCTCAAGGGAATCAAAGTTCTGCTGGTCCAAAACTCATGACAACAATATGGTGGACATTTCAGATAAGCTGAGGTTTCTAAGGAGCCAGAGTCAGAAGGAAAATGAGCACCTTGACCTTTTTGGTGGTCACCATGACAACAGTGGACCCCCTTTGGAGGGGTTTGAATTTAGAACCTTCATTCCAGTTCTCTCTTAGGTATTCTTTATTTTTAATTATTAGAGAAGAAAGAAGTCTGCAACTTCACCTCTACTCAAGTTAGCGAACTTCCTTTATTACTTCATTGGGTTTTTCGTTTACTTGGCCCTCTGTAGACATTGCTAGCATGTTTTCATTTTGCTCTAAGGGCGTTTTAATGCTATTGAATTTAATCCTGAACACTGGCTCTATGCCATGACTTTAAAGTCATGATAATAACACAAACCATTCCCTTTCCTTGTGCCTTTTAAGGAATTCCCAAAATGAGATTATAGCCTCCCGCATTTCATCAGAACTACTGCATTTAACTGGACAGGATCTCTGCTTCGAGGTCTGTTTTCCCTGGAGCACACTTTACTGTCCTGTAAGTTAGCCTAGGCCACCCAAAGGGGACACTGCTCTGATCTCAACCTCAGATGCACTGGCCCATTCTCTCCACTTATCATCCCTGCCTCCCATCCTCTTCACTCACCTCTCTGTAAAAGGTAGATAAGTACTTCCTTTTTGAAGGTCCAGACTTTTGTGTGCGTGAAACTGTGGGCCCCACAGCAGCAAAGCTGGAGTAATGTTAGACCTTCTCTTGCTTGTAGACGCGTGTGGATTGAAACATTACAACTGTTTCCCTTTTGCCAAATTATACTGGAGCACTCTGCGGGTAAGTTACAGTTCTCAAGACTCTGAGAAACTAGGGTTTTTTTTCCCCAGGTTATAAATATTCCTAAAAGATATTTACAAAAGTTTTTAAAAAATATTGTATCAGTTTGAATACACTTTTGAAAATGGCTATATTTACAGAAATCCATTGGTAAATCATCCTCTTAAGGTGAACAATCACCCCTAATTTGTACATTTAACTTAAAGTGGAATGTTCTTCAGTGGGCTCTGAACACACACAATCACCCGTTTTCCCCCCAATTGCATGGACCAGAGAAGACCCTTTTTCTTTCACAGGGATGAGCAAATAAGAAGTGAAAATAAAGACTTTCCCTCAGTACTTCTGAGATAGAAGTTTCCATTTTGTGGGCAGAGGCAGGAATATTTAGGAAGAAGAGAATTGTAATTCCTTTCTTACATATTTGTATTGATTTTCTTGGCCCAAATTGATACTGTACTTAAAAGTTGCAGATGATGAATAGCAACCAATTTAATGTTAATCTTTCAGGAGGCTCGACTCTTCATGCCTTTCACCGATTTCTTCAACTTTCCATTCGCACCCTTCTTTTGTTATATCCAATTTTATTCCCTAAGTTCAAAGTTCCTTGTTCTTGGGGAAAAGACTTCTATTGCTTATCCACATCTGGGTGCCCTCCCCTTCCGGGACACAGGATGACATTTCCCCGCCGGTTGGTGAGGCCATGTGACTAGCCCTCGTCAATGGGCTGTGAGAGTGAGGAAGTCACCCCGGGCCACGTCATATGACTGTTGGAGTGAGCACGTCCCTTGAATAAGGAGGCAAGGTGCTGTGGGTGGTGCAGCCACAGGATAGCTGAGTCACCTTGTGGAGGATGATGGTCTTGGAGGGGTGCCAGGGCCCGGAGCGGACTTTGCCTGCCCAAGAAATACAATTTTATCATACTTAGTCACTAAAGTGTTGGAGTTGTTAATTGCCACAGCCTCCTGGTTCTCAAAGTGTGGCCCCCAAGCAGCAGCAGAAACGTCACCTGGGAACCTGCTAGAAATGCAGCCTTGGGCCCCACCCAGCCCTACTCAATCAGATACCCTGGAGGTGGCAGCCCGGGCCTGAGCCTGAGCAATCCCTCCAGGTGGCTGGGAGGCGGGCTGGCACTTGAGGACCACTGCTCTGGCCCATCGTGGCTGACGTGGCTCTCGATTACAAACTTCCTCCTGGCAAAGTGTGGGTCCTTTAAGTGAGTCCTAGCAAAAGGACACAAATCATTTTCTGAGTTTCTTCATCAATTATTCTTTCTCACAGTGATGAAATAATCCAACAACTACCCCCTGTTTTAGGGTCTCAAAACCACAAGAGGGTCTATAAGCCTGCCAGGTCACTCTTTCTACTTTGAACACCGTCGTTACGGGACCGCGTTTAATGAACACATAAAAGAAAGTAGAAAAAAAGCTTGAGGCTGCAGAGAGAAGAAAGAAAATTATCTTTATTTTTCCAGGCACGGCCTCTGGCGGGGGGCTGGGCTAATCTGCTCAGATTATGATGCAGCAGCAGAAATTAGTGCGGGGTGTGCTTGGGGTAGCAGGAGTGCCAGATATAACCCGTTTCCCTGAAAGTCTCCCCAGCCCAGGAGCCGGCAGGATGAAATGTGCTTTCACATTTTTCCCCAAGTTCCTCTCCCTTCCTTCACTATCCAATAGGCTCCCTGCAAGCAAGTTAAACCTCTGGCCTCATTTCTTCTATGATTCCCGTCTTCCCACCTTTAAATGCATCTCCTTGGGGGACACTCCAAGGTAATCCAATGAAATAAACTTGATCTCTGGTGCTGTCAGTACATCTCTAAACCTAACAATGAACTTGGCCATTCTAGACAAATTCTTTCTATTCCTGAAAACAATGCCTATTTACATGCATTTCCATTCAGATCTAATTCTAAGCGTTTTTGTGCGTTCATCTTTTCACTTTGGAAAACTCCAAATACACAGAAAAATTAAAATAAAAGTATAAAGAGGGAGTGACATCAGCAAGGTGGCCAAATAAGGTGTCCCTCATTGCATCGTCCCCTCAGCAAAAACAAGTTGGCACCCATCCACGGGCACCTTTTGCTAGGACTCACTTAAAAGACTACCACTTTGCCAGGAGGAAATTTGTAACTGAGAGCCGTATCAGCCGGGACGAGTCAGAGCGGAGGTCCTCGAATGTCAGCCTGTATCACAGTGCCACTGTGGGAGCTGTGGGAACATTCTTTGAGTGATAGAACAGTGACACTCCTGTTTTTTCCCTTGAGGACATGGACTTGGGAAGAGTCTAGGCCTATTTCTGGTAGAAGGATCCACATTCTTGGTTTTTCTGATTGTTTCTTTTTTCTTTATTTTTTTTAATGTTTATTTATTTTTGAGAGAGAGAGAGAGAGAGAGAGAGAGACAGAACACCCAAAGCAGACTCCAGGCTCTGAGCTGTGAGCACAGAGCCCAATGTGGGGCTTGAACTCACAAAGCTTGAGACTTGAGAAGCGCCCGACTTCGGCTCAGGTCATGATCTCACAGTTAGTGGGTTCGAGCCCCACGTCAGGCTCTGTGCAGACAGCTCAGAGTCTGGAGCCTGTTTCAGATTCTGTGTCTCCCTCTCTCTCTGCCCCCACCCCCACTCGTGCTTTGTTTCTCTCTGTATCAATACTAAATAAACATAAAAAAATTAAATAAAATAAACATTAAAAAATTGTTTCTTAATCATTTAAAACAAATAAAAGAAAATCATAAGGAAGAGAAGATACATTTCTAGTACCGTGTATTAATCTAAAAAAATCTGTGCTGTTCAAAGGTTGACTGTAATTCCATCCCCGCCCCACCCCGAAGGGGTGTAGCACTTCCCAAATGTGTGCCTTTGCATGTTTGCTCAACGTCTGTGAAAACCAGGGCTGGGTTTGTGGGCACGGTGATCTGGAAGGTGACCAGGCCTTCGCAGTCTGTTGCCTGAGGGCTCCTAACTGGTGTGGCTGGGCTTTCTCTTCCCTCTCAAGTGGCTCTGTACTTGAACCCATACTCAGACTCCCACCACTGACCCGATTCCCTCTCACCCCACACCCCGGAGGCAAGATTCCCTTGTACATCTCAGCCCTCCTCCTCAGCAGGGTGAATTCAAACTAGCGCACGGCTCTCTGGGCTCGAACAGTTTCCAAACATGAAGAACAGAAGTTTATAAATGTGACTTCAATTTCTTTGCACTGTTCTTTTAGTTGTTGATTTTTTTTAAATATTATTGTTTTTAATTTTCTTAATGTTTATTTTTTGAAAGAGAGAAAGAGAGAGCTCAAGGAAGGGCTTGGAGGCAGAGAGAGGGGGAGACACAGAATCCGAAACAGGCTCCAGGCTCTGAGCTGTTGGCACAGAGCCCAATGCAGGGCTCGAAATCACAAACAGTGAGATCATAACCTGAGCTGAAGTCGGCTGTTTGACTGAGCCACCCAGGCATCCCCCAATTTTTTTGCATGAAAACACCAAAGTGTGTTTATTATTCTGAAACTTGGAATTCAGAGTATCTTTTTCCTATTTAAGACAATCTGAAATACAGTGGTTAGGCTCCCATAGGTTCCCAGCCCACGGAGGACTAGTAAGGCCATAATTAGTTAAAACAATGCTCATTTACAATAAAGAGTACAGGCCAAACACCTGTCACAATACTAATTAAAAAATAGAAACAAACTGTAAGAACATTCTCATTTATTAAAATGTGTAGCCTTGGGGAAGAGCATTTTAGAGAAAAACGAAAATACAGATGGAAGATTCTGGAGATTCTAAAGGAGACTTCTAGATCTTTCGAAGGACTTGGGAGGTTGAGGGCATAGGTTCTTGTAATATCTTATGATATTTTAAAGGAAAAAAAAGTCTTCCTTTTCTCTGACACAGATTTGTCACCAGCTCTGACTCATAAAAAATACTAACGGCTTTTTCTAAATTGTGTGACTCACAAGTGGAATGAAAAGCGGTAGAAGAGATTTTTCTTGAGGAAGCTGAGTAAAAAGAATAGGAAAAGGGTGGTAGAAGGGTGGTGGGGTTGCTTGATGAACACTGGTGTGAGGTACGAGTGTGTCTGTGTGTGCAATGTCCCGGGAAGGGAAGAGAGAGTGATCAGTGAAACATGGGGTGTGGCATCCCCAGCCTAACACCTCGCACCCCATCAGTCCCAAACCTCTTGAGTGCCATCTGGACAAAAGGAATACATCTTCTGTGGACTGGGGTAGAAAAGAAGAGAGACACAGTTTAGTGCTGGGTGTGGAAAACAGTTCTCTTCAAGAAGAAGGAAACAATTTGTAGCATCAGCCAATCGCAGTGGTGGAAGGACTCCCACCATGGGTGATTTCAAGCAGCAAATAGTTTAACAACTGGCTCACCAAATTGCTGAATATTTAACAATCTGCTTCCATGGGCTGGTGTGAGCCAGCTCCAAAGCACCACTAGATGACACAACTGACCCTTTACACGGTCATGTGGTTGCCAATGACCTGCTCAGTGAGCCCCAGCTATTCTGGGACTGTGACACTTTCATTAGTTTGCTAGTTATGTATTAAAGACGGGCAGGATATCCATGAAGTTCAGTAAGAGAGTTTATCTCAAAAGCACATCTGTGGCCTAAGAGCCACCAGAAATCAGAGGGCGGAGGCTATTTGGTTAGTCTAAATGTAAATTCAAGAATGATCACGTAGCTGAGTTCTTGGGAGCTACATTAAACTTCCTGATGAATCTTTCCTGTATATGAGCTTTAAAATTTTTTTTAATGTTTATTTTTATTTTTCAGAGAGAGAGAGAGAGAGATTGACAGAGTGAGAACAGGGGAGGGGCAGAGAGAGAAAGGGAGACAAAATCTGAAGCAGGCTCCAGGCTCTGAGCTGTCAGCACAGAGCCCGATGCGGGGCTCGAACCCACGAACCGTGAGAGATCGTGACCTGAGCTGAAGTCAGACGCTTAACTGACTGGGCCACCCACGTGCCCCTCCTGTATACAAGCTTTTAAAGTGTAAGAGAAAAAAAATCACCAGGGATTTTTTGAAACAATTTAAAAATCTTAAAATTTAACTAAGAACTAATTGTTCTTAGTAAAATTTTTATGCATTTCCAAAGCGGATGGGAAATGGGAGAGAAGCACCCATTGTTCTCTTAGGATATATGTTCACCTAGTCACACGAGGAGCTTTTCAGACTCCTGTGGAAAGGTTTCTTGAGTGGAGTGAAGGGCTGGGAGACCTAATACCTGTGGAAAGAGCAGCCTGCGGACCCAAGAGGAACAAGAGAGGACCAGGTCGTCATCTGCCAGCATCCCAGACGGGCTCCTGCCTACACGGTCACCATGATCTGATCCAGAGGTTTCCGAGTTAGGTCGGGCACCGTGGCTTCTTTGCTGGGGTACCCCACAGGGAGCAGCATTAGCAGCTTTTCATTTGTGGGGCGGCCCAGGAGCACCCTCAGACGGGGACCACAGTTGAGAGGTGTGGTAGTGACAGTCACCAGTCCTGCATTCTACAACCGAAGGGGAGAGAATACACTGTCAAGTCAGTGGGCGAAGTCATGGCTTTGCTTGCGGCCTGGGGGCACTCTGGTCCCTGTTAGGCCTGCTTGTCTCTTCGTTTCCCTGAAGCTGGACAGCCAAGAGTCCGCCAGCTCGGGCAAGTGTACCTTAAACCTCACCTGTTTTCCTCAACCTCCCTAGTCCCCACATTCCTTGAACCAAAGAGTGAGAAGCTTCTTGAAGAAGAAAAATACTCGTCATATTTGTCACTGATGGTTAAGAAATAGGAAAGGTTATTTCCTGGAAGGAAATTTGGGGGGTCCAAATACACCCAAGGAATGGCCCAAACAACAGGGAGTTCCTATGCCTGCATGACCAGCAATGCAGGCAGACCATCATTCCCAGCTGAGAACACCTACGTCCGATGGCAGAGGCCCAGTCGCCTAGGGATCCATTGGAAGTCGAAGAATTACTCCATCAACCTCCCTACAAGCCCCTTCAGATAATAAACACCTAATAAAAATCACAGGCAGCTTCAAGATGCTTCCCAAGCTGACTATCTCCATCCCCTCTGATTTCCCAGTCAGAGGGTCACCGCTAAGCCTGAGCCAGACAGAAGTTCTAGAACTGCCTTTGAGAGTCCTACAGGACATTCTCTTTGGTCCGGTCATAATGCGGTCTGTGCAGACGGGGAGAGCTTCAGGAAGATTCCTCTTTCCTCCCTCGCAGATAGGACCTACGCTCAGAATTATGCCTGAGGTGACACTAGAGGGCAGCAAACTCAACACTAATGTGACGAGGCTGCTGATTCAGAGCTCAAAAATCTTTGTCACCTATTTGCTCCTTCCAGCAGATGAATGAACGGTGCGTCCCCGTGAGCCGATGTTGCACATCACTTCCTTTATTTACATGCTCACAGAATGAGGAAGGAAATAAGATGCCACTTCCTCTAGGCAAACTTTTCAATTAATCTAGAATCATATTTCTCTTTTGTGTAACAATGACTGTATTTTGCAATGTATTCTCACCATACAAATTTTGCTTTTAGTGAAGAAGCATGGCATTTTTTGGAATTGATTGTCCCTTGGAAGTATGATCACTCGCACTTATCATCTTGTTTGCTTCATTTATTTTACGTGCTTGCTGTCTCTCTCTACCCTAGGACCCCAGTCCCCACCAGAATGCACACACAGCTATCCTTGGTGCCCGCCCCCACCCCCCCACGGAGACCTGCCACACAGAAGGAGTTGAGTGAATGAACTGAATCATGTAAAAGGTGTACCTCAATCCTGCTCTATTTCACGCTTAGCATTGCTCTAGCTACCGCACAGTTGGAGTTTTGTAAAGCACATAAACATCTTTCCAGTGCATTGCAATGGAAGCTCAACTTCCCAGGAAAGGAGTTCTATGAGAGAGTTGTCTTTATAGCTTTTTAGTCATTCCATTGGCTCTGACAACAGTGAGCACAGCGAGGCAGCGTGTCTGCTGAAACTCTCGAAGCTTCGAGTCATTATGGATGAAGGTAAACACAATGACCCTTTTTTTTCTGAGCCTGAAGTGATGTTATAAGTCCTTTCCTAGAAGGACCCTGGTGTGTGGAACCAGGATACTTACCGGTCCAGGCTTCAGGGTCATTTTTCACATCAAGCTACCTTTCTTAGGAATTCAACTTTAGATAAACAACTTCCAAATGCCTCTCAACTCGAAACTCAGCTGAAACTGTTTGGCTTTAGAGCTGAAACTCTTCTCTTTGGAGCGGGATGGGAGGGTAACACACCTGAAGAGCAGCCAGGAGGATGCCACACGCAATGGAAACACTGATCTCATTGTAGTAGTGGACCTTTCTTTTGCCATTTGCAGTGAGACCATGTACTTGTTTGAAAATCAGAATCAAAATGGGTGCTGTGTCCAAGTATTCCTTAATCCAATTGGTCCTGGGGGAGAAAAAAAAAAGATATTCCAGAGACTCTTTGCTCTTAACGATTTTTGTTTTTTTTTTCTATGACCTTATCTTGTTTACATCTCAAATAAAAGCATCTTCTTGTCTTTTATGTTTAAATTGAAAAAATAACTTTTGTTTATTGTGTCGTATTCATATTTTTCTGTCCAAGGTCATTCAATTCAATAAACATGTGTTAATGAGGGCCTAGTGTGGCAAGGCACATGAAATACAGAAAGACACAAACAAGGGTCCTATAACCCAGAGGGCAATGTGTAAAATTTAGCAAACTAAAACCTGGTAAGGGATATTAAGGAAATATAAATCAATTGCATTAGGAGCCCTTCAAATGAAGGGTTGATAATTTTGAATAAGAATGTTAGAAGAACATTTCCAAAATTTCCCTTGAGGTGGAGCACTGAGGACTGGACGGAGAGGAGAGGACATCTTAGTGAGGCAATGAGTAAAGGCAGAGTCAGGACAGAGGCTGCTTGGCAGGTCAGGGAGTTTCCAGAAGCCTGATAGGCTGAGGATGGGGTGCATGGTGGAGCACAGGTGGGCTGGCAGGTTACATACAGATTTTGCAGCGTCCTGGACTTTGTTTGGTGGGGAACTGAATGGGACCACGAGCTTCTGAGCAAAAGCATCACGTGATCAGATCTGTTTTAGAAAGAGGCCGATTGGTGTGGGCAAGCGGCAAGCTCAAGGGGGACCAGACAGGAGACAATGGCAATGGACCAAGAGAATTTGGGAACGTGTAGAAGCAGGAGCTTTGCCAGGTCTGGTACAGGAGCAAAGGAGAAGAAAGAGATGATGGTCAAGTTTGGCCAAAATTACATGTGCAAAGATGGTAATGCTGCCAACCCAGTTATGGAGAAAAGGAAAGGACCTTCATGGGAGTGGGAGATAATTCGTGCGAGGTATAAATATGAAGTTTAAATGTTTGCTTTCCAACTAAGGAGCATATCTTTCTCTATTCCGTTCCCCTAATCTGTACATTTGGCAAAAGCTTTATTCTAGCACAGATACTCAAAGTGCTACTCATGCACTGACACACATTAGAATCTTTCTCAGGATACATTATGTCATTAAATAACAAGAGATGATTTCATTTGAAGCCTAGTTGTGCTTCACTGTTTTCAAAGATACTAAACTCACTTGTGCAGTTTTCTATGGTTCCTCTTACACTATCAACTTCTACAGGTCACATTTTCAAAGCTACCTCGTCATGCTTCAACCAGTTTAGTCACCTTGGGCTATTCTCAGTTCTTTTCTCCTTACAAAGAGGAAGAACGTTTGTTGTTCAGAAAGAAGATAAACTCTGGAGGGGCTGGGTTTTGTCATGTTGGGCAACCTACTTGAGTTCCCATGGCTCAGTTCCTGCATATGTAAAAGGCACTATTTTTAAAATTTTTTAATAATATTTATTTATTTTTGAGAGAGAGATCAAGCATGAGTGGCGGAGGGGCAAAGAGAGAGGGAGACAGAGGATCTGAAGCAGGCTCCAGGCTCTGAGCTGTCAGCACAGAGCCTGATGTGGGGCTCGAACTCACAAACCACAAGATCATGACCTGAGCCGAAGTCGGACGCTTAACACACTGAACCACCCAGGCTCCCCTATATAAGGCACTATTATACACTCCCCTCATGCAGCTACTGTGAGGGTGATATCAGTCAAATATATAAAGTGTACCTAGTACACACTGCTATGTGTGTGTTAGTTTTATTATTACTACTAATATTATTTTACAGTGAATAGTTTAAAAAATTTTAATGCAAGGTAAAGATGAAGCAATTTGCCTTGGTTCAAAGGCAGATTAGTAATTTTTAATGTTTTTTTGTACTTATTTTGTTTTGTCTAGATGTACATTGGTATCTAATATTTCTGGTGTATTCGGTTTTGCAAGAACTTATTATGATCTCACATTACAACTAATAAAAACACAGCAATAAGACTTATTAATAGAAGGACCACTAGCACCTTCTGCCTGGGCTGGAGGGCTGACACCAGCAAACAGAGAAACATAAGGTTTGACCAGTAGGTTCGACCCAGATTGTATAGAGAGTCTTTAATAACAGCTATGGGTTTCAGAGTTAATTCAAACAGGATGTCAGGACATATGTTCATTTGCAATTCAATTTAACATTTATTCAATTACCTACTATGTAGCGGCACTATGCTAGATGGTGTAAGACATTTTGAAACCTGGACCCCTAGAATTTTATGAATATATGTGTGTGTACATATTGCCTCCAAAGAAAGTCTATAAGGTTTCTAAAATATGGCCTATGAAATGAGAAGAAAAGTAAGGCAATAAGTAAAATGCTATGTGATAAAATGGCCATTTTTAGGTGCACAGAAGTTATATATTAGGTGCTTTGAGCACAGAGACATGAGTGACTAATTCTGCCTTCACTGGGGAAAACGTCAGGGGTTAGCAGCATTTTGTAGGCACTGTGCACGCATAGAGCAGGACATCTCTCTAAGGGTAGGAACTCAATTTTTACCCATCCCATTTTTCCCATGAATATGCAATAAGATTTCTATATTTCTTATTAATATTCTGCACTGGTTCCAGAGCACGGTAATAAGTTACAATCCCAAAAGGCATCAGTTTAATAGGGTTTCTGGGGCCAAATAAATGAAGTGGGAGCAGAGCCAAGAGACCTTTTTCCCATCACCCCGCCCTGGCTATTGGATGAGAGGTCCCCCCCACCGCCCCCAGGGCTGCCATCTCATCACCCTTTCTCGGTTTTCTTGTATCACAAGCTTGTGTCACACTTGGGTGTTGGATAACACCCCGTAACACCCCTGGCCTGGCCACTGAAGGCCCACAGCTCAGAGCCAGTGGTGTGAGCACTCTTGTATTCTAAATGCCAAAGACTAGAGCAAGCTTCCCTTCTCAGAAGGAAGAACTAACATCTCTGCTCACTGTCCCATCTCACACTCAGCCTCAGAGCACACTGGAGGGGAAAGGAAGTGGCCTTTGTGGGGAGGACAGTGTTCATAAAGAGGACTCTGAATGACAAAGCTGAGTCTACACAATGGAAAGTGACTGCTGTAATGACAAAAGTGACAGAGGAGTTATGGAACGCAACTGAGACACCATGAAGGATGACTGCCCCTCAATGGGCAAACAGGACTCCACAAGTCGCTGGTAGTGGCAGCTACGAGAGAGAAAATGAACACTTGCAGGGTCTCCCCTAGAGCACGGAGGCTCTGCCTTAAATCTAGTTACAATGAGTTCCACCATGCTTCTCTCCTAGAGATAAGGAAGCCCACACAGTTACGGATGCCTAATAGATATTACACTTGTACTAAATTTTTACTCTTACTAACCATGTGCTAAGATTACTTGGAAGATGTTATCACATTAGCAAATGTAATTTGCTTCAGCCAAGGTCCTGAGAAGTATTTATTTCACAACCTTACATTCCAGATGGGAGGAAAGTGAAGTCCTCAAAGGTGTATTTACCACTACCTCGGTCGAAGCCTCTTTATTTACCAATGACGCAGATGATGCTTACCACCTGTCATCACCGTTCTATGTGCTTACAAACTTGCTTACACATTTAGTCTTCATAATGAAGTAAATCCTAGGCATACTCATTTTCCAGAGGAGGAAACTAAGGCACAGAGAGGTTAATCATTCCATCAACTTTTGTACCTCAGTTTCTTCAGGTCTGTAACCCATTGGCGTCCCATCCTTTTCAAATAGTTTATTTCCTCCTCTTCCTCAATGATATCCCGAATCTTGTGTTTCACGTCCAGGTCCTTCACAACCACAAAGGTCCAGGGCTCCGTGTGGGCCCCACTTGGGGCGGTTCCTATCATCCATAACATTAAAATCAGAAATGAAAACACAGGAAAATGTGAGAATGTTTGTTAAGAATAAATATAATAACTCATCCTTGATGAAAAATGAAGTTCAATCCCCTGGTGAATGAAGTGCTTGGCCACAGACTCCGGTATGTGACTGTCCTCTGTTTCATTCTGCGTCACTTTAGGGGCCACAAACCAACTAACTGAGGTCAACTGGGAATTTATCACTGCTTCTCTAATTATGTGGGGGGGAAAACATAGCTGTACCATTACCACTAAGGGAACCAAAAAGGGAAATTCTGACAGCCCAAATTTTCCAAAATATTGTTTGTTTTGATATTCTTTTTTTTCAGTTGATTTATTTTGAGAGAAAGCATGACAGGGAGAGGGGCAGGGGTGGGGGAGAGAGAGAGAATCGACGTGGGGCTCGAACTCACAAACCTGCACTAATACCAAGAGTCCAGCATTTAACCAACTGAGCCACCCAAGCGCCCCTTGATATTCTTGGAAAAGGATAGTTATGAAGCTTATTGAAAATGGTAAAATTGAGATGATAAAATGGCTTTTAAAACACTCATGAGAGGGGCACCTGGGTAGGTCACTCGGTTGGGTGTCTGACTCTTGACTTTACCTGGGGTCCTGATCTCGAGGTTCAGGGGTTTGAGCCTGGTGGTGAGCTCTGCACTGGTGGAGCCTACTTAGGGTTATCTCTCTCCCTTTCTCTCTTCCCCTCCCCTGCTGGTGTTCTCTCTCTTTCTCTCTCTCTCTCTCTCTCTCAATAAATAAATAAACTTTAAATAAAAAGAAAAAGACACTCACGAGAGGTAACTCAACTATAAATTGTTTGGTACCTGTATCAGAATGCTGAATGTGGCACTGTAGGGTTTGTGGTCCCACTGGTGACATGTGAGAACACTTGGCCCTGGGTGCTCAGTACACAAGGACTATGAGAAGCCTAAGCCCACACTTGGATGGTCCCCAGGATCCTGGGACAGAGCTTTGTAGTGGATCTTAGCGTCCAAGGACCTTGAATTCCCTTTCAGACTCCAACCAGGGCCAGCTTCTGATCTAGGTGTCACCCTGCTGTCCTAGAGATGGCCCGCTGTTCCCAGCGAGAGACCACAGTGACCCACGGATAGGTTATTTTAGAGGCAACTATTCCATTCTTCCTAGTGAGTAATTTAATGGCATAAACTCTACCCCAGGGGGGTCAGGACTGCCTGCTTGATGGGGCTCTTGTTTGCCACCCACCACTCTCTTTGGTTAAGAGGCCGTGATTGATTGTGAAATACAAGTCAAGAGCTAAACATAAAGCCCAGATTTCTGAACAGAGTGATTCTGGTTCCCTTTGTACCCGTGTTGTTTGTTCCCTAAATATTTGCGTCACTACACATAAGAAATACTTTGTTCCCTAATGTTTTCAACCGTGCCAAATTTATCTGAACATCGTATATGCACACCACACAAAGTACCGATAGATATACAGAAGGAAATTAGTGACTACGTTGTTAGACAAACAGCTAGCCGGTGCATTTGGATTCTTAACTGAAATGAGATGCATTATTCTTGCTTCCTTTTAGTTTGAGCAATGGATTCACAATGGCCACGTAATAGTCTTTGGAAATGAGCTTAAATGTGATTTATATAGGAGTAATACTCCAATCAGAGGAGACTCTCAAATAGGGGGATTTCTCTGACACCCCCTCCCCACCTTTTTCTGTAATTCTTTTATTTTCCTCTGTGGAAATATCAACTTATGTTGAAAATGGGTTTGCCTTGCTGTGGTTTCCTTTGAAAATTCATGTAGATAAATTTTGTTAGTTTATTAGAAAACGGCACTAGAGCATCATGGTGTGTAATCTAAAAAAAATTGGTTCCAAAAAGAGAAATGCACAAATGTGAGTGAGTCTGTGTGTGAGAGAGTGCATGTATTTTAAGAGGAGGGGAAAGTAAGGGGATGTTTCTCTTACAAAGCATAATAGTATGTTCAGAATTTTTATTTTTAATAAAATAATATAATATTCATATGATCATGATATTCATGATCATAATATAATGATCATAATATTCAATAATTTCAGAAGTTTTAAAGTCACATCTAGTCCCAGGAAGTTTGTAATAGCCACAGGTTTGTAGAAAGTGGAAATCATTATGTTTCTGGCAGTCAGTCAACACTGGGGTAAGATTTTATAAATAAACTAATCATTCTAGGCTTCATTCACTGTATTTGAACTTCAGCACTGCTCCAATATTGTCACTTGCAGCTGACATTCTCAAAGACATAATGTGCAGTTACAGACCTGCTGTTTTGATGACATTATCAATGACTTCCATGGGGACTTGCTCATTACTTATGAATCTGACAGACCGTCTTTTATTGAGAAGTTTATAAAATTCCTGGGATCTCTTCACCATTTCCTTCTCTGGATACCGGGTATGGGAGAATGGAATATGTTCAACGTCTTCTTCTGACTCTTGCCAGTCATTGGCATCTACAAATAAGAACAAAAAAGACAACAAATTAAATTCTATTTCTTGGTCATGAAGGGGAGCAGAATATGCCACCCCAAATATGCCTCTTTGGCATGAGAATTATTTTGGGCTGATAAGTTTTATGAAACAAAAGACATAAGAGAAGTTCTGAAAACCAGAGTAAAAGTTACCTTTTTGTAAGGAACATGTGCTTTTGTAAAGGGTATCTCCATCCACAAACCTCTCTGTACTGAGAAGAAAAGGATGACTCTCACAAGAAATTCTTATCAATGGAGAAGGTGGACTTAAATCTGCACAACAACCTTACCCTAGTTTAACACACTGTGCTTTTCTTGATAACCTCCCATAACTAGATCCCCCTCCCCTAACATTTTTCTTTTGTCTTTAGTTGAAAATGGTATTTAAGTAGTGACTTAGGCCATTTCAGGGACTTACTCAATTATCCTGGGTCTGTCCCATGTATACTGGAGGTATACATGTTATTAAGCTTCTATTTCTTTTACTCCTCTTAATCTGTCTTTTATTGGGGGGGGATCTCAGCCAAGAACCTAGAAGGATAGGATAGAGGGAAAATTATTTCTCCTCTCCTACAGTCATAAGGTGGCCAATGAGAAGAAAGAAATACAGTTCTTAAAAATGTCTGCAAGATTATCAGCTCAAAAGAGTCAATAAAAAATGAAAAGAATTGGTCTCCAGAATTCTGAATTCTGATCTTGACATTGACTATCCAAATTCCACTGGTTACAAATCAAGAAAAAGAAAGTTTTACCTACACAAAGATGAGGAATGAAAATTTCTATAATGGTGAACTAGTTTATTTGAAACAATCTCCCATTACCTGAAAACCACTAAGATCATGAAATAAAATACATTTAAAGTTTTTTAAAAAAATCAGTAAATTGCTGATAATGTAGTAAGAAATTCCCAAGCCAAAACTGAAGGGAAATATGAATCCGCAAAGGTGGGTAGGCACAGAAGCCACATTTCTTCTGAGAGTACTGGCCAATCTCTACATATTTGAATTTTTATTTTCATATTTTCAGGAATTGAAGGAGCAGAAATCAAAGCCCAGGCCTACACACAATGGGAAGGCTAATAAGCTGGGACCCCAAGATTACATCCTTAAAGAAAGCATGAATCATAAGTAAATCAGCCCACAAGGGATAATACCATTTGGTGGTCCTGCCTCAAACTTGAACTAGGAATTAGGTGGTCTTGCCTGAAAATACCTCCATTGCCTAGCAAAAGCAAATGTCAATACACAAGTAGTTTTAAGTACAATTACCAGCAATGGAATGCAATCAGGCATAAAAAGAAGCAAAACATTTTGAGCAAGAAACAACAGAACTGATATTTAAAAATAGAATCAGACTTCCAACCTCTCCAAACATTGGAATTATCAGACTCAAAAGATAAAACAACTACGACTGTTATATTTAGAGGGAAAAGTACACAAACTTATATAAATCTGTAGGGTACAGGAAAAGATAAAAAGTGACAAAGAAAATATGAAAACTTAAACTTCTAGAACTGAAAAATAAAGTAACAGAATTAAGAACTTGATGGATGGATTTAAAGCAGGATATACATACCTAAAGAAAAAAATTAGTGAACTGGAAGATAACTCAAAAAAAAAATATCTAGAATGGAGCAAGGAGAAACCAACAGACAGAAAACATAACAGAGTGAGAAAAAACAAAGCAGAGTGAGGTATATATTGGAAGGAGACAAAAGTGAAAGAGGAAGAACCACCGAGAGACCACTGAATAGCCAGGGCAGGAGAATGCTGGCCCGGACTAGGTGGGCAACAAAAAATGACAAATTCTTAGAACATCTTGTAGATACAAATGGCAAGACCTGCCGAGGTGCGTGGTTAGGAGTAGCAGGAGAGAGAGACTAGAGATGAGTCCCAGGTGGCAGGCTTTAGTGCCTGAGGAGAGAGTGGGGCCATCTGTTGAGACATAGAATGAGTGATCAGCCATCTGGGGGAAGTAGGGGTATGAATCATCAGTCTGTCACATTAGAGATGCCTGTGAGTTGTTCGAGCAAAGATGTCAAGTGTGAAAGTAAAAGTCAGTCCGGAAGGCAGGGTGTCACTTTGGGAACCCTCACATAAAGATGAGAATGACAACAGGAACAGGAGAAAAGAGAGCAAGAGGATCTAGCCCCTGGCCCTGAGGGTCTGGGATCTTCCAGGTGGAGTTCAGGGGGAGAGTTATCTTTCTCCTGCACTCGCATGCACATACTGTACTTCATCCTGGGACTCTGAAGACTGACCTGGATGGAGAAGGCAAGAAGAAATGGCTTCAAAGACACTGAAAACTGCAATGACAATACCAGCAAGTACTGTGTTTCCTCATCACTGAGAAACTCCTTTATCAGTTTACTAGCCAGGGCAGTTTACACATTTAATGAGAAGGATGAGTTGCTCAGTTAAAATGAAGTGGGTATGACGGGGGAGGGGCAGCAAACACCTATCAGCTTTCTCGCAATCGATTCTGAACCAAACCCCGGTGTCATCAGTACCAACGCTGAACTTATCAAATGTGTCAATAAAGACGTTTAACATCCGTGATACATTTCATGTCATTCATTATGAAGTCTGACAACTTCTGTTCCTAGTAAGTGGGAAGTGAGTAAATGCATGAAATGCCTCATTACCTGGGTGAGAGGTAAGTTACCAACTCTTAGTATCCATTCAGCATTTGTATAAACTAAAGGCAGCCCAGGTTTATGACTTGGCAGTTTCCACAGCTTCTAAAGTCCAAGGTAAACATTCCCACTGTAGCCGAATGAAGCCGTGGCTGCCTGGATGTTATCAATGAGCAGGGCAGACAAGTGGCCCAATCAATGCCAGGTTAGGTTGTTCTGAAAGGCTTGCCGTTCCTGCAGCCTGTCCCAGGGCAGATGGTCTACGTCTTACCTGGGGGAAGGGGGCAGGCTTGGAGAGAAAGCACCCAGGGAACTGCGGGGCAGTCAACCAATACCAAAGGTACCAATCTTTTCCCTTCCCCCTGACCTCCTCACTGCAAGAGGAAAGAGAACAGCCTCTGTAAACTCTAGTCATTCTGCCCCGACACTAGACCAACCAAGCAGCTCTGGAGGGTTCATTTGAGCATAAAACCCACACATTTCAAAACAAATGCATGCTATTATGGTCTACTTTTTGACCTAAACCTGTGCTGCCACATTTGGGGTTTGCTATCGACACCAAGGACAACTCACCTTTTTATCATTGCTTTAATGCCAAGGATCACCAAACAGCACCATAATTAGGTTCAACAGCCAAGAAGCTCTAGGTCGTGTGTATTCTCTAATGTTTAACACAGAGGTTGTTTTTTGGTTTGTTTTTTATCTTTTTTGTTTTTTTTTTTTTTTTTGTCTGCATCTCTGCATAAATTGCTTTTGTGTTTTTGGAGTTCTACTTCAAAATCTTTGCCAGTTAGCCAACTATTTTCTAGCTATGAAGCTAGAATGCCAATTTGTGTCATGTCATCCTTGTCTCCTCCTCGGAATTTTGGGGAACGTTGAGAAGCAATATTAATAAGGCTGAGGGTGAGGCAGCTCTTGCAGGAGAAAAATTCTGACGGTGAGGATGGAGCAAGGTTAGGGCTTCACACCTGCCCTGAGAACACCTCCTTCCCAGCTGCCTCAGCCATCACTCCCTTTCCACGTGGGGCCGTCAGTTGTTCAGCTCCTTGCAGTATATTTCACTAGCATCTCCCGAGGTGTGTGGGGCCTGGGGAGTCTGGGGGGTGTTTAGATGGAAAGTTCTTGAATAGAGCCATGCTATTTAGGAACTCAGGGCAGGCTGCCCCCAAATGTGCCACAATGACATATTGATTATTCTGAACTGAAGCTACTTGGGAAATAGTGTAGGAAGGACACTCTGACTTCCTCTGTCCCGCTGAAAGCAGGACTAAATCTCTCATATGAAAGGTAGTCTCCCTGTACTAGGAAATAGAAAGAGATCCTTATCACCAGAGACAGGAACTTTAGAGCCAAGAAAGCTTTAGAAACAAATCTCGTTACTTTTTAACCATCTACTACCTCAGCCAAAATCTGTTGAAGCTCTCAAACATTTTTTTTTTTTTTTGGTCCGGTCGATTCCTCACAAATTTATTGTCTCTGTCTAAAATGTACAAAATCTACCTGCCTTGATCATTTCTTTGGGTCTTAATTTTATTACTGAAACTCTAATGTACATGTAATTGTTTGTTTCCTCCTGTTAATCTGTCTCATGTCGTAGACCAAATGTAATTCGTAGACCAGATGTAAGAATCTTGACAGGTAGAGAGAAATGTTTCCTCCCCAGTGCTATCCTGAGTGAATTTGACAGAACTTCCTTCTAAACCCCATCATCTCTTGTGGTAACCCCAGTGCCCCCTGTGTTTGGCTACCCTCCCCCTTTTGACCCACCCAGACTTCATCTCAAAGACAATGACTCCATTCAAATCCTTTCCCTTTGCTAATCTCTCATCTGAATTTACCTGTACTTTGCCCTAAAACCTTAAGGTCTTACAGGAGTCTTGGTAAACTAACCTTTTAAAATTAGCCATGTAAAAGTATTAATGGGTGTAGGTGTCAAAGGATGATGAAAGGAAAAGACAAAGCCAGATTTATTGCTTCCTATGTCAAAGGAGAGTCGCTGTGAACACAGTAGCGTACTGACCTTTTACAGTATTTTTGGCAGTGGTGTGCTGGTAAACCAGCCCTAGGAGAGGGGTGAGGGGGCCTGACTTATAGCAATGGCCAATTTCCATTGTGTAAATACTCCCATCATGGCCTGACTTCAAGCTGATGAGTGAAAATGGTTCACATTCCTGAATATTTAACAGTTTGTTCTTGACCCCCATCCCCACCCCCCCTTCATTGCCTAGCTCTAGCACACCACTTGGTTGGGAAGCTTGAAGTTCAGGGATTAGTGGATTCCCAGGAATGTAAAAGGATTGATATCATCTGTAGGAACAGTGTTACTTGTTTGAAACTGTTGTTGATTGGTTGGCGCTCAGAGGGGCTGGTACTGAAGTGAATTCATCCTTGATTGACTGGCTTTCAGAAGCAAGAGGCTGCCACTGACTGGTGGGTTTGCTAAGCTTTTACTGAAGTGAGTTGTCATCCATCCATGGAACAGGTTCGAAACCTGTTCCAACAGCTGCCTATTATCATGGCTACATAAAATCAACTGCCCTTCCCCAAGTCCGTGGGTGTTCTCAGGTGTTACCCACACTAGATAATTTTAACACAGGCATTTTTTTTAATGGCCACAAACCCTGAAGTTGCTTATTAGCATTCTCTACATACAAATATATCCCGTATATATACATATGCATACAGAGATGTATCAATTTGTGTGTGAAGTTTATAAAATCACATGCATACACACACATGCATATCTATGTGCATATATCTACCCTCACCACTGAGCTCACTTCTCTAACACACGGTTTTTACTTGCTTCTGTCCTCCACCACCTTTCCTGCTTTCTATTGGTATGACTGAGTTTTCCCCGTTTTATCTTTTCTCACTTGGAAGTTACACAGTGTATTAGGTAGAACCATATAAAATTGCTAACACAAGCTTTTCTTTTTTTTTTTAAAAAATCAATGTTTATTTTTAAAAGAGAGAGAGAGCAGGGGAAGAGCAGAAAGAGAAGGACACACAGAATCTGATGCAGGCTCCAAGCTCTAAGCTGTCAGCACAGTGTCCAATGTGGGACTCAAATTCACAAGCTGTGAGATCATGACCTGAGCTGAAGAAGTCCGACGCTTAACCAACTGAGCCACACAGGCACCCCTAACACTAGCATTTCTCAGTAGTGACTGGATAATCTGGGACCAAATTTCAATTAGGACAGCAGTTTTTGGATTGGCAGTAAAGCTTAGTGAAGACAAATCCCCACCAACATTAAAGCAAACACATCCTGATGACATGTCCTGGTATCTTTTCCTCCTCTCTCCATTTCCATGAGCTTCCAAGAATCTGGGCCTGACTAGAGTATGTTTGTGCAGGATTTTTGGCTCACTTTCAGGAGAACAATCTGAGGTCTCCTCTTTGTCATTTCTCTTCCTTAGACCTCTGCTAAAGGTAAACAGCAAGCTGAAAATATTAACAAGTCACATGTTTGACTGCCCAAAAGTCTGTGCCAAATGTCTGGTCTGCATGGCCACCACCCTTCACCCCTCCCCTATTCTCCAAGCCGCCCACACACATGCTGATTCTTTAGAGTCAGAATTCTTTGTGAGCCAAAGCTGGAGGAGGTTGGATTGGTACCCATATTTTCCTAAACTCACACGAGAATGGCCTATAAAACTTATTTTATTGTTTTGTCTCTTATAAGCAATTTTCAACATTGTTTGATTCTGGTATCCATTTGCTGTCATCAAAAGCATCTCTGTGTTTCTTCAGTAATGGAATCCTTTTTATTCTCCAGTTACATCCCTACTCAGTCCTGTCTGAACCTGTAGTACCAGCACTGAATCCTCTCCTAGACCGTGTCCACCCATCCAGGGGTTAGGAGCAGGGACGTGGGTGGCAGACAAACCTGGGTTTAAATGCTGCTTCTCACTGATCACCTGTGAGAACTCAGCAGGTATCACTTAAGTGAACAACAAAAATTCTGATGAGAGACCAAACACTACATTCAGGGCAGAGGTGCCCGTGGCTGCTGAGAAGACCAATAAATGTTCAATTTATTCTTCCGTGTGAGGAGCAAAGAAGAAAGAGGCAGAGGATTTTGCAAAACGAACAAGGAGAACGAGACAGGGCCATACAGCTCTTCTCTGTTTTCCTAAACTTCAGGCCCAGCCCCAGGTCCCTGGTTCCCCACCAGCCTTATGGATCCCTCTTGTACCCCCGAATTCTTCAAATTGAGTGGGCTTTCCTCAATGCACACTACCTCTGATCTCTCGGGGAATTTTTTAAGCCTGCTGGTCATCTCCTGTGCTCTCTGTTCTAGGTTATTCTCTTATGAGAAATGCAGTCTAACAGCTGGCTCTGTGCCTGGACTCCGGAGTCAGACTGCCTGAATCCTGGCTCTACCACTACCGGCTCTGGCAGGTGACTTAGTGGATTTGAGCCCCAGTTGCCTTATCTTTAATATGGGAATAATAATAATGCCTGCCTTGCTGTATTGGCATGAAGACTGAGTGGTGTACTATACATAAAACGCGATGCTAAGTGGACACAGCCAGTGTTCTGTAAGAGCCTGTTGTTGTCATTATCTTGGAGCTCCTTCCCCAGATGGTCTTCTCTGGGGTCCCTTTTGCCTACCACAGACCCTCTTACCTGCAAGTGCCCCCAGTTCTATGCTCAGTCTTATCACCAGCAAATACCCCATTAGGGAATTCATCAGTTTTATAAGTTCCAAGTATCACCCTGTGCTGTAACTATTCAATCAGTGACTGCAGCCTGGATTCCTCACCTGGACCCCCTCTCCCTTTCTGCTTAGATAGGTCATCTTCTCGAATCCAACACATCTTTATCTATGTTCAATATCTCCTCTTGTATAGATCTTCTCCCCTCCCCCAATTTATGATAGTGTCCTTCCGCCTCCGTCAACCTCCAGCTCTTACCCTCTCCTTCTCCCCATATTCAATTTATTTCCAAATGCTGTTGTCTTCCTTTAATGGCACCCTGACTCACTCCTTCCTCTGCGTTCCCACTGCCACCACCATCCAGGCCATCCTTACCAGGGCAAACCACCACGCGGCTTCATAACAGATATCCCCTTGTTTAAGAAAAGCGCTTCTCAACTGGGCAGGATTGGCATTCGGGTGGGATGTCCTTCAGGGAAAGAGTGAGAGGCAGTCCTGCTAAGAGGCTGCCTGGGCTTGAATTTTGTGCAGCACATTCAGCATTGCTGGCTCCCAGCACTGAGTGCCAGCTGTCTACCTCACCCCCCCAATCCTGAGATTAGGGCAACTCAGAACATGTGCACACATAAGTGCCCATACATGGACACACCCACACACATGTCCAGGTGGCCTCTTCTGAGACAGGGGCACCATCAGTCCAGCTAAGAATCACTGAGCCTCTTTCTAAATCAAGTCCATCCCATGAACCCACCTCAGATGAACATCAAGCACTGATCATTCAAGGCTCCTCGAGAACCTCTCCTTGCCACCTCCCTTACCACCTCTTCATCCTCAGATCAGCCATGGCTGGGCCCATGGTCACCACTCCATTTCACGTCCCCCCTTCCCCCACCACATTTACCAGTGAGGTCTTCTCATCTCCTCCACATCTTTCTCAGGGGGTCCATCCCTGCTCTTATGCTCTTTCTTCTCCTCTTATCTGAGATGCCTCCTAACCATTGTTCTTCATGTCCTATTAATTGGCCAGGCCTGATTTGCCCTTTCCCTGTTGTACGCCCACACTCCCCACACCTCCTTCAAGCCCCTGATGGTCACTTCAGCCCCTCATTACTCCCTAATTGTTGCCGGTTTCTTGCCTTGTCCACTAAATTGGACACCAAGCTTTGAGGACACAGGGCGACTGGTCTCTAACCCACAGAGCCTGGCACAAGGAAGGGTAGTGAGCTTCTAGATCGATGCCACTTTGTACATTTCCAAGTCCTTAACTAAACCCTGGCCACTTTGGGGGCACCTGGGTGGCTCAGTCAGTTAAGTGTCTGACTCTTGATTTTGGCTTAGGTCATGATCTCATGGTTCGTGAGACTGAGCCCTGTGTCGGGCTCTGTGCTGATATCGTGCAACCTGCTTTGGATTCTCTGTCTCCCTCTCTCTGCATCCTCCTCCTCTCAAAATAAATAAATAAACATTTTTTAAAAAGTTACTACTTTCCCCATGGCCACCACCAGCCTGTGATGTGCCCCTTCACAAAGATTTTAACAGCCAGAACAGGACTGGAGCCAGGGAAAATGTCAGCCTCGCAACAGCTCTTTACTGACTCTGGATCCAGAAATCAAGGGTGAGTTGGTGCCAAGCTGACCACCGTGAGAGAGATGATCTGTCTCCGTCACACACTAATTTACAAAGTAGAGGCTGATGATGAAACTGACCTGCATGTGTTTCCTCCTCCCCATAAGCCCTGCTATCACCTGGCGCTCAGCATAAAAACGCAAACAGTGCAAGCTCAGTAGCCTTGCCAGTGTCCTTACCTTCTTCTCCTTGGTGGAGGTCAGTGTTGTCTTTTAGGTCCTCGTCCACCCAGGGACGAGACTCGGCCCTGGCTCTAGTCTCCCCCTTCCGTCTCTCGATGCTTCCATCGGCATTCTTAAAGATCCACACGACCAAAATGCAGACCACTGCTACCAGGACTGGAGTCAGGAAAAACATGCTCATGAGACTGACTCAGACTCTGAACAGGGCACACACTTCCCACACTGTACTTAAACAAACAGACAGGAACGAGGAATGAAGGAAGAGAGAGGTGTGCCTGTGGGAGGGACAGGGTGAGCTCTGAGTCTCTGAGGACTTTGCAAAGGAGCAAAGATCACGGCGTGTGCACTGGGGGTGTGTTGTGGATTTGGTAACGCCCAGGTGCATTCGCTTTTTAAACTCATGTGCCCAATCAATATAGGCATAGACCATAACATTCCAGAATGTGAGTAAACACTTGAATGCGCTAGATCTTGCCAACAGCGGTAGGAGGTGTTTAATCTTCCTCCTGTATAACTTTCTGTGAGAGCAATGTGTCTTCAACATCCCTGAAGCTAGGAATTCCCTGGGGACCTTGATTTAAAAAGGGAACATTTCCAGGCATCAACTCAGATCTAGAGAAAGAAAATTTCCAAGAAAAAGTCCTGATAGTCTGAATTTTAAAAAGAGCATATTTGTGAAACCCTGCCCTGAGGTTTGGATACATATTTTTAAATGAAGCCTAAGACAGCAGATAGAGCAGGGAAATGACCATATTTTGCATTGGAGAAAAACTTTGATCCAGGAAAAGTGATCTTAAAAAACCATAAAATGACAGCTTGGTTAACTGTATAACTTAGGTACGGTTTGTGTGTTTGTTTTTGTTTTTAAGCAAATGTCTTAGCATTTGTTTAGCAAATGTTGGTTTGGGTCACTATAACAAAAAAACCATAGGCGAGGTGGCTTAAACAGAATTTTTTTTTTTTTTCTCACCATTCTTGAGGCTAGGAAGTCCAAGATCAAGGTAGGGGCCAGTTTGGTTCTGGTGAGTGTACTTTTCCTGATTTGAAGGTGGATGCTTTCTTACTGTGTCCTCACATGGCAGAAAAGGGAGACCATCTCTCTCATGTCTTTTTTTACAAGGGCATCACCCTCACGACCTCACAGAAACCTAAGGAACCCCCAAAGGCCCTACCTCCTCATACTGTCCCATTCCCCAGTCTATAGCAGCAAGAAATGCAATTATGTATAACATGAACCATTGGAATAAAAACAGAAAATACTACATATTTATATGTGCTTATATATTCATAACATTTTATGAAGGCTTATACTATAAATTTAAAACAGTGGTTATATTGGGAGTTCTCTGTACTAGTTTTGCAATTTCTTTGGAGTCTATATTTATTTTTTTAAAAAAGGTTAAGAAACAACAGTGGCTACTTCTTATGGATGGGGTGTGGTATTGGATGGATGGGGGACAAGGGTGGGAGAGAAAATTGGTACCGTATACTATTCCATAATTTTTGAATTTTTAACTATTGTGATTCTATTACCTATTCAAAAATTTAAATAAATGTTATTTTAATAGTCTTTTTATGTTTTGTTTAATTTTTTCATGTATTTTAATATTTTTTTTGCAATAGACAACTATTATTTTAATGTATATTATATTGGTTCTAACTCCAGAGAACTGTGTAAGATTGTGGACATTTCCGATGGAAAAACTGGACTCTGTAAGAGAAATTGTAGCTGGGATGGTCCTCCCTGCCATGCCCACAGCTCTTTTAAGGGAAGTTCCTCCCGAGCTCCTCGGAAAGGACATCAGAGGCAGCCATGTGTAGTCCAGTTTGATTCAACTGCACACCTGACCCAAGGCAGCTAGTCCATGTGATGCATGGCAACCCATGCTATGGCCAGGTCATCTTTTCATCCCATCAAAAGTACAGAATAAATAAACTACTCGGTAACAAGAGAGGAGCAGATCAAACATGCAGAGAGAGGCAAAACCTCGAAGTAAGACGCACCTTCCAGGTCATGTGGAAAGACAGAGGGAGGGGCCATTGGTGGCGAATGCCTCAGTCCCTGGTAGGCCCCAGGTCTAGCTTTGTTTCAGCCCACATGGCTCCTTATCCTCAAAGGATAAGTAACCACAGAGCCCAACTCATTTCAGTGCCAGGCCAAGATGTAGCCAAGGAAATGAGGGTGTGTGTGTGAGAATTTTTTATAGCACACTGGTAGGTACAAGAACATGGGCAGTCCTCGCCCCACCTGCATCTCAGGATGGAACACCAAGAGCAAATGGTGTACTGGCTGGTTGGCTCATTAGGTGTTCCTTAAACCTCCTTGGTTTCAGACCTTGTGCCCAGGAAAACAAGTCTTTAGGAGAATTCTGAAACCACCAATAACCCTAAAGGATAAAAAACTGTAAGGACAACCATGTTGGATAGATGCTTTTCATCATGTCTGGCAACTTGCAGTGGGAAAAGAAGACCCTTACCCTGGATTGCTTGGCTCAAGGCAGAGAAGAAAAGTAGGGTGATCATTTGTTCCCTTAGTCATCCACTCATTCATTCATTCAACATATTTTTGAGGATCAACATGAAAGGTATTGCATTATGTGCTAGCCGTAAAATGGCAGGCAGAACAAACAGTACGTGCCATGGTTGGAACCATGGGCTAAGGGGAAGACAGACAGGTCTTCTTTCCCAGAAGAAGGAACAGTTGAGCTGAGGTTGGAACCATGAGTGGGAATCGATTAAGTAGCAAGAGGAGGAAAGAAGCTTCCAGGCAGAGGGGCAGGTGTAGGCAAGGCCTGGGCTTTGGAAGGAACTGGCACCTCTGGAGATTGAAATGGCATCAGTCATAAGGGATGCAGGGAGACAACTCATGTCAAAAAGTAGGTACTAGATGATGCTGGGTTCTATGGGTCACTTAAATAGATTATTTTCTTTACCCTAAACAGAATGGGAAAGGGGGTGACAGGTCAGTAACAGCTGACACTTACTGAGTGCTTCTCAGGTGCTCTTAGCCCTTTATACATATTAATTCACATATGCTTCACCACGACCTGTGCAATAGATCCCATTATACAAACAATGAAAATGAAGCACGAGGAGGTCAAGTAATATGCCTAACTAAGGTCAGTGTTATAGAAATGCGCCAGAAATAACCCCTGTGTGTTAGCCTAAAATCTCTCCATGTCATTTACTTTTCCATACCAAGCTAGGACCATTAACTCAAAAGGTACTGGAGTCAAACAGATTTGACTGGGGAAGGGAAGGTGGGATTTTATGAACTGAATGTTTACATGTCCCTCAAATTTATATGCTGAACCCTGATTCCAATGTGATGGTATTTGGAGATGGGACATTTAGGAAGTAATGAGGTCATGAGGGTAGAGCTCTCATTATGAGATTAGTGTTCTTAGGAAAAGAGACCACAGAACTAGCTAGTTCTCTCTCCACCATGTGAGAACACAACATGGCTCCCTATGAACCGGGAAGCAGGTTCTCATCAGATACCAAATCTACTAGCTCCTTGATCTTGGACTTCTCAGCCTCCAGAACTGTGAGAAATGTATGTTTATTGTTTAAGTCACTCAGGCTGTGGTATTCTTGTTATAGCAGCTTGAGCTGACTAATGGCTTCCCACAGCTTATGCTTAGCTTAGGGGGAACACAGACAAGAGGTTTAAAAATATGTCCAGCACAGAATAAAGGAATTTAACAGTAGGTTTTAGGTAAAGGGTGAGAAGAAGAAACAACGCAGAGGAGCTGAGGCAGTGAAAGGTGATGTCTGCAGGGCAGGCACACAGCTCCCAAACTTTAGTACCCAAGCCACCCTTCATCCCAAAGCACCTCGTGCTTCTGGTCTCAGTGAAGGGTGGCCTCCCTAAGGCTCTTGTTCTTATATTTCTACGTGACTATGCCTTCTCACTCTATGTGAATCCTTACCATACTCACCTGAACCGGGCAGAGTGGGTCCTCACAGCTCTCTACAATCAACAGAGTCCCATGACCAGGCTTCCCACTCATAATAAAGTCAGGACAGTAAAATTCTCCATAGTCACCACCAAACTTTATAGTAAAGGCTTTTGATAATATCATAGTTTCAAATCAGTTTTACTTTAAAAACAAAGCTTGTGGTGTTGGTAGACAGAGATGCTATATTGTTGATTTGGGGGAGGCCCAATACCCCACTCTACTTTGAGTAGTCCTAACACATCCTGGGATCATTGTTGTCCCAATGCTTTGCCTTATCAAATCAGGAGCAGGGAATGAGTGCTGAGGGTAAATGCCATGCAGGGCGGTATGAGACACTTCCCACCATTTATGATGATGATTTTTTCTTACTCACTTCAGATTCATTGTCCGTTTAATTGCTTCATTTTCATGGAGTGGCAGAAAGCTTAATTTTGCTATCAAGACAATTCAACAATTACCATTTTAAAATGGAGACAATTAAAAATGTCTCTTGCCCTTCCTTTCCCTGGGTACCCTCAGTGTGTCCTGATACAGGAGAAGAGGCATCTGGGCCTTGATGTGGGCCCCTTTCTCACTGGATTTCACCAAAAAATATAGTCTCAGGCAATAGGCATGGTACAGGCGGCCTCCACATGAAACACCCTATATCCCTACTTCTGCCCTCTGTCTTCCAAGCCCAGACCGCAGGGCCCTTCTGATTGGACCATTCTCAACCAATCACCTACCCCTTTGAGTAGTTCTAAAATATCCTGGGATATTCCCTTGTGGTTAGGGGGTCTGGGGGCAGAATTACCTCTCTCCAGCCTCTCATTGACTGTTTGCCTTATATATGTGTACATTATTTGAATTTCTTTCAACCAGCACTTGATAAAATACAATAACATAAAATTTACTATTTTAGCCTTTTTTTAAGTTCGTTTATTTAGAGAGAGAGAGAGTGTTCGCTTCAGCAGCACATATATTTTGAGAGAGAGAAAGAGAGAGCACGACTGAGGGAGGGTCAGAGAGAGAGGGAGAGAGAGAATCCCAAGCAAGCTCCATGCCATCAACGCAGAGCCCAATGTGGGGCTTGAACTCATGAAACCTTGAGATTATGACCTGAGCTGAAATCAAGAGTCAGAACCACCCAGGTGCCCCAATTTTTGCTTTTTTAAAGTGAAAAAAGCAAAGTTCAGTAGCATCAAGTACACTATTAATGTCATACACCCCTCACTACTATTTCCAAAACGATCTCATCATCCCAAACAGAAACCTCCATCCTCCCACACAGACACAATTACACAATAACCTCCCAATTTCCCCTCCCCCACCCCTGATAACCTCTACTCTGCTTCCTGTCTCCAAGATTCTCACTACTCTAGACCTGGTACAAGTGGAATAGACAACATTTGTCCTTTTGTGATTGTCTCTTTCACTTAGCATAGGGTTCAAGGTCCACCCATGTGTTAACATGTATCAGAACTTCATTCCTTTTTATGGCTTAGATGTGCTATTTTTATAACTAAAAAATAGATACTAATTCGATATTACATAAATCGTCTGTAATGTCCTAAAAAATCCATTGTCCATTACATGTCCATTACAATACCGTCAGATGAGTGCTGTGATAGATGTGCACTCAGGGGCCCTCATTCAGCCTGAGACAGGACAGGATCCACAGAAAAGATAAAGTTTCCACTGAGCTTTGACAGACTCGAAGACTTCTGCGACAGTGCTACTCAAAGAGCTTGCGCCCAGAATGATGTGATCAACATGTTGTTCTCTTCCTTGAGAAAGTCTTGTTACAAAAAACAGTCGGGACAGGGAAGGGGGATCAGTTGGCCCAAACAGTGTGCATAGTAACTTGGTTTGTTCATCTGAATTTACATTCTAGCACATGCTCCTTATCTCATTTCGTGACTCATAACCAAGAATGAATGGGCTGGCCGGTCCGCAAACCATACTGTGAAGAGCATTTTTCTAGAAAACACATTTTTCATTTTCAGTGCTGATGTTAAATCTGATTAACTCTGTCCCCATTTCCTTCCTGCTTTCCTAAATCCCACATGTGTGTTTGCAGAAGTCAAATGAGGTGAAAGAGAACTTCCCAGAAAAGCGACTTCCTGGGGCATTGAGTGCAGTAACACTCTTCTCATAGTTCACTCAGCAAACTGTTACCAAGCATTTCCATCACATGCTCATTTACCAAGTGTTATAGAAAGTGTTTGACCCAAACGTTTAAAATAGGATATGCCTGTGTCTACCCCATAATCTTATCTCAGTTCAAACGTGAAGTTAGAAGACAAAAAGAAAAATTCAAAAATGTTTTATTCATTATTTTTTTTTAAGTAGGTTCCAAGCTCTACACTGTATGGAGGACCAAAGCATTGTAAACATCAAATGTTTATTGAAAGCTTTTCCTACATGGTGTCTCAGTAAGGCACAGTATCCTACACATACTAAACTCCCAGTAAATATAAATTCAAAGTTTTAAGAATGGAAGCGATGCTTTTAAACCTTTATTAGGGATGATGAATACGGCCACACAATCAGGTGCTGATAGAGATGGTGGCCAGAAAGACCAGCTGAAGAGTGATTGCAGTCACCCAGAAGAGAGCTCACAGAGACTCGGTGAGCTCTCTTCTGGGGGATGGAGGAGCTGGGAAGGGCAAATGGCGGCACATGCTCTGGAGGAGGTGGAGGTGATAAGGTTTGGACATGGAGGTTAGAGAATGGGAATCAAAAATTACAACCCCCTTTTCTTTAAGCAAATCACATGTTCCAAACCATGCTTTGTTCTACTCCCTACTTTCCCTGGGGGAGAGGGGGTGGTTCATAGGCTTCCTGTGCTATTTAACCCAATGAGCATTGAAGTGGAATCAGCAATGATTTCCCTGGAGGAGGAGACTCTTCACTAGAAAGAGCTCTCAGGAAAAGTGCTTGAAAGAAAATACAGTTCTCACAAAGCTGGGGATTGTTCCAGAATGTGACTCGTCAAGCGAGACTGTCTCTGCTCCTATCAAAACAGGACTTCTGAGGTTGGGGATTTTCTAAGTGTTTCTTTTCTTCACCCAAACAATATCCACGCAATGCTACCGGGTCACGGATTAGGGGCCACAAAAGAAAAATGACAGGAGTTTTCCAACCATTGCATTATGCTCTCTTTTCAAAACAATTTTATCTGAAAGACTTAGTCACAAACAAAATTACATCCATCCTAGACAAGATGACAAAAACTCTGGGACTATATTAGTCACAAGCGTTGTTTTAATGGGAAAATGGCATGTTCCAGAGCAATATTATGTAGCATTTGCCAATACTGTATTTGCTTTCCCAATAGAGATTTATTATCACTTTTCTGCAAAGTAAAAAAGAAAAAACGTCAGAACTAGTCATTGATTCTCAATCTTACTTCTCCTCCGAGAATAAATTATGAGGTATTATTTTGAGAAAACAAGGGGGCTCTTGATAAAGGCATTGGTTACTTGGCTTTTATGGTGATGCCTGGTATATTGGTTTCCAGGGATCTTGTAGCAAAGTACCCAAACTGCATGGCTTAAAACACGGAAATGTACCGTTTTACAGTTGGGGTGGCTAAAAGTCTGAAATCAAGATGTCTGCAGGATGGTGCTCCCTGTGAAGGTGCTAGAAGAGAATCTATTCCAGACCTTTCTGTTTGCTCCTTGTGGCTGCCAGTAATCTTTGACCCTCCTTGGTTTGTAGACACCTCACTCCAGTTTCTGCCAACGGATACACACGGTGTACCCCCTGTGTGTCGTTACCTCGTCCTTCCTCTGTGGGTCTCTGTCCCTGTGTTTCTTCTTTTCTTAAAAGGACACCACTCATTTTGGATGAAGGCTCACCCTAATGATCTCATCTTTACTTGATTATATCTACAAAGACCCTATTTCCAAATAAGGTCTATTCGCAAGTTCCAGGCTGTCATGAACATCTCTCTTTTGGGACTCATTTCGACCCATAGCACCTGGTAAAGTGGAAGTAAAGATACTTCAGCCTATTTCCTTTGAGGGTACATTCATTGGGATAAGGGAACTGCTGGGCCACACGGTTGGCAAATGTTCAGCTTTGTGACATAATGCCCACCGGGCTTCTTGCAATCCTATTAGCAGAGTATAATGTTTAAAAAAATGTTATTTCAGCATTTGTTAAAGATGGTAAGGAAGACTTTATTAAGGGAACACTTTAGTGGGGGTTTTGCAGTAACGGAGAGAGACTGGGCTCCACTCTGAATACAACAAAGACAAGGAGGGATTGATACCTAAGATGTAGGGTGGGTCAGAGATAGAAAATTATTAGTAGGATACATCAAGACTAGGGGGATTCTTGCTAAATCCAACAGGATTCTTGCTGAAGGCAGGCCAGGTTAGAAGGTACTGAAGGTGAGGGGTGAGGAATTTGATTAGATAGAAAGAGTGGGGATTTTCGCTGAACAGACCCAGCAGGATTCTTGCTAAAAGCTGGACTAAGAGGGCCTAAGACACAGCCCCAGGTCTGGACCTAGCGGAGAAGAGGGCTCAGGGGAGGCTGACTCCGTTTTGGTTAAGGAGAGAATCTTTGTCAATAAGCTTTTTTACCTATGTCTTCATCAACATGTGACACTGTCCTCACAGGGGTCACCCATGGATCAGCATACACTGGCCTGGATGAGTGAGCTTCCTGCGGGTCAAGTAGGCACCTCAGAAGGTACCTGGGCTGGACTCGTCTTGCTTCCAGTCAAGAGGGTGCCATGTGGAGGGAGAACCCCAGCGACTAAGAAGCTTCTGGGGGCACCATGGAGGGTAGGACCTGAACGGGACTGAAGAGGATCATGTTGGAACTGGTCTCTCACTTCATGACCACACTGTGGACATGCCTCTCACCAGAGCACCTGGCAAAGGAGTAATAGAATAAATCAAGAGGAGAAAGTTTGATAAAATGGTTATATAGAAATTTAAAACACCTATATATATATCAAAGTAGCATATACAAAATTAAAAGACAACCAAATCAGAGCACAACTATGATGAACATGACCAAGGGAAAATATACTTCACATACTGAAAGTGTGAACAGATAGATATAAGAAAACCATCTAGATTCAAATAGCTCAAATAGGCAAAAAACAACAATAGAAAAGTAACACAAGTAACATTCCTCTTATTTATCTGTAAGTAAGAGGAATGTTCAAAATCAATAGTAAAGTAATATAAATTAACAAAAGAACACCAGGTTTAATTTACCAAATCAGTATACCAATCCAGCAAGAACTTAGCTCCCTCATCTGAACCATATGAAATTCAAGTTTGGCCAGACTAGGGTAAAAAGTCTTTCTCATTTCATACACATTTGATGTATGTAAATTATACAGCTTTTACGAAAAGAAAATTTCCAATATTCCAATATTCAGTGAATATCTTTAGAAGAGGAATTTTATTTTTTAAATTATTTTAATGTGTATTTACTTTTGAGAGAGAGAGAGAGACAGAGCATGAGTTGGGGAGGAGCAGAGAGAGAGAGAGAGAGGGAGACACAGAATCTGAAACAGGCTCCAGGCTCTGAGTTGTCAGCACAGAGCCCAATGTGGGGCTCAAATTCATGAACCGTGAGATCATGACCTGAGCCAAAGTTGAATGCTTAATGGACTGAGTCACCCAGGAGGCCCATTGTTTTTAAGTTTATTTATTTTGAGAGAGAGAGAGAGAGAGAGAGAGAGAGAGGGAAAGAGAGAGAGAGAGAGAGAGAGAGAGAGAGAGAGAATCTCAAGCAGTCTCTACACTGTTGGCACAGAGCCCAAGGCAGGGCTCGATCCCAAGACCTTGAGATCATGACCCGAAGAGGAATTTTAAACCAGAAATTTCTCTTGTAGAAATCAGTCTTAAAGAATCTGAAACACAGAAGTAACTGTTTACACAAAATGTTTGACTATTATTTATAATAAAATATTAAAAACAGTAAACAGCAAAGATATCCAAGTGATTAAACAAGTTGTGGTAGACTATTAAAAAACAAATTAAAAATATGCTTTATAATTATTCAATAATATGGGGAAATGAATAGAAAAACCTAACCTAAGTAAAATAACATAAAATTGAAAAGAGCATTAAGTGAAAAATATTATTTTACAATTTTAAATAGAAGCTGTAGCATAATATAACATTTTAAATTATACTATATTTTAATATTAGAAATATGCATAGAAAAATATAAGGCATGCATCAGAATATGAATACTGACAGTCTTTGAGTGGTATTGATTTTTAACGTTCTTTGTTATATTTTCAGCATTTTCTATATTTTCCACCATCAATATGTAATATTCCTACAAATTTTAAAGGGTATATGTTCTCCACATATAAGCTTGAATACACAGGAATTTCTTTCATGATGTTCTGGAACCTAGAATTATTTAGAAAAGCGGTGTCATGTGATGCTGAGTGCATGTACTCTGGGCCAGACTGCCAGAGTTTCAGTCCTGGGCTTGCCACCTACTGGCATTGTGACCTTAAGCAAGTCACTTAACCTCTTTGTGCCTCAGTTTCCTCCTCTGTAGAATGGGGGCAACAGTCATCCCCACCACCTGGGGTTGTGTGAGGATCAACTGAGTTAATACAGGTGAAGTGCATAGAGCATGCCCTACGGAGGACAGTTATTATTATTTACAGGAAAAGAAGAAAGAGTTCTCAGTTAGCTAGCACACTCCTGGAAAGCAAGGCCCTGGGTGGCTCAGTCGGTTGAGTGTCTGATTCTGGGTTTCAGCTCAGGTCATGATCCCGGGGTGGAGAGATCGAGCCCTGCATTGGGCTCTGTGCTAAGCGTGGAGTCTGCTTGGGATTCTCTGTCTCTCTCTCTCAAAATAAACAAATAAACATAAAAAAAAAAAGAAAGCAAGGCCCATTTCTCTTAGTTCCTTTACATCTTTAATATCCTCTACCTGCCCCCCAGACAAAAGCCGCGACAATAGTGCTGAGCCCTTAGTGATGTTCTCATAAAATAAAGGGTTAGTAACTGCTTGCCATTACTCTTACTCCTTTACTGCAAACGTCAGAAGTGACCTGCCCGGCATGGGGGGGTCAGTCTGTGAACATAGCTCTACCATCATCATCACCATCATCACCATCATCATCATCATCATCCTACAATAACATAGTACTGTTATTCAATATATTCAATGAAATATTAATGGAAGCAAATCTCCAATCAGCCACTTTGCTTTTTATCAAAATGTTCTGCATTCCTCTTTCCCTTATATCAACACCAACACCTGTTACCTACACAAAGACTGGGTTGTTGGGGCACATGGGTGGCTCAGTCAGTTAAGTGTCTGACTTTGGTTTAGGTCATGATCTCACGATCTGTGAGTTTGAGCCCCGTGGCGGGCTCTGTGCTGACAGCTCAGAGCCGGGACCCTGCTTTGGATTCTGTGTCTTCCTCTCTCTCTGCCCCTCTCCCACTCACACTCTGTGTCTCTCTCAAAAATTAAAAAAAAAAAAAAAAAAATTAAAAAAGAAAAAAAGAAAAAAAGGACTGGGTTGTCAAGGTCTCTCCTTACTGAGGTATTTGACTATGGGTTCTGGGCAAGGAATCCTAGAGTGTGACCCAAAGAAGTGACAGGAGTGTCTGTTCTGGATTTCAAAAGTTGGTGAGCCATATGTAAATAGGATCACATTCAAGGGGAGGTGCTGACATCTAGGAGAGAACCAAGTTATCAGAACAAAGTGACTTTGAGGCTGGTAATGGGACTCTGGGTAGGGAGCTGAAGTGGGGGAGGGGAGGTCAATAGAGCACCAGTACTGGGTACTGTCCTCCATGCTGGGGCTGTGGTTGTGAATGACGGATGGCAGGATACGCTGGGTTTTTCTCTGAGAGTCCTGGGCATCCTGCCAGCACTCAACCCAGCCGTCAGCCGGGTGAGTCGTGCACGATGTCACACAAGCCCACATCCAACTGTTGGTTGTACAGAGATCCAATAGCCTGGGCCTCCAGTTCAAATCTGAACAGTTCTAAACAGTCATCCCATCCTGATTCACTGTAGGGCACCTGTTGAGATGGTATCATCGCCCAATACCCCCCTCTGCCCAGTCATGTCTCTCCCTTCCCCCTTCACAACCTTGATCCCAAGCGCTCCCTAATAAAGGCCTGCAGGGAAATCTCCACCTCGGAGTCTATGATAGTCCCACCTCCCACGGAGCTTACAAACTAGTGGGACATCCAGAAAGCAAACAAGCAAGCAAACCAATCAATAGTTTCAGAAGAAAATAAGTACTCGGAGGAACATAAAATAGGAAAAATGGATAAGCAGGGACAGGATAGGGGCAGGCGGACCAGGGAAGGCCTCTGAGGAAAGGACTTTGCGTTGAAACAAAGCACATTGGTGAAGTCAAAGGTCAGGATTAGCAGAAAGAAGGCGCTGACCCTGGAGTGGAGCCATCCAGGGCGAGCTGGGGAACACAGAGTTGGAAAGAGCCTTCCTGTGGGGAAACTTACAGGCCTGACAAGGAGTGTGGATTTCATCCTGGCTGAATGAAAAGACCCGGGAGGGTTTTAAGTGCTCCAGAGACCTGATCTAATTTAGGTCTTTAAAAGATTATTCTTGCTGCTGGGTGGAAAATAGATTTCAGAGAAGTAAGAATAGAAGCTGGGAGACTATTCAAGAGATTTCTACCTTAATCCAGGTCACTGCTTCTCAAAATACAAGTTGCAGCCCATTAATGGGTAATGCCATCAATTCAATGGTTGTGAACAACATTTTTAAAGGAAATGGCTTAGGCTAGATTTGAATAGAATAAGATAGAATAGAAAATTGAGTGGGTGGCATTCAGTAAGAGTAAATGCCATTTCATGATACTTAGTGGGGTTAAAAATAGTTTTATACAACTGTGTTGATTAATTGATTGATATCTATAGGTTGTGTTCATTAATCAGGACCAGAAATGGGGCGCCCGGGTGGTCAGTTGTTTAAATGTCTGACTTCAGCTCAGGTCATGATCTCACAGTCCATGGGTTCGAGCCCTGCATTGGGCTCTGTGCTGACAGCTCACAGCCTGGAGCCTGCCTCAGATTCTGCATCTCCCTCTCTCTCTCTGCCCCTCCTTTACTAACACTCCGTCTCTCTCTCTCTCTCTCTCTCTCTCTCTCTCTCTCTCTCTCTCTCTCAAAAATAAATCAGGACCAGAAAAGATGACTTCAGAAGGAAGGAGAGTTGACAAAGGACCAAAGCATTGTGATGTCCTGAAGTAGTCAGTGGGGTCAGACACCTGTGAGAAGTGGGTGGGGAAACAGCACAGGGCCTAGAGGTATGAAGCCCAGAGTAAATGCCAGAACAACATGAGGTTGCTCAAGAAGGTAGAGAGCAGCTGGAGTGAGAGGCTGCCTCGGGTAGGTTGTGCTTTGAAGTAGTATCAATCCCCAGCAGAGGCAAAATGCTCTGTTTTATTTGGAATTTAAAAAAAAAGAAAAAGAAGTCTGCTGGGGGAAGGCCGACCCAACCACACGATAGCAGAGCTGCATTTGGGGAGGAGCCCAGTTTCATTCCAGACCCACTGAGCAGGCTCACTCAAAATGCAAGACCTGGCAGCACAGAGCCCGACGCAGGGCTCGAACTCACGGACCACGGGATCATGACCTGAGCTCAAGTCCGATGCTTAATCACCTGAACCTCCCAGGCTCCCCTAAGTTTTTATTTTAATCAACTGGTGCTTATCAGGATAAGTGCACTCCTTAATCCCCATCACCCATGTCACCCATCCCCCCATCCAACCTCTCCTCTGGTGATCATCAGATTATTCTCTATGGTTAAGAGTCTGTTTCTCTCGTTTTTTCCCCCTTTGCTCATTTGTTTTGTTTCTTAAATTTCACATATGAGTAAAATCATATGGTATTTATCTTTTTGTGACTGACTTATTTCACTTAGCACTATACTCTGTAGGTGAGCCCATGTCATTGCAAATGGCAAGATTTCATTTCTTTTCATGGCTGAATAATATTCCACGTATATTTGCACCACATCTTCTTTATCCATTTATCTATTGATAAGCACTTGGGCTGCTTCCATATCTTGGCTATTTTAACTATCTTGGATACATAATACAGGGGTGCATATATCCCTTTGAATTCGTGTTTTTGTATCTTTGGGTAACTTCCTAGTAGTGTGATTGCTAGATCATGGGTAGTTCCGTTTTTAACTTTTTGAGGAAACTCCTTAATGTTTTCCACAGTGGCTGCACCAGTTTGCATTCCCACCAACACTGCGCGAGGGTTCCTTTTCCTCCGCATTTGTGTCAACACTTACAGTTTCTTGTGTTTTTTGTTTTACCCATTCTGACAGGTGTGAGGTGATATCTCATTGTGGTTTTGATTTGCATTTCCCTGATGATCAGTGAGGTTGAGCATCTTTTCAGGTGTCAGTTGGCCATCAGTATGTCTTCTTTGGAGAATGTCTGTTCGTGTCTTCTGCCCATTTTTAAATTGGATTATTTGTTTTTTGGGTGTTGAGTTTTATAAGTACTTTGTATATTTTAGGATACTAACCCTTTATCAGATATGTCTTTTGAGAACATCTCCCGATCCCTAGGCTGCCTTTTAGTTTTGTTGATTGTTTCCTTCACTGTGCAGAAGCTTTTTATTTTACTGTAGTTTCGATAGTTTATTTTTGTTTTTCTTTCCCTTGCCTCAGGAGACCTATCTAGAAAGAAGTTGCTACAGCCGATGTAAAAGAGGTTTACTGCCTGTGTTCTCTTCTAGGACTTTTATGGTTTCAGGTCTCATAATTAGATCTTTAATCCATTTTGAGTTTATTTTTGTGTTTGGTGTAAGAAAGTGATCCAGTTTCATTCTTCTACATGTTGCTGTCCAGTTTTCCCAGCACCGTTTGTTGAAGAAACTCTCTTTTTTTCCCATTGGATATTCTTTTCTGTTTTGTCAAAGATTGATTGACCATATAGTTGTGGGTTCATCTCTGGGTTTTCTATCCTGGTCCATTGATTTGTGTCTATTTTTCTGCCAACACAATACTGTCTTAATCACTAAAACTTTGTAATATAACTTGTAGTCTAGAATTCTGATGCCTCCAGCTTTGCTTTGCTTTTTCAAGATCGCTTTGGCTATTCAGGGTCTTTTGTGGTTCCACACAAATTTTAAGATTGTTTGCTATAGATCTGTGGAAAATGCTGTTGGTATTTTGATAGGGATTGCATTTAATGTGTAGACTGATTTGAGTAGTATAGACATTTTAACAATATTTGTTCTTCCAATTAGCATGGAATGTTTTTCTATTTCTTTGTGTCATCTTCAATTTCTTTCATCAATGTTTTGTAGTTTCAGAGTACAGGTCTTTCACCTTTCTGGTTAGGTTTCTTCCTAGTTATCTTCTTGGTTTTGGTGCAATTGTAAATGAGATTGTTTATCTTACTTTCTCTTTCTCCTGCTTCATTATTGGTATATAGAAATGCAACAGATTTCTGTACATTGATTTTGTATTCTGTGACTTTATTTATTTACCAGTTCTAGCAGGTTTTTTTGGGGGGGGTGGAGTCTTTCAGGTTTTCTATAAATAGTATCATGTCATCTGCCAATAGTGAAAGTTCTACTTCTTCCTTACCCATTCGAATGCCTTTTGTTTCCTTTTGTTGTCTGATTGCTATGGCTAGGACTTCCAGTACTAAGCTGAATAAAAGTGGTAAGAGTGGACATCCTTGTCTTGTTCCTGAACTTACAGGAAAAGCTCTCAGTTTTTCCCCATTAAGGAGGATATTACTATGGGTTTTTCATATATGGCCTTTATTATGTTGAGATGTGAACCCTCTAACCTACTTGTTGAGGGTTTTTTATCATGAATGGATGATGTACTTTGTCAAATGCTTTTTCTGCATCTACTGAAATGATCATATGATTCTTATTTTTTTTCATCGATGTGCTGTATCATGTTGATTGATTTGTGAATATTGAATCCCCCTTGCAACCCATGAATAAATCCACTTGACTGTGGTGAATGATTTTTTTTAATGTACTGTTGGATTGGTGTGCTACTATTTTGTTGAGGATTTTTGCATCTATATTCATCAAAGATATTGGCCTATAGTTCTCTTTTTTAGTGGGGTCTTTATCTGGTTTTGGTATCAGGGTAGTGCTGGCCTCATGGAATGAATTTGGAAGTGTTTTTCCCTTTTCTATTTTTTGGGAATAGTTTGAGAAGAATAGGTGTTAACTCTTCTTTAAATGTCTGGTAGAATTCACTTGTGATGCCATCTGGTCCTGGACTTTGTTTGTTAGAAGTTTTTTTTGTTTTTTGTTTTTTTTTACTGATTCAATTTCTTTGCTGATTATCAGTCTGTTCAAGTTTTCTATTTCTTCCTGTTTCAGTTTTCGTAGTCTATATGTTTCTAGGAATTGAATTTATCTATTTCTTCTAGGTTGTCCAATTTGTTGGCATGTAGTTATTCATAATATTCTCTTATAATTGTATTTCTGTGGTGTTGGTTGTTATTTCTTCTCTCTCATTTGTGATTTTATTTGAGCCCTTTCTCTTTTTTTCTTGATAAGTCAGGCTAGAGTTTTGTCAGTTTTATTAATTTTTTCAAAGAAACTGCTCCTGGTTTCATTGATCTGTTCTATTGCTTTTTAATTTCTATATCATTTTTTTCTGCTCTAATCTTTATTATTTCCTTTCTTCTGTTTGTTTGTTGTTCTTTTTCCAGCTTCTTTAGGTATAAGGTGCAGTTGTTCATATGAGATTTTTCTTGCTTCTTGAGGTAAGCCTGTCTAGCTATATACTTCCTTCTGGTGACTGCTTTTGCTGCATGTCAAAGGTTTTGAACGGTTGTGTTTTCATTTTCATTTGTTTCCATGTACTTTCAAATTTCCTAGATGACACATTCATTGTTTAGTAGCATGTTTTTTAACCTCCATGTATTTGTGGTCTTTCCAGATTTTTTCTTATAATTGACTTCTAGCTTCAAAGCAATGTGGTCTGAAAAGATGCATGATATGACTTTAGTCTTTCAGAATTTGTTGAGGCTTGTTTTGTGGCCTAATATGTGATCTATTCTGGAGAATGTTCCACATGCACTTGAAAAGAATGTGTATTCTGCTGTTTCAGGATGGAATGTTCTGAATATATTTGTTAAATCCATCTGGTCTAGTTTGTCATTCAAAACCATTGTTTCCTTGTTCATTTTCTGTTCAGATGATCTGTCCACTAATGTAAGTGGGGTGTTAAAGTCCCCTACTGTTATTATTATTGATTAGTTCCTTTATGTTTTTTATTAACTGTTTTATGTGTATGGGTGCTCCTATGTTGGGTGCATAAATATTTATGATTGTTATATCTTTTTGTTGGATTGTCCCCTTTACTATTAATGTCCTTAAGAGAAACTATTCTTAAAAAAATGTTCTAATCTCGGGGCACCTGGGTGGCTCAGTGGGTTAAATGTCTGACTTCAGCTCAGGTCATGGTCTCACAGTTCATGAGTTCAAGCCCCGAATCAGGCTCTGTGCTCACAGATCACAGCTTGGAGCCTGGAGCCTGCTTCAGATTCTGTGTCACCCTCTTTCTCTGCCCCTCCCCCACTCGTGCTATGTTTCTCTTTCTCTCTCTCCCTCTCTCAAAAATAAAAATTAAAAAAATTGTAATGTTCTAATCTCATTCTTTATCTTCTTTTCAGTCTGCATACTTTATTTGGTATATCACTTATATGATTCTACATCCAGGTACCCAAACAGAAGGAAAGAAGTTTAACACTCAGATCGTATTTTAGAGAGAAACCTGGAAAACTCAGAGGTTTGGATTCACAGCCTCAGATCAAGCTCCCACACCATTTCAAGGTTCAGTAGGCAGTAATGATTTCTTCCCTTCTCCCTTGTCACCTGCCAGCGAGGCTGCCCACCCCATTTGCCTCTTGGCAGCAGAGAACTCAAGAGAAGACCCCTCAATGGATGGTGTTTGTGTCTTCACTTCACACCCTTAATCTGGGTGGGAGGAGGGGCAGAAAAGAGGTCTTTTTTCTAGAGAGTGTACATACACGAATGACAATAGAGTAAGAACCAGGAGTCATCCTCACCCATGGGATCCCAGTAGAATAAAATTAAATCAGAGGGTTAATTGTTCCAACAACCTGATAGAATCGAGCTGTCTTTTAACCAAGATGCTTCCTGCTCGTTCTCCCATCTGTTTAATAGAGCATTCACATCAATTACCACTGCACTGCAGTAAAAACAAGATGCTAAAAGCAGAGCTGCCCCAGGAGACAGGCAGGACCAGGACTCCAGGAGCTGATGGTGGTGGCTGCCTCACCCAAACAAATCTGTCTCCTCACAGGGATTCCAGATGAAGTTTATAATGTGAACTTAGTTCTTTGTTTGTTTCTCCCTTCTGGAGGTGGGGTGGTTACCATAGAAATCAAGATTGTGCAGGAAGTTGAATTACTGAGCCCCCCCCCAAGGATTCGTTTTTAGGGTCAGAAGAAACACTGACAGGAAGGGAACTGAAGGAAACATCAAGGTGCCTTCAGAGAGAGTCACATAAAGTCCAAAGTAGCCACAGCTTCCAGAATTCAGACTGTAACACTGACTCGACACTCACACTCTGAAATGACCGTTGTCCTAAGGAAGAATAACAGGTGAGGTTCACTGCTGCTCTGTAAGACATACACGAGATTCCTGCCCTTTTGTAAGTAGGCAGCTCTCCAGCAGCTCATGACAGAGCCAGAGCTTGACTTTGGATTTAGGCAGCACAAATTACTTAAGGAGGTTTGCAGTACTGAGGGATTTTGCTGATTCCTCAGTGATTTTTCAGCAAACCTGTACTTATAGGGGAAAAAAAATGAAATCTCACTGGAAAGTATTATCCTGTATTCCTAATTTCCATGCCTGACAATCACTTACTGGGGATCCATGGGAGAGAAAAGTGGATGAACACACCTCCCACCACCATGGAGTCACAGAAACTTGGGGATCCCAGGTCACCCCAGCCCCTCACTTTCCAGTTGATGAGTGGCTTATAAGAGTTGTACCACCCATGGTCTGTCACCTAAAACCTTAACCAGGTCTCCTGAAAAGCTCTCCTGGAGAACTTCAGTCCTGGAGTCAGATGACCCGAGATTAAATTCCTGCTCAGCCATTCACACTTTTTGATTCTAGGAAGGTCACTTAACCTCCCCAATCCTCATTTTCTTATCCACAAAACCTGTTCTTTCTTCCTGCCTCATAGATGATGGTGAAGCTCAAGCGAGGTACGACGTAAAGCAAGCGCTCCTAATTGGCAGACATATTTACAAAGGGAAGACATTATCAGGACTTCCTGTCTGTGGACCGGACTCCTCATCTCTGCTGATGAATGAGGGGGTGGCAGGCACCAGGTGCTCTTGAGGTCTTGTCAGGAAGATGCTAACAAAAATACCCAAACACTTTGGCACTTTGGTCCTCTTTTTTCTTTTTTTTTTTTTAAATACATTAATGTGCAAGAGTTTGATTTGAGTTAGGAATGTCAGGCTGCTTGGGACAGCAGACACATCAGAGTTGGTTCCAACAGATTTGTTGTCAAACCTCCTAAAAAGAGACGTGGCGCCACCTCCGTTTTCCCACTTCCTTCAGCTTCCATAGGCTTTTCTTGTCAGCACCCCCTTCACTAGCACCTGCCAAAAGAGCAAGTGGGCAGGACGCGTCTCCTGTGTTATCATTCTCTGTTGCTTTACCCTTTTAGCCAGACTTGCATTTTCACCTCAGTGTAAGAGAAAAGACAGTGACTGTAAGACAGGAATGATCTTCCTTGGATTTCCATCTGCTCTCTGTAAAATAGTGCCAAGGGTAGTATCCATTTTTAAAACACGTGGTAAAATAATAAGGAAGCATTATTATCTGTGTCATTTTTTGGTGCCAATGCCTGAGTCTGAAATTAAATATACTTTCAGAGGTGGGGGGAGATGGTCATCTAGCCTAATGCCTGCCCATAGTAGGCACTCAATAAATATTTATTGAAGAAATAAATGAATGAATGGAGAGTATTTGTGACTTTGAAAATATTTAGTAGTAAAACAATGTCCTTTTTAAAATTTTACCTGAAATGCCAATATTTTGCTCGGTCAATTCAGCCTCTCGTTTCCCTCCAGAAATTCCTGAGGCCCCTCCAAGGTGCCTAAGAATAGAGATGAAACCACAGAACCTTATGAAATCACCAACATTTTTATTCTCGTATTTTGGCCTTTCCTCCATAAAGCTTTCCACTTTTAGATTGAAAAGTTTGTCAGTTTGACTTGTTTAAAGAATACTATTTTGTTTGTACCTCACACCTTTTTATCAAAGTAGAGTCTGAATTCCCCAGTAACAGGTATCATGTAATTACACACAAATCGTATGTTCTGTTTGACATTCCTTAAAGTCATTCCATTTAGTTGAACAGGTGAGTAGAAATGATTGCCAGAAAAACCAAAAAGTAAAAGATCCCATCATGTGCCAAGTTTACCAAGATTCTACAATACTGTACTGATCTAAACAGGAACCAAACCTATTTTCCCATGGATTCCAGATGCAGCTGGGTGGAAACGTTTATATTTTTTGTGTGTCTTGGTAGGAAGCTGAAATATATTCTCATACTATTCACTGCAATGAGGATTTATATACAATTATAAATTTATTGTATTTAATTATACAATAAAATAATTTCTTGCTGGAAGAGTGATCAGGGGGTCCCTTACCCACTTCTCATTCAAAGGCACAACATAGACCCTTGGCATTTGAGGAATTCCAAATAACAAATTCCACTACCGACTCTGATGTTCTTCACGAAGTATATTAGTTTAATGGAAAAGAGGAGAGTGAGCTCTTTGGACCCTTCCAGATGGCTGTGGTAAATGAGGCAATGAATAGAGAATAGTTAAGCCCAGTAGAAATGGAGATGCTGGCGGTTGGCTAGGCTCACTCACTAGCTAAGACATTTGTTCCTACACATCAGCCCTGAAGCACACAAGTTCCTAGTCTCAGCTGGTCTAAAAGTTGCTCCATACCATGGACTTATCAGATTACTTGTGAAGAATTTAAACTCTAGAAGTTTCATCTGCGATAAAGGTCTACTTTATTCTTAAAAAAAAAAAAAATCACCTGAGATTCCATCCAAGGGGAATCAGTCCCACTAATCTCATAAGACACCATCCATCAGTAAGTCAATAACGACTTGGCCATTCCAGACAAATTACAAAGTAAAGTGTCCCTTCCAAAATGTGCTTCCAAAGTTCTAGCACATTGTTTAAAGGTCAATGGCACAAAATTCTGTTCCTGATGCCACAGATGTTGTTGGTATTTTCCATTGATGTTTGTTTTCTATTTTAACTGGAAAATTTGAAAATTACATAATTAAGTAATGATTATAAACATACACTAAACACAAAGAGGTTTCAATTAAGAAATTATAGACAGAATCCCCAAAAACTTTCTAAGGATTTGAGGCAAACTGTGGTATCGGATGAGAAAATATCATCATCATCGGAGTAGGAATTACATGAAAGCCAGGAGAAGTCTCCAACATCTGCATCGTTACTAAGAATATAAACGCATTCACTTATCTGAAATGATTCAAGAAATCTCCGTCATTGAACTTTTTAAATAAAACGTTTAAATAATATTCTCTTAAGTTTTGTACCACACATTTTACTGAAAGAACTCAAGACAACTTACACATTAACATTAAGTCAAGACACAAGATATTGCACGTAGAGAGAAAAAAGACCAGATTGCATGTGAAGTAATATGCACTTGTGCTCCTCAGAAGAAGGTAACTTGGTGTCCCTTGGTAAAAATACCAAGCAGGTTGCAAGTTTTCTTATCTGCTGAAGCAAATAAGAAATCCCACAACAAATAAATCCATTCCTATCTAGAGGTGGGGTTTTGCACATTCATCACATTTAGAAAATAAGAGATTCTTTTTGACAATTCAAAAGAACAAAGAGTCAAGCAAAGAATGTCCCAAAGACAATCACCACCAACCAGTTTTGCCTAGTGTTCCCAAGGCATCGATGATGATACAACATGTGAATTAAGGTTCCTGCTCCCCACCCGGACCCCACCTCCTTTCCTCTTGATTTTAGTAGCATTTGCAGCAACCAAATCTGCAGATTTCACACACCCCACTCTGCCTTCCCTGGAACTGGGTCTAGAGTCCAGGGCATCTCGCAGTGCATGTGAGGAGGCGTCCAGACAGACGCTGAGATTGCTCCTGGGCCCCCCTCCCCGCGTCAGGGCTGGGTGGTCCCACCCCTTGCCCATGTGGAACCACGTGGCCTGCAGGCCTTGCTGCCAGGCTGCCCGAGGCCCCACCTCCCTGATTCCCAGGGGCTCCCTGCCTCCCAGTCCTGGGGTCTGTAGGAAAATTGTGACCCTCTAGCAGAGCCCTCATTGCCCACCCTCCTGTCCCTTTCCTCACATAAGAAATTCTTTCCTAGTTTGAGAGAAGGGCACCTTCTTCATCTTTTGATATTTCTCTAAACATTTTGCCTGATTTCAAGTCCTTTGCATCCTCCTAACATGTTTAAGGAAACCAAAGCCAGGAAGAGTCTTGCCAGCTGTTTTCTGTTTTCTTCCTTGTTCCATTCCTCTCTCAAGTGATGAGCAGAAGATCTCCTTGACAACTGAAAGGGGGAAAGGAGCCTAGTAAATTCTCTGTTCCCTCCCCATGTGGCCCTTAGAACCCTCCATCTTCTAGCTTTTACCCACCCCCACTGGCCTGCACAATGGGTCCCCTCCCTGCATTGCAGCCACAGTGGCCTTTCCATGGTCCTTTGCACTCACTGGGATCCTCATACTACAGGGCCCTTGCACATGCTGTGCACACTATGTGAAAGACTCTTACCCTCTTCTCTAGTAATGAACCTTCTCAGGTCAGGCGTCCCTTCCTCAAGAGCCTTTCTGTCCCTGTTTGTCCTTTTCAAAAATGTTCATATCACAGTATTCCCCTGCTAGTAGCCATTATCCCACTTGATACTTAATATATTTTTTTTACTTTTTTAAATGTTTATTTTTGAGAGAGAGAGAGAGAGAGAGTAAGCAGGAGAGGGGCACAGAGAGAGGGGAGACAGAATCTGAAGCACGTTCCAGACTCCGAGCTGTCAGCACAGAGCCTGACACAGGGCTCGAACCCACAAACCGTGAGATCATGACCTGAGCCGAAATCGGATGCTCAACTGACTGAGCCACCCAGGTGCCCTAATATTTATGTACCCACCTCTCTTCATAGGCTGTAAGCTCCATAAACTCAGGCTGTCTGGCTTTGAGGTCACTCTTCCTTTGCATAAACTCTGACACTTAAATAAATGCTGAACTGAATGAATGAATGAATGAATGAATAAAGGAATTCAATAATAAGCTCAGCGAATAAACGCTGGTTACTGAATGACTGTGCTACACTGCCTCCTTTCTCCTTAGCTCTCTGCTCTTCCATGAGCCCCTGTGATTCAGCTCTTAATGTATCGTCTATCAATGAGATACAGATTTTCCATGAAGTAGTAAAATAACTTTCTGTATCCTGTTCCTTTAAACCTCCCATCTTGGCTACTCTTAGATAATTGCGCTCAGAAGTCTCTTACTAAATTTTGGATTCACCATTGAACTCATTTGTAGGTGCTATAGTTAGCCAACTCCTTTCAAATAATTTCCTTCTTTTCTTTTTTTTTAAATATTTATTTTTGAGAGAGACAGAGAGAGAGCACCCACGCATGTGAATGGGGGAGGAGCACAGAGAGAGGAAGACCGAGGATCTCTCTGTGCTGCCAGTGCAGAGCCTGATGTGGGCTTGAACTCATGAATCTTAAGATCATGACCTGAGCCGAAGTCAGAAGCTTAACCGACTGAGCCAGCCAGATGCCCCTCCTTCTTTTTTTTTTAATTAAGCTTTTGTAAGTGTGAATTGTGCATTCCCACCTGAAAGCGTGAATACTTTTTGACCTTGCTTTAGCCTGCAGTCTTAAGGGTCATGGGAATAAGAGATTTCAATTGCATTCAATTTTCAGCTCAAGGAAACCAACTTTGGAGTTGAGTCTTGCAGACCATGCAGTTGAGCCCAATGAATGGCCTACTTCATTCAATGACTGGCAGGCCTGTGAGTCATGCTAGTGTAATTACCTAGTTCACTCACCCAGTTGATGTGCAAACCTTGTCAATGTAGTAGCCATAGTCACCTGCCAGAAAATTCTTCAGTTCTCCGGTCAGATCCACAAATATCAACAATCCTCAAAGACCACAATTATGTCAATGAACTAGAATTTAGGAGACCTTTGGTTAAATTTTAGACGTGGTATTCGGCTGGATATTAGAGGTGGTGGCCCCAAAATTTAGAGAGGAGAGAATTAAGGGCAGCAATCTTGTTGGGAGATGAGGTTTGAAGCTGGTTTTGTGCAGGAAATGTCAAATGTCCACATCATATAATGGGGAGATGTCTAGATGAAAATTATCAGAGAGAAGTGGGAAGGCTGAAGGGTCCCCATTCCTCACCTCTTGGCTCTAACTGGCATTTGACCTCCTGAAAACAAACTCCTGGTTTTTTTCTGCCCTCCCCCCACCCTTCCCCTCTCCTGCGATAATTGTAGCTTTTAATAATGGTATTGCTAGTTTGACCTTCGGAGTTCACAATCTGCTTAATTCACCTTACAGTGCCTAGCACGGAAACAAAACGTGATTAGTAAATATATCTCGATCGTGAGAAATACAGTAATATACAGTGATTTAAATTAGGGTATCCAGGGGCGCCTGGGTGGCTCAGTCGGTTGAGCGACCGACTTTGGCTCAGGTCATGATTTCGCGGTTCGCGGGTTCGAGCCCTGCATCGGGCTCTGTGCTGACAGTTCAGAGCCTGGAGCCTGCTTCGCATTCTGTGTCTCCTTCTCTCTCTGCCCCTCCCCCATTCATGCTCTGTCTCTCAATAATAAATAAATGTAAAAAATATTTTTTAAAAATTAGGGTATCCATATACTTGTCTTTCATGCATATTAGACAAATACATTTTACTTATGGTGCCATTTAAGATTTATCACTTTCAGAAATACTTACTTATATTATAGTAGGTTCTGCCTGTTTGTACTCTGTCTCTATTTCTCTCTCTCTGATTATTCTAGTGCACCAAAAATTATTGAAACCCACTTTTTAAAAGATTCTTCCTCTCCTCTTTAGAAATCAACCCCCGAAAACCTCCAAAGCCAAAAAGGTAGAATTTGTCACAAACTCAAAGAGAGCTTGAGGCACAATAGCGGTGATAAGTTCCCAGGGTTCCAAAGTGGTAAAGATTTTTCATTCGACAGCGAAGAGCTCATTCATTCTCTGAGTCATTTACTAACATTTCAGGAGGCGTGTAGATTTAGAGGCCCAGGGAACTGACCTGAAGTTTAGGTAAATAGCCACCAGGTGGGGTGAGCACTACACTCAGTCCCAAATGGAGGCTGCAGTAGTTTCCCTGTAGAGTTGAGATGCTTTCTATTTTTCCACTATGGAACTTCCTGCTAAGACAGTTGACCCGACGTGATCTTATTAGATGCTATCGAAACAATGACACTTCATATCCCAAGGTTTTCCATGGAATAAAACATAAGCCTTGAAAGTGTGATTATTTGTGTACCTCTACTTCCAGCTAAACAGGAAACTCCTGGGGCAGGACCAACACTGTTCCCAGTGGCATCGAGGGCGTTGCAAGGACTTTGCCTGCCCTGGAAGGTGCTCGCTAAATGCTTGTTGAACGGAGGTCTTCATCATCGAGAGGAACCGTGTCATAGCCATCAAATCCTGACTCGATCATGTCTGACCTGCCTACCTTTTCTCCTGGGTCCTTCTCTTGGGCCCCTGTCTTTCTGGAATGACTGGAGTGAGGCACTGCAGACATGCAGAAAGAAAGGAAGAGTTTTCTGTGTTTAGTCTGAGACTCTTGCTCTCCTCCTACGTTTCCACCACTGCTTAATCGGACGAAGAAGAAACCACTGAAACTCCAGCTCAGTCCAAGGATAATCTGATCTTTGACACAGAGTCTTGCTACTCAGAGTGTGGTCCCAGCCCAGTGACACCGGCCTCAGCTGGGAGCCTGTTCAAGTCTCAGACCCCACCCCAGGCCTCCTGAATCAGAATCTGCATGTTATAAGATCCTAGACACCTTCCTGCACATCACCTTCTGAGAGGCCCTGAGACAGGCCTTTTGGGCACAGTGTTCACCCTCTCCTAGATATAAATGCTAGTCTCCTAGGTAGCCTCCCGCCCCTGCCTCTCTGCCTTTACCCCGGGTGCATCTGGCCAGGGAGTCCTCAGGGATGAAATCTGTCACAGGCATCCCCCTGGTGTAAGGCATCACCCCACATCACAGTACAGTAAACCTGATAAGACTCCCACTTGGTCCAGTTCATGGCTATCCCCCAACCCTAACACAGTCCTCCTTGCCTTCAGCTATAGAACCTTCTTCTGGCAGGATCTACAGGTGACTCATAACTACGTTTGGGACCTGCCTGGGCCACTTAAGAAATTCAGGGCAGCTTGATAAAACCCTTCCTGAGAGCCTCCATCCACCTGAATACACCCGGCTACTTTGGCCTCCCTCCACCTGATACAGAAGCAAGTCATGGACCCTGCAAGTCAGCCTCTCCTGGGGAGAGGGCAGGATCATCCGACTTCCACACACTCCTCAGTTTATCCGGAATCTCTTCCCCACGGCCAAAGCCCAGAGAGGGCAAATCAGGACACAGAGGTGGAAAGCTTCCTGTTTGCCATCTTGCTATACGTTTCTAAACCTCCCAGATTAGAATGCATTAGGTAAGATGCAGGTGGATTTCTCGGGAAGATGAGGGCCACACTCAGGTGTTCCGGAAGTTTAAGAGGCATTCACATCCATCCTTTGATTTGGGCTCACATGGAGCCCCCCCACAATGATGCTTGCTGCCTCACTGCTGAATGGGCACCTCATTTCTCCTGGCACTATTTCCCTATATTAGGTCCGTGAACCACAAGCACAACAAACCTTGTGTCGCAGGGAGGTGGGGGAGACTGACGGAGACCACGAATGTCCAAAAACTTTGTATACTGTCAACTGCCGAACGAGGGTGACCACCTCTTGCTGTTTGGTGTTTATAGTTTAGAAAGCAGTTTTACATTTGGTATCTCATTCGATCTGTACGACCCTCCTTTGACTTGGGTAGAACACGTATGATTGATTCTTGTGACTGGTGGTCATTAAGTTCTATGAAGTCTCCACAAACACTGAATCAACTAATACTGAACCGTTGCTCCTAAGGGAAATACTGGCTTTGGTTCCTGCCAGTGCCTGGTCACCTCATGTCCATCGACTGATCATTACATACATGTGCTCCATGCGTGCTTCTGCTTCAAGACACCTTGTTTAATACATACTGTTGATTTACTAGCATCGAGCTCTTGGCCATCAGCGCTATAACTCATGCTGGGATGAGGCTCGTCTAAGGAACATGCATTTTCCTCATAAGGCATGTCACTTTGGAGCAGCACACAGCCTCGGCACTAGGCTTGGAGCTGTTTTATTTATTTTGTATTTTTAAAGTTTATTTATTTATTTTGATAGAGAGAGAGAGAGCGCGCAAGCAGAGGAGGAGCAGAGAGAGGAGAGACAGAATCCTAAGCAGGCTCCATGCCATCACCACGGAACCCGACGTGAGACTAGAACTCATGAACCGACTGATCATGACCTGAGCTGAGATCAAGAGCTTAACCAACTGTGCTACCCAGGAGCCCTTGGGGCTGTTTTAAACAACAGCATTAAAATTCACAACAATTTTTTTAAATGTAGCATTAAATAAGCACTGCAAAAAGGACACCTATGGGAGCAGGAACAAGTATGGGAGCAGGAACAAGTATGGGAGCAGGAACAAGAAGGCAGGGTGTTGTCTCGTCGGAATCATGTAGGAACATGTGCATCAGATGACTCAAAAATTTCCCCTGCTCTGCATCAACCCTCCCATGACTGTAAAAGCACCGTGAGCAATGATTGGGGGATTCAGATACATTTTAGAAGGGGGCAAGCTCACAACAGAAGAGTCCATGAGTAAGGAGGTTCGACTGAAATGTAATCCCCATTTCACGGGAACAAACACTACTGTCAAGTGACTTATCAGGGGTCTTGTTACAAGTGAGCCGCACGTCTAGGGTGTGAACCAAGGCTCTTGCTCCAGCTGCAGCTTTTCTCCAGGGACCACAGGACCCCTCTTCCCTTCAGCTGCCAGCGGCCGCTCGCCAGTTGAGCTGCCGTAAGTTCAAATCCTGATGTGAGCTTCCAAGGGAGGGCCCTTGGGGGTCACCTGACTTCTATGTGTGGGAGGCTGAAATGAGCCAGAGGAAACCTCAGAGGCTGATTTTTGGTTTCCTCTTGGACCCACCACACAGAAATATAGGCCAAGGTTATTATACGTCATCTGTGCAAAGAAAGCAATAATCTAATTTGTGCTGATTCTTTGAATCCTCTTCACCCCAATTCCTACTGGGACAAGAGGAAGAATATTCTAAGACACTGTGGTGGGGGACAGCAGGAATACCAAAATGGGTAAAAAAAAGTCTAAAAACAGAAATAGAAATACCCTATAGGGAGAAGCCGCACCCAATTCTCAGGCTCGTGAATTCCTACCCCAGTATTTTCTTTCTGCCATTAAAAAAAAATCTTTTAATGTTTATTTATTTTTTGAGAGAGAGATACAGAGTGTGAGTGGGGGAGGGGGAGAGAGAGAGGGAGACACAGAATCCGAAGCAGGCTCCAGGCTCTGAGCTGTCAGTCACATTTCAAACTGGGGACAGGTGATCACGTATCCAGCAGCTTAAATACGTCCGCACACTGGCCACTCTCAGTGTCTGTCTGAACTCCAGATTCTCCGGGTGGGGCCTGCTCAGCCTCTCCAACCCTAACCGCCCCCAACTCCTAGTCCTTTCCCCAAACCTGCCCCCTGCGGCCTTCCCCAAGAACACTTGGTCCCAGTCGTCATCCTTAGGCAATACATCCCTAACTGTCCTTCCTTGTTCTGTCCTTGCCCTCTAGTTTGTTCTCAGTACACCAGCCAATGTGAGCCTTTAAAACATAAGTTAGATCACCGGGGCACCTGGGTGGCTCAGTCTCAAGGTTGAGTGTCCAATTTTGGCTCAGGTCATGATCTCACGGTTCGTGGGTTCAAGCCCCGCATTGGGCTCTGTGCTGACAGCTCAGAGCCTGGAGCCTGCTTCGGTTCTGTGTCTCCCTCTCTCTCTGTCCCTCCCCTGCTTGTGCTCTGTCTCTCCCTGTCTCTCTCTCTCTCTCTCTGAAAAATAAATAAACATTAAAAAAATAAAAATAAATAAAACATGTTAGATCATGACACTCTCTCAACTCTTGGATGGCTTCCCATCTCACCCAGAGCAAAAGCCTACATCTTACAGGCCCCACATTATTTCATTTGCCTTCACCCCCTACACTCACCTCTCTTCTTCTCCCTGCACTCATTCTGCTTAGTGCTTCCGAGAATACGTCAGGTGTCCTACCTCAGGGCCTTCGCATGTGCAGTTTCCTGTTTATAAGTTTCCCTCTCCCCACCACAGATTACTACAGACTCACTAACCTCCACTGGCACCTGTTCAGTGAGGTCCCGCCTGACCACTCTATTTAAAATAGCGACCTCAAACACTTTGGGACTCTCTGCTCCTTTCTCTGCTTTATTTTATTTTTTTAAGGCATTCCTCACCATCTGACATGATTGTCAGTCTCTCCCATCAAGTCATGGTTCTGTGAGGGCAAGAAATGAGTTTCCATTTTGTTGGGTTTTTTTTTTTATTATTATTAGTCATGGAGAAGTTTCTGGTTGGTTGGAACCTGAAGGCGCAGACGGAGAAAGGAAACTGCATTTTTGGATCGGAAGGAGTTTGAAGGCGGCAATTTCCGCCTTGCTCCTTGCTCTGCTTCCGCACTGAGTACCAGTGTGTGCCCTGCTACCCTGGACGCCCCAGGCTGCCACACGGGGGGGAGCGAGGGAGATAAAAGGGGGCCGCAGGGTTCTGCTCCTCTGGGCAGGTAAAATGTGCAAGAAATAACTTAGCAGTGAGGCTGGCCCTGGCGAGGTGTTTCCATTCTTCGCAACCTCAGAGAAAGCCCGATGGACAAAGCAGGAGCAGGCGATCAGGGGAAAGTCTGCGTCCGGCCATCATCGTAGGCACAGTCATCACTGGGCCACGAGACCTGGGCGGAGGCTGTGTCCGCAGCCGGAGCAAGCTGTTGGGTGGGGTCAGTGAGGCTGGGGGCTCTGGTGTGTCTTCACCTCTCCCCCCGCCACCCCGGGGTCCCCTCTCGTTCTGTCCGGTCCTCTTAGCAGCCACCGAGCTCCTCTACGGTCCATCTGTGGCCCCTTTGTTCTGAGTTCCCTGGTCTACAGTGTGGATGGCTCCACCACGGGGACATGACTCACATGCCGCTGGGCACATGGCCAGGCAGCCTTGCACCCCATTGGCGTCCAGAGGGTCCCCGTGGCTACTGAAAGGGGACCCATGTGAAGGGACCCGCGATGCAGAGGAGGCTGGCTCACTCCTGCGCTGTCAGTCACTGTGGAGCGGAAGGCGGCGTCTCTGATGTCATTCAGCGAAGTCCTGCCCCCCAGAGACGGCTGCCACCTGCCAGCAGCCCCTGGCCAGGGACTCAGGGGGGCAGCCGAGGTCTGGAGATGATGCCAGGGGACACGCACCCAAGGTCGCGGGACTCCGTGGCAGAGCATGCACAGAACCCGGAGCCCCAAGATCACTGTGAAAGAAGCCTGGGGAGGCCCTCCGCTCCCCGGCTCTGTGATTGTCGCCGCGCTTAGGTTTCGAGGTGATCGTAGAAAGCATTACATATGCCAACTCCAGTGGTTCTTTGTCTCTGCTTTATGCTTGGCCCACATCTGAGATCAGTGATTATGGTCACTGATTATTAGCCCGACTCTGGGCTAAGTGCCACACGGCTGTGGTCAAACTGCCCCTGGGAGGTAGGCGTTCTCACGGCCTCCTTGGTACAGGTGAGGAAACTGAAGCTTAGGGAAGTTAGGAGTCGGTGCCAAGGCACTGGGGCAGCTGCAGCCCCGGAACCCTATTCTGCCACCTCCACGTTCCCAGTTCTCCCCTAGCACGGTGCACTTCTCCTCCTTCCAAATGGCTGGAAGGAAAATGAACACACACCTGAGTCCCGAGCAGCCCCTGGGGGGATTTGCAACACATTAAGGTCTGAAATGGAAAAAAAAAAAAAAAAAAAAAGAGGTATTTCCAGACCCAGATTATCTCCCACAGAATCACAGGCTGAGTGAGGACAGAGCCGAGGCTGTGACAGGAAGGAAATGAAACCCTTTTCCCAGCAGCCTCCTTTCAGGGGAAAAGGGGGAACCGTACAATAGGTACTATTGTGCTAATTTGTAAAGTGCAATGAAGAAAACACTTTTAAGTGCGGAGACGAACCAGCAGCGTGAAATGATCTTGAAAACCCAGACGTTGCAAGGAGAAGCCTGCTTGTCAGGTGAACTCAGCCAGGTGGAGAGCTGCTGACCCCCAGACCCCTGCCGGGCGTCCCTCTCTGACCGCAGTTGACAGCGCACCTGAAACCCCCAGATTTGGCAAAGAAATCGCCCGTGGCCGCCTGGTCACATCTGCTGCCGGAGGGCCAGCAAAGGAGGGAAGCTGGCCCCCCCAGGACGATTTATGAGGGTTCTACTTGTCCCAGGGCTTGTCAGCAGGAGGTCTCGACTCCCAGCTTTGATTTTTGCTCAAAGGACCACTTGGAGGGACCTGCCTCTCTCAGGGGTCACAGCGCTTTCCCTTCTTCCTACTCAAGTTGGCTTTCCCAGGACCCAGCCTGTGGGGTGGGTGCAAAATACACGTAATTAGCACCGGCCTTCATGTTTTGCTGCCATCTCCTGTCCATTTATCTGTACTTCCCACTGGCCCTGGAAGTTTCTAGAGGCCCCAAACTTTCATATGTTTTATTTTTGTGTCTCTCACGCCATGTGTGACCCACAGTAGTCCCAATTAATGGGCGTCTGATGAAGTCATAGATTAGCACGGAAGTCCGGATCGCCTAAGCAAACACGGAGCAAGTTCACAGGACCTTCACGCGTCTGGCAGAGACGAGGCTGGAGCAGGCGGTGTGAGCCACCCTCGTGGTATAGAATGTGGGAGGAAGTGTGTGGAGAAATGGAAAGCAATTTTCTTCTATTTCCCGGTCTTGTCCTGAGCAGTTTCTACACAGGAGTGGTGTCCCTCCCACGGGAGACGTGACTGACGACCCTCACATGGGAGCCTGTGCTTGCAACAGCCTGTGTCATTTCAGCCGATTCCCTCAATTCAGCGTGAATAAACACAGCTCCCTGTGTCCCAACAATGGGGGCCCCACTGCCTTCTGTGGTGGCCACGCTAAATCTGTATCGTGTTGCTGGCCCGTTGGCACCACGTCCTCGGTGAGTTGGCCTAATTCAGGAGCCCTCTCTACCCACACAGTTGGGACCAAGCCTAAAAACTGGCATCAATCCTGAAGTCCTCCTGCAGGGCAGTGGCTGAGGGCACTGAGACAAACACTCCCCGGCAGTATTAACTGTAATATAAGCCCACACTTCTGCATTCAATACAACACCATCCTCTTTGGAATATTTACTCTTAATCTATATATAGAGGGAGATGGGCTTGATACTTTTCTTAAGGACACAAACTATAACGCAGAAAAAGAGGCAGAACTACCTTAAACGTGTACCAGAAAAGCAACTTGATAAATAGAAAATACAACTTCCCTTTCAGTGCCTCAAGAAGTATTGGATAGAGGGGCGCCTGAGTGGCTCAGTCGGTTAAGCGTCCGACTTCAGCTCAGGTCATGATCTCACAGTTATGGGTTCGAGCCCTGCGTCAAGCTCTGTGCTGACAGCTCAGAGCCTGGAGCCTGCTTCAGATCCTGTGTCTCCCTCTCTCTCTGCCCCTCCTCTGCTTTTGCGCTCTTTCTCTCTCTCTCTCTCTCCCTCTCTCTCTCTCAAGTAAACATTAAATTTTTTTAAAGTATTGGATATAGACTTTTACAAAAAAAATTACAAAAGTCTATACCTTTGTATTCTTGAAGTATTATTTGTACTGAGCATAAGGCCATTATTCTTTCCAAAAGATGAGATTTTATCTGCATACAGAATTGCACAGTTCTTTCCCATCAAATAATTCAGACCTGGAGTTGCCCTGGCAGATTCCGGACATTAGGACATAACTCTGTCCCTGCACACCATTCTACGTGATTCCTGCGTACCAGGCCCGGCAGTCCATTCGGAAGGGGTAACTGTTGACAAGATGCCTGGGTTCATGGCATTTATATCCCCAAGGAATAAAGAAACCAGGGAGCAAATGCATGGAGCCCAAACCAGCGTTCTGTGATGGAGAGTAAGTGGTCAGAGAAGGTGATGTGGACAGTGGCAGGTAAGGAAGACTAAGCCAGGAGCAAAGCCGATCAGATGGTAACAGAAGCAGCTGTGGAAAGCTCTGGGGTTTGTGGGAGCAACAGGGAGAGAGCGCTGTGGTCTGGGAGGAAGCCGAGAAGTTGCTTGGGCGGAAGTTTGGGTGTATTCCAGAAGGGGTGGGAAGCCCCTGAAAGATTTCTGCAAGGAAACCACACGACCGACATACAGTTTTTGAAGATTATTATCTCTGTTGTGGTGGTGGTTACATGAATCTGCACGTATGATTGCAGACACACACACATGCACGCGGAAGTCCGTGTAAAACCGGCGCCGTCAACGCCGTGGACTGCACCAATGTGGATTTCCTGCTTTTAACATGTATGTGGTATGTTGACAACTGCTTAAGAGGTTATTATTGGCAGAAACGGGGTGATGGGGACATAGATATCCTTGCACATTATTTTGTTGTGGTTTCCGGTGAACCTAAAATTATTTCAAAAGAAAAAAGTTTAAAAGCATCAATCTGGCTTCAGGGTGGCAAATGGATGGAAGGGAGGTTTTGCAGCAAATATGGCAAGAGGCACTGGCGGGGCTTGGAACAGAGGCAGAGGGAGGAAGAAGAAGAAGAAGAAGGATTTAAAATGTATTTTAGAAGTAGAACAGGACCTCTCAACAGATGAGATGTTACGGAGCCAGGGAGGGGGCGGTAGGGGAGGGGAGATGATAACTCAGATGCCTGTGACTTCAGCAACTTAGTGGATGGTGGTAATCCTCTGTAACTTTTTTCTGAAAAAAAAATCCTAGGGAGAAAAGTTCAAACTGTCTATCACTTAAAAATAACAAACCTAGGGACGCCTGGGTAGTGTCCAACTTCGGCTCAGGTCATGATCCTGTGGTCCATGAGTTCAAGCTCCACGTCAGGCTCTGTGCTGATGGCTCAGAGCCTGGAGCCTGCTTCAGGTTCTGTGTCTCCCTCTCTCTCTGCCCCTCCCCCACTCACACTCTGTGTGTTTCTCTCTCTTTCTCTCAAAAATAAATAAACATTAAAAATTTTAAAAAAGATACCAAACCTAAATAAGCGTCTTAGACATCATGTGTTATTTAGTAAAACTGGGGATAAAATTTTTAAAAAAAGAGTAGATTTTGGACAGTCCAGGAGTGAACTGAAGTTAGAAACTCTGGACTCTAATCAAGGTTTGGCCCCGTACTGCGTGACCCTGGACAACTCATTTCATTTCCTCGGAGCGTCCTTTCCCAACTTGCAAAAAGAAATGGACTACACAGAAGATCTCTGAAGTTTTGCCTTTAAAATTCCGTGAGATGACATGGAGCTGGATGACTCTTTAAGTCTTTACTGATTCCAGGCCTGGTAAGTAGCATAATGGCGTGTGTTTTCTCTGCACACCAATCCTAAGAATGTGAGTCGTTTTTAATATTGTATCTATGCCGACTTTGCATTGCAGGAAGAGCCCCCCATGTGGCTCCTAGTCCGAGACAGTCAGCACCTTTGCAAGGATCCCAACCCACGTGTGGGCGGCAATAAAACGCTGTGCATCCCGGATGCTCTTCTATTTTGTTTCATTTAAGCTCTACAGGGTCTGCACTGGATTAGCTGAGAGACATGGAGAGGCACTGCTGATGGGGCTGAAATCGTATCTGGGCTTCATAGACACAGTAGGTGTACATTTAGTGCGCGCCTGACTCACTGCCAGTACATGCCGCTGCCTTCTGCCTCTTCTGCTGCTGTAATTAGACCATGTCCCTCCCTTCCTGTCCTGAACTGTGTATGGGCAGGGTCATCTCCCTGGAGACTATATTTTGAGTCTGATTTGATCGATACACTGCGTTTATCAAACTCTAGGTGTTGCCTATCCACGTAAATATCTCTTATGAAGCATAAGAAAGGGAGTCCTTTAAAAAAAATGGGCTCTGGGGCGCCTGGGTGGCTCAGTCAGTTGATCATCTGACTGCAGGTCAGGTTATGATCTTGGTTCGTGAGTTTGAGCCCCACATCGGGCTCCCCGCTGTAAGCTTCTGAACCCACTTGAGATCCTCAGTCCCTCTCTCCCTCTGCCCCTTCCGGTTTGTGCTATTTCTCTCAAGAATAAATAAAACTTAAAAAAAATAAATAAATGCTGTCTGGAGATTTGAAAGCCCCAAGCATCTCGGGTTGCTCTGCTGAGCTAAGCTGCAGAAACAGTATTCCACTGGGGAGGGGCGGGGCGGGTAGGGTTGGGGGCAGGTGTGTCACACAAGCCAACTGCTGCGTGCTCGACTTTGTAAGTGCTGTGCAGCCAGCAAGCTACGGAGAGTATCAGGCTTGCTTCCAGTCCCCCATTTCCAGCCTCACGTCAGTGTAAGCACTACAACCCAAGGTGTAGGCTGTGTCCGGACTGGACCCAGCATGACAGCTCAAGAGTAGTGGACATGCACACAGTCACTGGTAGTCCCTGCTACTTAGTGCCCATTGTGTCACCTCCTGCCACACAGGACCATGACGAAGACATTTAGGCTGGAGGACTGGCAAACTTTGTCATTTTGCAACAAGGAATTCTGGGCATTTCCAGAGGGTCCCCCAGAGGACAAATTCATCGAGCACCAGGCATCAGTATTGGCATGTACAGAAGCAGGGGTAGATGACAGACTGGCCACTTTGGTCCTGACAGCCTAACGTGCATTACCTGAGGTTCCTGGGGGACCGCATCTCTGGCTGCATGAGTCTCAGGAACATGCCGTCCCTGGGGAAAGGACGGTCCTGAGGCTAAAGCCTCCCCACAGGAGCAGCTCTTCTGATCTCCCAGCCCTGCCAGGCAGCCACAGAGTGCTTGCCAGTGAATTATCCCCGGATGTCCTCTAACAGGATCCAAGTCTGATCAACACCCCTAGGAATGGAGAGAGCTTACATTGAAAAAGATTAAGGGTCATCACAGTAATGCTGTTTTCTTTAAACAAACATCTGTGACACTCAAGTACTTTACTTACCTAAGCTCTGGGGTCATATACTTCTCAGAGGTTTTATTCTAAAAGCAACTTGGGCATGACAATAGTTTGACCTCCCAAAACTGATTGTAGACACCCTGAGTCTGTCTTACCAGCTGCCACGAGCCAGGCCCAGGGCCTCGAGGGGCCCCACGTGTGTGCCCAACCAGGCTTCTCTCCTGGGCAAGGGGCCTCCATCAGCTGTCGTGTGCGCTTTGAGTAAAGCCCAGGAGGTCTGGGGACAGCTGGCCAACAACAGTAGGGCTCGGCAACAAGGAACGGATGTGGCGTGTCACCTGTGAGGACAGAGCAGTGGGGGTACCTCTGAACGTCCAACGATGATGGATCCTTATCTTGAAAATGAACACTCCCCCTTCGTGACTGGGTGTCTGAAAGACTAGCATCCCCTCTGGCCAGTGTCCTGATTTTTAAAGCGAGAAAGGAGAAAAAGCAAGTCAGGAGCAACTTCCTCTGATTATCGTATGAAACAATCTGAGTTTCTATTTATAACCATTGCTCAAAATGCCGTCTAAAATAATAAACACACACACATTCTCCCTAGCCCCACCAATGCATTACTTTTCTTCTGGGCATTAACATCATCCCGCATATCTTATAAATAATATAGTATATAAATATATAAACATATTATTACTTATATAATATTAATTATTTAAATAATATATTAACATTAATTATTAAACATACTATATAAATAATATTGATTAGGGATATTGCCTGGGTGTTCTGATCACGTTGTTCAATAATCCTTGTTAAGTGAATGAATAAATGATTTAACAGACAAATGTCAAGTTCAACCATAAATCAACTCAGAGTCCACCACTGGCTGGACATCAAGGCATTGCTTTTCTCTTTGCTCCCTTTTATGGACCAAATGTGTTCCCCAAATTCATATATTGAAGCCCTGACCCCAAGAGTGGCTGTACTTGGAGATGGGCCTATAAGGAGGTAATTAATGTTACATGAGGTCATAAGGGTGGGGCCCCAATCCAATAGGATTACTGTCCTTAACAGAGGAGATGCCAGACAGTGCCCCCACCCCCTACCCTTGCTCCCATGAGGCCTGCAAGCCAGGAAGGGGACCCTCACCAAAACCCAACCGTGCACCTGATCACAGGCCTCCAGCTTCCAGAACTAAGAAATAAATGTCTGCTGTGGCAGTCTCCCAATCTGTGGTATTTTGTTAGGGCTCCAGAGCTGACTAGGACAGTCCCTTCCCCATGTGCCTCCTCCCAGGCCCCTCCAGTCTTTCTGTTTTTAGCCCCCAGGCTCCTAGCTCTTGTCCCCTGGTGTCAGCCTGGAGAGACCTGGTTCTAAGCGAAACATCTGTCAAGTCTCAGCATGATTTTAATGTGTTCTTCTTCCTACGAAGTCCCTGTAGTTTCTTTTCCTAAAACCAAAGCATTCATAGCAAATGGGAGAATTATCAGTGAAAAGATAGAAGACCCCAGGCTGCTACTCAAGGAGTCAGACTCACTCTGGGTTCGAGGAATGAGGACTTTCCCTGAAGGACACACATGTGTGGGAACAAGGGAAATGGGGGAATCTCAGAAACGCTGGGCTCCAGGACGAACAGCAGCCCCCGGGCAGCCAGCTCCCCGCAGAGCAGACCCAGCACAGGCACCAGAAGGAGCCTGAGCTCTCCAGGGACACAAACACTTTCCTAGCTTCTATCCCTCCGCCAATGTCCCAGACAATAGGGCTGATCTGGCTTGAAACTACTTCTGCTTCTAAAAATGGCTCTTTCAAAAAAATAATGTCATGGAAATCATCTAGGCTGGGCCTCATACATGTCACTTCAAAAAAAGAAAACCACATCACTGTCCTTTCCTCTCTTTCTCTTCTTCCCCCTCCTCCCTCTCATTCTGCAGGTGCTCTGAAATGTGAAGTGCAGTCCCCAGCTGGAACACAGGGAACTAGCAGCATTACCCCCGCACCATTAATGGATCACATGCCAGGGACAACCAGGGATTTAAAGCTCCGAATGATCATTCTCTTCCTGAGCCAGTAATTTCCCCATGTGTCTGCTGAGATCAGGTCTGTCATCAGTGTTAATGTCCATTTGAAAGATTTTGAGATGTTATATTTAACAAAAGCATCTTGCCCTTCATCAGTAAAGGTGAAGAGAGTTGGCTTTTCTTCAGTCGTTTCTTTAAAAAAAAAAAAATTAAATGGGCAAATAGCTTTGAAACTGCCCAGAAATGAGCTCTTACAGTCCCTGCTGTTGAACAAAATTGCTCTGGAGATAAAAGAAGGCAATTGAAAGTGGGGAGAATCTACTCTCCCATCAACACGCATTCATTCACTGTGTGCCTGCCCTTCGCTAGATGTGGAGAGGACACCAGACATGGTCGCTGATCTCAAGGCGCATCGGTAATACCATGGACAGTAACAGCCAGCTCTTACCAAGCACCTATTCTGTGCTAACAACTTATATACATTGCCCCTGATCCTCATAACAATCTTCTAAGTCAAGAGACAAACAGTGTTATTGGGGAGCAGGCCAAGCACATAAATAAATAAATATATAAAGAAATATATGTAAAGTTTCAAACACATGGTAAAGAAAACGAAGTTACTGGAGTTTAGAGAAAGGAAGTCAACTGGGTGCTCTTTTGAGGCTTCCAGAAACTATGGCAGCAGGAGAAAAAGAGGAAGGCCTTCCAGGAAAAGGAGAAGTAGCCTGGGCCAAGTTTGAGATGACAGGGTTTGTGAACATGGGTGGGGAAAACGGGGATCTGTGGGAGGCGGTGAGGGGAACAGTTCTTCCCCTGGGTTGACCAGATCTCCCGCATTTCTCTGTGCATAACGCTGGGCTAGAGAGTTCCCCAAATATACTGCTGTTGCCTCAGAGCTCAGGGAGAAAGGTCCCCCAAAGAGTTGAGCAGCAGAAGGAAGTCTCTCTGAGGGAGGAGACGATTTTAAAGCCATGAGAGAGGCGCGAAAGAATAGCAACCTAAAACCATCTCAGATAAAGGCTCTCCTTCTGAGAGCAGTGCTATTTTGTAGTAGAGCATGAGTTATTATGTGTAATAATAGCAAATATTTGCCTAGTACTTTGCATTTGGCAAAATGTTTTCCAAACTGTTTTCTTTGCTTCCTTAACTGTCTTTTCCTTTTTCTCTTTCCCTCCCTCCTCCCCCCGTCGTTCATCCTCCCTTCCTTCTTCCTTCCTTCCTTCCTCCTTCCTTCCTCCTTCCTTCCTTCCTTCCTTCCTTCCTTCCTTCCTTCCTTCCTTCCTTCCTTCCTTCTTTCCCTCATACTCCACACTTTACCCTAAAACCACTACATACATCCAACCACCCTAGGATGAGCAGAATTCAATTCCTGAAAATCCATTACTCATTCACCCAGAGAAGACCATTCTGCAAAAATCCTTTAAAACTAATTACAAACAAAGGCTTCCAACCTCATAAACTCTATTTACTTTACTCCAAACCCTCTCTCAATATTTAAAAATGAACACATGTTTTATGGAGCTATAATCAGTGTGTTCATGCTATTTTGAGTTCTGGACTTTTTTTTTTAACTTCCTTTTTTTTTTCAAATACAGTATCCATATTAATCAACATTTTCACACAGCATCTTATTAGCTATCCCATATTCCATTATGTTCCTGTACTATAATTTGCTACATTGACACAATACCCTTTAAAATACACTTTCAGCATTGACACAATACCCTTTAAAATACACTTTCAGCATGCTGGATGGGGAGGGATGCCTGCACTGACCTAACGCAGGCCTCCACCAAGGAGGAAACCCTGACATTTCATTTCTCTTTCAAAGCCAGTGCCACAAACCTTTGTGAAGTAGCACCTCTAGCAAAATGCCAGATTGCACCTCGAGAATGGGGTGGGGGGGAAGCTAATTTCCACTCCTGTCTTTCACCTGTCTCTTTCTGTTAGAAGCTCAGTCGAGGCAATTTTTATCCCTGGGAGAAGGAAGTCAGGCTGCCTGTTGGTGCTTTATTTTTATACCCACCCATGTCCTTTTGTGGTAAATGTCATATCAAAGCCCAAACTTTGGGGTCACTTAGCTTCCACGATGCTGGAACACGATAGTGTTCCTGAGCGGTGAATGGATGGAATTCTCATGCTTTCCACGTGGCCAGCAGAGACAAACTCCAAAGACCCAGGCCCACACTTAACTCCAGCTCAATGCCACTGATCTCCATCTGTTCACTTGGACATGTGACTTCGGAATCCGAAGTCCCTGGGAAGAGCCAAGAGCCATCTTCTGAAGGTGAGCATTGGAGAGGCATCTGAAAAAATGGACCACAAGAAACCTCTACTGAACATACACATGCGGGGCATTGGGAGCGCAGACACAGATCACCTAGAGTCAAGGTGTCCGCTTTCTAAGGGGGTGGCAAGAACAACTATAGAAAGCAAGCAGTGGTGAGTGTGGTAGTGGAGATGTCCACGACGTGGGAAGGGAAGTGTGGCATCTATCCTTGCCCTTCTTCTGTCATCTTGATATCTGAGAAGTCACCACTTCACTGTCCCCAGCCAGGCAGGTGAGTGGAGCTGAGCCCCCACCCCCACCCCCGCCAGTTCCCAGAAAGCAGGGAAGGCTAGGTGGCTTGTGCTTGTTACTATTTCTCATCATCTTGGCCTCAGTGATTGGTTCGAGGATAGACACTTGAGTCAAGCAGTCAATCCAGCGTGGGGAAGGAAGAAATTTTCTTCCCATTGGAACCACCTTCGAATGGGACCAACATCACGGAAGCAGAGCAGAGGAGAGGAGAGAGATGAGGACCAAGTCACAGCACGTGGACCCTGAATCCAGCCAGACCTCAGGACAAACCCCCAATTGGACCTTTCACTTACATGAGTCAATAAATTATCTTTATTATCTAAGCCTGCTTGGTATGAATTTTCTCTGACTTGCAGCATTATAATAGACCTTGGTTGTTGTTTGGCTGGGAAAACTGGCAGGCAAACAGCTAGCCCTAATATGAGGTGAGAGGTGCCATCCCTACAGAAGGAAAAACCAAACGAAAGAGATGATTCATTCCGACTCCAAGAGAGGGGTTCTTCTGCATCTGGGACAAGGAGGAAGCATCTCTTGGGACAGGATTTCCTTGTCAGAAGTTTGCACAAGCAACTAGAACATTCAACCCTCAGAACCACTTGGTGCCATTTCACACTCGGATAAGAAAACTCCAAGCTGGAGGGGGTGAGCCCTGCCTGGGTGTTAGAATTCTGTGTCAAAGTTGGAACCAGAATAAAGACCTTAATTTTTGAAATGATTTCCTTAATTTTAATCCAACAAGAATTTTTTAAAATGTATTTGTAAATTCAAAAAGTGATTTGTCATTTTCAAATTCCTATTATTCCCTTCATTCGTGAAGTCCTAAATCAAGCTTTTCTCCTTATTTGGGCTCATCTTTTTTATTAATTCACAGATGGGGGAGGGCAGCTGTAGACATTATATATAGTGAAAAAGCGCCATCTTGGGAGCAAAACATCACATATCACAAACCCATAATGCAGCCAGCTGTCCTATTAAATGCTAATACCTGAAAAAGCAGGGGAGGAAGTGTCAGATGATTTCAAGGCTCCAGATCCCAGGTTACTGAGGTGGAGGTTTCTAGAGTCATGAGTCCATAAACAAAAGGATCTGTG